>BSBM01000950.1:9037500-10237500 GCA_027924585.1 Larix kaempferi
CGTTGTCTTCATCATTGTCATCACCCTCCTCCTCCTCCTCCTCCTCCTCCTCATCATCACCATCATCATCATCGTCATCACCATCATCATTATCATCATCTTCATCATCATCATCATCGTCATCACCATCTTCATCACAATCATCATCATCATTGTCGTCATCATCACCACCATCATCATCATCTTCATCATCGTCATCTTCATCATCATCTTCATCATCATCATCGTCGTCGTCGTCATCATCATCGTCGTCATCATCATCGTCATCATCATCATAATCGTCATCATCATCGTCATCATCATCATCGTCATCATCATCATCATCTTCATCATCTTCATCACCATCATCTTAATCTTCATCATCATCACCTTCTTCCTCATCATCATCTTCATCATCATCATCTTCATCGTCTTCATCATCATAAGGAGCTTCTCTAATTTTGTTGAATCATTACTGGTGTGAGATGATGATGATGATGATGATGATGATGGAGATTTTGATGATGATCATGATGGTGATGATGATGATGAAGATGACGATGATGATGATGATGATGATGATGACGCTGATGATGAAGATGATGATGATGATGAAGATGATGGTGATGGCGACGACAACGATGACGATGCAGATGATGATGGTGATGGTGATGATGATGATGATGATGATGATGATGATGATGAAGATGTTGATGAGGAAGACGGAGATGACGACGACGATGACGATGAAGATGATGATGATGATGATGATGATGATGATGATGATGATGAAGATGAAGATGACGATGAGGATGATGAAGATGAAGATGATGGTGATGAAGATGATGAAGATGATGATGGTGATGACGACGACGACGACGACGACGATGATGATGATGATGATGACGACGAAAAAGATGATGATGATGATGATGATGATGATGATGACGATGACGATGACGATGATGGTGGTGATGATGATGACGATGATGATGATGATGGTGGTGGTGGTGGTGGTGGTGATGATGATGACAACGATGATGATGATGATGATGATGATGAAGATGGTGATGACGATGATGATGAAGATGATGATGAAGATGATGATGATGATGAAGATGAGGACAATGAGGATGATGATGACGATGAGGATGATGATGATGATTATGAATATGATGATGCTGACATAATACTGTTTAAGGCATGCGATGTAGCCTAATCATGGTATATGTATTCCTCTGCATTTGCTAGAGATACCCCACAAGGGTTATGTCTGGTGATTTGAAGAAGCAATCAACATCGTATCCTAAGAAGATTCTTGAGTTGTAGGTGTTGTTCATGGTGCGTGAGCCTGAGAAGCTTCATTTAAGGCATGAGGACATTCTTGTTGTCCCTATACCTTGGTCAGACCTTGACACCCATTTTTGGTTCACAACTAACCTAGTCATGGAACACATAACACACTTGAAGTTGACTAATACCTTATAGATTTCATATGTGGTGGTCCAGGGACACTTTCATGGTGTTTGTGCCTAAGAAGCAAGAGTTAGTGTTGGAGGATCTTGTTTCCCTCCACTAGCCATGGTTAAGACTCATAATGGCAGCCATATTCAATTCATATGCAAAAGACTCCTTTTAGAGGGCTAGTGTCATGGATTCTATGTGTTATTGACGATGCTTGAGGTCAAGAAGTTTAAATTAAGGCTCAAGTGGAGTTCAATTGAGCTCATTATGCTTCAATAAGATCTCAAGGAACCTGTTTTCATTCTTTGATGTAGTTCAAGGCCTTGCAACATATCCATGGTATTGCATGGTAGTCTGAGGATGCATTCATTGCATTTGATCTTGACAAAATATGTTTCGGGTCTAAGATTGTTATTTCCCTCCATAAACCATGGCCAAGGGCTTGAGGCTATTTTTTTTCTACCAAGACTAGGGTTAAGGGCCCAAGAACCATCCACAGTGCATAAAGCAAGTTATGGATAATCTATATTGGACAACTAATGGTGTTCATATTCCCAAGAAGAAAATATTATTGATAAAGGCTCTTGTTTAATACTCGTACATGATTCCCAAGACATTGTAATGACACTTGCATTCAACTTTGATTCCAAAGACACCTTATAGATGGCTCACATTGTGGATTTTAGGTTTTGTTCATGGCACTTGAGGTTGAGAGGATCATTTAGGGATTAAATCCCTTGTTTCAGTTTACAAAACCTACTCATGGCTCATGTATCCCACTATTGTGACCACAACACCCCCCCAGGGAAAATCCAGGGGCCCCTTACAATTTTTGAAAGTTGGACTTATGAGAGGGTATTTTTGTATTATTTCCTTACTCAACCATGTTTGAGGCCCTATGGGGTGTCTTTGGTGTGAAAAACACTCATATACAAATGATTTAGGGCTAAGGGCCCAAATCATTTCATCCCCATATCGTAGCTCTTGAGTTATGAAATGTTCATTTAGGTCTCAATCCTCTTCTTTCACCCTCTAAGCATGTTTACATTTCAAATCCCGTGTGGTGTTGCACCGGGTGTGACCCTTGTAGGTATGACGTGGGATGCTATTGCTCCCCCCTTAAACCCATGATCTCTTTGTTGGTTGTGAAGCCAGATCTTCCAGTTTCATAGATGATGTTGTTTCAGTCGTGTTTGTACCCCATGTTTGGTTATGATCCCAGCATGGGCAACGAGGGGTTCGGGGGGGGTACCAACACCATAATAAACACAATCAATAAATATCATAGTTAAGGTCTATAAACATTATAATCAATTATCAGTGATCATCATTAATGAATATCCTAAGCAACCATATAGATCTCCATGTCTAGTATAGTTATGCATAATAACTAGGACTATCAGGGTTTAAGTAACCAATACTAATACACACACATGTACACTAAAACATGGATCATTATAACCTCATGAATCATAATGCATCAAATGTCAAGGATGCAATATTTTTGAAGTATTGAACGTTTGGCATTAAATGGCATAAACATTGGTCAATTAATGGTGTAAACGTTATGCATGGGCGTGTGCGCGTGTTTTAGTGCGTACGCGCTACAAACACGCTTGCGCGCATGTAAACATGTGTGCGAGCATATATTTGCATACGCGTTAATAACACGTGCGCACACATTTTTTCCACATCAACTCACCAACGTGGACGATTGGCATTGCCGAAGCAGGGGCGCGTACACGTGTTTGAATGCACGTGCACGCCCTTGTTTTTTTTCTGCTCGCGTGCTTCCATTGCGGCCTTTTTGGGTACCAGCTTCATTTGGGTACCCATAATAGAGAAGGATTGTATGGCTGGATAGAATTAATATAATAAAGTTAAACGACAAAATTATGTTAATGCAAAATTTTAAAGTGCAATTTTATCATTAGAAATTTAAGAAGATAATTTGTGGATGAATTATTGATTATTTTAGAATTGGTTTAAATATAGATGTTATGACAAAACCATATGTTGAAAAAATAAGAATTTTATCCGTTTGAGTTTTAGAATTATTTATAGACAAAATGTTTTCAAAAGAATATATATAAGATTAGGAATATATATTTAGTCTGTTTGTAATTTTATAATAAGAATTTAATTATGAAAAGTGTAATGAAGGGTCTAAAACTATATCTAGCTTGAAAGACGAAATGAAATTTGAATCATTATCAGTGTTCGTTTTTTTAAGGCAGTCCATTAAATATAGAGGATATGAAGAAGGAAAAGGAAGGAAGAGGAGAGAAAAAGAGTTGAAAGGAAATGAAAAAGTGCACTAAGAAAAGATGATGTACACAAAATAAATAAAAAACATGTTTTAAGATTGAAAGTTGTCTCTATGTCAAAACCATCTTCAATGTTATATATGAGTAAGAATGCATTTTAACTTTGATTGAGAATGCAACTCACCCTTTGTAAAAATCTCTTGAACCTACTAAAATCCCCATTGAATACTAGTTTCCCTGTTTTTGTTTCCAAGGTAAAAGCTTTATTGTCATGGTGTATGATTTACTATTGTTAGTTAATTGCTTCAATTTGGCATATGAGCTAGAAAAGGAACTTGCTAAATGCCAATACTCCACCACCATGTGGGAAAATTTAAATCTAGTCTCTTGCAATTGGGGAATAAATTCACTCACTTCAATAATTGGCAAGAGGAGAGGTTCAACAGAATAAGTTCTTAGCAACATCAAGATTTCACAACAAATGAAGAGGCATTGAAGAAACTATACGCAACTATACAGGATACCAAGCAAGCCCTTTCAATTGCCAGTGTGGAAGCGTGGAAGCCTTGCCACTGTGGAAGCCAACACCACGAGAGAGTCAAGCATAGTAAATTTATTTTCCAAGATGCTTTTTCTAGAGCACTTTAATAATTTTTAAAAGCACTTGAAATGCATTGGTTCCAAGTTATAGAGGCACATGGGCTAAAAGGGAAAGGGCTAGGCAAGAAAGGATAAGGGCTTGTCTTCTCATTGTAGCTCAACATATTCCCAAGCATGAATGCCTAGGTTTTGGTGGACAAGATAGAGTGAGTGATTGCAACACAACTCAAGCAAGAACTACTAAGACAACCTTTGTCAAGGCAAGAGGAATTAAAAATAAATCATTCCCATAGAGGAATAGGAAGCACTAAAAGCAAGAAACGGAGTAGGCAATAGGCCACTCAAATATATGCTTATAGAGGCTTGGAAGAGGGCATCGAATGAATGATTTCACCTCCCATATTTGCTCCAATACTTGGAAGACCAATCTCTTAAGCTTAAAACCCTAAAATGTATGACATGGTATCTTTGGCTTGTTTCTACTAAAAAAATTAAGCCACAAAGCTAGCTATTGTTGTTGCTCATCATTTCTAACCGAAATGATACAATTTCTAACCTTATCTTTCTCTAAGCTTCTCACATATGCTTATCAATAAACCTTGCATAGACATTACCACTATGTAACTCTTGTTACAATAAATAGAAACTTACATTATTGTAATGGAGGACGAGAAATATGAAATAGTAGTAGAGTGAAAACTAGATCATAAAATATAAAAGTTTTAAAAAGATAGTATAAATAATTAAACATTATAAATTATTATTATTTGAAATTAATAATATGGAAACATTTATTATGTTCGGATTTTTAAAAAAATAGTATAAATAATTAAACATTATAAATTATTATTATTTGAAATTAATAATATGGAAACATTTATTATGTTCGGATTTTTTTAATGATTGAATTTTATTAATTTCTAATTTATCATCTTGTTTTTTAAATATATTTTTACTTTACAAATAAGATTTGACTTCTCTCAATGCTTACTAATTTCCCAATAAAGTCAACAATCTTAATACAATTTTGACAATTTTGATTCTGGTCTATTTAGTAATAGATTTTTTCTATATTTCAATTTTTTTAATTATAAATAATGTATCTTGTGATCCAATTAATTTTAAAAAGTTTCCTTGACCATTTATGCATATGACGATGCTCTTATAAATATTGTATCTCGTGATCCAATTAATTTAAAGTTTCTTTGACCATTTATGCATATGAGGATGTTCTTATAGTTCAGTATTATGAAAAATATTTTTTTATGTGGTGGATGGAGTATTTAGTACTTAGACTTATTTATTTTTTTATGAGTGTTATTTTAATAATGATGAATTTCTTATTATTTTGAATGGTTTATTTGGCATTCATCACGTAAGGTGATGCCTCGCTAGTTTCAATACCATTAAATTAAGTCCAAATAATTTATAGCACTTCAGGTAACGAGTATCAAGTGAATATTGTAAGTTACTTTGGTAGTAAAGAGTATCAAGTGAATATTGTAAGTTACTTTGGTAGTAAAATGATCTTTTTTTAAGTGACACATTTGATATGAATCAAATAAAAATTGAAAATATTATCAAAGTTTCATTATGATACAAGTTCTCAGTATGGTGGAATGGTGTTTATAGATTTTTTTTTTAATTTGAATTGACGTAGATTTTTGAAAATTTTATTATAGTTTTAGATGAGTAAAAAATATGCCTTTTTGTGTTAATAGAGTCTAACAGTTAGGGGGAGTTTGCGACATGGTTAAATAGTGCCTCAAGTGAATTATTCAAGCTCACTAAAAATTGGTCATCAATGAATGGTCCTCATCGGAGATGGGATGAATCCCCTTATGCAATAAATGTCAAGTTAACCATTCAATCTCATAATATATCGATAATTAGTGAACGATGCTCTAATTAGTCCATGTGGTGAATGTCAAGTGAACTATTCAAGCTCACTAGAAATTGGTCATTAGTGAATGATTCCCATAGGATATGTGTAACATAACCCCATGCAATGGTGTCAAGTGAACTTATATTCAAATTCACAAGAAAGAGGTCATTGGTGAATGAAAATTATAAGACATGGATTATATGACCACATACAATGAGTACCAAGTAAATTACTCAAGCTCATGAGAAACTGGTTAGTAGTTAATGAAGCTCAGAAGGAAAAAAAAAAAACTCTAAATGCACGACAGTTTTTTACTTTTCGGCCAGTTACAAGTCGAAATTTGACAATTTTTTTCAAGAAATCTGAATTTTGTACTGTCCAAATCCCAATTCTGAATGCATAAATGGATTCAGCACCCTCAAAAAACCTAGGGCATCCATATTCTCCAAATTTAAACATTGTTATTGCAATATTTAAGAATTCCTGCAAAAAATTTATCGGATTCTGTTGAAATCACAATAGAATAATCCATTGGAAATTATCAAAACCATTGTGCGTTTAGGCTACACGCATAAAAAACGGTGGCAAGATCAAAGGGTTAACTCAACCAATGATTATGACAAGGCTTTTGGCATTCAATTAGTTCTATACTAACAAGTTATTAATTTGAATCACATTGAATAAAGTGCACCATAAATAAATGTCAAAAAACATCCTTTAAATTTTTCCTAAAATTTTCATTAATAAGATATGTAATATCCTAATTTTGACCCCATTGCATTAAAATGTAAATGATGTAATATAGTTATAAAAATCATGGTGAGGAGCTCAAGGCCAAGGCCCCACCATCAATTTAGTGTTAAAAATCGATGCATGTGGTTTGCGTGCTAGCCAGGCACAATGGAAATCGTAAATATCATGGAAATATGCATTTTAATAAAATACCCACAAGTAGCTATGCAATGCAATGCAACAAGAGTATGGGGGCATGATTTTTACAAGGAATTGGGAGGGAAATATTCAAACCTTTGAGCCAATCAAGTCAAGCCAAGTGTCAATAAGAGAACCCATGAACCATCAACTACCCATGTTGACTTTTGTACCCAATAATTTATTTCTCTCAAGAGTTGGTTGAAATAGGTTTCATTTGGGGAAATCGAGAGGTATGGCTGTGCAAATTTGGGTATGGGAAAGCCACCATGGGTGGAAATCCATGTTTGGCTTCTTGGACAAAAAAAGAGCCACGAATTTGCTCCCCAAGCCATTATTCATCAACCAGTTTGGCTCTCTCACGAGTTTGAAGCTACCTGGGCGTTTTTCTCCATGAAATTTATGTGTTTTCCTTTATTCTCAACTGGGAGAAGGGTGTTTTTGTGATATAGAATAGTGGGGAAGAAGAGGAATTCTCTTTTGGGGGTCCTGGCAGGTCGTTTTTTTCCCTCTGAATGCCCACATCCCTGTTGGGGAACTCGTTTTTTCTCCCTGGGGTCAATTTCCCTTCCCACAATTCGTTTTGGGGTGTGCCACGATTTGGGAAATCCATGGACACCATGTGTTGTGCATCCCATAGTTGAAAACGTTTACCCATTCCAACAATTGTGCTTGTTGTGTGTGGAAAGAGTATGTTTGGGTATGGGTTATGGGTATCCATACCTTTGGCTGTGCAAGAGCTTGAGTGTTCCCTTTCGTTGTAGAAATCATGCCTAGCTCAGGGGTGGCAGTTGTGTTGAGAGATTGATGAACACAACTGGTCTATGGCTGGGTGGAATGTTGCAGTTGCGTAGCTAGTTGCTTGGGACAACTTCACCATCAAGATAAATATTCTTAATGTGTTTTACTTCTGCAAATGGTTTTAGTTTGATGTTTGTTATTGATATGTTGAATGCATGTGAAATGTATGTGGATAGTTTAATTCCGATGTGCATGTTTATTTTGAATGGCATCTACACACGTGTTTTTATTTGCTATGAATCTATTCATAATGAATGGGGTTGAGTTTTTGTAAAAGCCCCAGAATGTTGGTCATGTTCCCTTCCTTGCGTTGGATCAATGGGAGGGGATGTGACAAGATACCAAGTACGTTATTCAAATTCCCAATAAATTAGTCATCAACAATCAAAACTCATAAATTTTTTTCACAATGGAAAAAAGACAACTTTATATTAAAGAACAAAGTTGTGTAAAAAAAAATACAACTAAACATAGAGAAGTGAGCTCTTCTCTATTTCCCAAAATTGTTTGAACCAAAATATCACCTAACATAGGATCAAATTCCAAAAATCATTCCATCTTCCTAGAAGTTTCAAAATGAAACAAAACCTAAAAGACTTAACTTACAACAATTCTACTGTATATATTAATCTAATGACAATGAAAACATAACTATATCAATAAAAATATAAGTTGTCCGAGCAAACAAGGTCGTCATTCTTTAATTCTTCAAATGTTAACATGCCATCCATAATGCCAATAGTCTTCTTTAAGAGCATATTAGCATCACCATTGTACTCCCTGTAGATATGTTTGAAAATGACTTGGTCAAATGCAGAAATCAAGATTTTAACTCTGGTCATCCAATGCTCTAATAATAAAGAGTGCAAAGAAAATATGTCATTTTCCCAATCTATAATGCACTTTGAATCCTTGACTACCTGCAAACAATTAATACCTCTTCTTTTTGCAAACCACAACAACCCCCACAAATGCGATAAGTTTTGCTCTAGTATTTGTTCCCTTGCACGTTTTTAATAATAAGAGAAAAACGTGATTTGTGTTGATCTTGAGGACCATTCTAGCCCCACACATCCCAAACTATTCTGCACCATCAAGATAACCCAAAGGCAAACAAAAATCTGATTTGGAAAAAGGAGCCCTCCTCGTTACCTTTGAAGCAACATTTCTATGGAATTTCATGAAGAAAGTAGAAATTTGTGTGCTGACTAGAATAGTGTTTCACTTAATATTTTGAAAAATGAAGCCCTTTCTTGCCTTCCATACTTCCCACATGGAAAAAAAATCCAAGTTTTAATCCTTTCTTTGGTGATTAAAACAATTTTTCATATTATCTTCAAATAAATATAAATCCCATGAAATATGGAAATTAAAGAACTTACTCAACTCAACCCATACTTCTTGAAAAAACAAACATCTACCAAACAGATGATCCACCCATTCGAAATATGAATTATATAGATAGCACTTACTAGGACCAACAAATCCCCTCTTTTGCAAATTCTGCCAAGTTAAAATCTTGTTATGAAAACAGATCCAAGCAAAGCATTTTATCTTTAAAGGGAATTGTCCACACTATACCTTCTTTTTCCACCAGCTAGAGCATGCTTCCATCTCAGTTTCCAGAATGAAGCTATAAGCCAAATGAGAGTTGGCCAAACCATCATTTTTATTATAAGACCAAACCAATTTGTCTTCATTATGGTTCATAATAATGTCATCCTGATACAGATTTTCCACAAAGGTATCCCATTCAAAATCTTGGGAGTTTCTCAACTCTAAATCACAAGAAGAATGCCATTTTAGCATACCATAGCCTGGATATCTTCCACCTATTTAAGAACTAGAATAATTTTCCTGTGCAGCTCCTCCAATAAACCCCGTGACAAATTATACCCCTCTTCTAACCCAATAACAGAATCCAACCCAAAATAGATTTGTGTTCCTCTACTGACAACCCAACATATAGCTTGATTTATAATGGGGTAATATTTAACCATACTGCACCAGGCAGTAGAACCATAAGATATTTTCTTATCATGTGATCGAAACAAATAATCCAGTGGAAGTATTCTTAAATGCTTAGTTTTCACCAACTTGCCCCATAATCCCTTATCAAAAATACTCCTCCACGGAAGTTTTGCACATAAGGATTTATTAAAACTGCTCAAATTCTTAATACCCCAACCACCCATATGTTTTGGTTTTGATAAGCATTCCCATGAAACAAGATGAAACTTCGAAGATTCTAATTTACCAGCCCAAAGAAAATAATTTTTTTTTCTTCTAATCATGTAAATCACAGGATTAGGAAGGGTAAATAATGAGAACCAATAGACAGGTATGCTCTGTAGTACTGAATTTACCAATATAAGTCACCCACCCATCAACAACCATCTAAACGAATAAGAGCTAATCTTCTTATGGATCTTTTGTACGAGCCAGCTCCGATCAGTTATTTTGTATCCATTTGGTTTCAGATGGTAACCAAGATACTTTATACCTTCTTCTAAATCAGTCATCTTATAAGGGAGAATAGAAGCAATCTGATTTATTGTAATCGAATGATCACAGTGATGTATAAAGTTTGATTTATGAGTGTTGATAGCCATGCCTGAAGCATCACAGAAAGTGGAAATAACAAAATGGAATTGTTTCCATTCAGATAATGTTCCTTCGCCAAATAAAAGGACATCGTCCACAAATAAAAGGTTTGAACTATGTAAAGAAGTAGCAACCTTTGTACCTTTGATAAGCTTATGATCTTTAGCCTTCTTAATAAGTAGACTGAGCCATTCAATTGCCAGAATGAACAAGTATGGAGAGAGCGGGAAACCCTCTCTGAGCCCACGGTTACCATTGAATGAGAGTAATATAGTTTCAGTTCAAGCTACTCGGAACCTTCTCTTTTCTCCTGGATTCATCAATGGCCTCCATCAGTTCTTTGCCCAAAATATCAAAGAAATACAGGTAGAATTCAATAATCCACCTATCAAGGCCAGAACTTTTATCTTTAGTAAAGATTTTTAAACTTTAAAAACCTCTTCTTCAGTAATCTGTTTTCCAACATCCTAGCAATCTTCTCTACTAAAATAATGAGGAAATTTTTTAATAGTCTACAACTGATTTTCCAAATTTGTGGAATTCTTGTAAGTGTAGATATCCTGAAAATGTGAGATGGAAGTGCGCTTCAGAGAAGTATTATCACTAATAACCACATCATTTTCACCTTTAATATCCCAAATGGCATTCGTAATCCTTCTTTGATTTGCAAAACGGTGAAAAAAAATTGTGTTGTTATCCCCAGCTTGTAGCCAAACCACCCTGCTTTTTTGATGCCACGTTTCCTCAATTTGTATTAGGATTTTCAATTTTTTTTCCCACAAAGATACACATTTTTCTTTTCTATCCACGGAGAATAAATCTTTATCAATACAGCAAGATAAAGTCTAAATTTCCTCTTCAATCTCAACAAGTAATTTATTATTCTCTACCTTTTTCTCACGTTCCCATGCTTTCACCACCTCTCTCAACATAGACAACTTTTTTATCATACTATTCATTGGGGATAGCTGAAACTTCTGAGTAAAAGCAGTCCGTTGAGTGCAAACCAATTCGTAGAAAGATTGTTCCTCCAACCAATAGGGGTTGAACTTGAAAGGATACAAAGAAAACTTTCTATCAAAGTCTAGCTGTAATATGACTTCCTTATGATCGTAAATACCAACAGAGTAGGACCAAGTACGATAGAGGCCAATAGAATCACATAATGCTTCAGAAATAAAGTGCATGTCGATCCTTTTGGAAATACCTGAACCCCCGCATCACCCACAAGACCAAGTCGCCATAACATTAGGAACAATATCCACCAATTTCGCATCTTCAAAAAGGGACACAAATAAATCAATTAATGGATCAATAATAATCCCAACAACCCAGGTCTCTTCAACAGACATGGTGAAATTTAGGTCACTTTCCAAGATGAGAAAATTATCCTCATGGATACCATTAGAAGAAATCTGCTCCCAAAAAAATATTCTATGATGATAAGGACCATATATGCTCAAAATACTAACCACACTCTAAAAACCCTTAAGCTTTCCTTCAATTAGTATACCTGAATTAATATAGAAGGCTTTCATATCCGCTTCAACACAATTCCAAGCAACTAGAGTCCCACCAGATAAACCCAGAAGAATCCACAACACAAACTTGCCAATGTGGCTTAATTTTTAGGAAATAGTTACAATCAACAATAAATGAAGTGATAGTCTCATGTACTAAAACAATACTAGGATGAACGATCTCCAAAAATCGTTTAAAGGCAGCTCGTTTATGGCCACTTCCAAGCCCTCGAATATTAAAAGAAACAAGGTTCATTGGATAAGCCCATCATGGGCCACATTAACTCTAAGATGCCTAGAAATAGGAGAAATATCAGATGAAGAAACCCTAGGTATTCCCTTGTCAAAAAGGGAAGATAACTTAAGGTTTAAGTTTGTGCACCCTGTTGCAACTTTTTCCACTTGTTTATCATTACTTCCCTTTCCTCATCTATTCTTTTTTGGTTTGCGAACTGTCACATTATCATTAAAAATGGAAGAAATCAGAATAATATCATAACTCCCAGGAGCACAAGTTGAATAGGTAGCTAGAGGAATTCTAAGATCTTCAGTAACCCCCTTCTTATAAATAGGAGAATCTCTACTCGAAGAAGGAGACGGTGCAATCCCAATAGGTTTCGGCTTCTCACTAGAAAGTGGAGGAAAATCCAACAATTTGAATGACTCGAGATCTGCAGGACTATTTAAAAGTTCAACAGGATCAAAGTGCAATTCATAGGGAAAACCCTCTTGATTATCCTTAACAGGGGTATCCAATTCCAAAAAATCATTTTTAATTGACTCAGTCTCTACCCCAATAACCTCCCTATTATCCTTACAGGGGAAATCGAGTCCAAAAAATCCTTTTTGGTTGACTCAATCTCTACCCAAAAACCCTTATCTAAATCCCTATCACTCGAACTTAGACAAGGAACTAATAATTTCCTTAGCAGATAAAAATTTCAACAGAATAGGAATCAACTATGCAAACTTACCAACAAAGGTAGAGATAGATTGATGATCCAGATGAATAAGGAAGTTTAGTCCATCATCAATTTTGTCCCGATCCATCTTCATTTGTCTTTCACTGGCCAATTTCTAAGTTCGAACCACCATAGGACCCAGATTTACATTGAGCTTTGGAGTGTCCAATTTTGTGACATATGTGGCAATGAAATAGGACCTTCCAGTAGTCTAAACTTTGAATGAAAGAGACCCCTTCCCAAATGACTTCAAGTTCCCCAAGTAAACCACCTTCCAGATCAATTTCAACAAGGATTCTCATATATTTATGCTCATCCCCCAACAAATGTTCATCCTCAATCAGAAAGAAACAACCAATTGAATTAGCCACTGTCATAAAACCATTAAGATTCCAACATTGTAATGGAAAACCGGGAAGAATAACCCACAAATGTATATTGGCCAACTTTTCCTTTCTGGATCAAAACCCGAATTCCACTAAGATAATACTAGAGACCCTTGCCCAGTGACCCAGAATCTCTCTTCAATATTCTTTTTGTCTTCCTCAGAAAGGAACTAAAAAA
Source organism: Larix kaempferi (assembly GCA_027924585.1). Taxonomy (NCBI): domain Eukaryota; kingdom Viridiplantae; phylum Streptophyta; class Pinopsida; order Pinales; family Pinaceae; genus Larix; species Larix kaempferi. The sequence continues at coordinate 9,051,077 of BSBM01000950.1, forward strand.
CCATCCAACCATTAACCAGCATCAAAACTTGCAAAATGGTTTTGATAAATGGATTCCATTTGAGACATATCTAGTATAGGATCTCTAATATTGAAAGTTTAATGTACTCAAATTTTCCAACTAAGGCTCGTTGGGACAAGGCCGTTACCATATCGAAGGTAACATCTTTACCTAGAATGCACAAAGGCCTGCCCTTTTTCACCTTTTCAAACCGATGGCCCACTTTCGAAACCCCAGATATAGATTTATTCTAGCGTTTATTTGTCTTGGGTATAGCCCCCAGATCTAAGACTATATTCGATTGTTCCACCTCATTTTTCTCCACCCCTGAAGACTTCCCGATAACCCTAGCATCTAAGGAAGAAAGACGGGTTCAAAAACAACCTTCTTCGTAGGATTAGTTTTGTCATTCAATCGCTTAAACCCAACACGTGGAGAAAGGGACCCTCCCAAGTCCGATCTAACTCCACAGGGAGAACCAAAAGAAGGTGATGCGACAGGTGAACTCACTCCCTTATTTCCACATGACAATTGTAAATCTATTTCACTGCGTCTAATACCCCAATCCATAGTAAAAAACAAAAACGGATAAATCCTAAAAAGCCACTAAATCTAATTCGATTACAATGATAAACAATTGATTTTTAATAGATTATTCCCACTTTATTAACCTGGTTGGTACTAGGTTCGCCACAAAGTGACGAACTTGACTCCATGACCATTGTTTACTTTTGATAACCACAACTAGTTAAGGTTTTTTAGGTCTAGGGTTTTCAGAAAACTCACCCATTCGATCTATTCAAGCTTTGCAACTCAAGCTCCATCACAACTCCACTTGCTTCGCACATGCGTAAAAAAAATTCAAAACTTATATTAAACTAATCATACCAATTAACATAATGATTAATTAAGAAAAAAAAATCATAATAAATAAATGCATTTTAAACCATACAAATTTTAATCTTCTTCTTATATAATTATAATCTTCATTTATTTAACGGTTTTGTATTCGTAGAAGGCTAGAAGCCTTTGGAAGATAATAAGAGGAAAATTTGTGGTGATTGTGCTAAAGTCAGTGAACATGAAAGTTGTTAGCCAAAACGACAATACCTTATCTCATTTAAAAAAGAACGGAACCTTATATCATTTAAAAACTAATGTAATTTTGTTTGGTTTTTCTTAATTCAAAGTTTGTTCAAACATATCTTTAAATAATAATAATAATTATTTATTTATTTTTTAATTTAAAATTTGTTCAAATATATTTTTAAATAATAATAATAATTTTTTTTAATTTAAATAATAATAATAAATCTATTTTTTTAATTCAAAGTTTGCTGAAACATATACCTAAATAATAATAATAAAATATGTGTAAAACCAACTTTTTGGTTCATATCCCTTCCCTGCTTTAGGATATTAATTTCCCAAGAAGAGTTGGCTACACGTCCCACCCACGCAGTGTTAGTTGGACTGGAAAATTACACGTCCCACTCACCCATATTCATATGATAAGTATCAAGTGAATGTAGGGAGCTAATTTTGTAGTAAAAGTATTTTTTTAATGATAAAGTTGATTTGAATCATATTAAAATTATAAATTATAAATATGATTAAAGTTTTATCGTGACATGATGGAATAATATTTCAAAAAGCATTTTTAATGATTTTTGAAAAATTAATTAAGTCAAATAAATCATAAACTTTTTTTTTTTCAAAAGATTATGATGATAGAGTCCCTCAAGTAAATTATTCAGTTTTACTAGAAATCGGTTAAATGAATGATACTCATAGGAGATAAGGTGTATCACTTCATGCAATGAATGATTAAGTGAACTATTTGAATTCATGAAAACTTGGTCGTGAGTGAATGAAGATCATGGAAGATAACATTTGAGTTATTTAAGTTTATTAGAAATTTACTATCATTACATGATACTTATAGGAGATATATTGGGAAACCTGTAGTGAATGTCAAGTGAATCATTCAAATTCACAAGAAAGTGATCATTAATGTATGAAAATCATGGATATCTATAACATAATTTCAATTTCATATAATGAGTGTGAAAGTACATTATTCAAGTTCGCAAGAAATTGTTAGGCAAGAAATCGATTAACTTAATTAATGATTTTGATAATGTTGTTGGGCATTTAGCTAGTTCCACATCATGTTCAAATCCAATTTCTTTGGACGATACCATATATGAATGTGAGGAAACATTTTTTAAATTTTCTCAAAAAATTATACAAAATAATTATTTAAATTAAGTTAGGAAAACAAGTCATACCAATTAACTTACTTACTAATTAAATAGAATAAAAAAATAGAATATATAATGAAGCTGTCTAAAAATTCGATGAGGTTTTTCATTGCAAAATCTGAATTTAACTGTGTTAATGGCGATTTAACCCCATAAAAAATAAGTGCATCCAAAATTTCAGACTTTTAAGAGTTGTAACTAAGATTTAAAAAAAAATTGTCTGATTTTTCAAATTGTGCTGGAAAAATCATTTTTTTTTCTGTTTGAAATCATAAAACTTTTAGACTAAGCGATATATAATTCAATTTTCACACTTCTCAAAAAATTTACCATTTCTCTAGTCAAAAAGTTTTTGCTAAAATTATTTAAATAAAATTTATTAACTCATAAATAGATTAAACACTCTCACATACCCACTTAAACAAATTTAAAGATCAATAAAAATATGAAAATGCTTGTTGCGTTTAGGCTACGGCCTTATATTAAAAGAAAAAATAATATTCAGAATATATATGAGTTTTATTAGAAGGCTTTTATTCACAATTTTATAAACGTTTTTTTTATCGCTGGAAAAAACAATTTTATAAACGTTTTTTATGCTCGTTGAAACCTTGGGATTCTGTTGGGAAGATGGTAATATACAAATTTGAGCTGGTTGTTGGAAGATGTAAGCGACATCACAGCTGACAGTCAAAACGACTTTTTGGTTTTTTGTTTTTAAATTCAAATCTTGCTGAAACAAATCCCTGGATAGTAGTAAAATGTCTGTGCAGGACCAACATTTTCATTGATTTCCTTCCTACGCATTGGAATATCAGGTACCAAGAAGATTTGATGACAGTTGAACCACTCCTTGAAAACGTGCTTTGGAATATTAGAACCCACCCACATCGTGTTAGTTGCCTGCATAATCTGCTCTTCCGCCGAATCTATGTGGAGTTCAATTAACAGGTCTGCTCCACCATTGTCAGCAATAGAATACTCTCTCTGACTAATTCTGTGTCACTAATGTTTTAGTTCGACTAATTAACAGGTAGAAATACAGATCCATGTCAACGGAGCTTAGATTAGGTGGTTGGGAACTTGGGAATATTGATTGTGGTTTTTTTTATTTAAATTCAAATTTAGCTCGAAGAAGATGGACATTGGGATATCTTGATTCTTCGTGAATAACAAATGTATATTGTTTTTGTACAAGTAGCAAAAAAGAAATACATAGCTTCTTTGCTGGTAGAATTTTTCAATATCATGGGAGGTGGAATCCTTTGATATTATGGTAGCTGCTTGGCCCAGGGATTCCATAACGTCAAGGTTTTGCAGAAACTGTGAATAATTGCAGACAATTAAATATGGAGAATGAATCTACCCGGATGAGAAATGGTAGAGATTTATTATAAGAGGTAGAGATTTATTATAAGAGCCCATTCTGTAATTAGTTTTTATGTATTTGAGCAATTGAAAGCTCACTCGAGCCTTCTAATGGCGGTTCTTGCATAAGCATCGCTAATCAGCAGAAATGATGAAAAATAGGTACGTATCTCCCTGGGAAGCAACCATGAAGAAGAGGTACATATTGATAAAGTTTGCAATACACATAACATAAAGAGCAAAAACACAAAGGGCATATTGATTGCCTTCTTATTATTACGCACACATATATATAGTTTCTCATAAGACCAAAACCGCTGGCTAATACTATGGGCTAGTGTAAACCATGGGTCAACTAATGACCTAGTCAACAACTAACTCAACTAACTTAGGACGATTGACTCAACTAACTAAACAACTTGACACATGAGATTACAACTCTTAACACACCCCCTTAATCTCAAGTGGGATGGTGTGGTCAGCACTATCAATGCCTCAACACTTAGGCATTGTGCCTGCTGGTCTATGTCTCAGCTAGGCATGCATTGCAATCAAATAAAATTAAGCTTTACTTTCTTTCTTGATGTGTACTTGGACTACTTCTTCTTTGTCTTCTTGAACTTGATGCTAAGTAGGTGTTCTGCAACATCTTCTTTGTCTTCTGCACAATAAACAGTGTTATTGCTTTTCATTGGTCCTGAAACATAGTGCAAGTCTTCTTCTTCTTCTATTTCAACATATTGTATGTTGCTGTCCATTTTACCTGCACACTCAAAAAAATTGTCAGAAAAAAGATTCATATATTTCAGCTCTTCTTGGAGAGATTTCACTTCTTCGTGTTGCTCATCTTTGTGTTCCACATCTTCCTCTTCTGGTGTTTCAATGGCAGCTACATCATCATTCTCATTAACTATTGCAGCTTGTACACAATGTGCATCATTCACTGCTTCCTCAAAAACGGTGGGCTGACAAGGAAACAGAGCATACTCATACTGCTCATCAATAATGGGAGTCTGCTCATATAGCTCCCTCAGACTTCTGGTTTTCTGGTTCTTTGATGAACTCTTTGCTGGTGCAACTTCTATGCTGCTATCAACGGTCTCTTTCTATGAGAGACTTTCACTGCTTCTATCAACTGTCTCTTTCTCTGAGAGACTATCACTTACGTCACTGGGGACTTCTAGATTGACAGGTTTGTGTTCACTGTCATCAACAAACAAAGCTAGATCAACAAGCTTTGCTAAACTTACTTGATCATTGACTACATCACAGTCTTCCTCTGCTTCATCTTCTTCAGGTTCCTCTTCACTGAACTCTGCTTCATCTTCTTCGGGTTCCTCTTCACTAAAATCTGCTTCATCTTCTTCTATTTCAGGTTCTTCTTCACTGAACTCTGCTTCATCTTCTTCTATATCAGGTTCTTCTTCACTCAACTCTACTTTCAATATATCCCAAGCTTCTTTGGGAGTAGAAGCTTCTGAAATGTAATGAAAGATGGAATAATCTATACCATTTTGTATGATACTTAAGGCAACAACTTGCCTTCTTTCCTTTTGATACTCTGTCAAATTCTGAAATGATTCTAGATCACTAGGATCCACTTCAGCTACAAAATGCCACAGATCTTGTGACCTTAACGGATTCCTAATTTTTAATGACCATAATTCATAATTGTCTCCATCAAAGGTTTGCCATGAACCTATTGAAATTAACAGATTTCTTACCTCTTCGATTTCTTCCGGTAGCTCTTCTAGCACCATCTTCGATCTTTCTCGTTTTCTTCAATATCAGTGGTCCTTCAGACTGCAAATCTTCTCGGCCCTTTTCTACGCAGGCTCTTCTTGGATCGATCTCTGCAAGACTCGATCTTCTTCAATCAATGCTGGAACGTTGTCCAATATTTTGGCTCGGCGTCAGCAATACCTTCTCTTCAAGACCGGATCTGAACAATGCTCATACTTGCCATGGCTTATGACAACTCTTAAACTGATCGTCGCAGGCTTCTAACTGACACAGGGTGCCAACAGGGTGCGCTGGCCAAAATTTATCTAGGTAAAGGCAGATCGTCGCACTTTTCCTTCTAGCAAAGTGAGACAGTGTCGCAGTTTGTCTTCAGGCAGGCTGCGACACTGTCACAGTTTCTCTTCAACCAGGGTGAGACGTCGCAGTTTTCCTTCAGGCAGGGTGTGACAACCTCCCTTTAGGGGTTTTTTTTACCTAAAAAATTTTAATTTTTTTTTCGCCGAATTTTTTTTTTAATTTTTTTTCGTTGTGGCCCGAGTGTTCTGTCTCCGTCCTGTGCTGCAACTTCCAGCCGTGTGTGTGTGCTCTCCAACTTCTGAAAAGGCTTACCCAAAAAACAAGATCGAAGGGTCAGGCCACCAGCTCTGATACCATGATCAGAGCTGATCTACACATGTGTGCTTTCCACTATGTGAAAAGGATTACCCAACAACAAAAGGTATGGATCAGGCCATATGCTCTGATACCATGATAAATTTTGCAATACACAAAACATAAAGAGCAGAAACACAAAGGGCATATTGATTGCTTTCTCATTATTAAGCACACATATATATAGTTTCTCATAAGACCAAAACTATTGGCTAATACTATGGGCTAGTGTAAACCATGGGTCGACTAATGACCTAGTCAACAACTAACTCAACTAACTTAGGACCATTGACTCAACTAACTAACCAACTTAACACATGAGATTACAACTCTTAACACATATATCTCCATGGAAAGAATAGGGGATCGACTGAAGGTCATTGAGAATGAAGAAGAGCAATGGAAATCATTTCAAAGTAAGTCATATTGTTATATATATGTTCAAAGCAACAATGTTGCATGGCACTAGGTCTTGTCACAAACACCATGTTGTTAAAGGAGAAAGGGTGTGATCTCTTTTTAGTGCACTGGAAAAAGCATAGCTACGGTCTTGCAACAATTATCTATCCTTTGTGCTATTAGAAGCAACCTCTTTGGCCAATGCAGAAAACGGTGGATGACAAAACATACTCTATGTTGAAGGTAAGAGCAATTTTATATCATCTTGGGTGTAGTTTCAGGCCAATGTAGAAAACGGTGGATGACAAAACATACTCTATGTGGAAGGTAAGAGAAATTTTACATCACCTTGGGTGCAATTTCACAAGTGGAGGAGGAGGTTGTAGTGCACTTCACATGACTAAGTGGTAATGATTTTGGAGTTTTTATTGAGGAATTCCTTAGAAAATGCGACAAGTGTTTCCTATCAAAAGGCTCTATTCGAAGATGGCATGCATACCACTTGGTTTACCTTACTGGTGTCCCACTAGATGTGAGATTAAAGGAAATCATAAAGGAGACTGAGGTCAATCTATGGAATGCAAGAAGCACACCCTCTCCAATTGGAATGCCTACCTATGGAGATCATGGATTGCATTGATTTAAAAAAGGTGACAAAAGGGCCTTGCAACCCACATCAAACCCCCAAGGCCAAGTGCATCTCCTAATAGTTAGTCAAGTGGAAAATCAATTCAAAATTATGAATCCTTCTTTAGATATGTGGGAATTGCACATTGTTGTGTCTAAAATACCTATGGGGTGATTGAGGGGGGGAGATGAATTGTATGGATAAAAATTCAAGATGAGCATTTGTCTTCAATTCTCTATCATCAAATGTTGGTGTTGTTGATAAGGAGGTAAACATAAAAGAACTCTTCTTACCATGCCATTTAACACCTTTGGTTTATGTCATAATGCATGGTACCAAGTTTTTGGCATACCCAAATGCACTTTCTACACTATGAGCACAACTTTTAAAAAGATGACTTGAAGGCAATGAATGGTAAACGTGGATTACAAAAATTCAAATCATATATATTGAAACCATTGCTAGTGTTAATATGATTGTGAACCAAATTATTGTCATGCTCCACATCTAACTTGTTTAATACACCAAGAAGGAATAAGGGTTCCTTCAAATATGACCCATGGTTTGCTTCTCAAAAAGGCTAACGAGGACTTGGCTAGACTAAGTCTTCCTAAAGTATCACAATGCCATTTTGACATGATAATGAGAAAGTATTTTTAAATGTTGCAGTCATAGAAAACAACTTATTTACAAGGTGTTATGGCATGTCCCCATGATCACCAACAAACTTAAGATCACCACTGATCTAGGTTGAGTTGAATAGTTACACACAATTCAATCAATTCATAATAACCATATTGCAAGTTGTTGCAATTTTTATTATTCCCATGGATTGAAATAAGAGAAACATCAAGCACTTGGGCATTATGCACAACAAGACACACAAGGTAGAGACTTATATACCAAGGATGGGTAAGAAGGCAAAGGCACATAGTAGTGTCATGAATCTCCAAGTTTCCTTGACTATATGCTTAGACATGGACACAACACTAGGGAATTCTTTACTTTGGCCTTTCATTTGTGGAAATTGCTTCAAACTTCCCAATATCTTCAGTAGATAAATGCCTTAAGGAACCCAAAGAACCATTAATGGTGGGTAAATATGGGGATTTGTTGTATAAGAATGGACATTTAAGGACTTGCTGCAAAATGCACTATCACAAACTAAAGTGTTTGGTTTATAAGAAAGATGCAATATCCTGACATGCATGTCTAATGGAGAAGAATTATTTTTATGGTTTTTCTTTAAAAGAAAAATGAAATGTGGTTATTAGGTACTGAATTGGTGCATTAGTGCTCCAATTTAGCTAGGGACATCATGCCTCCCTATTTCAAATAAACAAAAAGAAGACAAAAAATTTGAAAATCTCTCTTGTAGAGGTTTTTCCCAAGGGTTTGTGATTAAAGCCTTTTTTCCAAATTGTGGTGCTCCTTCCTTGGATCAAAACATTAGTGGTATAAATTGGGTATAGATCATCGATTTTCCTAACACAAATTTGAGCATTGATAATGAAAATATCGAAATGTTCAATATTTTTACTTGAAATTGTGCACACTTGAAATGGATGATAACTTGAATTTGGTTTCCTTTCAATATCAAATACTCATAATAGAGGAGGATGGATCCAAAGGAGGAGCTAATAGATTATTTGGAAAACCCATGGGAAGATTGCACTATCTTTGTTCAAGAAAGGGTTTATCGAGGAGCTCTAGGAGGTCATGTGAATAATATGATCCATCATAGAGGAGATAACTCTAAGGTTGTCAGATCTAGGTGAAAAACTCTAACTAAACCATTGGGTGAAGATTTTGATGAGAAAGGCATTGGGACACTTTTAGGATTTGTCACTTATAACCCCCTTTATAGTATCAAAGTTAAGGATTACATGGGAGACAAAGAAGAAGGAGTGAAAGGACCAAATGACATTTTTTCTTAGGGGTTTTTTCCCATTTCAAAATCTACAAGGGTGCTCCAAGGAGTTCATTCTAGGTCAATTTCTATGGATGGAGATCTTGAGTTTTTGAAGTTAACTTCAAAAGAGGTCTTGAAAAAATGGGAGAGAAATAGGTCATCATCAAGGTATTCAAGCTCAGAATTTGGAGTAGTGTTTGTGGTACTAACTCTAGAGTTAGGAGATCTCCTAGGGTTCAATAATTATATAAAGGTTTCTATATCTTTAAATGACCCTTCAATCAAAAGGAGAAAGAAATGTGTAAAGTTTAGGATAAAAGGGTCAATCTGGTGTAAGGAGAATACATTCTATTGGATAAGGTTTTGCTTATGGAGAGGAAAACCCTAAGGAACATTCTTCAACAAACCATGTTCAAAAATGTCAAGAGGGATATGGGTTAAGAGGGTTGGGAGATCAATTCTTATCTATACTCAAAGCTATCACTTTATGGCAAGAGGATGGTTTGTGTCCACTTTCAAATCTAATGAGTACACAAGTTTGATTTTAAATAACGTGTGGATATGGGGATCATTAGTGATATCCTTAAGAAAATGGTCTCCCTACTTTGATCCTTAAAGGGAATCGAGCTCAACCTAGTCCATGACTCCAGGGTCAAAATACTAGAACTACACTCAGATTTGTGGTCATTTAAGGTTTTGAAGGAATTAATAAGGGAAAGTCTGGGAAATTTTATAGAATTGGATGACAGTTTCATTAGGAATTACTCAAGAACATTTGCTCATATCTTGCCAACATTTGGACTTGAGGGAAGTGTTGCTAGAGGTCATAGAGATTAAGATAGTAGTATATGAAAATACTCACTATTAAGTCTAGACTATATGAGCATTCCTTTCCAATATTTCTAGTGTCACATCTATGGACATGCCATTTTTTTTATTCTTCTCTAAAATTTACAAAAGGTGGAAGGAGGAAAAAAATTTGTATGTCTTTAAATTCGATGGAGCCAAAAAATGTTTTGGGTCAAAAGTCTATAGAAGAAAAAGCTTCTACCAAGGTCACTGGAGAGGGTTTAACTATTATTCCCTTGGTTAGGTTGAAAAAAATCCTCCAAAAAATATTTCTTTTTGAATCCTCATGGGTCCAAGTGTGAGGAGGATGAAATGTTGAAATCATGCTTACAAGATTTATTGATCGATTTGTTGCCTTCAAAGAATGAGTTTAAGTTTGACGTGATGGTGGTGGACATGGGGGTAATTTGAGGTCATATTGATTCGAGTAAGTATGATATCACACCACTTTATCAAGTTATTATATAACCCTATATTCCTTCTAAACACCCATTGGACCAATTCCCACCTTTCAGGGTAGCTACAAAAAACTCAAATACCAATTCTTAATGGAGAGAGTTTAAAAGCATATAAAAGTGGACAAGATCATATTAACTTAGAGAAGGGTTTCAAAGAAAATCCCCCTACCCCTCTTAGTCTCATTGGAAAATTTCCTAAGGATATAGATTCTCATTCTCAAATCCCTACTCCCTCCACTTTGAAGAAAGATTCATCCATCACTAGAAATTTTACCTTATCATATACAAAAAGTGGTTGTTGTATTGTAAAAGGTAGAGTCAAAGGGGGTTATATGTTCTAATGTAGGGAATGAGGGAAACAACATTGTTTTGGGGAGACAAATTGACAATATAACTATGTCATGTGCTTCAAGATAAAGCATTTCAAGAGATTCCAGTTGAGATAACAATAAAATATTGTAGGGGCCCTTGAGCAAGACAAACCCCCAGGAAGGGAAATCCATGATCGTATTATCCTTAAATGATAGAAATTTGGGTGACACCTCTAAAAAAATTCCCTCCATAGATTAGTGTTGGTTCACAAACCAGATATAACAACGATTCAGGAGACTATCGAGGTTGGTAAGAAAATAGTAGTAGGAGACCTTCTCATATTCTTGAAAGATTGGGATTTCATATTTGGATGTTGAAGGGAGATCAGGGAGATTGATTATGAGGTGGGAAAAGAGGTCCTTTATACTATTAAACTCTCATTTTTTTGTCTTATAAATAGGTGCAAAATATTCTCCTTGGAACTAGGGAAGGCCTATGCATTGGTTAATATATATGGACCCTAAAAGGATAGGGTTCAATATTGGGAAAACCTATTATTAATTTTTTTTTGAAGCATGAAGGGATAATATGAGAAGGTGATTTAAACTTTACAATCAAGATATTAGAGATTTGGGGGCTAGGTGCAATTGTTGACTCACTAGTAGATTTATTTATTCATATGATTAAGATGGTAGGTTTCATTGATGTGGGACCAATAAAATTAGTTCCAAGATGGAGAAATATTAGGATTGGGGGTGATTCAAAGTCCAAAAACAAGACATATTTCTTGTATCAAAATCTATAATGGAAATTGAAGAAAGAATCAAATATTTGGTGGAATTAGGAGTTGAATCAAATCATCTCCTAGCTCTACTACAAATTGATAAAGAGGATAGGAAAACTCCAAGTCATTTGAAATTCAATCCTACTTCGTGGGAAGATGAAGAGTCTCGTGAATTAGTTAAGGTTGAATGAAAAATATATAATGGGTTTCAAAGGGTCTCAACTTATTATCAATTGGTAGCCAATTTAAAGAAAGTAAAATCAATAGTCTCCAATTGGGTCTATAACAAGTTCAAAAATCTAGATTATGATCTCATCATAGTGCAAAAGGAAGATTACAAGGTTCAATCATGAATATGTGAAGGGATTTTTTTATTGAAGAGCCCAAATCTAGATTAAGGGCATTGGAGAAAATGAAGAGAAATACATTGGCAGTGAAGGAATTGTTGTAATATGTAATGATGATTGTTTGTATTGATTTAGAAGGTAATAATGTCCATTTTTATGTAAAAGAGTTATCCCACATGTATTGTGTAATAATTTAATCTTGCTACCATTTATTATATAAAGAGGTGATATTACATTTTAATCCCACATGTAATATTGGGATGTTATTCTTCCATACCTCCTGGTATATAATAGAGTCAAGAAGGTCTTATCCAGACACATGAGAAACAATGAAATACATCTAATGATCATCTTGTAGAAACGTTGTGTGTGTTTTTGTGAAGATGGAGTGTGATGTGTAGGATCTCTCTATTGTAAGATTGGATATTATTGATGAATAATAAGAAGATAACCTTCCAATGGACGTTTCCCCATTTGAGGTTTTACAACGTATATGTGGTGGTATTTTTTACTCTTTTATCCTTGTTCTTCCTATTTGATTATTAGTTTTTGTATGGATAGGAGGCTAGGCTAGTTATGCTTTTCATGTTATGTATTGTTATATGTTATTCACATATTCTTAATATTCTAATGTGGTATCAGAGCAGGTTGCTAGATCCTACCTCCTTCAAAAAAAATTAGAACAACATTTTCTCCATTTTTTGTTGGGGCTCTCCTTATCTTGTCGTTTTGTTGTTGGATCTAGTAGCCATTATGGCTTCTCTTTTAGATCTAGGAACTTTGTTGTTGTATCTCTTGCCACATGTTCTAGGCATTTTGTTGTTGAATCTAGTAGCCACTAAGGCTTCTCTTTAGATCTAGGCATTATGTTGTTGGAGCTTTCCATCATATGTTCTATTGTATTGGCCATACATTGTTGTGGTATTTTGCAAGAATTCATCATACAACTTCTTTTAGGTGCAATTTCATGGCTCAATGAGAATATGTTGTTATATTCATATACTCCATGATGCAAAGTTTGTTTTTATTCGCAGCTTATGGACATTCTGGAAGTTGTCATCAAGGGGGATGTTATGTAATTCCATCTTCCTCCATTTTTATTGAAGTTATTTGTTTTTTGGTTAGATAGAAGGCTAGAATAGTTCATTCCATTCATGTTTTGTATTGTTATAATGATTTTATCATTTTATCAATATTCTGATAGGAATCATAGTGGAGATTAAAAAGTAAATCTACATGGTTGGAAAAGGGGATGAAAACTCAAAATTATTTCACATCTTTGCAAACCATAGAAGGGATATCAATACAATATATGAAATTCCAAAGGATAATGGTAGTAAAACTAGAAAGTTCAATGAGTTAGTAGAGTTCGGGGTCTCTCATTTTCAAATTTTGTATAAAGAACCTGTGAGGCCAAATATAATGAAAATTTTAAAGATCACTATATTTTTATCTAGGTTTGTAAATGAAGATGACAATGAGATGTTATTGGAAGAAGGCCCTATGGATAAATTAAAGAAATCTGCAATTCTCTTCAAAAGGAAAAAATTGAGATCCTAATGGGAAAAAAAATGGATTTTTTTCTTGGTTGCTATGACTTGATTGAGGAGGACCTAAGGTAGTCAAGGAGACTAAAGAATCGGAAAATGTTTTAGTGGCCATTAACTTAACTTTTATAGATTTAATCCATGTTATGGAAAAAATTGCACAAGTGCACTCTTCCACTTGGTGAGGGGCTAAGCCTTGTAGGTTGCTGCAAGGCCTCAATCCTTGGAGCCCCTTTGATGGTGGTTGGTATTCCTACAAGTGATCCTGCAAGATATGTTTAGTGTAGTTCACATCCAAACATGAAAATATTGATGAAAATAAAATGAAAGAGATGGGGAAAAGATGCAAACTCCAAAAAAAACCAAAGATATGTTAAACCACTCTTGTATTGCCCAATGGAATAGTTGTACAAAACCTAGGAGGTCAAGGATTCAAGGGAATCCAAAAATATCCCTTAGGGAGGCCTTTCTTGTCCAAACTAAATGCTAAGTAGATGGAAGAACAATGGAGAGAAACACTTGCCCCTTGATGGTAGGTGGAAAGCAAGCTTGGGAATGTTCACAATGGTAGGAAATGGTGGGCTATGAGGAAGCTCCAACTCAAATCCAACAGCATAACCTTGCTCTAATTTCTCTCTACAAAATGCATGCCAATGGCTTTCTTTTATAGGCCAAGAGGTGGCCAACAAACAACTAGATCCAAATGTGAACTCTCCTCCTTCATGAACTGGTTCCACGGTACACAAGGGGGGATAATTAATGCCGCCAAGTGTGTGAGGAGATGAATTGGGATCCTTGGGGAGGATTGAGTTTTTAATGCACCGCTGGAAGTAATTGGTCCCATCATTTTGAACGTAGCGCATCTATCAAAGGAAAATCCACGCAAATGTAGTGCGGGCATTGTTCAGATAACCTATGTAATACCCACGCTACCCTTTGTTTTGACTATTTCTAGGCACTTGTGGACTCATACTGTGCTTTGGATCTGTTGAGGATGCATGTAGTGAGATGCATTCTTTATGTTGATGATGCTTTACTAGATGAATCGCTGAAATGTCACATTGTGTGATTTTGAGGCGTTAACAGACGCCCCCTAATGTATGAGGTTTGGAGGGTACTGTAGATCCAATAATGCATCATGTTTCTTCTTGTTTCTCTCATGTTCTATAGAACGAAGCATGTGTGCACAAAGTAGGGTCTCCCATGGGGGAATATTGTTGGTGACGAGGCGGGCTTACCCATGCTTGTGAAATGTTTTCAAAGTGATTACAATGAGAGAGGACCAAGGTGTCAACTCTACTATCCTGTTGGTACATGGATGAAGGAGGCTTCGGTCCATGTTAGATTAAATGCCCCGGGAATTGTTGCGGAATATTGAGGAAGTGGGACTGCTGGTGACCATGATGAACACACTATGGTGGGGAACCAAATTGGTATGTAAATATACCTGAGGGATTTACCATACCAAATAGATTGCTATCATGTTTTCCAAATCTGAACATTGCTACCTTCAAAAGTACGTCTCCCCCTGATGCGATGATGTGCTGATTTCGAGCATAGGGGAAACCACCTAGTTAGGGAGCACTAATGACTCTCCCTACTAAGTTTGAGGTGATCCCTTACATTGATTTAAAGGGATCCCAAGGTACAACTGCAACCACTACAACTTTTAGAATATACTGTTTTGACGTCGACGAGAGATGAAGTACATGATAGGATGAGAGTCCTATCCTGAGAATTGGGATCATATTGTAACCAACTGGCAGATGGACAGACCTGACACAAGACTGTTTGATACGCGTGGGGATCATAACTTCCTTTTATAGATGTAACCATGGGGGAGCGGGGACGACATCTTTTCTTTCAGGACGGTACAGGTAGAAACAGATGGAGACAAAATGCAAATGAAAGGGGTTTTGATGGAGACGCAAAACGAAGGGTAATGGCGAATGGAAAAATAAATATTGCTGAACATATGGAGACTCGAATACATCGATCAACGACGACCATGGGTTGCTTCCAAGATAATATGGTGTGCCCTCAATGTGAGGTGATGCAGGAATTGTTTCTACATAAAGAATGTTGGTGGGGTCCCCACAGTTTTGTGCGTGTCAGGGGATCGATTTGATGATGGGCGGAGTCCCCGTGGTTTTGAGTGGATCGGGGGACACTTTCCAATGATGAAGGGTGAACTTCCAGATTCAAAGACGAGTTCCCCATGAAATAATGTTATGCAGTGTATTCCTGCGGGATAACTAGATATAAATGGTTATTTCTGAGGGTGGGGGGGCCATAGGTGTCTTTGCTGGGGTGATGATACAAGGGAGGTTGTGAATGGTAAAGTGCTTATGGAAGTATGAGGGGGATTTATGAATCATTCTCGTAACATGTGTCGAAGAATATGATGAGTATCTATTGGGTGGAGTAAATGCCCAAATGCAAAAAATGATACTCTAAGGGAGGGTCTTTTCAAGTTCAGTCAATTTCCTCGGACTTGTGGGGGGTCGACATCATGGGTGTCAATTGATGATGGGGATGGAAATGGTGCGCACACACATGGGGGAACGTGTTATTCACGGAAATTATGTTGATGGCACATCAAGTCCATGAATGGGGACCCTATAGTTATCAACAAGAATACTAGGTTATGCATTATAAACAAAGGGTAAATAGTGTTGATATGCCAATTTCGGAATGATACCTGTGGTAGGGTGCATGCCCCTTGTTGTTAGAGCTTTGGAGTCTTACATGTATAGTGGAAAAACAAGAGGCTCCATATTGGCTTGATTATGGTCTTGCACTTGCGGCGCATATACCCAAGTGAATTAAAAGACATAACCAAGGTATTGACAATGCAAAAATCATATAATCATAACATTACGTACTTGTGGGGTACTTGGTAGTCAAGGATAGAACCTTTTGAGGTACAAACCATTGACCGGGTTGTTGAGGGTAGTACCTTCATGGTCAGTTAAGATATAGTCTCCTTTTGGGAGACAATGCTTAACGACATAAGGGCCTCTCCATTTAGATACAAACTTCTCGGGTCCTAGTTTACCGTCTTTCTTGGCATTAAACAAAAGGATAAAGTCACCTTCAGTGAAGTTGGGTGGTCACACTTGTCGATCGTAGTGTGCTTTGGAGCGGACCTTCATGGCTTCATTGTGTTGAATAGAGTCACGCCTTTCCTTGTCAAGGTGTTCCAAAGTAAATAAGCATTGTTCCAAAGTAGGGGTATCTGGTAGCAACTTGACAATGGATTGGAGGGTAGGGATTTGGCACTTGAATTGGAGAACGGATTCTACTCCATGTACAACGTGAAATGGGGTAAACCCTGTGGCAGTCTTGACGGAAGTGAGGTAGGCCCACAGGGCCGGAAAGAGCATGTGGTGCCAGTTGGTTTTGTTTTTATCTACTGTGTGTTGGAGTATAGTATTGAGGATTTTGTTAACGGCTTCAACCTGACCGTTTTCCTGAGGGTAGTAAGCGGTTTAAAAGTCATGTTTCAAGCTTAACAGCTGTGATAGTTCCTCAAATGTTTTGTCGTGGAAGTATCTTCCGTTTTCATATACAATTTTCTTGGGAGCGTCAAAGTAGGAGATGACATGGTTGAATAAGAACCATGATGTGATTATTGCTTTATAATTAGATGTGGGAATTGCTTCGACCCATTTGGTGAAGTAGTCCATGGCGACGACAATATGGTGGTGACCTTGGGCTGATGTCGGACGACATTCCATAAAATCAATTTCCCATTTCCAGAATGTGTACGCAATGATGACTGTATGGAGGGGTGCAGGGGAAGAGCGTGTTTTGCAGGAAAAGACTTGACAATTGGCGCACATTTTGATGGCGTAAACACAATATTTAAATACAGAGGGCCAAAAATACCTTGCTCGTAAGATTTTCTGGGCGATGGCTAATCTAGAGAGGTGGTTGCCACATGCACCGATATGGCAATCATTGAGAACTTGTTTAGCTTCTTCATGTGTTACACAACGTCGAAGAATAGTGTTGATGCCACAACGATATAGGACGTCTCCGATGAGGAGGTATCATGGTGCCTGGTGGCAGATTTTGCGGCGATCATCGCGGGATAAGTGGGGAGCAAATTTATGGGTGCGAAGATAAAGGAGGATATCTCCATACCAGGGATCTTCAGTTGTAATGAGAAAGAGCTGCTCATCGAGGAGTTGGTCCTTGATGGACTCGTTGGTGGTGTTGGAGGGAAGATCTGTAATGAGTTCGGCTAAGGCCATGACTTTCGTACTTTTAGGAATCACAAACTCGAGGTCGAATTCTTGTAAAATAATGTTCCACCATGCAAACTTACTATTAATAAGCCTACGGCTAAGTATGTATTGCATAGAGTTGGAATCAGTGACGAGGGTTGTTTTCGGAGCAAAATATAGTGGCGGAGTTTCTGTACAGAAAGGGTGACTGCAAGGGAAAGCTTCTCATCATGGGTCTAGTTGAGTGCAGGTATGGAGAGGGTTTTGCTGACATAATATATGGCATGTTCCTGATGGTTTGCGGCCGGTTGGAGGAGTACGCTGGCTACACCAAAATATGACGTAGAGATATACAGGATGAAATCTTTGTCAAAGTCTGGAGGAGAGATGACGGGGGTCGATGACAATGCTTGTTTAAGGGCATCAAAGGTAGTTTGGGTATAGTCATCCCACTTAAGTGGTAGATCTTTTCTGAGAAGCCATAAAAATCCATGGGCCTCAGTGGCATAGTCGAGAACAAAACAACGAAGAAAGTTGGCCTTACCTTGGACACTCTACAACTAGCGTCGTGTTCGTGGTGCTGGTAATTCCAAGATGGCTTGAACCTTGGAGGATTCAACGATGATAACATCTTTGGAAATAGTGAATCCTAAGAGGCAACCAGTGATGATGCAAAATACACACTTGAGGGAGTTTAAGCATATCTTATACTTGCGACATCTTGTGAAGATGGTACGAAGATCTTGAAGGTGCTCACATCATTTTTTGGACTTAGCTATGAGGTCGTCTAAAAAGGAGAGGATGATGTGAGCCAAGTCATTAAAAACGTATGCCATTGCTCGCCGGAAATTGACGCCGTCATTTTTCAAACTGAAGGGCATGGCTTTGTAAGCAAAGGTGCCCCATGGTGTAGTAAATGCAGTTTTATACTGATCTTGGGGGACGATGTGTATTTGGTTATATACATAGAACCCATTCATGAAGGAAAACATTTCACTACAGGCACATGAGTCATTGATTTGGTCGATGAATGGTGTGGGAAAATTATCCTTGGGGCAACCTAAATTGAGGTCTTGGAAATTGATACAAACATGAATAGTTCCCTTCTTTTTGTTAATAGGGACGAGGTTAGATACCCATCATGTGTAAGCGATGGGGAAAATAAATCCGGCTTGCAATAGTTTTCCGACCTCGGCTTTGATCACAGGGGCCTTAGAAGGGTGGACCAGGTGTTGTTTATGTCGGAAGGGAATGGCATCAGGCCAAGTTTCAATGTAATGTTTGACAATTGTTGGGTTGAGACCTAGCATTTATTCATAGGACCATGCAAAGATGTCACAAAACTCTTTAAATAGAGCATTGAAATCAGTAATTTCCTGCAGTGAGCAGGAAGCCCTGATAGAGATGTTTTCGACGACTCCTAGTGTGACGGAGATATCAACCTGTATGGTAGGGGATATATTGGTAAGGTTACCATCTTCGAACTCATCTAGGGTGGGGATATGATTTTTGAACCAATAGATATGACTGGGGGGTAAAAAGTCTTTTGAATCGATGGTGTATTGTTGTTTAGTGGGAGTGTGTGTTGTTCTTGCCTGGTTGTTTTTTAGGACCTATGATGGAAAGAGTCCCATGGGGGTTCAATAGAATTCATGGCCTTGATTATATCCTCATCTGTGGTGAATATGTATTCTTATAGTATAGCCTTGTCTAAATACCCTGGGCCTTCATTATGGGAAGAAAGAGAAATTGAATTGAGATGCAAGATGTCAAGGTACTCAGGGATGGCTGCGATGGGTGCTAGGATTTTGTCTTGAGGGAATATTAAGGGGTCTAGCACCTCATGGGAAATTGGTGATGGGGGATAAAGATCTGTCATGGTATCCCCATTATGCTATGTTGGTTCGATGTCCTCTTCCATAACTGCAGGGAGGCCTTTCTTGTTCAAACTAAATGCTAAGTAGATGGAAGAACAATGGAGAGAGACACTTGCCCCTTGATGGTAGGTGGCAAGCAAGCTTGGGAATGTTCACAATGGTAGGAAATGGTGGGCTATGAGGAAGATCCAACTCAAATATAGTAGCATAACCTTGCTCTAATTTCTCTCTACAAGATGCATGCCAATGGCTTTCTTTTATAGGCCAAGAGGTGGCAAACAAACAACTAGATCCAAAAGTGAAATCTCCTCCTTCATGAACTAGTTCCAAGGTACATAAGGGGGGCTGATTAATGCCACCAAGTGTGTGAGGAGTCGAATTGGGATCCTTGGGGAGGATTGAGTTTTTAATGCATTGTTGTAAGTAAGTGGTCTCGACGTTTTGACAGTAGCGTGGCTATTGAAGGAAAAGTCGCACAAGTGTAGCGCGGGCATTGTTTAGATAACCTGCACTATAGCATGGGTAACCTGTGTAATACCCGCGCTATTTTTAGTTTTTTTTCTCTGGGCACTTGTGGACTCATATTGTTCTTTGGATCTATTGAGGATGTATATGGTGAGATGCATTCTTTATGTTGATGATGCTTTATTGGATGAATCGTTGAAATGTCGCATGTGTGTGATTTTGAGGCGTTAACAATCCCTAAGAAGGATAGTCCACCAACCTTTGATGACTTCAAGCCCATCTCGTTGTGTATTGTATATACAAAATTATAGTAAAGGTAATAGCTACAAGGGTGAAGAATTTTTATCTAAGTTTATTTCACAGGAGAAATTTTTTTCCTTAGTGGAAGATAGATTCATGATTCTATTAGGGTGGCCAAGAGGGTTTATACATAATCAAAATGAAGAAATTTGGTAGTGAAATTGGACCTATCTAGGGCATATGATAGAGTAAGATGGATGTGCTTAACATAATGTTTTTTTTTTTGTACTAGGGTAATCAACAATTGGGATGGGACTAGTACTCGTATGACATGGGGTCCAGGGGTCCAATCCCGTACGCTACCACTATACCCCTAGGTGCACCCACACAACCTGCAAGCATGGGGCACGGGTAAGTTGAAGTGTTTTGAACTCATTACCTCCATTACAACATAAGATCTCATTTTCAAGCGAATCGCCAATCGAGCTACACCCCTACGGGTTGCTTAAGGTTCATGTTAATTCATATTGGTTGTAATATTTAAATTGTAAATTGGAGTATGGGATGTTTGACCTCTATCGCTTTTGTTGTTTTGATCAATAGGTCAACCTCAAATTTTTTTTCTCCTTCTCAAGCCTTGAGGTGGATTTCCTCTTATCCCAAATTCTATTTATCTTTATAGAAAGGTTTCCTCTATCACATTATGTTCGTTTGATGATGTCTTTTTTTGTGATGGCTCTCTCCAAGATTCCATGGTATTAGAAGAGATCATATATATATATATATATATATACATATATGGAGATAAATATCCAAAATTATGTAATGTCCTTTAGTTGTTTAAGGAAACACATGAAATATAGTTACAACATGTTATCCCCTTCCAAAGAGTCATTTTTAGACAAGGGAATATTTAAGGTTTTACTTGAAACATAATGACTGTGTAGTAAAGGATTTAAGTTTGATTCTTGACAATATTGACAAGAGTATAAATATGTGGTGCAATATATGGTGTTCTTTTGGAGGTAGGTTAACCCTAGTCAAATCTATAGTAGAAGTAATTTTTGTATATTGGGATTCCTTGGCTTATATTTTCTGCAAGGGTGATAAATAAAATTAAAATTTAATGTTTCAAATTCCTATGGACTAAGGAAAGGAAAAGAAATACATACAGTAGGTAAAGTGGAAATTCATTGCTAAACCTAAAGAGGAAGGGGGGTGGGGCTTTGAAAAAATTCATTCTTTGGAAAAGCCATTGCTGCAAAATGTTTGTGAAGATTGATTTTCTCAATAAAGTTTGTTATCCATCAAATCGACACTTCTTCATCCGTGATGATACTGAATTTTGGTTCACACAAAAGGACACTGAGGATGGAAGAGCCCGGATTTGCTATTGATGTATGTGGCCCTAGTCATTCCCTATTTCTCTAGTTTACCTCATTTTTTGTGTATTTGGTTTAGGACATACATGATGTTGAAGACTTGATAACTTGCGTGTTACTCGCTTGTGATCCCTTTACCACTCATGTGTTTCCCTAAATGTTGAACACGCATGTTTCCTTAAGCATTCTAGCGCTTAACATGCGAGTGGTGCACTCTTCACCTGCATGTTCCTAAAAAATCATGAAAAATAAAAAATAAATTTGAATTAGATACAGTTAGGGTTGGTTTCCTAACCTCCCTACTTGTCTTAACTAATCCTCTCTCGAAACTATTTTCCCAACTTTGTCATAAATACAAAGGGAAGAACATGGGAGAAGGACACACACTCATTTTGCAAAGTTTTGTTGGAGGAATTTTGGTAGAGGAGAGGAGCAAAGGATCCAGATCGGGTTTCAGAAGGTGCTTGAGCAGATCAAGGTGAAATGTACTTGTTATTATTGCAATGAATAAAAAGATCTCCCCTTTCCCAAATTGCTAGTAATGTGATGATTGAATTGGATATTTGAAAGTGTTTGATATTTTCTATGTCTATGTACTTTCAATTTGATTATTTATACATCTGTAATCAAAAGCTTTGAGGAGGGTTATGTTTGCATTGTGGGTCTTAGAACAAGATTTAGGAGTAAAGCTTGAGGATTGAAAATCTTGGATCGACCTTCATTGGTATAAGGTATTTAGTGCTCAACTTTCAAACCTTGGTTTATTTTATAAATAATTTCTTGTCTCATGTCTGCAAATTCCTTGATTCCTACTTGAATGTGACAGTATGTTGGTGACCTCTATTAACCCCAGTCATTAGGAACTTTTTCCGTACAACAAAATTGGCGATAAGGAGATGAAACAAACTAATAAACAATGTTTTAGTGGTTTGGAAATATAACAATGTATTCAAGTTGTGAGTTTTGGGTGACCCTATAGTTGTAAGAGAGGGATTTTTAAGATGGAAAGCTTCGTTCTAAATCTAATCTTTGAACAATTGAAAAGTATGGAAGTGATCTTCAATATAATTGAATACATGCATGTCTTTAGGGAATTAAGTATAATAGTTGATTCTATGTCCAAAGAATATTTGCAAGTGGAGCAAGGCTCCTAGATGTTGGTAGATGTTGGTTGAAATTAGAGATGGAGTGACTATGCCATTAGTTACCTCTTCAATTTATGAAGCCTAAATAGTCGTTTTCTTTAAATATTTGATACGTTCATTGATGCTAGTATATTACTTTCTCATATATATTTGTGAGATGTCTTAATAGATTTGTTGATGTAATTATGATCTGTTTCTTCTTTCACGAGTTTAAGTATAACACTACATGTCAGTAAGTTTTGAAAAACGACACAGTTTTGGAAATGGGTTTCTTGAATAGGTATGGGAAATGGGTAAAAGGGTGTTCACATGCCCCTTGTGAGGAGACAAAATCCTCAAAATTTGTATGAATTCTATAATCATATACGCCATCTAATTTTTATTCCTTCTTGGAATAGAAATTATAATTTTTTCCAAGGAAAAGAAATACATGTAAACATCGCATAAAAGGTTACCACCAATTTTTTTTTTGTTGCAAAGTGATAGTTATGTAGATAGCCACAAAAATTGTTACTTGTTTTCATTTACATCCCTTCAAATTACAAGGAGGGTCTTTGAAATCATAAAGCTCAATTTCCTCCTAGTGAGTAACACGCGTGCGTGAAGATATAGATGGACCATATGGTGGATGATTAGTTATGTTAGAATGAAAATATATGCTTTCACTATTGGAGATTATGGATACTTATATTATATGGCATGTGAGGAGCATTTTTCCTTCACCCCTTATCTTATTGAGAATGTCTTTGACTTCAATATTTGTGTGGATTCAAACTTTTTACGAAGGAATTACAAGACAATTGGCATTATACGATCTCAATACTTCAAATTTCAATTTAATATATTATATAATTTGATGAGAACTCTAAATAGTTCTTATTTTTTAATAGATTGTATTTAGTGGTTATTTTTACACCCGAATCGAAAAGTGGTGCTATTAGCAGCTCCTCTTTTTTGGGGGGGCTAAAATTACAACTTTTTGGAAACTCTAGCCAATGTCTTTACAATCAAAACCCTAAATCAACCCTCGAATCAAAAGTGTTGTTGCAATCAAACCCTAAATCAACCCCGAATTGAAAAAGTGGCTCTCGAAAATCACCACCGTTTTTATTTCGAGTTAAAATTACATCATGGTTGAACGGTCTTCACATTAATGCCATTGTAACGCAATGTCAAAATCAACCTCGGTGAATCGAAAAAAGGTGCAACAAGTGGCACATGTTTCTTTCATCAAGTTATAGTTGTAGCATTTCAAAACCATACATGGCATAATAAAAATATTGAATTTTTTTAAGCACTTTAAAAACAAAACATAAAAATGAATTTTGATTAAAAAATATATAATTTTTTTAAATTGAAAAAAATAATAAAAAGACAAATTTTTTAAGTGAAAACACTTTAAAAATAAAATAATCCATTTTTAAACGAGAAAAATATATAAAACTTAAAAATACATTAATAATATAAATAAAAAACATAAAAATTTTAAATTTAAAAAATATATATTAAAAAATATTATAAGAAAAAATAAAGAAAAGTTATAATGTTTACAAATTATAATTATAATTAAAAAAAAATACAATGTTAAAATGGTGGGGAATACGTACATATTAGGGGAGAGAGTAAGCGAAAGTTTAAAAATAAAAATAAAAATAAAAATAAAAAAACATTAAAAAGAAATTGTACCATGTTTTTTTTTTGACAATAACGGCTAGGTTTTATATTATTAAAACAGTGACAGAGTCACGTAAGAGTTTACATTCCATGACAGGAGAATCACATGGACATTCAACCCATTTAACCATGTGCCTGTAGAAACAAAATCAGGACTTATGTGAACAGAAAATTGAAACTGAGAACAAAAAACAGAGCCTAGACTGGAGTCAGCGATGACGTGCCCCAAAAGCAGGTTTGGCGGCCTCTTGATACTTATCGTGTCCAGCAATCTCGGATTTCCTCAGGTTAGCCAAAGCCGCCTCCGCCCGTTGCAGCCTGTGTTCCAGATTGTCAGTTGCCACCATAACTTTCTCCTCCAGAGCATCGAAGGCAGCCTTAAAATCCGAGCGAATCAGTGCTAATTCGTCCTCAACTCTGTCGAGGCGTCGTCCACCCTGGTGATCCAGTTGCTACATGAAATTCCCCTGACGACGAACTCTTCGTCACAAAACACGTACTTCGGCTTCCAATTCCTGCAATGGATCCGGAGAGGAGGTTGCGGATTCGCCAGAGTCTGCCATTCCTTCCTTCTGCTCTATATCAGCGGGCCAACCTACCAAAAGAACAAAGCAAGAAATACCGAACCTTCGCCACCAGGATGATGGCTCAAGCGTGGAGAGAATTTTGCACTCAGAGGCGATGGAATGGGGACTTCGATGCTTTCCTTGCTGGGTTGCCAAAATAGGAGCATCCTTAAGCCTGGGGTGAATTTCAAAACCCATCACCAAAATACGCGGATCGTCAGTTCTAGGGACCGTACTTCCTTTAACATGCTGATTCAGCTTGCTTCTTAATGATCCATGATGCGAGACCTGAGAATTTGCGTCATCTTTCCCATACCAGGTACCATCTGGCCCGGGAGCAGTGGATGCGAGGGGGTAAACCTTAAGTGAATATGATCGATGAATGAACCTGCTATGATTGCAGGAGCTCCTCATATTACTTGAAATCTTTCCCATTAAATTCACATGCCCAAAGGTACAAATGCAAGTACTCGCATTCATCAGCATGAGCGCAAACGACATCATGTTGAGAGAGGGAGCGAGCAGGGAGGCGTTATAAGCCAGAGGAGAAAACGCCACGCCATGGATACAGACCATCCGGCAGCCGGGAGGCATGACATCCGTTTTAGCATTTAAGCTCCACGTGTTACCTTTTCTAAGAATCATAGACATCCGCAGCAGGTTAAGGGATGGGTGTCCAGCTTAGTCCATCGTTGGTCTTGAGGCCCCCTTTAACAAGGCCCATAGATTCATTAGCCGCTTTGTCGGCGTGCTCGTTGTTTTTCCTTAAAATATGAAAGAAATCGATGGCTTGAAACTGAGAAGTTATGAGACCAATTCTTCGAAGGATTTGTCGAAGCCGAATAGATGCGGGCAGTTCCCTAGAATTCATGCTTTGGATGATCAACCTGGAGTCCCCTATGACCGTAAGGGACTGTATTCCATAATAAAGAGCTTGATTTATGCCTTGCCATAACGCCATGGCTTCCGCCACGTTATTGGTTTCTATTCCTATATTCCAGGAATAAGTGCAAATTCTTTCTCCATCGGGGCTTAAAATCACCTCTCCCCCTCCTGCCTCCCCTGGATTACCTTTTGAAGCGCCATCGAAGAAAAGAATGTAGTTTCCTCGCTTTTTATACCAAGATTCAAAGTCCTCGCCCTCTGATCTTATTTCCCAATTCTGCAATAATGGGGGCTTAACAGGGGGGTTGATCAAAGGTCCCGGACTCAAACTATGGAACCAAATGGCTTCCTCATTAGTCAAGGGGTTTTGGAGACATAAGAGAGGCCTGGAATTGATAAAGTCCCCTAGCAGGGCTTTGATTCTTACCGCCACTTGGATGGGTGTAGAATTGGTACCTCTAAAAATTTGGTTATTTCTTTCGATCCACAGTTTCCAACATACAAATTTTGGCAGAGCTAGCCAGGTAGTGGCCAAAGAGTCCTTTGCATGGTTTCGTACAGGGGATGAGTCTGGCCAGTGACAGAGAAATCCAGGGATATCTTCAATCTGCAGGGGAGGCTGCCATGGAAGGGTTAATAAATTCCAGACCACAGTGGCAAAGGGGCAGAAGAGAAAAAGATGGGGGGAGGATTCTTCCTCAGCTTTGCAGAGAGGGCAGCGCGACGGACCTTCCAATCCTTTCCTTCGGAGAGCTTCGGCAGTAAGGACGCTGTTATGAGCAAGGAGCCAGATAAAATGGTCGACTTTAGGCAGCGTCTTATTTGCCCAAATATACTTCCAGATTGCAGGGTTTCTGGGGACATTAGGGACAGCTTTGACACGCCTGTAACCTTCTGCCACAGAGTAATTGCCAGATTTTGATCCCCATCCTCTAGCATCCTTATGATTCTTTGCAATCGGAGCTTTCCCATTCAAGTTGTTTAGAAGTAGGGCTTTCTCTTCTTCGAGATTAGGAGGGCACGCCGGGATGTCCCATCCTATCCATCTATGCTGACCTCCAGGATGCCACTTAGAAATATCCCAGAGTTTGGAAATCCCAAGAGTTGAAAGGTGACTGCGAATGCCTTCCATTCCTCCCATGTTTCCCAATGGCAGGTGACCTGAGATGGAGTCTTCCCAAATTCTGATTTTTTTCCCATTACCAGGGATCCAGGTAAGGTCCTCCACAAAGAACGGGAGCGCTTTAGAACAAAGGGCTAGCAGGGGAGAACCTTTGGACACCTTCGGTCCCAGGTCCAAGCATCTGAGCCTATTTCCTCCAAAGTATTTTTTCCATAAAACTTGTTTACTCCAGGAAGATTTCCCAGAGACCACATTCCACAGCAGCTTTGCTCCCAGAGCTATATTTTGGGCCCTGAGGTCCTGCAGGTGCAAGCCTCCTTCAAGATAGGAAGCTGTTACTTTGTCCCATTTTACCAAAGAGAGCTTATTTTCATTATTTTTCCCTCCTTTCCATAGAAATCTCCTAAGGAGGGCTTCGATTTTCTTAAGAACAGTAATGGGGGCAAGAAGCAGGGAACATTGAAAGACAGGCATGCTTGCAAGAACAGATTTTATAAGCACCGATTTACCTGCAAGATTAAGCCAAGATGCACCCCAAGCTTTAATTCTTGAATTCAGTTTTTCTATCATCGGCTCCCAACTGGAAATTTTAGGGTTGCTCTTGAATATTGGAACTCCCAAATATTTAAATTCAGTCCATTGGAATTGCCCTTCTATCTTGAGGATACGGGATATAGCTTGCAGCTCAATGGGGGAACAGTTCCAGCTGTAAATTTTGCTCTTGCGAAGATTGATTTTGCTGCCAGACCCCTCCTGGTAGCTATCTAGAACCTCTTTAAACTTCCTTGCAGTGGTTGGACTAGCTCCACTTAGGAGAAGAGTATCATCTGCAAATTGGGCATGATTGACTTCTTTGATTCCTCTCACAATCTTCAGCCCCAGCAAACCTTCGCGGGTTCTATAGTGTTCCAGCAAAAAGCTAAGCGAGGCCGCTTGAATGGCATAGAGCAGGGGGGAGAGAGGGCACCCTTGTCGAAGACCTCTTGAAGCTTGGAAGAAATCAGCAGCTCTACCATTAACCAAAGGTGCTATCCAGGGAGAACAAATGCAGGCTTTGATCCATGAAATCAAGCCTGGAGCAAACCCGAACCTGGCCATTACCTGGAACAGAAAACCATGTCGAACTCTGTCAAAGGCATTAGCTAAATCCAATTTGATAACCATACCTTTTTCTTTTCTTGAGACGCTTGAATGAATGGCTTCTTGGACTAAGATGATGTTATCTGAGATTTGTCGTCCTTTGATGAATCCTCCTTGATTCTCAGGAATGATAAGAGGGAGAACCACTTTCAGTCTATTTTCCAAAACCTTGGTGATGACCTTATACCCTATGTTGCAGAGGGAGATAGGACGGAATCGGGAGAAAGATATGGCTCCTTTTTCTTTGGGGACAAGGGCAAGAAAGGAGGAATTGGTACCTCCTCCTAACTTGAGACAAGACTGAGATTTTCGGACCATCCTAAGCAGATCGGGGTGGACAAAGGACCAACAGGCTGAGAGGAATCTGGCTGTAAAACCATTAGGTCCGGGGGCCTTATCAGGGTTCATGCTGTCCACAACAGATTTAACTTCTTCAAGGGAGATAGGTCTAAGAAGCTGGTTGTTTAGCAAATCTGAGATCAAGAGGAATATTTTCCAGGGGCTTACAGTGACTGAGATCCATTCCAGGTGTCGATTCAGTGTACATTTCCTGGAAGTGATCATGAGCAGCTTTTTTTATTTCTTCAAATTCAGTAAGCATCATCCCCAAATGATCTATCTTACTTACGGTCTTGAAATGTTTTCTTATTTCTGCTTGCTTGTGAAAGAACTTTGTATTTTTGTCTCCTTCCTTAAGCCAAGTATTCCTTGATTTAATTTTCCAGTAATTTTCTTCCAAACTGCAGGTTTCGTGAAGCTTATTGTGCAGAGAGATTTCTTTATCTAAAGAGGTTTGAGAGAGGTTCCCTTCATTTTTGAAAATATGTTCCTCCAAGGCTTTCTCTGCTTCCATCCTTTGCATTTTAGGAGACTTATAAAGCTTCGCCCAATCGTTGAGGGTTTTTTTTACATTCCTTAATTTTGCTTCCCAAACAAAGAAGGGAGACCCTCTGATGTTTATTTTCCAGGCTTCCTTAACAATGTCCATAAAACCTTCCATTGGGATCCAAGCAGGGTTGAATCTGAAGGGGATGGGTCCCAGGTTCAAATCTTTGGTGAAAGATAGAGATATGGGTTTATGATCAGAGGCACAAAAAGGCAGGATGGAGGAAGAAAGATCAAAGCCATGGACATGAATAGAGTACTGGACCAGGAATCCATCCAACCTAGCCGCAATGTGACCAGGTCCAACCCTTTTATTCGTCCAGGTGAATTTTCCTTTGGATGGTTTTATGTCTTCCAGATCCCAATCCGAGATAATGTCTTCCAGCCATTCCCTGGCAGGATCCCTAACATTATTTCCCCCTCTTTTTTCAGCAGAGGACAGAGTAAGGTTAAGATCCCCTGCTATGACAAAATTTTCCAGGTGCGAGGTGGACATGTGATTATTCAAGCTGGTCCAGCAGGCTTTCTTCTCACAAGTAGACATAGGAGCATAAACATTGAAAAGACTTATTTGAAGATTTGCCTCTTTAAAGATAAATTCAGTGAAAATCCAGTGAGAAGATTTAGCTTGACTTACCAATCCAATCTTGGTGGGGTCCCAGAAAGTTGCTACACCACCAGACGCTCCTCTTGAACTTACAGCTATTCCTTCTGCTTTATTCCAAAAAAATGGAGCAGCCTGCAGAACGGCCTGCTCTTCCATTTTTGTCTCCTGGATAAGGAGGATGGAGGGATTCGCTATTTTGATTAGATCTTTCATTGATACCATTTTCGATTTGCTTCCTAACCCCCTACAGTTCCAAGAGACGATCTGCATTACTTACCTTTGGAGTTGATGTTTGCCCCTTTAGAGGCATTCCCTTGTTGTCTGGTATTTCTAGGATTTAGGTGTTTTTCCAGGGTTGTTTGTACTCCTGCTAGCCGGTCCCTGTAAGTGGCTATTTCCCTTCTTTCTTTCTCCGTCTTTCTCCCTCGCCGATCCTTTTTAGCTGGTTTCGGTGATTCAGGGTCCTCCTCGTCCGTTTCCTCTTCTTCTGTGCATACCTCCATTGCAAGGTCTTGCATCTGATCTTCCTTTGCTGGGCTACCTGCCTCTGTTTATTCATTTGGCTTTTCTAGGGTTCTGACCTCTTTACTTTTGGCTTGGAGGGAAGAGACCGTTGGGGATGATTCCCCTTGCTCTGTTGGATTGACCTGAGGGTCTTGTTCTCCGAGGATAGAGAAGCTATTTCCAGATATGGTCTTCAGACTACTTCCTTTTTCTTTCGAGGGCTCCTGTTCTGCGGTTGGAAGGTCTTTCGAAGGCACTGTAGGAGGGACTCCCCTGGAGCCTTTTCTTCTGGGATTTGATTTTTGCTTCTTCGCTTTTTGCCATTCTTCTTCTGAGTTCTTCTCAGCTTCCGATTTTTGGATTTTTGAGCAGTTCCTCTGGAAGTGGCCATATTCATGATAGTGTCTGCATTTAAAGGGCAACTGTTCATAGTCCAGTTGCTGGAAGTGTTGCCATCCTTTGATTGATAGTTTCACTGCTTCAGGTAGTCCCGCTTCAAGGTCTACTTCAACACAGATCCGGGCAAAAGAGTATTGACCTTTTGGGTCTGCTTTATCGATATACTTGCCCAGGCCATTCCCAATAAACCTTAGGGTTTCTTCACTCCAGCAATGCATTGGAAGATTTGGCAGACGAACCCAGACTGGGACTGCTTTGGGGACATCCAGAGCCGGGTCGAAATCCGGAGTCCAACGATTCAAATATAAACCTTGAGGTCCCATAAAGTACGGATCGCTTCTAAAGATCAGATCTCTGTCATCCTTTGAAGCAAAATCGAATAGAAAGTATCCTCTTCCTATCGCGTAGCTTGTGACTCCCTGAGAGATTAGAGGGCGCCATTTGTTCTGAATCCAGGTTTCAGTGGAGCGAGGAGATGGCCACAGACCGGTGAACTGCCCGATAAGGGCTCTTTCCGCGAGAGAAACGGCCAAATGGATGGGTTTCTCGGATGGCAGTTCGATTTCTGGAATAGCTTCGAGTTTCTTGACAAACTTTGGTGGTGGCGCTGCGTCAGCCTTCTTCCCGCTCGCGTTAATCAACCTAGCGAATGCGGCTTCCTCTGTAGACATCGGGTGCGGAGGAGGCGAGCCTCCTCCAGAGGGGCACATTCTCAAACCCCCGAACGATTACGATCGCGTCAAACCCTAGGCGTCTCAGTTCGGCTTCTGCCTGGTAGTCTCTATCCCAAGTGGGGGGGTTCACTACAATGTTACTCGTGTCTCATGGCCATTTTTTCTAAAGTGCTTGCACATTTTTTGTAGGCATTGATACAAAATAAGCAATCCAAGCTTGTACCATGTTAAAGGATGAGGGAATATGTATTAGGGGAGTGGGCTCGATCTTGAGCATCGAACCTCCATCCCAGGGCCACCCCTTTGGAGTGATGCAAGGATGGGGAATATGTATTAGGGGAAGAGGGCTCGATGCTCAGTGTCAAGTCCTCTGTCCCTATATGTATTTACCACTTTTTAGTTTTTAGTTTTGTTATATATTTTTTATTTTTTTATATTTAGTTTTTATTTTTTATTTTTAAATATGTTTTTAATTTTTATTTAGTTTTTATTTTTTATTTTTAAATATGTTTTTAATTTTTATTTAGTTTTTATTTTTATTTTTGTTTATTTAAAAAAATTTGTTTTTTTTAAATATATTTTTTAATCAAAATTAGGTTTTTGTTTTCGTTTATATATATATATATATATAGATATATATATATATATATATATATATATATATATATATATTTCTTAGATTATAAGTTGTTTAGAAATGTTTGCAATTGTAATTGGTAGCATCTCTTTTCGATTCAAGGGTTGATTTTTGCATTTTCATTACACTCACATCGGCTGTCAAAGATACAGTTTCAAATATGTTGTAATTTTAACCTTGAATAAAAATGAGGGTGATTTTAGAGGAACACTTTTTCGATTCGGTGGTTGATTTAGGGTTTTGATTACATCGTGACTAGTCGAGGTTTCCAAAAAGTTGTAATTTTAGCTTTAGAAAAATACATGGTGCCACCGGTATCACCACTTTTCGATTTAGGTGTTGTTTTTGGTGTTTTTGACGCAAAAATATGATTTTAATGGTTAGAATTCTCTTTTTGAGTTTATAGTTCTCATCAAGTGGTATAAAGTGTTATTTGTTGATGCCTATGGAAATAAAGCCTCAATTAGAGATGAAAAATGGCCACCTCCTATCAATATGTCATGCTTGTTGCTTGATGCTCATCTATACTTAACTAGAGTGAAACCTCAACTATCACATATAAAGTAAAGAAACCTTCATAGCTTGAAGAAATAAAGAAAGGAATATATATTTACTTATGGAAAAAGGAGATTAACATACAAAGATAACATACTGGAAGAATGTCTTAAAATATTTGGAGAAGCCTTCTTTTCATAACAAGTATGAAAGAAATAATTTATGGCCTTTCACAATGCAATATTTAGATATCAACATTTATAAACCACCCACATATAGTGTTATGGAAGCATACCTAAGGAAAAATGTTCCCACTATTCACGATTGCTGCATTGGACCTCTATGTAATAAGTCCAAAGAAGCATTCTCTCTAAAGATGATGTTGTGGAAGGATAAATACTTATAGTACAGTCATCAACATCACATTGTGCAGTATGGTTGGTAGGTATAGAGAAGTTTTTACTAAGATTCAAATGCTATAAGAAAAAAAAATAGAAGTTCAAGGGTGTCATCCTATTAGAACAATGATAGAAAACAACTTGATTCATACAAAAGTCGCTTTACAAAATTTCAATAATGGGTTTCTAGAAGTGAAGGAATGACATTGATTGATGTGAATAACATTATATGGAATGGTCATCAAATGCTAGATAGAGAGGATAGATAATAAAAGTAAATAGGAAGGGGTTACATCAATTGAGACACACCAAGAACATATGAAACAAAATGGACAGTTTTAGAGTGATGTTAATGAATAAGATTTTATTTGTGAAAAAACTTTCATACTTGTCATTTCTTTAATGACTTGTATCATACAATAACTCATTGACTAGTAGTTAATATTATTTATCTATTGGTCTAATAAAACTAGTTAAATGGGGCTCTTTTCTTTATGAGCTTCATGAATATTCCACAATGATTTAGTTATGGTATAGTGACTCACTGTTCTCATTTTGTATGTATACATCCTTATTCCTTATTGTACATTTCTTCAAATAGTTACAAATATGTATAACTCTGCAGAAATTACAATACTTATTTCTATTTTGTTTCTATTTCATCTTAATATGTTTAACAATGTCTGTCATACCAATATACATGCACATCAATAAATAAAATTATGTACATCAATACTGCAATTTAACATATACACATCAAGATATAAATTAACAATATTAAAATTTAGATACCTGAATCGAATTTGACATTTTCATAATCAAAATGCATACAAGTATTCACACTTATGAAAGCTTTGGGAATATAATATTCACACTTTTTGGATTCAATATTCACACTTTCTTTGTCTAGATTCTAATGATAAACCAAATTTAATGGTATGGCAAATAGGTCACTTGAATTTCAATAAGTTATTGTTTCAATTTTCCCTTGCTATTTTCTACAATTGTGTATGTGTTTGTTGTTCTTTTGTTGTGTACTTTGATTGATAGATTTTATTCTTACATAGGTGAAGTCAAATTTGAACCTTAAGTGAGTAAACATGCTTACTCATGCTTAAAAAGGGAGGGAATAATAAATATATATTTATTTATTGTTTGGATTATTGGTTTCCATGATTCATTAATGATTTTTAATTTTTCTTCTCTATTTATATTATTATTATTATTATTTTCAATTTCTATTATTTTTTCTAAACACTTTTTTGTATAATGATCAACTACAACAATATGGCAGTTAAACGATCTTTGTTGAAGCCGGAAGGATTTATTACAAGAAGTTGGACTTATAGCTAACTGCCCAGTCTTTGATCGTTGGATCGTTGGAACTGCTTGGATTGATTTAATACTGCTAACTTATTATATCTTACACGTTTGGCTTTATTTATCTATTCCCACCCAACCACTATGGGTCCCTCTAAAAAATGGAGGGGATTTTAAGAGCAGAAAGGTGGCGTATCAAGGGCAAGGACATGTTAGCATAAGAGAACTTGATAATATATGGTGCGTAGTTTTATGATAATGCTCTATAATGCTTAGTTTTATGAGAATGCTCTACCAATACAGACTTATCAATAAAGCGAAGACTGATATATATGTTATGCTATTTTAAACTAACATGTATTGAGTGAATTGTTTCCCCAATATATATTAATTTGCATGAGCATGGAATAGATAGAATAAATCCCTATGTTTTATGGTGTGATGAATTTTTAGTGGAAGCAAATCCTTTGCTTGAAATGGTTTACCAACCATAAGTGGCATCATCATTTATTGGGGATGTGGTTAAATCATAGAATTTTGGAGAAGACTATAATCTTGAATAGGAGGACCAAAATCCCCTCAAAACACTAGTAAACCAAAACATGACATCTAAGTCTAAAGCAAAGTTATCCAAACACTTTTACATTGTCACTTTGTTATATAAATTACAAGCTAGCCATTCCCAAGATCTACAAAAGTCTTCTTTATTTGTGCATCTTGATAATTGTTCCTTTTAGATCAAGTAACAAATCTTATGTAGAAATATATATATTACTAGTAGTTTAAATAGAGTATTAAATGTGAAACTTTTACCCCATAGTGCGCTAATATGAATACAGAATAAAAATGTGGAATCTTATTAGTCTCTGCTTTCAAGCTGGAAAGGATCCTATTAATTGGATTGTCATTTTTTCCTTTAAATAGCACACAACTCAAAGTTTGTTATCCAAAGTTTTCATTCAAAAGAAAAATGGATAATTTGGCTAAACCACTCGTATGAGCATAGCCGTTTTATCCACCAATCAAAAAATTTGACCTCTTATTTGGCCTCATCTCAAGGCAAAACCAAAGTACGTCATTGTTTTCCTATGTTTTGGCAACTGAAGAATTGAAAGATTGTGAGATAATTAGTTCTAGAGTAGATTAATGTTAGCATTAGTTTGCTAGCATTACTTGTTTCTATTTCCTCCCCCCTCATGCATCCGACACCCTCCTTATACCACTGTCATGATCATCCAATTATCTCAGGTAGCCACTGCCCTCTTTCACAAAAGTTTTGCATGAAATTTCTTTATTACCACTTCTTCACTATCCATTGACTTGTAAATTTGTGATGATGCCACCTTAGGAATTCATTTTAATACCTTTTACAAGGTGGACCTCCTTTCATTAGATTGACCATTGATGCCATAGCCTTCACAAGGTTATTGATTCCCTACCTTCAGTTCTTTCACAAGAGCGTCATAGCAATAGCATCATAACATCATTCAGAATAAGCATAAGCTCAGCATGTCCTTCAAGGACAATGGAGGATTAAGCCTGCAACATATGAAAAACACATAATATAGTTAGTTATTGTAAAGCTCTATCAATTATTCTAACGCTGTGCAAAAAAACTAGCAAAAAATCACTTTCTTCCTTTTTCAGATAGAATAGTTTAATAGTTTGTTTTAAATAGATTTATATATTAATTGTGTTGAAATGTTATTCTACTTTTATGTCCAAGCTCATAGAAATATGGTTAGGAGGGCTGGCACTTTTGGAAACCTTATTGCAAGTATTGTTTGTTATGTATATAGGTTATGCTATATTGGACATGACGATGAATTAATATAAATGGTTTCCATAATTCCCTAATCTACCTTATATTAAAAAATACTAAAATGTTGTTTCTTCTATTGTTTTTTTTTAAGCAAAAAAAAGACAACATTCTATTAAGGTAGGATAAAAAGTACAATAGTCATCTTAATAGCAAAATGGAGGCTGAAACTTCCACCCCAGATGCCAAAATAGAAAATAACCTTACTATCCCCGATCCTGAACCAAAGAAACAGTCATAATTGTCCAATACCCATAGTTACAATTATCAACCCAAACAGCCCCAAAAGGATAGCCCATAACTATTTTACCAAAACCAAAATAAAGACAGTACATCAAAGACTAGCATCTAGAGAAAAAAATGCCGCGGAAGATACACCCAAACCTACTACCACCATAGAAGATGATATGGCAATCAACGAGAAAGACCAGAAGGACCGAAACAAACAGAAAGAAATACCGAAAATACTGAAGCAGTTTAGCAGCCGATAGGGTCCGAAGCCGACGTTAAAAACACAGTCACCCCGTCGAAAATCACAGCAAACAGAAAGGGAGCCAGCTAACAGAGGAATTAAGCGGACGGACCGGATTCATCTTTAATAATCACCACCGCCTGCTTGTCTACATCCTCCTTCTTACCACACAAGTTGATATCCTGCTTGTTTTCAACTTTCTTAGACTTGGTCAGGAAAGAAATCCCCAAGTCCCCAGCGAAAGTATCCAACTTCTTATGAATCCAATAAGAATCTTCAGCGTGATCCTTACACAGTTCTTCCAATTGAGTCATCCTAGCAAAACCATATAGGATATCCACTTGGGTTTCCATCAGCTGGGCGATCATAGTTTTTGTCACCCAAAGCATCATTACAGCCCAATTGTAGAGAGCCAACCGACCTCGCGTATTACTAGGATCATAGATCCAATCGGCCATAGCATCCATATCCGGCGGAGATTCCTGCGCAGCAATCTGGCGCCACAGAGACTCTTCAAGATTATCCACCACCCTCTGCACTTCTTGGGGAAATAAACGGCGGAAAAAGAGAGTAGTGGCAACCGCATTCAATTGTTCATGACTAGGACCATACATAGCACCATTCCCCCTATCCTCATTAACAGACTCCACAGGAGCCCTTCTGCCTCTCCTAGTGGGACACCCTCTCGGAGGCATTATCGTAATCTCCTAACAATCACTCATCACCTCAAGAATACAAACAAGGCAATTCCACCAGACCCCAGTAGAATACGAGTGCACATCACAATGCCTCAAAACAACTTGAAAATTGAAATTTAAAGGCAAGCGACCACCCTTCTCTATAAAGTCCGCCATATCCAGCCATAGCGTGTAATAACTCATACTGTCCTACATCATGATTAACATAACAGGAGCCAACTTCAGACTGTCCATCAACCAACTCGAGGGACCATGCGCCTTAATCGTTACATGCTCCAAATCACTGCTCGTCATAATAATAACCAGAGGTAAAAATACAGAGCTCCTATCCACAGCACAAGTAATAAGGATCTTGAGCATCCACTTGTCCATACCACCATGCGAGCGGTACCATAGGTTAATCTCCATCGGGACTAGTGATTCTTCTGCTGCCTCTAGAGTACGCCACACCACCCCTGTCACATTCGACAATCAATATACAATGCTGATGACAGTTGACCGGCTGTATTTCCCGAGCATTCCCCTCCCACCCATAAATGGAATTCTGGGCACCATGATTAACCATAGCATCGGCCAGACAGTTGGCACTACGCCGAACGTGCTGGAAGATAACAGTGTTAAAAGAAGAGATGAGGTGGCCTAGACAAGTCAATCTCCAAGTAAGCCGCCACGATTTGGACAGTTTGGTCGCCCGGGTCCCATTTTTAAGTTGAATAGCCATCTGAATCAGCATGTTAGAGTCCCCTTCAACAATTAAACAGATAAGGCCATGATGTGCGGCCATGCAAATCCTTTGGAGCATCGCTTCACATTCGGAAACATTATTTGTTTCATAACCCAAATGACCAAAATAACAGTGCATAACCCTGCCATTCCCATCCCGTAGAGCACCGCCATATCCAGCCAACCGTAGGTTTCCCTTCGATGCTCCATAGAAATTGAGTTTACTCCATCCCGGTAAAGGCGGCGACCAGGTAACCGAGCTATCCGAGATTATGCCTATAGACTGGATATGCCCTATGAAACGAGGAAGCACAACGATGTCCCAGGTAAGAAGAATTTTGAGCTCTTTTTCCAGAATGTTTAAATCCTGTTCCGTCCACTGTGTTAATTTTAGAGTTTCAATATTGATGCCATGTTAAATAGTCCCCCACACCATCAACTAGGGAGTAGGTTTTCCCATGAAAATTCTTTTGTTACGCTCCTTCCAGACTTCCCATATTATAAATCCTGGGTAGAGCTACCAAACCCGGTTGAGTAGTCTCCCTTGAAAGGGTTCCAGCTTCCATTGTTTAACTGTTTCACCCAGAGCATTCTTGATTCTGTTAATCATACGAAATCTAGTAGCTCATTCATCCCACAAAGCCGAAGCATAGTTACAACCATCCAATAGATACGCAATAGTTTCCTCATGATTACCACAGAGGACACAGAGGGATGGTCCTTCAAAACCCCGCTTCACGATATTGTCCCAAGTTAATATTTTGCATTTCAGGACTAGCCAAAGAAACAGAGTGATTTTGGGCCAAAGCTTTGATCCCCACAGATTTTTCCAAGTATTGTCCTCAGGTAGGTTCGGAGTGCTTGTTAACAGTTTATAACCTTCTTTGATAGAAAACATTCCTTTAGGACTATGACCCCAGCAGAGAATATCCTTACCTCTCCGTGATTTAATCCTCCAGGTCTTCAAAATGTCATAAATTTTTTGGACAATCTCATCCCCATAGGTGTTAGTCCACCATGAAAATGGGAGCCAGACATGGAATCCCCTTGTGGTTGAGTCCTCCTGCCAATACTGGTTAACCACCTCCCAATGATGAAGCGTAATGGAAGAAACAGCCTGGATATCAGTTACCATGGATGGTTCCTATTGCCACGCATCCTCCCAGAATTTTGTAGAAGCGCCATCACATATCTCCCAGAAGCTGTGTTGACGGATTAGTTCACTACCATCTCTCGCCATATTCCATATATGCGAGCCATTTTTCAGGCCGTCATCCCGCACCCAATCATGTTGATCAATGGAATGAGCATACTTCTTACCCCAAAAACTAGCCCATTGTTCATGAGAGTGAGTGAGCCATCTCCACCAAATTTTAGCACCACAAACAATACTGATTTTCTCCGGATCACGAAGGCCCCCTTCCTATTTAGGTAGACACAATGTTTCCCATTTAACTAAAGGCCACTTCCTATGATCAGATGTGCCCCCCCACAGAAAGGTTCTTTGCATCTACTTAATCTCCTTCATAACAGACTTAGGAGCTGCCAGAACAAATAAAACGTACAGGGGCATTGCTTGGAGTACCGATTTCACCAAAACAACTCTGCCAGATATTCCTCTAACAGATACTAGGCGTGTTGAAAAAAAAGACCAGAGATTTGGCTAAATTAATATTAAACCCCGATATTCTAGAGAAGGTGTTCAGGGCTTTCTTGATCTGTCTGGCTTCTTGGACCGAAGAGTGACCCATAAGCAAGGTATCATCTACAAATTGCTGGTGGGTAATGGCCTTCTCATATGGTGGAAAATGAAGGCCTTTGATATTATCCCGTTCCACAAGATGTGAAATGAGACGACCAAGACCTTCAGTCATGAACACAAAGAGGAAAGGTGAAAGAGGATCACCTTGCCTTATCCCCCGAGAGGGTTTGAAGACAGAGGATGGGTGCCCGTTGATTAGAATAGAATAGAACGCCGATGAATTCATATTTGCAATCTAGTGAATCCAACTTTCACTGAAACCAAAAGAGCTCATAATTTCTTTCATACAAACCTAGTTAAGATTGTCATAGGCTTTGGAGAAATCCAATTTAAGCAGCATCCCTGCATTTTTAGTGCTTTTCAAAGAGTGCAGAACCTCTTGAGCCAGAATAATACCATCCATAATTTGACAACCGTCCACAAACCCAGATTGTTCAACAGATATCAATCCTGGGAGAAGTGGTTTAAGCCAATTAGCCATGACTTTAGTGATGATTTTATAGATAATATTGCACAGAGAAATCGATCTAAATAGCTCAGCTTTATCCACCATTGGAACTTTGGGAATGAGGGTCAGAAAGGTAGAATTTAGGGCAGGGAGGACTCCTTCCATTCTTCGAGATTCCTCCACCACCATCCACACTTCCTCTTTAATCAAGTCCCAAAAAGCATGAAAAAAATTGGTTGTAAATCAATCCGGGCTAGGGGATTTCCCGTCCTCCATTTGATTAATGGCTGACTTAACTTCCGTTAATTCAATCGGACAGAGAAGCATCTCATTCTGTTTCATCGTGATCAGCCTAGGGATGACAGCTTTGATTTCCCTACATGCTTCAGTCCTGTCCACAGGGGTCTCTGCAACAACATCCTTAAAGTGATTCACCAGTTCCTGTTCAATTTCCATATGAGATTCTACAACCCTCCCATCACTAGTCCTCAGGTTTCTGATTAGGTTGTGTTGTTTGTGCTGGATGGTCACTCTATGAAAAAACTTAGTATTTTGGTCACCATCTTTCAACCAGAGATTACGTGACTTTTGCTGCCACAAGATCTCCTCCTGTTTTTAACGACAGAGGAGTTGGTCGGCTAGTGACTGCTCCTTCATAGTTAGTTCCGGGTCACTCCGGTCTGCATAATGCACTCTTGGATATGCTCCATCTCGGCCTCCAACTTAGCTTTCCCCGCCTGAATATTCCCGAACACATCAGTATTCCATCTCTTGATTTTCTGTTTGAGGGCCTTCAGTTTTTGTTGGAAGCAATACATTTTGGTTCCTCTAGGAGGTATAATTGAGTGCCACCATTCTTCCACACGAGTCGAAAAGTCTTCATGAGTAAGCCAGAACTTTTCAAATCTGAAAGGCTTGGTCATTTTCCTTCCTATATTACTCCATATTAATGAAATAGGCCAATGATCAGATCCTGAAGAAGCCAGAGGACGAGAGGTCATAGTACCTCCCAGAAGCAGGATGCTTTCGAACAGAAGGAACTTGTCAAGCTTGGCAGCAACCAAATGCTCCCCTCCTCAACGATTGTTCCAGGTGAAAACAAAGCTTCCAAGGTCTAAATTAATCATCTTACTAGTCTCAATGAATTCATCAAAAAGAATGTTCTCCGAGGTAAGGATTCTACGACTTTTTTTCCGATAAAGATCTGATCATATTAAAATCCCCACCCAATATCCAATGGGTTCCCTCGAACATCCTTCTCAAGTTGGCCAAATTATCAATGAAGTTGCGTTTGTCAGGGTAGCTACTGGACCCATAGACATTAGTAAGCGTACCTCTCACATTAGAGCCGAT
Organism: Larix kaempferi; assembly: GCA_027924585.1. Classification (NCBI taxonomy): domain Eukaryota; kingdom Viridiplantae; phylum Streptophyta; class Pinopsida; order Pinales; family Pinaceae; genus Larix; species Larix kaempferi. The sequence goes on from BSBM01000950.1 coordinate 9,092,262, forward strand.
GATATGAAAATCTGCAGAAAGGCTAAAAGGGGTGGACATAAATTTGTGGAGAGACACTCTCCTGGGGTCCCATAAAATTGCCAAGCCACCCGAGTGGCCTAAAGCATCAAATGCCATAATATTACAATGTTTCCAGATAGACGGAGCCTTAGATTCCAACTAGGTTCTAGAGCATTTAGTTTCCTGTAACAAAACCATAGTAGGTTGCTCCTTCCTTATCTTATTCTTAAGGGTTCTACATTTGTGAGGCCCATTGGTACCTCGAATATTCCATGATAAAACTTTCATCAAGGACTATATCATGCTGAGAGAAGTGCTTCCTGGATGGTAGGATATTGCCTAGAATCTACCAATCTTGCCCCAATCTCCCCAATCCTCTCCCCGTTTGACTGCCTCCCCCTCTTAGAGCTCCCTTCTTTAAACTTCCATTTATTTTCCTTGAGCTTCAGGGGACCTATCCCTAGACTAGGAGTAGGTTTTGTTTTTAGAATGGCTTCCTTCAATAATTTCAACTAATTATCTAGAATGGAGTGGACTTCAATATTTTTACAGGCCTCTTCAATACTATCCAGATCCAAATCTCCAAGCTCCATTTATTCCAACTCCTCTTCCCAAAGCTCAGACTCCTCATGGTTCTTGCCCACAGATTTATGTGTTTTACAAGAATCAGGGACCACCGACGAAGATACCTCCTCTAGCAGAATACAGATGAGGGGTTTTCTACCGGCTCTGGGTTGAGAATAGCAAAGCTATTTGAGGTCATTTCCTTCTTCCCCACAGTTGGGCCATTATGTCGTCGCCTAGTTCTCTTTCAGTTAGTGATTTTGATAAACCCATCTTTATCATTCTACTCCAGGGTGCTACTACCAGGGATGTCTGCAGGGAGATTATGGTGACAATCTTTAGCCAGATGGCCATGGGCATGACACCGCCGACAACGGAAAGGGATGTGCTTATTGTCAAGAGTTTGAAACCATTCTGATTCCTCCCAGGTAATGGTGACTCCCTCGGGTAGGGTTTTGGAGATATTCATATAGACACAAATACGAGCATATGAGACATGCCTTCCTTGTTTGGTCTAATTAGAGATCTTGACAAAATTCCCCAGCGTTCCTCCAATGGCTCTTAAGATATTTGTGTCCCAATAATCCGTTGGTAGTGAATAAAGCCTGATCCATACCGGCGCGATTGAGAGATCCTCCTTTCCAGTGTTGAAATGATCTTTCCAAATTCTTAGAAATAAACCTGCAGAATAGTAAAAGTAAGGGCCACCTTCGAATATCCTATCTCTGTCTTCCACATTCAGGAAAACCACAGTAAAGAAACCCTTTGAACCAAGCAGTAGATCGAAGTGTCCTTTAGGTTTCCATGTCGAGTGAATCCACCATGTCAGGGCTTTCTCCATAGGCCTTATCCCCATAAATTTCCCTATGAGAGCGTGGTCCGTCATATGCTGGATTTTTTCCTTAACTCGTATAGGATTAACTGAAATGGCTGGGATGCAGTTAGATTTGGGAATGTAGTTCCTCAGTCCCATTTCCTCTCTGCCCACCATAGGTATCTCCATTTGAGAGTTTCGACCCTCTCCTCCGATCCCATTTTCCTGATGTTGGATTGACGCTCCTCTGGTTCCATTTTCTTGCTGTTGGATTGACGGTCCCACTTGCTGCTTATCGATATCCTTCATCAGAGGAGGGGAGATGCCCCTCCCCTGCGACCTCACCATCTTGCTGACTATCAAGCCGATGCCCAATGCTTAGAACGGCCAAGGTAGAGAAAAAACGAATGCTCAGTCGTTACAAACACTTACTTCTTCGAGTGCCATCATAACCTTTTTCTTTCATGTATCATATCGTTGTTTCTTCTATTGTTTAAAAGGAAAGGAAAAAAATATATTGAACACATTAATTGTGTTAAATATACATTGTTTTTGCAAGATCATTCATAGGTTATGGAGCAAATCAATCACCTACTATAGTTGTTGCTTGCTCTCCCATTAGGGTCAAGTGGCTATGGATGAAGCAACTCCTTTATAAGAAGACAAAAGCCACGAATAGAATCATTCTAATTTTTATGCTATCAAGATTCGCATCTTCCTTCACTAGGTTCAAGCTAGTTTGTGATCTATCTGCTTTTGGTGGTGAGGGAGAGAACTATAGCGAAAGAGAGATCTTAAGCCCCCTCACCTTGTTATGTCAAGAGGTTTCCCCTCTCCATAAATTCTCTTCAGTTCTTCCTACTGAGTCGATCTTCTTTCGATTCCAACTCTCACAATGGGTTTGGATTGAAAGACTAGCAAGAAGATGGCCTAAAAACTCTTTTTTTTAGAGGTACCCCTTTTAAAATAAAAAGAGATATGTATCCCTTCTATTTTACAAAGGTGGGTTCTTTTCCTAATTTTCCTTTAAAAAAAAAAAGAAAAAAAGGTGGTTAGAGAAAGCCTAGAGAACCCTACCCGTACCTTTAAACAAATGAATGAATAAAGATACTTAAGATAAAGAGAGCTATGTCCATGGTACCTTCTCACCATTTCAATAGCCAACATGCACATCTACTCTCCCACAAAAACCCTACCTAGTCCACATCTACAACTATCTTTGAGCCTTAGGGAAAACACCTAGATTTGGTCATTCAAGACATGAAAACATAGATATGAAACATGTGTTTCAAACTTCCAACCACATGGATAATAAAAACACCCAGTTGTTATGTCATCAATTTATTGGAATCGACAATGATTTTTTGCATGTTAAATGGGCCTTGGGCCTTGTAGTATTTATTAAATGTACAAAGCATTTTTTATCATATATTGTTTTGAAAGTTAGTCCAAGAATGTCTTAAACATCGCCCAAGATGATTATCCATTTCACTCCCTAGTGGATTAGTTCCCCACCCACTTGCTGGCACATGAAAATAAGTAGCCGCCTATTCTTTCTATCTTTGTAAGCCCCAAGATTGTATCCATCTCTCCACACCCACCTTTCGTCTTAACGGTGCTTTTATTAAATGTTGACATCTTAAACACGTGTGGATCTAAATATAAATATGTATATGATGTGTTAAGATGTAATATTGATCATCAATCGAATTGTAATCAAATGGTAAATTGGTGAGGGTTTTCCATCTCTAAATTAATTAAATAATATTAATAAATTAATTTTTAATTTTTAAATCATTATTGTAATATTTTTAAATCAATATTGTAATATAATAATGAATTGAAGGATTATATATTTTAAAAAAACAAGAGAAGAGATGTGCTATGTAATTGAACAAGTTAAATAATATTAATAAAATAAAGTAAAAATAAATTGTGATATTATGTAAAATTTAAAATTGTATATATATATATATGAAAAAATAATTATCCGTAATTTTTTTTGGAAGAAAAAATTGCATTTTTATTATTCATTGGTGAATACTAAATATATTCTTATAAAAGTGATATGATGATCTCTTCAAAACAAAAACAAAAACAAAAACAAAAAAATAGAGAGAATCTCAAAAAAAAAAAATAAAAAAATGTCCCCAACCCACTACAACAAAGTATATGATTATTCATTGTCCCCATAAATAGACAATAACTTGTCAATTTTATTAGAACTATATCGAAATAGAAAAAGATTGAATAGATGTCAATAATTAAACAATTAAAATGTCATACGAATAGCAAAGATGACCCCCCTACTGACTCCTCCAGATAAAGTCCATTAGGCTCCAACTGAACACCAAGTTTTTGTTGATGTTATCCATATTGCAGCATCAGGAAAACATTCATTTATGGGAAATGGTTAGCTAGTGGTGAATGAGACATTCACTCATGGGAAATGGTTGGCTAGTAGTGAATGATACATTCACTCACTAGAAATAGTCATTTGGTTAGTGGTGAATGGCCTAGGTAGGGGCAATGCTTTTCCCAGGTCATATGATGTGGAGATGGGACCCAAGGTGCTCTCACATTGCCTGCTCCAGGATGGAGTGATATATTCTATATTAGAGTGAGTTGACTTGTTTATTTGTTAGGGGATTGCATCCCCTTGTTATATATACAAGTCTAATATAATGTTGAATTTGACATAGGCTCTAAGAAGTGTCTAAGACTTCTTTGTGTTGGTCAAATTGACATTATAGCTCTATGCATGAATAGACATGCATGTGAGGAGATGATCATCAACAAGGACAACTTTTATATGATGAAGAAATAACCAAGAAGTTAAGTCAACCATTAAAGAAGTTCCAAAGAAGATTGAAGACAAAAAGGCACATCAGCCTAGAAGGAAGAACAAATCTTCCCCAACAAAAGACAAGTCGGACGCAACAAGTGAAAATCAAGTGAACTGAAGAATATAAATAAAGTGCTCCAACATTTCATTTTCACACTCATCATCCAACATCTTCTCTGCTACATTGGTGCGCACTTTCCAAGAGGGCATAGAAAATGTCGAGGGAGTAATTATTGGGTTATCTTATTGTCTCTAAAGGTTCACTACCCTTGCTAGGGTTTCTTGTGAAGAAGGGCACACCTTTCCATGTGCTAGGGTTTCTCTTCATGATTTTTATTGTACTTGAATTAGGTTCATTTCTTCTAAGAAAATTTAGCTGGGTTTTCTCCCTATTGGGTTTCCCAGGATAAAATTATTGTGTCTCTAGTGCATGGCTATCTTGTTAGAATATGTAATGATGACTTATGTGATATATTGATAAAATATCATTTAAAGGCATAAAATAACTCTAATGTTATAAAATAGAGTTATCCCACATGTATCATTGTAATTATATCATTTGTAACCATTCTCTATATAAAGAGGAGGAAATTCATTTATCCCACACGTGTTATGGGATGTATTGTAATCTAAACCTCTTGGTATATAAGAGAGGTGAAGGAGACCCTTTTGGGTATGTGTTGATTGTAATTCATCACACATCACATGTTGTGTATGTCATTTGTACACACATTGTATGATGGAGCTTGATGTGATGCATAGGTGAGGATGCCATGTAATCTTTGAGATATTTTTCATTAATGGAAGATGCAACCCTTCTCATGGACGTAACCCAATTGGGTGAATCACATATATCTAGTTTTCTCAGTATAATTGCGACTTCACTATACAGGGACCTGTGAGTGCTTCAGCGTAACCGCGACTTTACTGTACAAAGACCCACGAATTTCTGATCAGAACCGCGTCCTTCTCCTTTACAGACCCACGAACCTGCGACTTCTCTATGCATAACCCACGAGTACACGCGAGTTTACTTTGGAAGATCTGCGAGTGACTTTATTTGGCACCTTTTCTAAGGGTTGTAGGTTAAGTTTCTGTCTTTATTTTGGAAAGTTTCATCTCTTATTGTCATGTCCCAAATTTGGTATTGGGTCAAAATGGCCTAATCACATTGGTCATATTCATTAGAGTTTGTAAAATTGATGTTAAAGGTCAAATAATTGCCAAGGAGGAAAATTACTAGTTTCCTAGGTTTGGGGTGGAAGCTTTGGGATTTGGAATAATGGGGATAATAAATGATGTTTGAACATTAGAATGGCATAAATATTTAATAAAGGATCTAAATAAATATATACAAGTGAAAATCAAAGTGGCATTTCATCATGAAGACACATGGCGGAAGTGGGACCCACATATGGCTAGATTTCCCCACTACATTTGGCATCATTCTCTCACCAATTCGAATTCAAGGTGAATGGTAACATACTTGGGGAAGTCCAAAAGGTATTATTCATTGCATGACTCATCCAAGGTCGAAATATAGAGGAAGAGTAACTCCCATGGAAGAGGAAGAGGCAATTTGGAGCTAGTGAGACACTTGGGCTAGATTCCCTAGCTCTATGACAACAATAATGAAGATGCTATGACACCTATGACACAAATCAGACCTGAAGGCTGACATATGACATATATGACATGTCAGGGCTAAAAATAGACTCCAAGAGGGCGCTCAAGGGTGTTAGGGCAGCTAAGATGCTTCCACATGTGATTTGGTGGAAGTGGGAGACTAGGAATTGTTGTACAAGTGGCGTTCTTTGGAATCTCTTCCCAACATGAGTTGGAATGAGTCTCTTGGAAGGAATTCGACCCATGGAGGACATTAGAAGTTTATAAATTTCAATAACAAAGAATGAAACCAGCTTTTGATCATTTGTAGAATTTTCAATTGCATTTGTGAAGAGGGAGAGCTAGTGGATGACTAGTTTCTTGCCTTAGCCAATTTCGAGGGTGAAAGATTCCCATCCAAGTTGGTAATTGGAAAGGCCATTCAGAACTTTCATTTGGAGCTTTAATGGAGTCTTTATTTGCGGGTGTAAGCTACAGGGCAGCTCATGGTTTCTTCTATTGCAGCTCACTCCTTCAACCATTTCCAGTTTTGATGGCATATTCTTGATCCTTGAGGGAGGGCGTTTTTGGTGAGCTATTGTACTCTTTGGGGAAGCTTTTAATGCCCCATTTATTTTGTAATATGAATTAAATACTCTGTTCTTCATCTCCAAAAAGTTTCAGGTCGAAATTCCAAGTAGAAATGTATAAATCTCATTTTTAATGGAAGAACAATGCCATTTCCCCACTACCTTGTTGTGAGCCAATGTATTGATGATGATTTCGAATGAATGGATGATTCTCTGATATATTTGTGATCAATATAATGCCATGGATGTATTCTACAAGTTTCATGTACTGTACTTGAGCATTTGAAGCATTTTTACTCAGTTTAGTTGTATTGGGAGGTGAAATAGTGCCATTTCCCCAAGGGTCGAATTGGGGATTTTTGCAATTGAATGGGAGAGGGTGAGAACAGTTGTAATAATCCATTAATGGTGCATATGAGACTTTAATAAAATACTTAACACATTACATACCTCTGTTCATAAATTTGAGTGGGTTTGGAGGCATTTGGGAAGCCATTTTCAGTGCTTACCCCAGGGGGATTTGAACCCCAAATTACTAGTAAAATTGCATAATTGGTTCAGAATCTTAAGAGAGTTTTCAGAGGTCTTTTGGTGGACATATGTCATCCATAAACATCATATTCAAGTCATAATATCATTCATACACCTTCCTTGAAGATTTGAAGGCATTTGGAGTCAATTTGAGACCTAGAGACCAATACTAGTCAAAGGAAAATCACTAGTAAAGTTACCTACATTGATCAGAATTAAAAGAGGATTTTCAGAAGTATTTTAAAGGTCCAAAGGCATCCCTGAAACACATATTTATGTTCTAATACCATTCATATACCTTCTCAGAAGATTTGGGATCATTTGGGGCAAAATTGGGACCTAGAGATCAAAACTAGTCAAAGGTCTAACTAGGAAAAAAAGTGAAAAATTGCCATTTTAATAAAATTCCTAACAAGGGACATTACACTTATCTTGGAATTTATGTCATAATCTTCTTGATCTCTTTGCTTAGGATTTTTGTTATGATTCATCATATTTACAGAGGTTGTCTTATTAATGTTCATGTCTCTAACCTTCTTTGTGTGGAATATGTTTTTTACATTTTCAGGAGCATGGATCTCTAGTATGGTAATGGTGACATCAATAAATGAACCTATGCAGAGGACTTAGTTGTTTAATGATTATATTTCCATATCTATAAGTTATATTATTTTGGTCTCGCTCTTCTAATCATGATAATGAAGCTTTTTATTTGTGTTATCTTGTGATCATTATTTGTTTTATTTATATGTTATTGCTGGCCTTTGTGTAAAAACAATTTCAGTGTTTTCTTGTAAGCAATATCTTTATGATCATTATATGCTCTTGCTAATTTCTTGAGTAAAATCATTTTCTTGAATCTATGCGATATCATATTTTTTTGGCTTGTCATAAGTTATTTAATTGGGGTATAGTTTCTTTTCATGTAATGCATAGATTGTATCTAGTTCTTGTGTTATTTGTCTCTAACATTCCTATATGGAAGCATTGACATTTCTAGGGCATTTCATCTCTTGCATATTTACATGATGTTAATAAGAAATGAACCCATGATTAAGACCATTAGTGACTTGTCATTTCATAATTTTTTATATGTGATATCATGAGTTGATCATAATTTGCTATATGTTGATCATATTAAACATTTTGATTTATCTATATCATGCCATGTTTATTTTCGATCATCTTTTACTCAATATTTATATGGCTTTGAGCAATCTTATAATCTTGAAATATTTGTCATGAGCACCTTGTTCTTGTTGCATTGATATTTCTATTCTTATGGTTGCAGAGGTTATCTTGTTCCTACTTGTCTCTATCGTTCCTATATGAAAGCATTGACATTTTCAGGGCATTCATCTCTTGCATATTAACATAATGCTAATAAGAAATGCACCCATGCTTAAGATTAGTTGCTTGATGACTAAATTTTCATATATTTAAGTGAAATATTGGCTTATTATTCTATCTTGGTATCCATTATGCTCACTCATGTTTATGCTCATTTATCTTTTATCATAATTTATCATGTCATTTTTTTTATAATATTTTGTTCAAATTTATATGGTCTCGCATAAAAGCAATATCATTTTATATGTTCTTAAGTAATGTCATTTTATCATATCTTATGTCTTTTGGGCTTATCATGTTTTTTATATGCTTTATTCTTGGAAGTTCCTTTGTGCAGGTTCGTTATCCATGTTGTGGGATAGCTTGCTTCTATTATTCCTTCCTTGTTTAAGCATACGTTGGTTGCGGATATCTGGTTCCTCTTACTAAGGAATGTAATGTTGAATTTTATCATGTTCTATCATTTTTCAGTAATGTTGTATGATGGACATCCATCTTCTACTGTTAAAGTCATGAAGTTCATCTGTATGATATCATTTTCGATGTATAGACCATTGGGGTGTTGTTTCTTCGATGTTTGAGGTCTTCTACAGATATTTATATTGCACCTTGATTGGAAGAATGTATGCTATCTACATGCGTATTGGCCATCTGGGTATTTTGTACACTGTTGTGTGTTCTTAGCCACATGTTCTGTTGTATCAGCCGTCAGAAGGTATCTGTACATTGGTGTGGATGTTATATCACATTTCTTCAACTATCAATTATGGTTGTGATGATTCTTGTGGTGATCTAGGAATCTTGTGGATCTAGTAGCCATGATGGCTTCTCTTTAGATCTGGGCATCTTGTTGGTGGATTGCGTCACATGTTTGTTTCATCGTACAACCCGATTCGTGTGCAATTTCATGATTCAATAAGAAGTGGATGTTGTCTTCATCAAATCCATGAGGTGAAGTGTGTTTTATTCACATCTTATGGAGCATTCTGGAAGTTGTCATCATGGGGGATGTTGGGGTGTTTCCACCTTCCTTCCATTTGTATTCTTTCTCCCAGTCATAATTAAGGGAGAGTGTTAGAATATGTAATGATGACTTATGTGATATATTGATAAAATATCATTTAAAGGCATAAAATAAATGTAATGTTACAAAATAGAGTTATCTTACATGCATCATTGTAATTATATCCTTTGTAACCATTCTCTATATAAAGAGGAGGAAATTCATTTACCCCACATGTGTTATGGGATGTATTGTAATCCAAACCTATAAGTATATAAGAGAGGTGAAGGAGACCCTTTTGGGTATGTGTTGATTGTAATTCATCACACATCACATGTTGTGTATGTCATTTGTACACACATTGTATGATGGAGCTTGATGTGATGCATATGTGAGGATGCCATGTAATCTTTGAGATCTTTTTCATTAATGGAAAATGCAACCCTTCCCGTGGACGTATCCCAATTGGGTGAACCACGTATATATGGGGTTCTCTTTTTCTTGTTCTCTTTATGTCCATGTTGGTATGTTATTGTTTCTTAGATAGCTAAGCTAGTTTAGCTAGACCTTAATCTCTGACATATCTTTCTATGATCCTTTGTTTTCACTACAATTTAAGTTGAGATTTTTCAATGTGCAATTATTCAATGAAAATTGTAAGATGAAATGAATGCTTGAAATCATTGTGAAATAATTGTCAAGATCTGGAAATAGATTAAAATTCAACATGGTATCAGAGCAGTTTTGAAAGACATACATTTAGCAGTTTTTTGCCTAAAGTATGGAAACTAGGGCTTCCATGTTTGGACTCTTCTATCCTAACATTGGACTTGATCTTACTTTTCCAGAGGTCAAGTTGGTAGGGTGCATTGTTTTGTGGATCCATATTTCAGTTTTGACAAAATTCAATTTTGACCTAATTTTTTTTTTTGGTACTAGGGTTTATGGTTCATATTGTAGAATTATGTCAAGATGGTGATAGGCATCAGAGTAGAAGATAGGTTGGGTGGTGCTACAAATTCCAAATCCTGGAAGATCAAGATACTCTTCATCTTGGATGAAAATGAGATTCAGAATTATGTGAAGGAAGATGTCTTAGAACCAAAAGATGATGAGAAGAAAGCCGGACACAAGAAGGATGATGCTAAAGCTAAGAGGATCTTAATAGATTCCATAAATTATCATCTAATTCCACATGTTTCTTACTTGAAGACTGTCGAAGCAATGTTTGATGCCTTGGTGGGTTTCTTCAAGAACAATAACACAAGCATAAAATTAGCCTTGACGAATTAGCTATGTTATATTAGCATGACCATCTCATATTCAATTGCTACTTATGTTAGGAAAGTATCTCAGTTGACATATCAACTTAAATCCATTGGAGATACAATTGATGATGCATAAATTGTTACAATAACTCTTAATTGACTTCCTTCCTCATGGGAGTCATTTTTTAGAGAATTTGTGGAAGAGAAGTGTTACACAAGTTTGATCGACTATGGGTTGATTGTGTTCAAGAGGAGGCCAAATTTTTGTCCAAGAATAGTTTGTAGAGACCTCAAAATGAAGAAAATCAATCTCTTGCATCTGATGCAAGAAAAGGAAAATGAGGGATAACTTTTGAGAAGAAGAAAAATATAGGTGGAGGATCATCTCCAATTTAGGAACAAAAGAAAAAGTATCTTTCAAAGATCAAGTGATACGATTGTCATAAATTTGGTCACTATGCTTCCCAGTGTTCTTAGAAGAAAAGAAATCAGCATGCATCAACAGTTGATGTTGATGAGATTCCACCACAAAAGAAGATAAACTTGATAATATTGCAGACAAAATTTGGAAAGTGTATTTCTTCTAGTACATTCAGATGTATGCGCACCAATGATAGTATCATCTCTAGGTGGTTTCTTGTACTATGTGATTGTCATTGGTGATCTATTTCATGAAGACCAAGGATGAAGTATTCAAAAAGTTCCAGTAGTTCAAGGCTCGGGTAGAGAACCTAACATGAAATAAGATCAAGGACCGAAGGTCAAATAGTGGAGGAGAGTATATCTCCAAGGAATTTAGTAATTTATACAAGGAGGAAGGAATCAAGAGGGAGTCAACAACAAAGATAAGTATTTAATGTTGAATATATATTTTGTTGATGAATAGCATAATTGTTTAAATTGGTACTGGTTAACTCTTGTGGACAAATTTTTTCATGTATTAAGATAGGTCCATTATGGAAGTTCTTAAGATGATGATCCATGATCAAGATATACCCATGTTCTTATGGGCAGAGGCATCTAGTACTACAAATTATGCTCAAAACAGGAGTCCTCACTGGATATTGGGGGGCAAGACTCTTGAGGATACATTCATATGAGTGAATCTTGAGGTCAGGAACTTGAGGATACTTAGTTGTCTAGTATACATCCATGTGCCAAAGAAGAAGAGGATGAAATTACAAACTTCTAGGAAGAAGGGTACTTTTGTGACACAATGAGACTTTGAAGGCCTACAGAATCTACATTCCAGGACAATGTCAGATTGAGGTTAGTCAGGATGTTACTTTTGATAAAGAGGTAGCCTTTAAGAGGTCTAGAGAGTCTCACATGGATATTTATAGTGAGGAGAAGAAAGCTTCGAAGGATGAGGGTACAGATCCCTTTAGTACAGTTGTCCATCCTTTATACTATCAGGAGGAGTCGGTAGAGCCATCATAATCAATGGATCTACCTAGAGATGTTGCAATGATCAAGAAGAGATGAACATGGATTCATGACACTTTATATAATGCAGAGAGGCATGCATATCCCAGTGGTAGTCTCAGGGAGATAGTTCCGAGATCATAGGGGAATTCAGTGGTGACTTCCAAGTGGATCTATAATATCAAGCATGCAATCCATATGACACATTATATAGGATATGGATTCAACCGTATTACAAGTGCAGAGAGATTCACAGATGGTATTTGATGTTCTAGAGGGAGCCGCAGGCTCATCTCAATAGACCCACTTGTTGGGAGATGGAATAGATGGATACACAGGTATCAATAGTCCAGAAGGAAGTAGGTTGCTTCAGTACACGATATTCAGATGCATAGTGTCTAGATTCACAGGGAGAAAGATACTTAGGTGTAGAGGGATCAGGGTGCTCTCGCACAGAGGAAGTAGTTGCAGCACACTTTGTTGATGATGGAGGATGTGCCCCCATCAGGAGTACCTTAGAGTTAGAGATGAAGGATCTTGTCCCACTGCATTACTTCTTGGTATAAGAGTGCTAGAGACCAGACAAGATGTTCCTCATTCAGGGGAAGTACATAGTTGAGATCTTGAGAGTTTCGAGATGATGGACCGAAAATCCATGGCTACACCTATAGAGATAAATCTAAAGAAGCTAAGTGATTCTGCTTCATATTCATATTTGGTGGATCCCACTATATACAAGCAGTTGATTAGATCCTTTGTGTACCTGGTTAACACCGGACCATATATTTGCTTTGCAGTGAGCATCTCCAGCCAGAGCTGAGGCATGTACATTGTGTTTCTCCTATACTTGGGAAGATTTAAACCAAGTATGCTCCTAGTGGACCTATAAAAGATGTCCTTAGGTGGGTGCAACCAAATGTTCATAACTTCAAGGATAGATTCATCTGATGATAAAATATCATCCAAGAATTCATGTGAGATGGGAGAGCTTGCACCCCCAATGGGCCAAGTAGCCAGATCATATTCCTCCATTAAGGGAAGATTTGGGTCCAAATCTGCCAAAACCATTTGAATAGATTGGTATGAAACTTCTACGATAGATAAGGGTGTACTAATCTTAGTTTCATCATGTTCCATAGACTTGGGTAACTTTCCATCACTATTTTGGACTAAGGTTTCCTCCTTCGAGGCTTCCTTTGATGAAGTGAAATATTTCATGGTGGACTTCGAGAAAAGTTTCAATGGAAAGTAAACATCTAATGTTATAGTGAAAACTGGAGTAGTTTGTGGGATATATGTTGGTGCATATCTTGTCCAAGAGTTAGTAGTTTGCTTACTCTTATATTTCTTCTTCTTTCCTCTAGGGTCTATGGATTGGCTTGTAAGGACATTAAAATTTTGGGAAGGACTAGAACTTTGCTTACCCTTATATTTATTCTTCTTTCCTCTAAGGTCTATGGATTGGACTATGAGGATGTCAGAAGTGTTGGAAGGATTAGCAGGTTGTTGCATTTCCTGGCCAGTTGTAGGCTGTGAAGTCTGAACAAACATTTGTCCCATTTGTTGGGTAATCTACTCATGTTGGTTGATGGAACCCATCACATCATCGACATGAGGTCCTTGTGGTATCCTAACTCGATCGGATGCAGATTTTGCAGGTTGGATCCAAAAATATTGGTTACTTCCTGGAACCTGACCACTCCATTGCGAAATGGGGTTAATGGGTGGGTTTACCCCTTGCGAGGTTAGGCCCCAAAAATATTGGTTACTATCAAGAACCTAACCACTACATTGATGTGGTCCTTAGGCATGAAAAGCATTCCAAGATGGGTTTCCCCCTTATGGAGGTTTCCCCCAAGAAGATTGGATACTTCCTGGAACATGACCAATGGGTGCGTTTCCCCCTTGCAGAGGTGGGACCCAAGAATATTGGTTACTTCTTGGATCCTAACCACACCATGGCGGTTTTTCTTGGGCTTGATAAGAATTCCAAGGTAGATTTCCTCCTTGCGGAGTTTGCATCCAAAAAGATTGGTTACTTCCTTAAAATTGTCCATTCCATTGTGGAACATGATGAATGGATGGTTTGTCCCCTTGTAGAGATAGACCCCAATAAGATTAGTTACTTTACAAAACCTGACCATTCCATTGATTATTTCCTTGGTTTTGATTAGTGTTCCAAGGTTGATTTCCCCCTTGTAGAGGTGGGCCCCAAGAAGATTGGTTACTTCCTGAAACCAACCCACTCCATTGTGGAATGGGGTTGATAAGTGGATTGCCCCTAGGCATTATGCTAGGATAATTTGAAGGATAACCCCCTAGGGATTTTCCACTAATATTTGGAGGATAAATCCAATTGGCATTAATGTTCCATGGCCCATTTCTTCCGCTAGGAATATTACCATTCCATGGTGAAGGGTTGCCCTTATATGTAGAACCTGGACAAGTATTTGGTATACCAAGAGGATTTTTTATTACTCCTTGTGCGTTTTGACCTTTTTTTTAACAAAGACTGATAATTTTGTATTGATTAAAAGGCTGAGCTAACTCAACAAAGGAAAGATTCCACAAAAAAAGAATAATTGTCATTCTTATAGATCAGCATGCAAGGAAGGCATTGTTTTATTCTCTTGATGGAATTTCTATTCAGGATTAAACTAAATCGATTGCTATAAATTTGACAGAAAGAAGAATTTAACAAAGTGCACTTATAGTACATTATCAACAGTCTTTTAAACAAATTGATTGGTGCGATTGCTAATTTCCTGTGGATTCAAAAAAAATTCCTTGCTTCTGAAATCCAGATACTGTGATGGCCCTTCAAATTGATACCTGGAGGCATTATTAGAATAGGAGAACGATCCAATACCATAGAATAAATATCCATTGTTCAAACTTGAGACATTTCCCATATGTTGAACACAAATACTTTGCTCTGATCACGCTAAGAGGCCCACTTCAGAGCTTTGTTCTGAATAATCATAAAACCAAGGTTTTATTAATTTTTCCATTAAATTCCAAAAAAAAAAATGGAACAGCCACCAGATAGCCTATAAATTATCCAAAGAATATTCATGGATGATAATTAATTTTATACTCCCCATTCGAAAATACTAGTTTTCCATAATCCAACAAAACTCCTTTATTGGCTTGGATATCAAACTCATTATTTAGTTCACGCGGAACATGGATAAAGGATAAAGAGTAAAACTAGGTACTTAATCAATAGATTCTACCGATTAAGTCTTGAGAAGGTTCTATTTCCCCTTGTTGAAATGACCGGAGTTTGGTAATTGTAAGGAGAGAGTCCCTAATCACATAAGCAGTTCGAATACCTTTTTATTGAGGAGAATAAGTCCCTGCCATAGGGACAATTTTTATTCTTAATTGTTTTTGGAAAGACCAATACCCCAAGCGTAATTTTCAATAATTTTATCAAGGAGGAGAATCATCCCACCCACCCCAGCTTTCCCAGGATTTCCTTTAGAAGCATCGTCAAAGAGAAGAATTGGTACCTATTGATGTTCAAGCCATAAGGATAAATCTTTAAGAGACATTTAAAATTTCCAATACCTGTCTCAAAGTGGTTTGCGAACTATGGAAGAGTTAGAGGCATGTACTTTTAATGAATTCCAACTCTTCTCGGGATCACTTAATTCATCCAGTTTGTAAGGGGGAAATCCTCGAGCTGAAAGGGCTTCCGAAAGAAGAATTTGGGCTTGAAAATCTACCATTGAGGGGGAGATATAATCAGAGTTGAACATGGATTTATTATGTTCCAACCAAATTTTCCAATAGATATATTTTGGGAGAGCTATATCGAAGCACTTTATCATGAATTTGGACTAAAGGGGACTCAAGTTAATACATTTCCAACAGTTGAACATGGATTTACAGGAGGAATGAAGACGGACAATAACACCAACCTCTACATATGCATGGCACCAAAAATCTAGAGTGAATTGACATTCTTGAAATAGGTGTTTGACAGATTCTTTGAATTTTTTAGAAAGACTGCACCATGAAGGTCCTTGCATGCCTTTCTTTTTAAATTGTCTCTCGTTAAAATTTTCCCGTGAACAATCGTCCAACAAAATACATTTACTTTTGGCAAACCATCTGTATGCCAAATGATCTTCCATAGAGAAGAAGAAGGGGGGTTAGAATATGATTCAAGTAGATTTTGATATCCCAATTTTACTTGATATCCACCAAAATTCCAATTCCATTCTTGAGAGTCCTTTGAGTGCAAATTGCTTGGGGTCTGATAACAGAGAATTTTTTGTTGTTGTTGTTCCTAAAGCGCTGAGGGAATCCCATCCAAATTCCAACCATTCTAATCTCCTGTGGAAGGATCTCCAAGATAAATATATTTAAGAGTTCTCATTCCTCTCGATCTCATCCATTCTTTTAATTTATAAAACTCATTAAGAATTTCAGCAAAGATTTGGACAGAGTATTTATCATTCCATAAATCAATGTGTGCGCCATTCCCTTCTTTCCAATTGAGGTGGTTTATAATAAGAGAGGTCGAGGCCTTGCATAGTCTCCATATGCCAGAACCTTTTCCAGTCCAATATTTTAGTTCTAGACGTAGAGGATTGAGCCAGGACAAGTATTTACTTTTGATGGCTTGCTTCCACCAAGCATCCCCATCACTTAGAATTATCCAAACAAGTTTGAGTCCCAAAGCTTGATTGAAGAGAGCAGGGTCACGAACCCCAACACCTCCATTTCTTTTTGAGGAACGAACCACATTTCAATTGACTAAATGGAATTTTTTTTTGTTGGATTTTCCTCCTTCCCAAAGCAATTTCCGAAGTAGAATTCTTATCTTCTCTTGAATGCCTTTAGGAGCCAACAAACCAGAACATTGGTAGATAGGAAAAGAGGAAAGAATTGATTTTAAAAGAGTAATTCTACCTTCCATATTTAGCCATCTCGTGCCCCCTGAGGATATTTTCTATTTTAATTCCTGAAGAAGACTTTCCCACTCCTTCATAGGTACATGACCAATCAAAATAGGGATACCTAATTATTTGAAGGATTTCCAATCCAAGACGAACGAAAATTCAGATATAATTGAAATGGCTCGCAAGATACGGTCTGAACAATTCCAACCAATGATTTGGATTTTGCGCTTATTGACTTTGGAACCAGAAATTTCTATGTAGGTATCAAGAATTATTTTGAATCTTCTTGCAATGATTTTAGAGGCTACCCCAAGTAACAATGTGTCGTCTGCAAACTAAGAATGGTTTATGCTTTTAACATTCCTGGAAATTTGTAGACCAACTAAATTGCCTGCCACTCGTTCTTGTTCAAGTTTCCTGCTGAAACTGTCAACCATCAAGATATAGAGGATTGGGGAAAGTGTAAATCCTTGGCGAATACCATGAGATTCTTGGAAGAATTATGTTGGCCTTCCATTAATCAAAGGCGCTATCCAAGGAATCCCAATGCATGCCTGCACCCATCTTATAAATCCATTAGAAAAACCAAAGTGCTTTAGAACTTGAAATAAAAAGGAATGATTTACCCGATCAAATGCATTGTCCATATCCAACTTTACAACAATGCCTTTTTCTCCTTTGCAATTGCTTGAATGTAAAGCCTCTTGTACAAGAATAAAATTGTCCAAGATGTTATGATTAGGCATGAGCCCTCCCTGATTTTCAGAGATGAGCTTGGAAAGAAGAGGCTTTAGCCGATTTGTCAGGATTTTTGTAAGGATATTGTATGAAGCATTGCATAATGAAATAGGCCTAAATCGAATTAAGGAAGTGGGGTTTGAATCTTTAGGAACTAGAGCAAGGAAGGTTGAATTAGTACTTCCTCCCAACTTGTCTTTGACTTTTGAGTTGTTCAACATTCGACAAAGATCGTACTTAATACTATTCCAGAATGCCCTGTAGAAAATGGATTGTAAAACCATTTGGACCAGGAGCCTTATCAGGGTCTAAACTCCATATTGCTTTGATGACTTATTCCTCAATAATTTATTTACATAGCTCCATATTATCTTTCTCCATGACCAATTGGGGAACAGTGATAAGAAATTATCTAACTCTATTTTCATCAAGATTCGTATCTGCTATAAAAAGAGATTTAAAATGGTCTTTAGTTGCCTTTTTTATTTCATCAAAGGAATGGATAAGATCTCCATTATTGGGAATGATTTCGTTAACTTGATTAAGGATTTCACGAGATCGATCCTGGTTGTGGGAAAAAGAAGTATTACAATCCCCTTCTTGTAACCAAAGGCTGTGATACTTGAGCCTCCAGTGCTCTTCCTCATTTCTAAGAACAAAATGCATCTCGGTATTAATTTGCTTCTCTTTCTGGACAAGTTGAGGATTAACTACTGTTATCTCAATACTTTCTTGCAAGACCTTTATCTGATTGGTTATTTCTTCTTTCCTTGTTGTAGTAGATTTAAAAGACTTCTTGACCCAATCTTTAAGGGCAAGTTTGACCAATTTCAATTTTGATTCCCAGACAAAGGAAGTGGAGCCAGATGTTAGGATATTCCTATACTCCACCCTAGTCCTACTAGCATTTTCATTATTTGCATTTTCAATGTTGCATGCATTTCTGCATGCAGCATGCATGCAATTGCATGCATCCCAGTCATCAGTCCCAGCACCTAGCCCTCAGTTAACTAGCCCCGGGAGCTTCTCACTGATCAGTTTTAGCCCTCCTAGTGCTTAGTGCGCCTTGCATGCAGTTACATGCATCCCAAGCGCCCTCTCTCACCTACCACTCAGTTGCACTTCAGTTAGTTGAGTTATCTTTAGTTCTCTCCTTGATTTAAGGATAGACTGACTCTCAACTGACTGTATCACTCCGATGGACCTCCAGTGAGACTAGACTGCCCATTCTGACTCCAGTTAGCTCCTCCTGCACCCTCCACTGAGCCTCCTTCATTCAGTTAGTGCCTCCATGTGCCAGTTACACCTACCACACTCAGTTAGACTCAGTTTGAATGATGGTTGACAGTTACTTGTGCATTGATGACTCCACTGATGATGATGAGGACTCCTAGTTGTGCTCTGATGATCACTCTATGATAGGCTAATTCGAATTGCCACCTTGGCATTCGAATCCTCTACACCATTGTACTATTTATTGTTCATATTTGTGATTAATGAATCAGTGTGTGTGAAGTTATTTTTCTTCTATCCGAGTTGTACTGTGTTTTTATTTTGTTGCTCATTTACACTGCATTGACCACTCTTCTTCTATCTTCCTGCTTAATCATAATCTTTCTTGTGAGGTATACATCATCTCTTAGATATGATGTGAGGATTTTCACACCAGAAATATATGTTTTCCAAGTTGTGGTTATGATTTTATAGGATTCAGTATCTTGCAGCCACAAAGGATTGAAAAGGAAAGGAAGAGGGCCATAATTTTCCATTTCCAAGAAAATAATTGAAATAGGCCTGTGGTCTGATTCACTGTATGGCAGAATTGCAAAGGAGACAATATTATTCTAGAACATTAGGTCGTTGCTTACAAAGAATCTGTCAAGGTGGGATCCTATATGATGAATCCATGACCACTTGTTGGTCCATGTGTAGCGGCCTTTTGTTGGCTTGATGTCAAAGAGAACCCAGCTTAAGATAAAGTCCTCCATTTTTTCCCGGAAAGGGTCTCTGACAGAATTTTCACCTCTTTTTTCAAAATTGTAAAGAGTAGTATTGAAATATCCCCCAATGACACATTTATTAGCATAACCATGATTCTTAATCTAAGACAGGGACTACCAGAAAATCATTTTTCTCCATATACCATCGAAGCATAATATTTATGACCGTTATCGAAGATCCATCATCCTTTTTCCTAAACACAATAAGAATATATGACTATCTTTCTTCAGAAGCAATAAGTTCGAGTTGAGATGGATTCCAAATTGAACAAATCCCTCATGGCGCTCCTATTGAACCGATAGCTAAGGCCTTACTATTTTTCCATAGTTTTACGTTGACATTTAACATTTCCTGCTTCTCCAATTTTGTTTCTTGGATACAAAGGATAAAAGTTTTTTCAGAGATAGAGATGTTTTTCATTGCTAATACGTTTTTACAGCTGCCCAATCCCCTACAGTTCCAAGAAACAACGTTCATTATTTAACATTGTGAGGATGGGATCATACCTCCTCCTTGTTCGTTTAAGGTTGCAGAGCCACCTACCACTTTGTACTTATCCAAGTTGGATTGATGTCCTTGTCGAATTTCTCGAGTAGCCTTGGCTTCTCGATTTTCTTTATCCATTCTCCTACCCTGTTGCTTCTACGAGTTCCCCACATTATCTTCATTCTTATTTTTTCCACTTTTGTGAACATATTTGCTTCTTGTTGCAATTCCAGGGTTATTCTCAAATAATTGTTTTGAATAGAGGTAACTTCGATAGAGTTCACATTAATATAGGATTCTCAAACTAATTGACCTTCCTCTGGCTTGGATGCATTTGTAGCTATCAAATGACCCATAATTTGAATAAGCATTGGATCGGATCCAACAATAGCTTCTTTGGAGATTTTGGTAGAAGGAGGACTCTCACCAGAAGAGATCTTTAAATTTTTATTTGGATCTTGATTTCCATTCAACATGGTAAGACATTCTAATGGATCTTGAGAAATTTTCTCATGATTCGAGGCCAACGTATCATATTGATTGGTGACCTGGGAACCTTGATATGAAGATGCCTTCAAAGGGTTGTGCACATTTGAGGTTCCTTTTTGGGTTTCTTTCCTTTTCTGAGTCTTCCATTGCTCTTCAGGAGTATTTTTTGGATTTCCATCTAGCTTTGCCTACTTGCAGTCCTTTGCAAAGTGACTGTAATCATGGAAAATTTTAGATTTAAAAGGAAACTGCTCGTAGTCTAGCTATTGATAATGAGACCGGGAACCATGAGTAAGCAAGATTTAATCTGGTAAGCCCTTTTCAAGGTCGATTTCGACACAGATCCTCACACATGAGAACTATTTTCCTTTTGGAATTGATCGATCTACATATTTTCCTACTGAGTTTCCAATGGATCTCAGGAAATCATCCCCCTAGCAAGATAATGGAATACAAGAAATCTTCACCCATGCAGGGACCGCAGAGGGGATGCCATCTTTAGGATCGAAATCAAGAGTCCATCGGTTTAGGTATAACCCTCTAGAACCAAAGAAGTAAGGTCCATTGCGAAATATTAGATCTCTGTCTTTTAACATTTGAAAGTGAAATTCAAAACAACCTTTACCACGGGTATAAAGAGTCACGTTGCCATTGATGAGAGGCCTCCACGATTTGTCTAACCATTTCTCCATTGTAGCCGGTGAAGGCCACATCCCAGTATATTGGCCGATCATACCTCTTTCAGATAAGGAATGAGTCATGGTATGAAATGAGGTCGGCAGCATCTCATCTTTAGGAATTTCATCAGTTTTTTTCACAAATAGCTCAGGAAGCTTCCAGATTTGGGGCTTGGAAGTGAGAGATGAAAGAAGGGATTAAAATTCCAAATCATCATCAAGGGCGGGGAGGGAGGAACCCCTCTGAAACCATTGCAACAAAGAAAAATTATTTCATAGGTTCTTGAAGCCGACACAGTTTCTTGGAAAAATACAAGATGAGATAAGTTCCAAACTGAAACCTTTATGTGTTTTGACCTTGATTAGCTGAACCATATGAAAAAAACATGTTTGGTAAGGCACACCCACCAGTAGGGATCCCTAAAGATGAAGTGGATGTAATTTCAGGATTGGAACCTAGAACTGTACCAACTAGCACTGAAGTTCTAGTTGAACTTGTGCTTGTTACAGGTATGTTAACTGTTGGGATTGGTGTTGAGGTCAAAGTGGAAGCATTATTGCCTCCTCCAACCATTTTGAGGTTGCATTGGTGTGGTCCCTTAAAATTCTGATGAATCTAAAGGGTCAAGTGTTGTGTTTTTCATCTTATTCAAACTTTCGAAAAGAGGGTTAATGTTACCCAGTGACTCACGAACAACTAGTTTTGAAAGACAAGTTAAAGTTAGATTTACATGAGCATTTGTGTGATATTCTAATAACTCAAGTTCAACTAAAGTAAGATCACCAACTATGTATGTATTCAATTCGTGATGTAATGATGAATTCTTAGGGTTTGTTTGATGTTGTTCCTCTCTAGTAATATGAATTGGGTTTAAAATTACTTCTATTTCCAAGTCACTAGGATGTGGTTTTTGTGTTTGTCTCCGCGACTTAGCGATGCCTTCAAATTTCGGTGACTCACCTCATTGCCGTTGTGACTGGTGGATCAGGAGAGTATCCACCTCAAATTTTTTGATATAAGGATTTGTTTATAGTGGTATACTTAATAAAAAATACAATCAAACAATCCTAAAGGCAATCTAGACTCAACAAAAAGTAAAGTGTCCACACAGTAAAAAAATGTCCTATGAATCCAAGCAAGCAATCCACTTTCCCAAAGAACCAAAATTCAATAAAACATTGGATTAGAGGGTCTTCCTAAACTAGTATATCCTGATGGATATCAAGCCTCAAGCAATTACTAATAGAGAAGGTGTTAGAAACAATTACAATAAAATTTAATCACCAAAGGTGCAAGTATTGGTTCTTGACCAATCACCCTCCCAAGGAGTAAAAGCTTCAAAGTCTGTCTCGGGTACTGCAAGTCTCCCCCACTCGCAATAGTCCATGACATACCCTAGGAACAACAACTAAGGTAACCACTTCACAATCAACAGTCGGGCGTAACAATTGTAAGTCTAGGACAACTCTCATAACCAGGAACTCCAAAAAGTGATGTCACCCCAAGGACTTGTCACTTACATGGAATTCCGTGATAAGAGTGTGTTCCACTAAACAAGAAAGAGGGGGGTACCGCCCTTACTTATCCAGATTGACCTTGTGCTTGACACATATTTTAGATGCAATTTCCGACAAGCATTCTTTGTTACTAATGGATTTAAACACTAAATAATCAATGCTAGTTTCAAAATCTTGTGGCCCGGGAGTGTTAACTCTCCAATCCTAATCTAGGGCCCTAGCTTAATCTTGTTGGTGATATTAAAATCAAATATTGGTTATTTTTAGATTAAACGCCCATTTTAAAGGTAATTTGCTTAGTTTCAGGAATGGCAATGAAACTGGTGGTGTGTAGACTAGAACTATTGAACCAAACAATGCACAGATGCTCACTACTCTATCCTTTAATTTGACGAACTCTCTAAGATACAAAAGAGTAAGAGGTTCTTTATAGGTCTTTCAAACATGCAAGTATTGCAAAATTTTCAAAATCAAACCATTCTTTTAACTTGAAAAGGAATTTTTTCAAAAAATGACGTTGAAATGTCACAAATTACTACTTTTTTCTTTTCAATGAGGTTTGAAGCAAGGGTTCAATAGGTTGATTTCAGTTTTTGAAATGTGTCTCAAATTGAATCAAATCTACTTAATTGGAAATTAAATCTTGAATGATAAGTGTTTCAATTAATTTTGGTTTCCAACAAGTCTCTTAAACTAGTGTTTCAATCTTGGAACAATGGTTCTATCTTGGAACTGTGGTTCTATCTTGGTTTACAAAATGCATAAAGTTCTTTCCAAATGTCTGTACAAGGCTCCAAATCAAGTGAAGTTATTCAATGTCTTGAAAAGACGATGCAAAATTTTGGTAGATTGTTGAGTTTTTGTAACAATTCTTCTCTGAATTATGGCTAATTATTAAATTCAAGAATATTTTTAAATCAAGCAATTACCTCAAGTGAAATATATTCAACTCTTTACATTGTGGATATATGTTTATCATTTTCAAGGCCACCCGAAAGTGCAAGAAAAGAGGATATGCAGAGACCTTTGAAATACTATGAATTAAACATTTACATTTGAGATCCACTTTCTCATTTGCAGGGCCGCTCGAAGACGCAAGCGAAGAGGATACTCGTGGCTCGAGACCTATACTCCAAAATAAAATCTACTCTATTAAACTTGAGATCCACATTATTGTTTACAGGTCCACTCGAAAGTGCAAGCAAACAGGATACTAGTGGTTCAATATCATGATCAAAAGATAACATCTAAACTATTACACTTGAGATCCACTTTCTCATTCGTATGGCCGCCCGAAGACGTAAGCGAAGAGGATACTCATGGATCGGGTAAAATATATCACAAGAAACTTGAAATTGAAACAAATATCTCTAATTGTACTCAAAAACATCAAAAATTCAAATATCCAAACTAAGGAATACACAATTTAGTCATTTTCTCTTGTTTTGGAGGCAATTTTTTTTTTAATTTATCTTAAGTGTTATGTTCAATTTTTTTGAATTTTGTGCAATTTTTTCAAATGAGTGAATTCTAATTTATTATTGGTTTATGATTTTAGGTTGTGTTTTAGATATGCAATTCAAATAAACTCTAAATTGAAAGGCCTATGGTTCCATGAATTAAAATTTGTTTATTTTTTCAACATTTTTCTTTGCAAACTAGTGAACCAAGCTTATGAAACTTATGAAATTAGATCAAATTTCAAAAATTAATGGTTAAATTTAGTGTATAAATGTCAAATATTAGCTAAATCATTCATATCTAATCCAATTTAAAATAAAATTTTGAAATCAAAGCTCAAAATATAGTAATTGGAGCAAATTTCTAGGAATTTCCAAACATGAAAAAATACAACCAAATGCTCCCAAATTTCTCCAAAATTGATCTTAACGGGTACTAATTGGTCCCTAATTTCATCTACATGTCTTCAAAGTTCATGCCATCTTCCCAAATTATAGGCTACAATTCCTAGTTTTTTGACAATTTTAGCAAAAGAGAACACAAATCTTCAAAATCTTTAAAGAATATTCAAATAAAAGCTAAATAAGGTATATATAGGGTCTAATATATCTGATATAGAGTTTCTAATAAAACCACAACAAAAATAATCACTCAAAATGGTGAAAAAATGAGAAAACTAATCCCCAAAAATCAAGATCCCAGAGTGTCGCATCCTTAAAACAGAGCACAGTGAGACAGTTAGGACAATGTCG
This sequence comes from Larix kaempferi, assembly GCA_027924585.1. Classification (NCBI taxonomy): domain Eukaryota; kingdom Viridiplantae; phylum Streptophyta; class Pinopsida; order Pinales; family Pinaceae; genus Larix; species Larix kaempferi. The sequence goes on from BSBM01000950.1 coordinate 9,117,292, forward strand.
CACCACCAGAACATAGCCAGGTGAGACAGAAATGGGATTCCGCACTTTGTATAACATATATATTGTGACACCCTTGAAACCTTTATAAACCCGAGATCCGAGCCAAAATCTTCCATAATTAAAAAAAAATAGGTCTTTAAGGGTTGATTTAGGACGGTTTTAGTCCCACAAAGGTTTTTAAACTTGATTAAGATGTATTAGGACATAATTTAAGCATGAATTAGAAATATCTAATGGCTAGAACACCAAAATTTGGAAAAAAAAAATCAAATTCAAACCCCAAGCTCCCCAGCGGAGTCGCCAATTTGTTAGTGGAGAATTCTATAGCCGAATGCCATGGATTCTCTCCTATTACTATAAGGTGGTGAAGCTTATTTGACATAAATACATGCAATAATCAAATTTTCCTTTAGCTTTCTAAGTATTTTCCAAGAAAAGAGAAGGGAGGAAGAGAGTAGAATACCCCTTGAACCTAGATGTTTGTAGGATATCCCCTTGCTTGAGAATCCACAACCTTTAGGCCTCCATTAGAAGATTTGTTGCTACTTCCTTACTTCTAGCTCTACTTCTACTAACTTGAAAAACTTTGAAAAACTTGAAATCTATCCACCAAACTTTGAATTCAAAACTAAACTTGGAAAGCAAATTCAAACTCAAATTTGGGGGGAAATTAGAATTGTATCATATTGAATCAAAGAAAAAGAATACTTACAACCTTGCCTTGAAGATTGCATCCTTATCCCTTTCTTTGATCCTCTTAGCCTCTTCCATCCATACCTTTGATGCCCAAATGCATTTGAAGTATGAGACTTCTTTCCTTCAATCCTTCATTATAACTTTGCTCTAACTTTTTCTATATTTTACATTGCCCCAAATGCCTTTATTATATAGCATTGGGATTTGTGCACTCAATTTCCAAACATAAATGTGGGACTAATTTTTTTCATGAATATTGATTATTTTCATAAAAAAACGCACTTTACTTAGTTTTCCAGGAACTTGACTTGATTTTCCAGGATTTTAAGACAATTAATACACATGACATGTATTCTTTCCACTATAAGAGTTGTGGAAATTGGGTTTTGGCCCTTAAGTGGTCCTAGACTTGGCCTCTTTAGAGAAAAATTTGTCTTCAAATACTTCTTCCTTTGCGAAAGCGGTGGTCAAATGAGATATTAAAGCTCTCAATTGTTCCATATTCCCGATCTTCATGTTGCGGACGAATGGTAAAATGTGCTTCCAAACTTCACTTGTTAAGGGTGTTAATTTGATTGTTAACATCATGGAGTGTAGTGAACAGGAAGAGCACATCGGGGTGCTTTAGCTTGAGATCAGCTATGATATCCTGGTTTAGCAGGAAGTAGACATCATTGGTACTCATTAAAATAGATGCAGAGTATATCGTAGCTAGTGTTGCAAGTCGCAAAGCAGTGTGGATTCAAAAGCTTCTTACAGGACTATTTGATCAGGAGATCAAATATCACTTCATTTGAGACATGGTGCAGAAGGGAGAAATGTAGCTCCAATACATATCCAAAGATGAGCATTATGGGAAATACAATCACTCATGGGAAATGGCCATGTAATTTGGCTAGTGATGAATGGCCCAGACATATGGATGAGTAGCATCGGGAAACCATATATCCATGGGAAATGCTCATGCTAATTTAGCTAGTGGTAAATAATACATTCACTCACAGAAAATGGCCATGCTAATTTGACTAGTGGTGAATGGCCCAGGCACAGTCTTTATCCAGATAGCCATGTTGATTTGGCTAGGAATGAAAGACTCAAGATGTAGATGCAGTACATATCTGAGATGGATTGTGATCATTATCACCAAGTGTGATGCTTGGAAGTGATGCAGAATGTCTCCCACGAACATTCTCACCAAGTGTGATGCTTGGCAGTGATGCATAATGTCTTCCTCATAGAGAGGGAGTGTTGATGTTTCTCCAGTTTGCAGCATCAAGTAGACATTCACTTATGAGAAATGGATGGCTAGTTGTAAATTAGACATTCACTCATGGGAAATAGATGGCTAGTAGTGAATGATGCATTCACTTAGGGGAAATGGCCATTTGGCTAGTGTTGAATGGCCCATGCAGAGGCAGTGCTTCTCCCAAGTCATATGGTGTGGATATGGGCCCCAGGGTGATCTCACATTTCCTACTCCAGGATGGAGTGATCTATTCTATATTAGAGTGAGCTTACTTGTTTATTTGTTAGAGGATTTCATCCCCTTGTGAAATGTACAAGTATAATCTAATTTTGAATTTGACATAAGATATAAGAAGTGTCTGGGACTTCTTAATGTTGGTAAAATCAACATTAAAGCTCTATGTGTGAATAGATGTGCATGTGAGGAGATGATCATAAATAAGGACAAATTTTCTATGATGAAGAAATAACTAAGAAATCAAGTCAACCATTGAAGAAGTCCTAGATAGCATTGAAGAAGTTCCAAAAAAGATTGAAGACAAAAAGACAAGTCGGCCTAGAAGGAAGAACAAATTTGCCCCAACAAAAAGACAAGTCAGACCCAACAAGTGAAAATCAAGTGAACTGAAGAATATAAATAAAGTGCTCTAGCATTTCATATTCATACTCATCATCCAACATCTTCTCTGCTACATTGGTGCACACTTCCTAATAGGTCATATCAAATGTCCAAGGAGTAATTATTGGGTTATCTTATATTCTCTAAAGGTTGTCTACCCTTGCTAGGTTTTCTTGTGAAGAAGGGTGCATCTTTCCATGTGATAGGGTTTTTATTCATGATTGGTATTGCACTTGAATTGGGTTGATTTCTTCTAAGAAAATTTGGTTGGGTTTTCTCCCTATTGGGTTTCCTAGGATAAAATTCTTGTGCCTCTTGTACATGGCTATCTTTCTGTGATCCTTTGTATCCGTTTCGATTTAAGGTGAAATTTTTCAATGTGTAATTATTCAATAAAAATTGTGGGATGGAATGAATGCTTGAAATCATTGTGAAATAATTGTCAAGATCTGGAAATAGATTAAAATTCAACAATTTTTATAGAGAATCAATGGATTCATTTAACTCCCTATAAATATGTGTAAAAGTGATATGATCAAATTGTGTCGAATTATCCTCAAGTTGAGATGCTAGTGCTTGAATATTTATATTTTTAATTTGATGTGTATTCAGTATCCAATTTATCACTAAGGAGGAGTCGCCAAATACCTACAACGTATTGATTCCTTTAGTGAATGCAATCATCATCAACACATGAAGAGCCATCAATTCTGCATAATTGTTAGAGCTCAATCCCACACCGGCTTTCAACTTGAAAAAGTGTGAATAAATTATAAAAAGTAATGCCCCAAACCTTCATTTTTGTTCCTAGCCTTGACAAGCCCAATTTAAAAAATACCAAGAGCTAGACTTATTAATATAAAGTGCCTCCACTTGACGAACAACTTTTAAAGGAATCACCATTTTTTAATAAATGAAACAAAGTTGATTCCTAGCATTAATCTAGGTCAAAGGATGATAACTCTGCTAGAAAATCAACATCATGTGCTAAACAAATACCCCATAGTACTAAAATTGGAACTACTTTGAATGATTTTAAATTTTAACATTGAAACCAAGTGATATAGCATTGTTCAATGCTCACACTAGACCATATCCTAGTCCCATGTAAGTTGAAAGGATGAGTAATGATTTTCCACACATAGGATGTATATGGATAGTGTATTGATTGGTGGGTGCTATTTTCCTATGATATTTTTCATAAAACACACATACTAGGGCCTTGTACCTATCATTTTTTGCATTAAATCATGAGTTAGTATTCTATTGCATAGTGCTAGCCACATATGAAATATAAATTTTCGAGGGGATTTTACCTTCCAAAATTTGACCCACCACCATTTTGGGTATTGTACCTCCAAAGATCTCATAGCCCAATAGTCCAATTTTTCACTGTAGTATCCCCCTGTGTTATTCATGGACCATCCTGAAATATCTAGTTCTTCCATTAATCGGATATGTCCTTTTCTTATCTCTTCCATGTATTGGATCCAAATGAAATCTATATTATCTAGAAACCAAATAGAATCTGGAGTCATCCAACCCTATTTCCATAAATAAGTTGTGGACTTGTAACCCACTTAGTGCAAATGAAAAAGACCTCTATCATGTAATGCTTGCATTAGATCTCTCGGGATAATATCACCAACTCTACATCCCATAATAACATATAAAGCAATATGAAAATTGTGATAATTCCCAACTCTACATGCAAGCAACCTTTCTATAATAGGGAAAGAAGATACCATGGATTTCCAATGATTTGACATTAACTTAATTTGGTGCTTTTTTCTTTCCAATCAAATCCATGAGTGAACCTAGAGACATATACTTCTTCATAATAATTCACTTCCAAAGGATTTCCTTAGTGACAAGGTTCCAAATATTATTGGTAGCCAGTGTGGATCCAAACAAATGAATGTGTTTGATCCTCCACCCACCCTCACCCTTTGTCCGAATCAAAAATTTTGAACTAACAAGATGATATCCCCCTTGAGTCAAGCCTCCCTTCCATAGGAATCAAAAGAATAATTTTCTAATTTGATCCATGAATACTTTAGGAATATTATGGGCTTAGGAATGACAATATATAGGCATGGCTTCCAAAACATATTTCATGAGGTTCAGTCCTCCCCTCCGGGATAGACACCGATTGCACCATAAACCAATATTTTCCTTAATTCTTAATTGACCATGACCAATCTTGCTTCAAATTGAAACCCAAATACTTAAAACCGGCTCCAAACTCTAGATCGAGAAAGGAAAAACCTCCCTCGGATCCCTTTGGAGACCATATCCAAGCTCATTAAAATGGATCAACAATTTATTACAATTAAACTCCATCCTAGTCTCTCTGTAATATAGTTGCATGGATTCTTTAAGCCTCCAACCTTCAAACAAATATCTATTAGTAAATAGTAAAACATCATCTACAAATAAAGAGATGGGTGAGATATTCATCACCCCCCATGTTATTCCCCTTTGTAGCATTTGATGTCTTCTTCGCCTCTATGGCACAACTATGACCTTTAGCCATAAACGTGAACAAATAGGGTGAAAGTGGGAAGCCTTGTCTTAAACCCCTAAATGGTTGTAAAAGAGAAGAAGAATAGTCATTAATAAGAATTAAAAAAGAGAAAAAGTAAATACATCTCATAATCTAATTAATCACATTCAAATTGAAACCAATGTGAATAAGTAAAAGCCTATATAGACCCAACTAATCCTATCATAGGCTTTAGACATATCCAATTTTACCACCATTGAACACGTCAGTTTAGTTCTTTTTGAGTAAAAACCTTATTCAAAAGAGTCGATGGCTTCACGAATCTACCTCCCATCTAAAAAACCAAACTGTTTAGGAGAGATGATAGAAAATAGTATATTCTTTAGTCTCACAACCCCAACCTTTGAGATGATCTTGTAAATACAATTACGCAAAGATATATGTATGTACTCCTCAAAATATGAGGATTTTTCCATCTTTGGAATCAAAGTAATTAAAGTGGTGTTGAAACATCCCCACACCTTACCATTAAGTCTCACCTTCTCCACCACCCTAAGGAGATCATCTCCCAAAAGATCATAAAATCCCAATAATAATTCCATAGTCCAACCATCAGGGCTTGGACTTTTATGTCTTTTATAAGTCAAAATTTCATCAAAGATGACCTCCTCAAACATATCTATGTTGTCCTCTTTCAACACCAAGTTGAGAAAATAGGATGCAACCTTGATGATATCTACAATATTAGCTCCAATTGGTTTTTTATATATCCTCCTAAAATGCATCACACTAAGTTGAGCTAAGTCACTAAATATATTTTCCATAGCACCATCCTGTTTCCCCATTCTCAATATAGTATTCACATTCTTTATATGCCTTGTTAAATTATGGAAAATTTGTTGTTCTCATACCCAATCTCCAACCAGGTTTCCCTAATCCTTATCCTCCAATCCACTTCTTGATCCAATTTTCTTTCTCTCTAGTTGTTTGAATATAAGCAGTTGGGATTCCTCAAAAACCCCCATATGATTATTATTGAGTATCTCCCTAGTTTCATTTTCAGTCTCTTTGATATTTTTTTCCTTATTTCTAAATCTCTTCATGGCCTATGCAAATACTTTCCTTTTAAAAACCTTCAATAAATTCACAAACTGTTTACATGGGGTTTCTCTTAACTCGGGATTATAATTCCTCAATGAATTCCTAACCAAGCCTTGGAAATTTTCCTCCTACAGCCAACTACAATTGAACTTGAAAGGGATACTAGGCTTCACTTCTCTTGTCCTGAATTATAGAAAAAATGGACAATGATAGGATAGCCTTCCATCCTTAATCTAGGAGTAATACATATCCACATCTTGTAGTAAGGAAGCATTAACTAAAATATTTAACAAGTGTTCTGAAACATCATTCCCCCCCTACCCTATTATTCCACCAAGTTGGTTTGATTGTAATGGGCTCAACATCCATCAAAACTACTATTTCAATATGATGTGTGAGATAAGTTTAACAAACCTATCCACCATGAAATTGTCCCCCCATACCTCCAATCTATTCAAAGTAATGTTCATATCGCCCCCAATAATGGGTTTTCCATCCTTGTTAACCTCTGTGTAAAAACATTCTCCCAAAAGGACTGCTTGTAACCATAGGGCCTATACACATTGAGAATAGTAAAAGTATGTCCCAAGATTGTATTATAAATATCTATACACAATCTTGAAAAGACAAAAAATGATATCAAAACTGCAATGGGGCTCCACCCTAAAATGAGTCCACTTGAGATCCCATTGGAGTCAATATATGTAAATTTCCACCCCTTATAAGCTTTCTTTAAATAGTCCAAAATGATTTCACATCTATGCATGGTCTCCTACAATAATAATATGCAAAGCTTCTTTGACTCTGTAATCCTAGCTAAGGAATTTTTGGGGGGATTATTGCCTAAACCCTTGTTATTGTAAGATAAAATTTTCATGAATCAACATTGTTCAAAGTTCAATTTGCTCTAAGAACCTCGGTTATGGGTCATTGATGACCCTATTTAATTTCTTTTAAATCCTTATCTTGAGCATGGAATAAGAGATATTTCCTCCCAGCCTTAGAAGATCCAAAATACTTACTTTGGTCTAACTCGGACCCCCTCGACACCTCCTCAATATAATCTTGCTTTTAGAATGAAGGTCATATCTACCTTTGCCACGATCTTTCACTAAGGATGAGGTATCCCTGGAATGTTCATTGAAAAGGTTTAGAGGGGGATTATAAACATCATTAACCTCAAGATGAGATTCCTTAGTAGACCCCAAACTCGATCCCTCCCATAAACCTCTACAAGCCTTTTGTTTATTTTTGGGGAGAATAACAATCTCTTGTGTACCCTCAGTCATAGTTGACCAAGGGTATTTTCCCTTAGTAAGTGAAAAATAAACATTAGCCTATGTGAAAAGCAAATACTTACTAATCTCATCCATAGCAACTGGGGAGGGCTTCACATCTTTAGCCATGTGTGCAATGTCCACTATAGTATTAATGGTGACCTTGTCCCTATCTAGACATTATGTCTCCATCAAACGATCTTACCAATAGGTGACACATATGCAACAACCTCTCGAACTATATAGGTAATCTCCATAAAAGATTCCTATCACTCTATATGGAAATATTTGCTCCCAAATATCCCCTCATTTTTTCCTCCTTTCTAGGACAATGACATTACGGAATTGAGCACTTTAACTAACCTCAACTAGGCCTGAAAGTTGTCTTTTATGCCACACAAAAAAATTTAACGGCTCAAGGAAGTCCTGAACAAGGTGTCCATAAAAGTGGAATCTAATACACAAAAACGGTATGCTAGAATAACCCAAAATATGTAAGTGAACCCTATCCCCATTAAAAATTATTTCCATATCCTCAAAAATCCCTTTCTTTGTGTCTATTTCAACCAGCGCTCGAGTGATGGTCTAACCATAATCCTCCTTGTAATATTGGTCCACCATAATTGTTTTCACCAATTTATTACCTTGTGTAGAGATGCCCTCCTCAACCCAAAACTCCATCGACAAATTCATAAATTTAACCCAAATTGGGAGGACAACGACTTCTTCAATTGAGGCAATAAAACAAGGATTCCAAGGCTTAAGATTTAAATAATTAGTGCCCCAAAACCAAATTTCCCTTAGTATCATGTTTGCATAATCCTCTGTTTGAAACAAAGAGCCAATCCATCCCTGAGCAAGTAACTTAAAGGTCGATTCATAGCCAAGTATATGATTCGATCAAATATAAATCTAGATTTAAGAGTCTCTTTGGCCAATTGTCTCCCAAAAAAATTCCCATCCAAATTTCTCCCAAGTACTCCATATTTGATCCACTCTAATGTCCTCACTAACCACCATGCTTATTATATCTTCTCTCTTCCATAGTACTTTCCTGTATTTTATGCACAGAAAAGAAAGCCATGTCTCCACACCCTTCCGAGCTTCCACACTTCGACCAACTAAGAATTCCAAATCTAAATAACCTCCCACAAACATGCTTCCTCCATAACCCCAACCCTTCTCAATCAACAACTTTGATTTTTGTTTACCCTACCTTCCAATGCCCTAGGTAGAAAATAATGCAACCCATTCTCTCTGTACATGGAAGGATCTAGAAGTGTGGAGAAAGATTGCGAGGCTAATGGGTTCGCATGTTGGTGCCCTATGGGATTAACTCCCAACCCAACCTCTATACACTGGAAAAGATTCATAAGCGTTGGAAATGACTGTGAGGCTGACACGTTTGCTTGTCAGCACCCTATGGTAATTACTCCAAACACCAACAAGGGGTAGTGCTCCCTTGCCACCTCGATATAGGACTTAATTCACTTTACGTCATTTTGATAGGAGTTCATTAATAGACAAATAGAACCTTTTTCGTTATTATTTGGCGATGGTAAGGGTTCACATAGTGTAAACCCTTTGGAACCAACTGATGGAGACAAAGGTTCTAGTTCCAAAGTCCCTTGAAAGAGACATAGCTTGAATATCCAAATATGTTTATGCCTTTTGTCAAGTCATTGGAATATCCCACTAGTTGAATGTCTTTAGATTAGTTGGCTAAGGCTTCCATCTTTTTTTTTTCATTCGAAATATGCCAATACCTGCTATTAGGAAGAATCAAGGTATGGCCAAAATTACATTCATTACATAGGGGCTCAACAAGAGAATCATGTCACTTACAAGATTTGAACCTAGGTGGGGAGGGTAACAACCATTCCTCCCAACCACCCAAGATACATCCAATGGAATTTTATCTTCACCACCCTCATCCTCTATGTGAATGGTAGAACCAATAATTTGTAATTTCCCATCAATTAGTATATATTCAAATAATAAATAAATTATTACACATCTAAATAATAGGGCATTTCATAAGGAGTAAGTTTATAAGTGGATAAACTCAACTCATATAATAAGTTTCATGAATTGTTTCCATAGTCAAACCTCCTTAGTTTATTATGCTAGTTGCAAAACCTTAATGCATATTGTACTTTATGAACCAATCATTTAAAGTTTGATTAGCAAAACCTTAACATATATTGTACTTTATGAACCAATCATTTAAAATTGTCTTATCTTTTTTAAACATGCAAGGATGCTTTGGTAAACCAACATCATGAAAGATATTTGATTTTTTGGATGTGTTAGGTGGAGCATTTAATACTTATAATTCATTTGACCCACCTTCCATCAATTTCATTCATTAATAACCAATTTCTCATCATTTTGACTAGTTCACTTTGCACTCATTACATGGGGTGATGTGCTTCATTTTTTTTAGTTTCAATTCCAAAACAATTGGGGAAATAAATGACATGATCTCATGCAATGAGTACCAAATGAACATAATAAACTAATCTTTTAGCAAGATGACCTTCTTTCCTATGACAAGTCTATGACATGAATCTAGTATAAATTACAAGCATGATCAAAGTTTCACCATGATCCAAATTCTATGCACAATGGAACAATACCTTTAGGGGTTTTGCCCAAATCTAGATTTACAATATCCTTGAAAATTTGATAAGAGTTTGAGATGAATCAGAACTTTGACTTATTGTGTCATCGAATTCCTGTTGATCTTCCTGGGCTGACCCGGGTTCAACGAAGTTCTTGCAGCAACAAAAAATCCCCTTTCACTAGCCCTTTTGGCATCAACCTGTAAACAAGCTGAAGTCTCACCCGAAGCGAAGATGGGGGATTACAGAATCAGGTTTCTGTAATTGTGGCGATGTGCGGATGTGGTTAACAAACTCACAACACGTCTCTTACCTAACATCTATTAACCGAATAGAATAAAAATATGACTTCGCACTTTGCAATTACCAATAGTTTACAGACTACGCAGAATCACTGTTGTCTTTATCTTGTTAACTACACATTCATCATATTTAGTGTTACTTCGCAATATTCATGCACTTGTATTCCATTTACTTAACATATGATTACCATTCACATGCATATGAAAGCAACTACGTAAACACATCATAAAATGGACACAAAACATGTCATAAACTCATACATAACACATAGATTTACGTGGTTCACCCCCAGGCGGGAGCTACGACCACAGGAACTGTTCTTATATTACTTGGAAGGGTAACAGTTCCAGTCTGCACACTCAGCTGCAGAATCTTCTCTACAATAAGATCTCTACACACTCAGTTGTAGAGTATGTTCTCTCTTAGTCTAGATCTAACAACTCAGAACCCACAATACTCTGATAAGATAATGTCTAACAAACCCTTCCGTATACAAAAATAACCTTATATATAGATGTGCCCGAAGGTCACATATTACAATAACTATGGGCCAACCCCCATAATACCCTTAAACCCAAAAACCCCGTGGTTCTCTTGTAGACCACGCTTAGCTTTAACTTTGTTGTCCCTTCAATGCTGCTCCTTCTAACTCCAACGCTTCCTCTGACAGCGTAGTTCTGACTTTTGCAGTGGCGTTTCCTTTACACCATTCCGCTTCTTTAATTCATGATCCTGTAGTAGTCAGGACGTCGCTCATCCTTTAACTGCTTTAACCACCTCTGGTTGTCCTTATTACTTCGTATTTACTAAGGAAACAAGTCCTTTCTCCTTGACTGTACTTCGCTCCATACCCTCTACCCGGGATTTGTGGAGTCGCTTTTCTCCCAAAAATGGTCAATGTCAGGCCTCGCTTAACCGTACTTTCCTTCATAAATTCCTTTACTTGGGCTATGCCCAACATGCCCCTAACACTTACATGTGGCTCATCCCCGAGCCACTTACGCCGAGCTTCCTTGATTTTGCAGCACTTGGTGTGTTCATCTTCGTTGCAAACTCTTGATATGTTGCGCCCAGCTTTGCAACAGCCTCCTTAGTCTCTTTCTCTTACTCTTTTACTGTGTCGAGCAGCATCACAGATATTGGTTCTTGCAATTGGTCCTTCACTGTGCTCTCTGTTGTGCGAAGCTCTTGCAGCTTCACTTCAATCTCTTCAGAGAGTGCCAATGCCTCCTCTTGCATAGTTTTCAACTTTTTTGAAGTTTCAACTTCCTTCGTTCTTAATGCCTTCAGTTCCCTCTGAAGTTCCTTTGTTTCTACGAACTTATGTATTCTTTGCCTTGGTGGAAAATTCTTCATAGCCATGTTCATCGTGTTGAGGTCCTTCTGCTTCTTTTGGAATTCATCCTGAATTTTTTGTAAGTATGAGTCTTCTTGCAGTGTGGCCCATGCCTTAGTCACTTCTTCTAGCAAATCTTGACACCTCGCAACTTCAGCGGAGATGTTCTATGTTGAAGTCTTCAGTTCTTCAGCTCTTGCTTCCTTTACTTCTGGCGGAGTGCCAAGTTGTTTCCTAGACTCTAAGTCTGCGATCTTTTCTTTGTAACCAATCTCCATATCTTCCATTTTTTCTTTGAGATTGTCTACTACAGCACCAATATTAACAATGGTCGCTTCTACTTCAGGTTCTTCTTCGAAGTCTGGAATCTGCACACAAAATTATGTTACCTTCTTATGCTTCTCATGAGCATTTGCTTGCTCATTGGTCTTTACTCTGCATTCATTCCTCGACTCTTTATAACTTTATTCTAGCTTCAAATGCTGGTTGTAAGAGATCATATCTCTATCTTTGATTTCTTCTACAACTTGTAGATGTAGATCATGTAGTACTTCAATGGGTAACATTCCCACATTATTATCCAAGTGCGCGAGCTGCTTCGCACCTTCAGTGATTTCATCAGATGGGAATATGACGTTCGTCAGCTCTATGCGCACTAACCGAGGTCGCATCGTTAGTGCAGGTGCTTTTCTTTTTCTTCAGCTTGACTCCTCTGATCTGTCTTCAGAGACAGATTCCCTTATTAGATCTCTTTGTACTTTCTCTACTCTTGCCACCATACTTTTTAGTTCTGCGATGCTCTCTACCATGCTTGCTTGAAGTTGCTTTTGCTTACTGTCTTTTGTTGCGAGCGTCTCTTCAATATGTTCACGGACTCTGGCTGCGATGCAGTCATAGTCATCATCATGCAACTTTGCCTCAAGTGGATTCTTACTCGCTTTTTGCTTATTTCTTTTCGATCCCTCCGGCACCTCTATGTCAGGGTTCTTCCTCTTTTCTCGTGCTGGAAAATGAGTAGTTTGTTGTTGTTCTTGTTCTTGATCTTGCTTTTCTTCTTTATCTTGGGTGTCACTTTCATTGGCGCTTTCCTCAGATGTCGTGATCAATGCCTCTACCGCATCAATTTTCCATTCGGGCGGCCAATTATCAATGACGAGGTCAATCTTCTGCGCATCCAATGGATATTGACTCTCATACCATTTTGGGTTTGCTGGTGCTCTAGGCTGTATGAAGATAGAGTGGAGGCTCGCTTTGAATCTCATCTTTTAGATATATGTTGTTGTTATTCCCTTAGGAATACATGAAGTGCGCTTGATCACTTCGCATAGTTGCTCATAAAATGTGGGCAACTGCACATTGTTCAGTTTTTGTCTTTCTGACCTTGAATTACTCCACATGTTCGCATATATGTGTCCATGGAAGTCTCCAACGAACACTGGTACACTCTGTTGGTACTTTTTCTCTTTCCATCCCACAATGCGATGAAGACTATCAGCCAGCTGTAGTGAAACTAATAGCCATTATCTTGCGCATCCGCTACATCATCCAGAAATTCGTTCAACAGGTAAGCTGCCCAATTGAATTGTAGTCCATCCATAGCCTTAGCAGCTAAGGAGATCGCAGCGGTCGGCACTTCTGTCGATCTGCATTTCCTTAGTACTTTTTCAGCGATAAATTGTACTGTGAACCACGTGGAAACATCTTTAATCCAATTCGCTTGATATCCGTGGGTTCCTTTCACCAAGCTGAATTCCCTATTCATCCTCCTGGTGAGTTCTTTGTCTTTATTTTTTCCCACAAATTCTGTTGTTGGGTCAGTGCCTCGTTTTCTCAAGTGTGTAATCCTGTAGATCAGATCAATATTAATATCGATCTTTCAGTCTAACCACAAGTATCCTTGGTGTGTGCATGACAACAATGTATGCACAACTGCTGTAAGCTATGGACTTCGGTCAAAATGCGGAATTCTCAACAGGTTCAACAATCCCGAGGATTGCAACGGCACAATCTAGTCATCCGCCTGAATTGTTGTGTGCTTAGTGGCTTTATCATAGTGTTGACACACGTATTGATATGGTTGAAACTGTGGATACTTAGTTGGGTGCAGCAGGTCGTGATCTGCAAACTTGCATTCGGGAATATTTCCTAGCAAATTGTCCTTCTCCCAAACATGACTTGACATCGGCGGCAGCGGGATATCATATTGTAGATTCTTTTTCAGTATTACTAATGGCGCATCATCTCTTCACGGAGGGATGTACTCGGGTATCAGAAAAATCAGGCTCTCGTGAGGTCGCTCTGGCGGATACTCTTTTGGAATTTCTGTAGGCTGCGGTTTCTCTTGCTCTTTGGATTTTTGCTTATCCTTCTATTTAGGTTCTGTTGCATGCCATGGTGAGGCTCTAGAGGTCCCACCTTTCTCTTGAGTTGTTTTCTTTACAGGAGTCTTCATAACTCCTTCTATACTAGACTGTTGGAATTCCCTTAATATCTCCTATAGGATTTCTTTCTCATACATAAACTGTCGGAATGCTCTGTTCTTCACTGGTAAAATCTCAGAAGTTACTCGCGGTAAAAATTAAAAGTCATGGTAAAACCAGTAACTATGCACTCCTTGCTATTTATAGCCATAGCTCCAACTAAGACGCGCCCAAAAATGGCTAAGTTAGCATTAAATGCTATGTTCGTTGTCCAAATCTTGCTTAGATCTTGGTCCTTTCCTTACATTAAATGTGTCTTCAACGGACAAATATGCCTTACAGCGAAGAAATACGGCTTCCCAAAAGTATTGTATAACGACTAGTTTCCAGCCTAAACTGTAACGACTAGTTTTCTCTAGCTTTGCTGACGGTTAGGTGAGTGGCGAGGCTCACTTTGCATTTCCCTTCTCTTAATTAAACTTCGCAACTTGATTTGTTATGTGTGCTTTGCAACACATCTTCAATTCTCGTGAACTTCACATTATAAATAAATTGTTGTGTGCAGATTTAGCTCTCTGTTTTAGTGTCCAATTTCAACTGCACTTGACACTTAAACTTTATTGCATTTTTTTTTTTTAACTTCTTCCTGTAGGAGTAGGGCCATCCTTGTAAGGCTTTAATCTACTCCCATTGACAAGTCCTTGCGATTTTTTTCCAAGTAATGTGTCTAACTGCACTGTGCCACCATTAGTAACATGTTTGACAATGTATGGTCCTAACCAATGCATTCTGAATTTTCCAGAAAATTTCATAAATTTGCTATCATAAAGGAGGACAAGGTCTCCTACCTAGAAGAACTTGTGCTTGATGTGCCTGTCATGCCATACCTTTTCTCTATCTTTTTGCACTTGTTGGTGAAATCTTGCAATGAAGCGGTCTTCCTCCAATCCAATTAACTGTAATAGTCTTTCATCCATTGTCTCGGCATCAGCCATATCTGTGAATGCTGCAATTCTCAAGCTTGGTACTATGTATTCCATGGGCATGACAGCTTCATGTCCATATACTAACCTGAAAGGTGTATGGCCTGTCAACGTTTTACAAGTTGTCCTATATGCCCACAATATTGCTAGTATTCTGAGATCCAAATCATCCCTATTTGTATCCTGGCAACAGAACCATTTGTTGGCCTGCCTAGGTTGACCCGGGTTCGGTGAATTTATTGCAGACACAACAAAACCCCTTTCACTGGCCCTTTCGGCATCCACCTGTAAACAGGCTGAAGTCTCACCCGAAGCGAAGATGGGGGGTTACAGAATCAGGTTTCTGTAACCGTGGTGATGTGCAGATGTGGTTAACGACCGCGTTGCACGTCCCTTCCTTTACATATACTTAAAAAGACAAAATCAACTTATGACTTCTCACTTCGCAATTACTAATAGTTTACAGACTATGCAGAATCACTGCTGTCTTTATCTTGTCAACTATGCATTCATCATATTTAGTGTTACTTCGCAATATTCATGCACTTGTATTCCATTTACTTAACATATGATTACCATTCACATACATATGAAAGAAACTATGTAAACACACCATAACATGGACACAAAACATGTCATAAACTCATACATAACACATAGATTTGCGTGGTTCACCCCCAAGCGGGAGCTACGTCCATAGGAACTGTTCTTATATTACTTGGAAGGGTAACAGTTCCAGTCTGCGCGCTCAAATGCAGACTCTTCTCTACAATCAGATCTCTATGCACTCAGTTGTAGAGTCTGTTCTCTCTCAGTCTAGATCTAACAACTCAAAACCCACAACACTCTGATAAGCTAATGTCTAACCAACCCTTCCTTATACAAAAATACCCTTATATATAGATGTGCCCGAAGGTCACATATTACAATAACTATGGTCCAATCCCCATAGTACCCTTGAACCCAAAAACCTCGTGGTTCTCCTGTAAACCATGCTTAGCTTTAACTTCGTTGTCCCTTCGGTGCCGCTCCTTCTGACTCTGACGCTTCCTCTGACAGTGCAGTTCCGACTTCTACAGTGGCGTGTCCTTTATACCATTCTGCTTCTTTACTTCTTGCTCCTGTAGTAGTCAGGTTGTCGCTCGGCCTTTAACTGCTTCAACCACCTCTGGCTATCCTTAGTACTTCGTCTTTACTAAGGAAACATGTCCTTTCTCCTTGACTGTACTTCGCTCCATACCATCTGCCCGGTATTTGCGGAGTCGCTTTTCTCCAAAAAATGGCCAATGACAACCCTCGCCTAATTATACTTTCCTTCATAACTTCCTTTACTTGGGCTGCATCGAACAATTCCTACAACTAAGAGAGATTTTGCTACATGATTAGGTGGCTTCTTCATTGAGTTATTCAAACTCACTAGAAATTGATCATCAACGAATGACACTCATGAGAAATGATCATGAATCACATCACCTCACATAATGAGTTTGAAGTAAACTATTCAAGCTCATAAGAAATTGCTCATTATGAAATAATGCTCATAAGAAATGGGTTACATCACCTCATATAGTAAGTGTAAATTACCTATTCAAACTCATTAGAAATTGATTAGTACAAGATGCTCATCAAAATGACTTAAGTAAACTATTCAATCTCATTTTATATATGAATCTCATAAAAAAAAATGGACTGCAAAACTTCATCCAATAAGTACTTAAGTGAATTATTCAAATTTGATTATTGTTACTTAAACTTAAAAAAAATAAAAATGAATAACCATGTTTAACTCAAACTCTATACAATAAAAGAGTTAGTTGTCCAAGAAAATTCTGGTTTTTTTAATAAGTTGCGTACAAATAATAATAATAAAATCAAAGGCTTGAATTCTCAAAATAATAAAGAGTAAAAAAATAATAATAATAAAATCTGTTAAACTAGCATTTTCAATCAATGCCTTCCTCAAAGGAGGAAAATTAGGCCGCACATTAACAACTCCTTCACAACGTGCTTTAGAATATTCAACGGCTGACTGTTAGGTCCCACCCACATCGTGTTAGTTGCCTGCAAGATCTGCCATTCTGTTATATTAGAATCGAGTTTATGTAATTCACAATTAACAGGCCCGCTTACCATTGAAATCCATGAAGACCAAGTGTTTCGGAAGATTTACTTGTAATAGCGTTAATCCCGATCAAATGGCAATAAAATCCGAAGTTTCAGTGGCGGGGGATCATTTATTTTGTCAGCATTAGAGTGCTCTGGCTGGCTAATTGTATCACTATATTTTCATGTAAGACCAATTAACAGCTAGAATTCAAAATCCATATGGAGCTGCTTTGCTGGTGGAATCATTGGGTATTATGGTAGCTGCTTGGTCCGGGGATTCACCTTAAGGGAAGAATATTATAACATCAAGTGTTGGAAGGGATTCTGAATAATTGCAGACGAGTAGATATGGAGGATGAATCTACTCGAACTCCTCGTAGGACATAACATTCTCTGTTTTTTTTGTTTGGCATTGATATCTTTGAGTAATGTTAGAGATTTAGTATCAGAGAACACTCTGTGGTTAAATTTTTTGTATTTGACCAATTGAAACTGATTTGAACCTTGCAATGGCAGTTCTTGCAGAGGCATCCTCAAGCAGCAGACACAACGAAGAAGAGGAACAGATAACTCCATGGACCGCAGAGGGAGATCAGCTGAAAGCCATTGAGAATGAAGAAGAGCAAAGTCTTCTTTCTGGAAAAGGAGATTCAGCAGAGGACGAGGATGACCAGTCTCCCATCGAGGAGGTGGCTCTCACTGTTCCTACAACGGATGATCCAAGCCTTCCTGTCATGACTTTCAGGATGTGGGTTCTTGGAGTCTTGTCATGCGTCGTACTGTCGTTTCTAAATCAGTTCTTTTGGTATAGAACAGAGCCCCTAACAATTACTGCAATCTCTGCTCAGATTGCAGTCCTTCCTCTTGGCCAGCTAATGGCAGCAACAATAACCACGAAGAAGTTCTTTGCAGGGAGCAGATGGGAGTTTTCGCTGAATCCAGGACCCTTTAACATGAAAGAGCATGTTCTTATCACAATCTTCGCTAATGCAGGGGCTGGAAGTGTGTATGCCATTCACATTGTCAGTGCTGTCAAGATTTTCTACAAGAAGAAGCTGGATTTTTTCGTTGCTTTGCTCGTTGTCATGACAACTCAGGTTCGGTTTTGACCATTTCTGCTCAAATTTTCTTTGGAGCTCAATTAAATTCCATGTGGTTGGTTGTCTGTTATATTTCTTACTGTTTTATATATGCAGATATTGGGGTTTGGATGGGCAGGGATCTTCAGAAAATATCTAGTAGAGCCTGCTGCTATGTGGTGGCCTGCAAACCTTGTTCAGGTTTCTCTGTTCAGGCATGAATTCTCATTTCAGTATTAGATCAATATACGTACTCTTTATGTGGGTTTTTTTATGAATTTGTATAATTTCTCAGCTGTAACATTCATAAACCGAATTAGTTTGAGCAGGTGTTGAATAGTTTGAGTCTGTTTTTTTTCTGATTGCAGAGCTCTTCATGAGAAAGAGGAGAGACCCAAGGGAGGCCTTACAAGAAACCAGTTTTTTCTAATAGCCCTTAGCTGTAGTTTTGCTTATTATGTACTCCCTGGCTATCTGTTCCCCATGGTGACATCCCTGTCATGGATCTGCTGGATCTTTCCCAAGTCCGTTCTGGCACAACAATTGGGTTCAGGACTATATGGCCTTGGCGTCGGCTGCCTTGGGATAGATTGGTCCACCATTTCTTCTTACCTTGGAAGCCCTCTTGCCACTCCTTGGTTTGCAGTAGCCAATGTGGGAGTTGGATTTGTGCTTGTAATGTATGTGATAACGCCATTAGCATATTGGCTAAACTTGTATGATGCAAAAACATTTCCAATATTTTCTGAGGACCTGTTCACCTCCAGTGGCCAAGAATACAACATCTCCTTGATCATTAATTCCAAGTTCCATCTGGACCTCGAGGCTTATGAGAAGTATGGACCAATACATCTTAGCACATTCTTTGCTATTACCTATGGCGTTGGGTTCGCTGCCTTAACTGCAACAGCGGTTCATGTTGCCCTGTTTCATGGAAAGTATGTTATCAGTCCCTGAATTCATCAAAATTCCATGGATGCAAAAGCAATCAAAATGAAACTAATGGGTTACAATTTGATGTAGGGAAATTTGGGAACTCAGCCTGTCTGCTTTCAGAGATCGGAAAGTGGATGTGCATACCAGACTAATGAGGAAGTACAAGCAAGTGCCAGAATCTTGGTTTACTGTAATTCTAATCGCTAATATAGCGTTAACAATTTTTACGTGCGAGTATTACATCGATCAGCTTCAATTGCCCTGGTGGGGAGTATTACTTGCTTGTGCCATTGCCATATTCTTCACAGTGCCCATCGGTATCATCACTGCAACAACTAATCAGGTATGTGAAAAGTCTATGCTGCAATCTTATTTCTGATTAGTTATGTTGGAATCTGATCAAATATTATAAACAATCTATTTCTATCAGTGATGTTGGAATCTGGCTAAACATTATAAGCAAAGTTTTTTTTATATTAGTTGAAACTTGATCTGTGGGACATTTCAAGTTCTCGGATTTATTCAGAAAATACTAAACTAAAAGGCTGAGTTCTGTCACTATATTTCTGTGGATTGTTTTGCCAAATTTCAATCTAGAAGTTTGCCGAAAATAAAATAGGCTTGACAGCCCTTTATCCAACGCCCTTTTTGTTTCCTTCAACAGTATTAGAAAGATCATGCCCAGTACACATCTTTGTTTCTTTCAACAGTATTAGTAAGATCATGTACTTATCTTTGTTTCCTTCAACAGTATTAGAAAGATCATGTCCAGTACTTATCTGAATATATCTTCAATCTTTATCCAAAACTAATTATTGGCTTGCTTTGGACTTGGTAGACGCCAGGTCTGAACGTTATCACGGAGTACATCATAGGTTATATTTATCCAGGCAGACCTGTTGCAAACATTTGCTTCAAGGTTTATGGATATATCAGCATGACCCAAGCCCTGACATTCTTGCAAGATTTTAAACTGGGTCATTATATGAAAGTCCCTCCTCGAGCAATGTTCCATGCACAGGTACTAAACACAAGAAATCTTACATTGTCATTGCTTTCTTGATCCCCCTGTAAATTGAGAAACCCAGCCCATTTGCATTCTCCAACTGATTCAGCCATATAATCTTTGTTGCAGATGGTGGGTACAGTGATTGCAGGGTTTGTGTATTTGGGCACAGCTTGGTGGCTCATATATTCCATTCCCAATATCTGTGACACAGCTTTATTGTCCGCTGACAGCCCTTGGACTTGTCCAGCGGATCGAGTCTTCTACGACGCTTCTGTGATTTGGGGATTAATTGGACCCCGAAGGATTTTCGGAAATCTTGGTGAATATGAAGCAATCAACTGGTTTTTCTTATTGGGAGCAATAGCTCCAGTCATAGTATGGCTGTTTCATAAGGCATACCCTGACAAAGAATGGATCAGACTGATCAATATGCCCGTTCTCATCGGAGCCACGGGGATGATGCCCCCTGCAACAGCAGTGAATTATACAAGCTGGGTACTGATGGGATTCATTTTCAGCTTCGTAATCTACAGATACAAGAAAGACTGGTGGCAGCGTCATAACTATGTGCTTTCGGGCGGGTTGGACGCAGGGTTGGCATTCATGGCGGTTCTGCTGTACTTGTGCTTGGGATTAGAAAATATTACATTGGATTGGTGGGGAGAAAACCTGGACGGATGCTCCCTGGCATCGTGCCCCACTGCTAAAGGCATTGTTGTGGAAGGCTGCCCTGTGTTTTCCTGATAAACCCATGGCCCATGCATTCATTCAATTGACTTTGGATAATGGGGTTAAACATGGTAGCAGCTGAATCTCTGGTTCTCTTCGGCCCGTCTAGTTGTAATGGAGCAGTTGGGCCATGGACAGTTCGGTTTGCGATATCATGTCACCCTAGAACACTAACCAGGTAGGCCATGAACAGGCCTCTAATGTTACGTCACCCACCACACGACCGGAAAGGAACCCGGAGGAGATAGAATGATTAAGCAAATTAAGATATTTTTTAATATAATTTATGTAAATAGCTTTTCAATACCATTTTATCACGTTACAGTCAAAGTCATTCAAGGTTCAGAGTTGTTAGGAAAACAAATATTTATTTAAATGAAAAAAATAATTTATTTTTTATATTTTTTAATGTATAAAATGGTTCAACGTCTTCAAATATTCTGTTAATTGTATTTAAGTTATACATTCTTCACGATTGATATATGTAAAAATGATTTTTAAAATGTGTTTGGATTATGTGAAATTATTTTAATATTTACACTACTTCATTTTAATGTTTAAGTTTTCATTTAGTTTATTTATTTTTTATAATATAAATCTTTTTAAAACAAACTAAAACGTTAATATATAATTATAACTTTTAATAAGATTCTTATTAAATTTAATTAAAAATATCTTTAAAAATGTTTATTCATTTATTAACATATTTATATGCCATTGTAGATTTCAGAATCTAATATTATAAATTATTATTGTTATGAAAATTAATAGTATATAATGTTTAATGCATGATATTTATTATGATTATAAATTTATGTTATAACATATTCATAAGCCAGAGTAGATTTCATAATTTAATATTATAAATTATTATTATTATGAAAATTAATAACATATAGTGTTTAATATATGATATTTATTATGATTATAATTTTGTATGATATTTATTATGATTATAAATTTGCACAATATTTATTATGATTATAAATTTGCATAATTAAAGTTTCACCATGATTCACTCTTTTTTTTTTTAATTCATGATTTGAATTTTTTTATAATAATTAAAAATTTTGTCAAACAAATAGAAATATAATTTCTAATAAAGCAAAATTCTTTCATTATTAAAAAAAATTAAGTTTATCCCCTTATTAACATACTTCAATTTACACTAACAAAACTTAAACATACTCCAATTAAAACTTGCCAAAAATGTTACCTATCATAATATAATTCTAGTTTCAAATGAACTTTATTGCTATCTGCAAAACCGCATGTATTAACTTGCCAAAAATGTTACCATCATAATACAATTCTAGCTCAAATGAACTTTATTGCCATTTGCAAAACCACATGTATTGTACTTTATGAACTAGTTATTCATAGTTTCCTTGTCCTTTTAAGCATGCAAGGATGCTTAGCTGTTTAACATTATAAAATATCAATTTTTTTTTGGATATAGTGTATGGTGTATTTAATACTTGAATTATTCATTATAGTTTATTTTCCATCAATATTTTTAAATGAATTTGAATACTTTCATTTTGTTAATTTCAATCCCACAAAATTTGGAAAATGAAGAGCATAAACTCATTGTACTTTATGAACTAGTTATTCATAGTTTCCTTGTCCTTTTAAGCATGCAAGGATGCTTAGCTGTTTAACATTATAAAATATCAATTTTTTTTTAATATAGTGTATGGTGTATTTAATACTTGAATTATTCATTATAGTTCATTTTCCATCAATATTTTTAAATGAATTGAATATTTTCATTTTGTTAATTTCAATCCCACAAAATTTGGAAAATGAATGGCATAAACTCATTGAGTGCAAGTGAACCGAGTAAGAAAGATAATCTTGTAGCCAAATAACCTTCTTTTCAATAACGAATATAACATGATTCCAACATAAATTATTTAAGTAATCATTTGTTGAAGTTTGGAAATTACTTACATAATCATAATTTATCAATAGATCTTAATAATACTTTTAAAATAATGAATCTAATATGATTCTAACATAAACTATTAAAGTAATCATTTGTTGAAGTTTGGAAATTACTTACATAATCATAATTTATCAATGGATCTTGATAATACTTTTATTAAGATCTATTAATAAAAGTTGCAAACCAATTAAACTGAATTTCAATAACTACATAAACTACATAATTAGAGGGCTTCCTCACAATAAACTATTCAAGCTTCATAAAATTCTATTATTAATAGCGACATAATGAACCAATGCAAAATAAACTATTATTCAAACTCATGAGAAATTGCACATTCATAAATGAAAAAAAATAAAATTTAAAGATGGATTGCACCACACCCCTATAATGATTATCAAATAACCTAGACCCTATTAGTAAATAATGTTCATACAAAAAAATCTATGTAGCATGGGTACTTGTACTCGGGGGTAGCGTACACGTACCGGGTATTTGGATACATGTAAGGTACGTCTCCTATCATACTCCATACTGGCTCCACGTACCAGAGACGTCGTTATAAAAAAATGGCTACTTATAGGCTAAATGGTACAGCGTACCTGTGTTTGGGTACTCAGTACCTTGTGTTTGGGTACTCCGAGGTACGCCCGACTTAGTGAAATGCAATTCCATTGGGGAAAATATAATGACCCTCAACCAAGTTTGAACTAAATGGTTCAAGACTTATGTCAAGCACTTTGCAACAATGTTCAAATTCCTATGAATATTGTCCAAATTTGGTAGACTGATTTTGCATTGATTTACAAGGAATGTTTTTATGGTTTTGTGTTCAACACTCATGGAACATAATTTGACTACCAAATATGCACATAAAAAATATACATATGTATTTAATATTACGAAATACACTCACATCAACCCAATATTACATTTGCAACTTTTTATTGCCTATATATCTATATATAGTACCCCCACATAACCAAGTATCCAGTTTCAAAAAATTACAACTCTTAAATTCTAAAATTTTGAGTACCCTAGAGTTTTTTTATGATATTAAATCCCCTAAATTCAAATTTTGCAAAATAAAAAACTTTTACTTCAAATAAAAAACCAGTCCAAACCAAATCGTCGAACTTTTAAACGACTCCAACTCGCATAGTGATTTCTATACGAATCTCATCAGAACAATTTTTAACTGGTTGCGGTAGTTGTGGTAAAGTCATACTGGATCTCTCAACGACATCACAGCCAACCGCCAAAACGACACTCATTAAAATACAAGGGAATAATTTAGGTTTAAAAAAAATTAAGCTTAACTTGATAATAATGATCTGTGTAAAACTTGCATTTTCACTGAGGTTCCTCCCTCCCAGGGAGGTTTGGTCACACTTTAACCACTTCAAAGCGTGCTTGGAATCGAAGGCTGATTTTATAGGTCCCACCCACATCATGTTAGATGCTTGCAAGATCTGCTCTTCTGCTAAATTAAAATCGAATATATTTGAATCACAATTAACAGGCCCACTCACCATTGAAATCCAAGAAGACTGAGCCACTGTGTTCTGGAAGATCCACTTATAAGAGCGTTAATGCCAATGAAGTGCACTAACATCCCAGGATTCAGAGGCGGGGGATTATTAAGTTTGCAGCTGCATTAGACTGCTCTCTCTGACTAATTCTGCGTCACTAAATTTTCATGTCCGACCAATTAACAGCTAGAATTCAAGATCCGTTTGAAGCTGCTTTTCTGGTGGAATCCTTGGGTATTATGGTAGCTGCTTGGTCCAGGGATTCACCTTAAGGGAAGAATATTATAACATCAAGTGTTGGAAGGGAGTTTGAATAATTGCAGACGAGTAGATATGGAGAATGAATCTACTCAGACTCACTGTAGGACATAGCCTTCTCTTTTTTCTTGTTTAGCATCGATATCTTAGAGAAAAGTTAGAGATTTAGTATAAGAGCCCACTCTGTGAACTGTATTTGAGTAAATGAAACTGATTTGAGCCTTGTAATGGCAGTTCTTGCAGAGGAATCCTCAAGCAGCAGAAACGATGAAGAAAAGGAACATATATCTCCATGGAATACAGAGGGGGATCGGCTAAAAGCCATTGAGAACGAAGAAGAGCAAAGGCTTGTTCCTGTAAAAGAATATTCAGCGGAGGATGAGGATGACCAATCTCCGATCGAGGAGGTGGCTCTTACTGTTCCTACAACTGATGATCCAAGCCTTCCTGTCATGACTTTCAGGATGTGGGTTCTGGGAATCTTGTCATGCGTCGTACTGTCGTTTCTAAATCAATTCTTTTGGTATAGAACAGAGCCCCTCACAATTACTGCAATCTCTGCTCAGATTGCAGTCCTTCCTCTTGGCCAGCTAATGGCAGCAACAATAACCAGGAAAAAGTTCTTTGCAGGGAGTAGATGGGAGTTCTCGCTGAATCCAGGGCCCTTTAATATGAAAGAGCATGTTCTTATCACAATCTTCGCTAATTCAGGGGCTGGAAGTGTGTATGCCATTCACATTGTCAGTGCTGTCAAGATTTTCTACAAGAAGAAGCTGGACTTTCTCGTTGCTTTGCTCGTTGTCATGACAACCCAGGTTCGGTTTTGATCATTTCTGCTCAAATGTTCTTTGCAGGTCAATTAAACTCCCTGTGGTTGGTTGTCTGCAATATTTCTTACTGTTTTGCATATGCAGATATTGGGGTTTGGATGGGCAGGGATATTTAGAAAATATCTAGTGGAGCCAGCTGCTATGTGGTGGCCAGCAAACCTTGTTCAGGTTTCTCTGTTCAGGCATGGCTTCTCATTTCATTCTTAGATCAATATATGTACTCATTTATGTGGGGTTTTTGATGAATTTGTGTAATTTCTCAGACTTAAACATTCATAAACCGAATTGGTTTTGGCAGTGTTGAATAGTTTGTCTGTTTCAATTTTACTGATTGCAGAGCTCTTCATGAGAAGGAGGAGAGACCCAAGGGAGGCCTTACACGAAACCAGTTTTTCCTAATAGCCCTTACCTGTAGTTTTGCTTATTATGTACTCCCTGGTTATCTGTTTCCCATGGTGACATCCCTGTCATGGATCTGCTGGATCTTTCCCAAGTCTCTTCTGGCACAACAATTGGGTTCAGGACTGTATGGCCTTGGCATCGGCTGTCTAGGGATAGACTGGTCCACCATTTCTTCTTACCTGGGAAGCCCTCTTGCCACTCCTTGGTTTGCAGTAGCCAATGTGGGAGTTGGATTTGTGCTTGTAATGTATGTGATAACTCCATTAGCATATTGGCTAAACTTGTATGATGCAAAAACATTTCCAATCTTTTCTGAAGACCTGTTCACCACCAGTGGCCAGGAGTACAACATTTCCTTGATCATTGATTCCAACTTCCATCTCGACCTCAAGGCTTATGAAAAGTATGGACCAATACATCTTAGCACATTCTTTGCTATTACCTATGGAGTTGGGTTCGCTGCGTTAACTGCAACAGTGGTTCATGTCAGCCTGTTTCATGGAAAGTATGTTATCAATCCCTGAATTCATCCATTCCATGGATGCAAAAGCAATCAAAATGAAACTAATGGGTCATACTTTGATGCAGGGAAATTTGGCAACTGAGCTTGTCTGCTTTCAGAGATCGGAAAGTGGATGTGCACACCAGATTAATGAGGAAGTACAAGCAAGTGCCAGAATCATGGTTTACTGTAATTCTAATCGTTAATATAGCTTTAACGATTTTTACATGCGAGTATTACATTGATCAGCTTCAATTGCCCTGGTGGGGAGTATTACTGGCGTGTGCTATTGCCATATTCTTCACAGTGCCCATCGGTATCATCACTGCAACAACTAATCAAGTATGTGAAAAGTCTATGCTTCAAACAAGTCTTTTTGTTGTTTTTTTAAGGTGCACTCAAAGTGCCTTATTTCTGATTCTGATGAGTAATGTTGGAGTTTGGCAAAACATTATAAACAATCTCTTTTTATGATTATTTACATTGAAATTTAGCAAAACATTAAGAACAATGTTATTCATACATTATTTGTGTGGGAGTTTTTGATATATTATTTTTGGGATGATTTGTATAGTATAAGTTATTAAATGATTTACACTAGGCTGCAAGATAATCCCAAAAGTGATATATTATATGTTAAGATTGCTAAAACCTTTATATTTGAAAAAAAGAAGTAAAGAGAGCTCTATTAAAATAGTTTAGAAGGCACAATACTTGTTAAAGTTTTGCAAATGAGGTAGCAAGCTAAGTGGGCTTGATTGTTGGGAAAACTCCACAGAGCTTAAGCTTGATTGTTGGGAAAACTCCACAGTTAAGCTCTAGCTTGAACTAGAGGATTCTTGGGATGTACAACCTCCTGAGAAATCTCAATCCCACTCCTTGTATACATCATCAGATGCAAATGATATATCATATAATAGACTGCGAAAGCCACTCATACTCAATCAAAAATTTTATTAATACATTGATTGTTTTGGTTCCTCCATAAAAGAGAACTCTGTATATGGTAAAATTAAACAGTACTTCTGTGGAATATTTTACTGAATTTCAATATAAAAACTTTCCGAAAATAAAAGCATGCCCATTATCCGACACCATTTTTTCCTTCCAACCATTTTAGAAGGATCCTGTCCAGTACTTAATTGAATATATCTTCAATCTCATCCGAAACTAATTATTGGGTTGATTTGGGCATGGTAGACGCCAGGTCTGAACATTATCACGGAGTACATCATTGGTTATATGTATCCAGGCAGACCAGTTGCAAACATTTGCTTCAAGGTATATGGATATATCAGCATGACCCAAGCCTTGACATTCTTGCAAGATTTTAAACTGGGTCATTATATGAAAGTACCTCCTCGAGCAATGTTCCATGCGCAGGTATTGAAGAGGCGAAACCCTCCATAGCCATTGCTTTCTTGACGCCACTGTAAATTGAAAATTCCATTTGCATTCTGCAACTAATAATTCATCCATATAATCTTTGTTGCAGATGGTGGGCACAGTGATTGCAGGGATTGTATACTTGGTCACAGCTTGGTGGCTCATATATTCCATTCCCAATATCTGTGACACAGCTTTATTGTCCTCAGACAGTCCTTGGACTTGTCCTATGGATCATGTCTTCTACGACGCTTCTGTGATATGGGGATTAATTGGACCCAGAAGGATTTTCGGAAATCTTGGTGAATATGAGGCAATCAACTGGTTTTTCTTAGCGGGAGCAATAGCTCCAGTCATCGTATGGTTGTTTCACAGGGCATACCCTGACAAAGAATGGATCAGACTGATCAATATGCCCGTTCTCATTGGAGCCACGGGGATGATGCCCCCTGCAACAGCAGTGAATTATACAAGCTGGGTACTGATGGGATTCATTTTCAGCTTCGTAATCTACAGATACAAGAAAGACTGGTGGCAGCGTCATAACTATGTGCTTTCGGGCGGGTTGGACGCAGGGTTGGCATTCATGGCAGTTCTGCTGTATCTGTGCTTGGAATTACAAGATATTACATTGAATTGGTGGGGAGAAAACTTGGACGGATGCTCCTTGGCATCGTGCCCCACCGCTAAAGGCATTGTTGTGGAAGGCTGCCCTGTGTTTTCTTGATAAACCCATGAGCCATGGCAATCATTGAATTGACCTCCCATAATGGGGACCGGGGTTAGATATTGTAGCGGCTGTCGTTCCTCCATAATTTCTGGTTTTCTTCGGTCAGGTCTGTAATATCATCTCACCTACTAGCGCAGTGATCGTATTCGGACAGGTAGGCCATGAATAGGTCTGTAATATCACGTCACCCACCACACGATCGGAACGTAGTCCCGCGCAGATGGGATGATTATGGACTGCATTATGATGTTTTTTAATATAATTGTAGCTTGTCTGTTTTGTTCCAATATAATTAATGTGTCAGTTTATTTGGTTGATAACTTTTCGTTTGGATTTATTATAATTTGGATTTCTTTAAAATGAACTTATCACATATGTGTAAATAGTTTTATTTTTAAATATTTATTTAATTTTTTTTTTATAAATTTTGTATTAACATTAATTTAATTATGTTTTAAAATTTAGTTAAAGATCACTTTTGGTTCAAGAAACGTTGGTATACATGGTTTGGCTAAATCATTGGGAATCTACCGAAATAGCACTTTTGCAAGATATCAATAATATTAAAAATATTGTCACATCTAAGTTTAAAGAAAAAAATGTGGGACAAGAAAGAATTAGAGGTTAAAAGATAATTAGCATACTATAAGGAGGTCATTAACCCTAATCTTGAAGATAAAAAATATCGCTATGTTTTTTGGACAATTCTTAAAACGCCGTGGGTGGAAAGGATTTGTCATCTCTATATGAGCCTACGAGATTGTCATCTTTGTGAAATTATGAGTGTTGAGGATAAAAGTCATTTTCTCTTAAAATGTCATGTGCAAGTAGTTTCATGATCTTTGCTACAATACAAACCTCTCCAACCTTCTAACATGTCAAAACTATGGTGACCTAGGGACGCTTCTTTCTAAGCTTTTTGAACATAGAAACAAAATTTTATAACAATTCAAATAATCTTTTCTTTTAAGATATTATAAATCAAAGTTGATCTTAGTGGATGTTAACTGCCATCATCGTTGTCATAAATATATATATTGCAATTTTTTTTATTTATAGATGCCATTATATTTGTTTAGATAAATATTTATATCTCTAGAAACATAGATATATACACATGTTCATTTTGTGATGAAAAATGTGTATATTTATATATTTAAAAAGATTTTTTAATTTATGAAGTTTACAAATTAGCATGTTTCATAATTTACAATTATTTATAATAAAATTACATTTGATTAAACTTTTATTATATTAAATTATATTATAGAAATTATAAAAAGTTAAACAAAGTTTATTTATTTAAATTATATTTTATTAAAAAAAACTTTATGAAATTTGTTTATAATGTATTATGAAATTCTAATAATCTAGTTGTTTAGCGATACTATAAAACTTGGTTGTTTGTTTTTTTGTTTTTTTGTTTTTGTTTTGTTTTGTTTTTTTTTTTTTTTTTTTTTTTTTTTTTTTTTTTTTTTTTTTTTTTCTGGAAATTATGTGTGAAGGAGATAAGATAGTTATAGAACTTTTGAAGCTGTTAGTAGGTTGGGAGTTCTACCTTGTTGACTCAAAGGATTTTCGGGAGGACTGATAACAAGGTGGTGAAGTTAGAAGTTGAAGTGTTAGTAGGTTGGGAGTTCTACCTTGTTGACTCAAAGGATTTTCAGGAGGACTGATAACAAGGTGGTGAAGTTAAAAGTTGAAGTTTATAAATGCTTGGTCTAATGGAATCGAGATTGGGTATGGTTTTATTCTCTCAAGAATTGAGTCAAGGTTTTTTTTTTTTTTAATATCTATGGGCCTTATCAGGAGCGGATTGGGTTTTTGGAAAACTTGTTTCCAAAAGATTTCATGAAAAATAAGAACCTCATCTTGGGAGGGGACTTGAACTTCTCCTTGGGAAGTTTAGAGGTTTTTGGGTAGTTGGTGCAGAAGGATTGTCTCTCAGATTTCTTCTTAAAGAAGTTGGAAGAGGGCAGTCTCCTAGATATTGATCCAATTAAACTAAATCCAACTTGGAGCAATAGGAGGGTAGGGCATGCTAGAATAGCGTAGCACTTGGACCACTTTATAGTAAGTGAAGGCTTGACGGATTTACCGATTACGTTTAGGCAATGGATTAGTATGGGTGGCGATTCTGATTATATGCCTGTGGTACTAGAATTGGAGGGAGTGGGCACCAAACTTACAATTCCCTTCAAATTCAGCTCCTTAGGTTTGAAAGATGAAGGCCTTGTTAATCTACTAAAGAAAGCTTCGGTTCCCTTTGATGGCACTAGAAGGGATTCGACATCAATACAATTCGAGAAAAATCTAAAACAAATAAAATCCCTCTCCACTGAGTGGTTCATTGAAATGAGAGCCGAGAAGGATAAATCCTTAAATGAAATAGAACTTAAATTGAAGGAGAGGAACGAAGTAGAGGGTCTTGGGTTTATTTCAGAGGAGTCTAAGAAAGAATTAGTATATCTGGAAACTCAAAGCGGAAGATTCTTTAGTACAGGGAAGTTGATTTGAGGCTAAAGAGCAGGGCTTTGTGGTTGGAAAAGGGAGACAAAACACTAAATATTTCAATTCATTTTGCAAATCATAGGAGGAATACTAATTCAATCTGGAAAATGAAAAATGAAAAGGGTGAATAGGTAAATAGTTTTGAAGATATTTCAAATGCTGGTAACTACTACTTTAATAAAAAATTCAAAGATGAGGTAAGGGTTAGTATAGCTGAAGTAGTAAGAATCTGCCATTTCTTTCCCAAGTATGTCAATGAAGTAGATAATCAATTGATGATGGAGGAGGTAAAGAGTAAAGAATTGGAGGAGGCTATGGACTGACTTTTCAAAGGCTTTGAGGGGAAAGAGTGTTTGGAGGTTGATTAAGGGAGTTGGTCAGTGGAATGCAATAGTTTATCAAAATTATATAGCTCCAGTGTCCATCTTGGATTGGATTCGTGATCCACAAAAATATATCCATAATATTTCAGCTTTTTGGAAAACGGACATTCTATCATTTGATATGATTGGGAAGGGTTTTGGTTGGAAGTTGGGGGACGAACATAGTGTCAGAGTTGGGGAAGACCCATGGATAGGGAGTGATTCATTACATAATCTTATGCATCACATGATAAACCATCTCAGAGCAAGAGGTACAATCATGCTCAATCAAATAGTTGATCATCCTACTAGCACTTTCTTCAGGCAAGGTTGGTTCAACATAAATCAATTGGGATTTAGAGGAAATGACAGCACAAGATGGGGCTCTTTTCTTGAACAATTAAAACATAACCATATATGTATTACACAAGATAAAGATACTCTAGTTTGGTTGTGTGCTCCTCATGGAACATATACCCCAAAAGATGGATATGAAACTCTATATTTTCCAGCAAATGAAGGAAATTTTGAATGGTGGTGGAAAGCGGTTTGTAAGTTTCATTGACCACAAAAGTAAAAAAAATTAATGTGGTTTCTTCCATGCATTAAGGCCCTCACCTGGGACGTCTTGCAAAGGAAGGGAAGATTTGGCCCCAGATATTGTAGTCTGTGCAAAATTAATGAGGATTCAAACTTTCACCTAATGGTGGAGTGTTCTTATACTCTACAGGTATGGAAAGAAGTGGAGAGTCTCCTTTGGATAAGATGCCCATGGATTGGGAACTCAATTAAAGAATGCTTGATAATTTGGTGTTCAAATCGAGGTTTAAATGACTACAAGGCACCATCGTTAATCATAGCATGGCAAATATGGAAAACAAGAAATTTCAATATTTTTGAAGATAAATACATCTATCATGTGCATTGTGATAACAAAAGCATAGCTATACTTCGTTGTTTTCCATAGTCCTACCCAAAATTGGCTTTTCGTCAAATCCAACCTAAGGAGATAAACCGAGAAAGACCATGGACATATTTTGATAGAGCGGCACAAAGAAATCCAAGCACTTGTGGTGATGGAGGGATCATATATTTTTCTGAGGAACATAGCTTAAAGTTCAAAGCAAACTTGGGTTTGGGATCCAATCATTTCGCGAAACTGCAAAAGATTATAAGACCGAGATCATTATTGGAGAATCCTTCCTTTTCTCATATATAGAGAGAAAGGAACGTAATAGTTGACAATATTTCAAAGGAAGGTTTAGTCCTGGATACAGGTAGGCGGCACATAGTGGAGGAGGAAGCAGGAAAAATATTTGAGTATTATCATCAGCTATATTCTGATCAACCAAGGCATTAATCTCAAGCATATAAGTTTTTGGTTATGTTTTGTTTCGAATTGATATCCATATTGATAAATAAGCAATCTTTGTAATTTTAAAAAATGAAAATGGATGATAAAGTAACATAATGCAAGTTTTAGGAAGGAATAGTCTATCTTAATAGACGATAAAAACAGAACAATATAATATGCTTATTTGATAATATGAAGAATGTTGAAGTATCTTAAAAGTTTTGCTTTTTGATAAAAAAAATAAGAACTTAGCCAAACAATAATTTAAGAATATTGTAAGCATTTGAAGAATGCAATAATTTTATTGTAAACATCTAAAGAATACAATTTGATTCGTATGAATATTTTTTTTTAAAATTATTAATTATAATATTACTAAACTCACAAAAGTGAAGATATTTATTTTATAACATTATATAACAATCCCATCTTATCTCATAATTTACATTAAATTTAGAACACATTGTGAAAGAGAATTTCACTAAGATGTCTCACAACTTATCAAAGTTAGAAGTATTTATTTTGTCAAATTATGAAACACTTACATCTCATCCTATAATTCACCATATATCTAGATATATTATATTGTTTTTTAAATTACATTTTCGAGAAAATTTATTATAAAGTTGATGTATAAGTCTTACTACTCAAAGTTACCATATATCTAAATATATTATATTGTTTTTTAAATTACATTTTTGAGAAAATTTATTATAAAGTTGATTTATAAGTCTTACCACTCAAAGCTAGAGGATATCCATTATGTCAAAGCTATGCATGATTTGAATTTATCAATACAATTCATGAATGTCGTGTACTTAATTTTTCATTTTTTTTTTAAGGATATGGACCTATGACAAAGTTTCTCAAGATTTGCACTTGACTTTAACATGGAAGTTAGTAGGCAAGAAGGTAGGGGTATTTAATTTGATATTTTTTTATAACCCTTTAAATTTAATTAAACGTGATATTTGATTTAACAATTCATATAAGGTGTTTGATTCTTGTGAGATAGGTAGATGAGGGTTTTTGGGAGGAGGGTTTCTGCAGTCTCGATTTGAATTAGCACTTCTTTTTCAGATTTTGGTTGTATTGGCTGGGGATCCGATTTGTCGGGATAGAATGGTGGTGGAGAAGGGAGGGGGATCCACCCCCTCCCCAATGGAAGAGGGATTAGCAGGGATGGAGATGCACAGAGAGAAAAGTGGATCCGGACTGGGAGGAGAGTATTTACATCGAGTGTTAGGAAATCATCAAGGGGATTGGAAAGGAAGGGCTGTTAGATATACTCTTTGTGCTCGTATATGTGTGTATTTGGATATATCCAAATATCTCTTGGAAGCTATAAATCTATCATGGGAAGATGAGGACTGGCTGCAAACATTGGACTATGAACATATCCCATATCGATGCATGCGCTGCCAAGAACATGGACATCTCTTTAGGGACTTCCCTTTGAATAAGCCCATGCCAAAGCATAAAAGAAAGAAGGAAACAAATATAGAGGT
Organism: Larix kaempferi; assembly: GCA_027924585.1. Classification (NCBI taxonomy): domain Eukaryota; kingdom Viridiplantae; phylum Streptophyta; class Pinopsida; order Pinales; family Pinaceae; genus Larix; species Larix kaempferi. The sequence continues at coordinate 9,151,584 of BSBM01000950.1, forward strand.
TTTCACCAGGGTTTCATCTAGAAGAATACCAAGAAGAAGATATCCTAGACCAGATCGAGGGAAGCAACCCTCGACCCATAATATCTTTGAAGTTTTAAACAAGCTTTCAATCAATGAATCAGATTCCAAAGACCTTGAGATAGATTTGACAGTTGAGTAGGATATAGTGGTCATAAATGAGCATGTAAAGGACATGGAAGGCTTGGATCTGCAACAGGATGAATCAGAGGATATGATGATGGAAGATGAAGAAGAGGAAGATATGGAGCTAGGAGAAATCAATTTAGATGGCATCAAGAAGGATTGCGTGGACAAAAATAAAGGATACATCCCCTTAAGGTAGGTAGAATTGCTCCAAGAAGCTATTTTGAAAGTTAAGCCGCAACCCTCTCTAGGGATTGGAGGAGGGAACCACAAGGAAAATAAAAAGAAAAATCAAAGAGATAGGAGAAAATAGGGGATGTTGAAGCAATAATCAAAGGATTGCAGATATTGAAGCCATGTTGGTGGATTTTGGGTAGTATCCCACCATTAAGGCAACATTATCTAGAAACCGTTGTTAATGAAGCTAATATCATGAAATATCAAGGGTGCTAATAGCCCCCACAAAACAAGGATTCTGAAAAGGAAAATAATGAAGGAAAAACCGAACATTTTATTCATACAAGAGACAAAATGCTCAGGAGAGGCAATGAAAGAGGTTAATCAAAAGGTATGGAGGGGTAGAAAAGTAGTGGTGGTTGATGCTCGAGGGGTGTAAGGAGATATTGCAATCCTCTGGAACCCAAGGTAGATAAGCTTGCTGAAACTTTTAGCCTCTCAAAGAATGATCTCTACAAAATTTGATATCCTAGGTTCTACCATGAAGGGAGTTGTCACAAATGTGTATGTACCTCATGTTAACTTTACAACATCATGAGTCATTCTCCAAGTCAATCTTGTGTGTCAAGATTGAGCCTCGTGTGTCAAGGTAGTGACTTATAGGAGCCTGAGTTGGAATTAGGAAACTTGGAGAAGAATATTGAGTTGGACTCAAGAATGGATAAGCTTTATGTGTTAAGGCAAGTGCTTTGCATGTCAAATTCATGATGTTGTACATTCTTGCTAGTCAAGGCTAAGGTCTTATGTGTCAAGACAAATCCTCATGTGTTGAGGTGATTCTTTGCATGTCGAAGCATGTATGGTGTGTGATGTACTATTGACCATGGTTGAGCTATTAAGTCTCCTCTAGAGACTGGCCACCACTAGAGTGAATTACTTTAACATATAACAACTTGGAACGATAATAGAACAATATGATCACATCATTGAGAAAATATCCTTAGTATATTTGATATGATAATTAATTAAGTTGGCACATGTGGACCATGCAGATAAGATGAGATAAGATATGAGAGAATTCGAATTGCACATAAAGACTTAATTTAATTAAGAGAGAATTCGAATTGTTAAACTTCAATGATATTAACAAAGAAGACTTCAGTCAATCAAAGGAGAACTAGAATTGTTCACTACAGTGATGATAACAAGAAATATTTAAGTTAAGAGAGTTAACTAAGTGATAACAAAGAAGATCTAGTTAACTAAGTTTTTTTCCATGATAATACTTATGTTAAACTTATAGATGCCACTTATGTTAAACTAAAAGACGACACTTGTGTTAAACTAAAAGATGACACTTAAGTTGTGACACTTGCATGATAACACTTAAGTTAGCCACCTAACTAAGTGGGAAAGCTTTCAGTTAAGGGGCGAGTTCATCCTGAATTCAGTACTATGATTTAAAGGTATTGCATGCGAAGTGGGGCGCACTTTTCCATCCAAGATTGATGTCTCCAAGGTTGGAGCGAATTCCAATGAAGTAAATTTGTGCATGAGACCAATATTAGCGAATTGGTTGATTGGAGCATTATTATTCGGAGTATCTCTTCTGTATCTATCTCTCTTGCTCTGTAAATTGCACCGCGGGTACTTGATGTAAAATACATTCTCTTCTATCTATCAATATACTAAGGAAGGTTTTGTTGGGGTTTTCTCCCTCAAGTCATAAAGGGTTTCAAATAGGGTAAATTCATACGTTGAATGTGATTGCTTATGTGTATGATTGTTATTTGATTTCAAGTACTATTGTGTTTCCGAATTAAAGATAAAAAATTAACATGGTATTAGAGCTCAGGGTGTGAAATAACTAAGTTTAACAATCAAGCTTGAGCCTACGTAGACCTTAAGTGACCACATCACTTGAAGAACTATGGCTTCAATCTCAATAAGATTGGAATGCCGTCTTGAAGGAAATTTGAACTTCAATACTTGGAAGGATAGGATTCTGAATATCCTAGAAGAGCATGATACGGATGGCTATGTATCCAGTGTTATTGAAGATCCTACTACTAATGCAGGGCACACCAACTCCAAGAAGAATCAATCCATGGAAAAGAGGATCATTTATGATTTGGTGAAAGACAATTTGATGCCCGTGATTACTCCATTGAAGACTGCAAAGGAATGCTTCAACACTTTGACAAATATTTATGAGAAGAAGGAGCCTAGTCAAAAGAGGGCATTGAAGAACAAGCTTTGAAATATGAAGATGGAGAAGGACGAAGTTGTTGCTTCCTTATTCACAAAGATCTCTCAAGTAAGAGATCAAATCATGAGCATTGGTGTGACGGTCGATGATGATGATCTCATATAGACTGTTGTTAATGGCCTTCCATCTTCATGGGATACATTCTTGGTTGCAGTAAATGGTCGATAGGTGCAACCAAAATTGAAGAGATTGTGACATGATTTCCTACAAGAAGAAGGGAGAACCCAGAGCGAATATGTTTCCTCCAAATAAGAGAACCTTTTTCTTGTGGAACGAATGAAGAGAGGAAATAAATATTTTTCTCATAAGAAGTTTTCCCATCAAAAGGAAAATGATCATAAGAAATTTGATAATTCTAAAGTTAAATGTTTCAATTGCAATAAGAAGGGCCATTGTGCAAGAGAATGTTGTGCAAAGCAAAGAGGAAAGTTCAAGGATAGGTTTCATGCTTCTACTGCTACAGAAGATGGATATACAAGAAAGAATTCGTCCGATGATCGAGAGATGAGGAAAGAGTACTATCTTGTCTTAGACCTTTTTGGATCCATTACCACTAGTGCTGAGACATGGTTGGTGGACAATGCTGCATCCAAGCACATGACTGGATATAAGAGTGCTATCACAGATCTGAAGGAGAAGAAGTTCTCCTGTAAGGTAGAGCTTGGATATAATACCACCTATTTGATCCAAAGAATTGGATCCACTTCTTTTCAGTTGGATTTAGGAGATGCATTGCATGTGGATGAAATTATGTTTTCCCCTAGATTGAAGAAGAACCTCTTGTTTGTTTCGGTTCTAGAAGATAAGGAAATCAGAGTAATCTTTATGGAAAACAAAGAACTCCCATGGCCTAAGCATGAAGACTAGAATTTTGCATCTATGATTAGAGTTAGAGAGGGAGGTCTCTACAAAGTTCCTAGAAATCTCATTCAGGCCATGATCCATGACACAATTAGTCCTTGTGAGTTGTGGCATAGAAATCTTGGTAATCTCCACTTCAAAGCGCTACCCGGATTGCAAAAGATGGTGAAAGGTATGCCTATATTTAAATATCATTTTGATATTGTTTGTAGAGGTTGCGATCTTGGCAAGAACATCAATAAGAGTTTTCCAAGAAGTACCAAAATATCCCAAGGGATCCTTGACTTGATTCATTCCGATCTATGTGGTCCTATGTCAACACCTTCTTTGAGTGGTTATTTGTACTATGTGTTGTTCATAGATGTATTCTCTTGCAAGTCTTGGATCTATGATCTGAAGGAAAAGAGTGAAACATTCAACAAGTTTCAAGAGTTTTAAAAACTGGTGAGAATCAGACTGGAAAGCACATTCGTGATTTGAGATCTGATAATGGAGGAGAGTTTGAGTCTCATGACTTTAATGACTTCCGTCGAGATGCATGAATAGAAAGACAACTGCCATTACCCTACAACCCCCAGCAGAATGGGGTTTCTAAAAGAAAGAACATAATATGTGAGGCTACAAAATCCATGATGTGTGATCAGGATCTTCCCACTTTCTTAGGGGTAGAATCCTCCAGCACTGATGTCTATATACAAAACAAAATTCCTCATGCTATCCTGGGAGGAAAGACTCAAGTGAAGAGGTTTTCACTAGTGAAAAACTAGATGTTGGACACTTGAATATTTTTTAGTTGTCATGTCTACATTCATGTTCCAAAAGAGAATATCACAAATATGGAGCCATCCAGAAAGAAAGGAACATTTTTGGATATAGTGAATCCTCCAAAACTTATAGAATCCATGTTCCAAGACAAAGAAACATTGAAGTCATCAGAGATGAACATTCCATGAAGAGGTTGCCTTCAAGCAGTCCAAAGAAATTCAATGTGATTCAAATATGGAGGAGCATCAGACTCCCATGATGGAAGATCCAGCTTTTGATTCTCCCCTTTCAGTTGTTGAGAGGGAGAAGCCAGAAGATTCCATAGATCTGCTTGATCCTGGAAGATCCAATAGATTTGATAAAAAGATCTCTTGATGAACCTCCTGCTAAGAGGAGATCTGGATGGTGTAAAGACATTATGCAAGAGGTAGAAAAGCATGATGCACCACCAAGCTCATATAGAGAGCAAAAGAGACTTGAAATATTTTTAGGATATGTAGCACAGATGAGTCACATCAATGATTCAAAACCTCCTGCTAAGAGGAGATCTGGATGGTGTAAAGACATTATGCAAGAGGAAGAAAAGCATGGTGCATCACCAAGCTCATACAGAGAGCAAAAGAGACCTGAAATATTTTCAGGATATGTAGCACAGATGACTCACATCAATGATTCAGAACCCTCTACCTATGAAATTTTTTCTAAGTAGAAAGTATGGAAATATTCCATGGTAGAAGAATACGAATCCATCATGCATAATGATGTGTGGGAAGTGGTTCCTAAACCGAAAGGGAAGTCTGTAGTAACTTCCAAGTGGATTTATAAAATCAAGCATGCAGCTGATGGAAGTATTGAAAAGTATAAAGCAAGGTTTGTGGCCCATGGTTTCTCATAGAAAGAAGGGATAGACTATGATGATACATTTTCTCCTATGGCTAGGTACACTACTATTTGAACCATAATTTCCCTTGCTTCAGTTTTGGGTTGGAAACTTCACCAGATGGATGTGAAGACTACCTTTATCAACGGTGAAGTTGAGGAAGAGGTTTGCATACATCAAACTAAGGGGTTTGTAGTCCATGGGAAGGAGTCCCATGTATGTAAATGTAATACCCCATTTTTCCCTTGATGTTATTTGGCTTAATGTAAATACTGTGTATATGTAATGTGTGTAATTGCCCTAGTGTGGAGCTCAAGGCCAAGGCCCACTAGTGGATGTTTAAGGATTATTGCTTAGGAAAGTATTTGGACAGTTTGATTATTCATGGGATGATAAGCCATGAAGAAATGTAAATGAGGTAATTATTATTAATGAATAAAATAACCAAGAAGATGGCTAAGGAGGAAACAAATGAGAAGGGACCATGTATCCACTAGGGAGAGGTGAGGGGGTTATGTCATTGGCTACCTATTTTTCCACATGTCTGACTGTGAACCCGTTCGAACTCCCGGATGACATTAATTCGGTTGTAGAGGGTGGTTGAGAACCCTGTTGCTAAAGCCGATGGAGTATGGAGCATGCCTACGATTTTGTATGGAAGGGCATGGCTCTGGTTACTTGTCCTAGAAGACACTCAACGTCTGGAACTCGTGGAAGCCGTTTGACTAACCATTATGGTGAAAGACATTCATTCATCATCCATTCGCGCACTGGCGATTTATGATCCATCGATCCAGAGAGGGAGCTTGCTCCTACATCCTTGTATACGCAGAGCCAACTGAGTGATATAATCTGAAGATAGTCGTGTTTTCCCTGTGTAATAGAAATACCAGAGAGTTGATAGACATAGAAACCATGTGTGCGAACCCAGTCTATCGGTGACGGAGTGTCCATGACAGAGTGGTAAGAACCCGTGGGGAAACTGCAAGCCTGGGTAGCATAGAGAAACCATGGGAACCTGAACTTGAATCGCAGATGATAGATTGCAGAATAGATCCCGTCCACAAACCTGGAATGAGTCTACTTGTTGAATTGTGGAAGAAGTTTGGGTTGCTTGATAAACCCAGTGAAGGCTGAAGTCTCATAGAACTAGCGGTTGAACCTTTCTATGTCCATCCTAGAATAACATTGGAAGGGAAGAGGCATTGAGGGACTATGAAATAGAGAAGAGGGTCTTCCTTGTGTTGGATGTGGTAGGTAATGTGGGTTCCAGGTCGACTGAGTGCTGAGATTCCTACAGCTCTATGGTTGAGCTCACTGGCTTAGCAACGCCTCCCTTCTTGTCCTTATTCGCCTGATAAACCCATTTCCGGTTGGCTTAACATGATCATCTTTTTCAATATGTTTGATGAACCCAACGATATGTTGTCTTGGCATGATTGTATTGCTTGGTATGCCTGATAAACTCATTGCAGGTTGGCTTAGCATGATCATCTAGCCTGGTATGCTTGATAAACCCAACTGTATGCTAGCTTGGCATGACCTTGCTGTTGGTATGCTTGATAAACCCAAATGGAAGTTGGATTAGCATGACCAGTATGTCCCTGAATGCTTGATAAACCCACTGTAGGTTGGCTTAGCATGGGTAGGTGCCCTGGAATGCTTGATAAACCCAACTACAAATTGACTTAGCATTGGGATGGAACCTTGACTGTGAGAGAACCTAATATCCCTCCTTAGTGGATATACAACCCAACTCGGGGGCGATCTCTCAGCTGAAAGAGTACAGCTTGGACATAGATCTAAGGTTGGGTGTAACGTTGCTCTCACTTAGCCAGTTGCTTCGGAAATTGAAAGATAAGTACTTTTTGTTATGATAATTGACGGTGTTTCATTGTTATGAATTGGTTGCTTATGTTCAATTGTGCAATTGTGGAATGTATGTTTGCATGAATTTGGTTGACAAGAAGTCATGTGCAGGCCTAAGTAAAGGGATGAGTTCATTGTTATATGTATATCATTGTATTGCATGAGTTTAATGCATTATAAGTCTTGCATATGATAGATGTAATGGTTAGATCTAATTTAATGCATTTTACATGTTATTATATGTATGATTAAATTGGAAATGAGTTGTATGCTTACATTTGATCCTTGGGAAGGAGGGGAATTCCCTAGAGGTGTTTCAGAACCCGTCTGTGGGTTAGGTGGAAGGGAAGGTCATGGTAGGAAGCAGGTTGGATTTTTAAGTGGAGTTATGGACATAAATTTAGTGGGAAATTTGACATGGAAGGAGTGCTCAGATGGGGCAGGGATTTCACCATTGGATAGAGCTCTCCAAGAGATTTCCAACGGTACCGAACTTGTCTCATTTGGACTAAGGCTGGAGATGTTATGCACCTCAGACGTTTGTGTGGAAAGTTGCCATTGTAGGGGTATGGTTCCGCATGCTCGCATCCGCAATGCGGATTGCGGATTATGGAAGCATAGAAGTCAAATTTACATTTTGGAATTCCGTAATTGCGGATTGCGGATTGCGGAAGTGACCTTTGACAGAGGTTGAGAGTTGACCTTTCGCATCTGCATTTGCGGCTTGCAGGTCCGCCGTTGCGGATTGCGGGTCCACCGTTGCAGATTGCGGATTGTGGAAAGGTAAGTTTTCCAGTTATGAATTTTTGCACTTCTACATCCGCAATTGCGGATTGCGGGTCCGCCGTTGCGGATTGCGGATTTGCAGTTGCGGGTTGCGGATCCGAGCCATTTCAACTATGTATGTGTAATTCAACCGTATTTGGAGAAAAAAAATGTATCAGGGTCTCCTGTGGCCATGGAGGTCAGTGGGGACGTGACAGAGTAGTATCATGGGGATGTGCCAGTAAACTTGAGAAATCCTTGTATGGGATTAAGCATGTCCCGGGGGCTTGGTATTCGATTAAGCCATGGGGGGTTCACTCAGTGAACTTGTTACATAGCACGACCGTTCATAGGATATTAAAGAATATCCCTAATTTCACTAAATATTGGAAAACTCCTCCTAAAATTGTATTGTTGAACCCCCCTCCTAATATACCTTTCCAATTAAGAAAACCCCAACTTTCACCAAATATTGCACGTATCTATTTTTATCAACCCATTTTTAATATCCCCTTTATATCATATTATCAAGTTGTAACAAAAAGGAGCCCTTACGCATCTTAGTATAAGCAAACAACATAATGGGGAGGCCTCCTCTGACGCAAAAAAAAAATCTTATACATCTGAAACAGTGGATGGATGAGCAAGGAATGAAAAGCTCGTGCGATATTTCAAATTGGAATGAGAGTAATGATAAATCGATAGGCTAGAAAGTTCTTAACACTCATTAAAAATTGATGCCTCTTTTGAATGAGCTACACATAGCCTTGGACGGTGGTGCTCCCAGTAACAAAAGAGAGGATACAATTCAGAACTACAAAATCTTCCTCTTCCTCGGAATTCCAGGATGTGGAAGTATGTGTGGAATCCAAACGACATTTCCAAAGTTAATATAATCAATTCCATATTCTAGTGCATGACAAACTATTAACTACTAATATTTATAGCAGAGAGGACTTTTGAGCCCTTCTAGAATATCGAACACAAAGGAAATTTTTAAATAAAACCTCTTCTTAAAAGAGTTTGGAATATTCTCCCCAAGTATCTTTGCTCGAATGTGTGGTTATCTAGGAATGACACTATTTTTCAAGAGCAGTGTGACAACCCTCGAAGAATAGCCATAAAAGCTCGCAAGATATGAAAAGATTACCTTCAAACTAAGAAGGCTTTAAATCAGAATATGCAACAGTTAGATAAAAATGAAAGGGACTAGTTAAGGGATATGTTGGAACCACCCTCTTTGCAAAAAAAAGTCATCATCTCTCAAGTAGACAAGAAATAGAAATTGAAGCTGTTCAATGATGAGTTCCAAAATGGGAAAATTATGTAAATAAAAAGCATCATGTTCTTTGATGGAGCCTCAAAGGGATACCCAGGGGCTATAGGTGCAAGAGGGGTACTTTTGGATCCCAGTAGGAAATAAGAACTACACTACGAATGAGAACTAGGAAAAAACACAAACAATCAAGCATAAGCTATTGCTCTTTATCAAGGCCTCTTACAAGCTTGTCTTCTAGTATTAGAATGCCTCGAAGTGTTTGGAGACTCATAAATTATAATCAATTTGGTTCATGGTGTCACCTCTCTCAAATACATCACTCTCACTAGATGGATTGAAAGAATAAATTATGAGATCAAGAACCTCAACACCCTCAATTTCTTCCATGTTCTTCATCATCAAAACCATAAAGGTGATGAAAGGGAAAACAATGCCACTCGAAGTAATGAAGGGTATCTCAAAATAAATGAGACCATCTCATTAAGCCATATACCGTGATCCTTCTTTGAATAAAACATCCAACAATCAAATTGACATGTACAAATGGATAAGAGGCAGAGCACAATATATTTAGCATAAGTAGAAGTCTTGAAGCCTAAATTCTTGATCTGAAGGTAATAATGTTAGTCCATATTATTCACCACACCTTTGGGAATCATTCAGAGTTAAATGTAAAGGTAAGCTCCATCACTTCATGGCACATTAAACACAAGTTGGAACGAGGATTAATAAAGAGTAATATTAATAAATAATTATAATTATGATGTTGTCAATTTCCGGTAGCTCGTTTGGTTAAGGTGTGGGTCTCATCATGGTTTCTTAAGCCAAAGGCCAAATTAGAGAAATTCTAGCAAACAAATAACTATAATGTTAAAACCATCAATTTTATTTTATAATAAACATTTATTAATTATAATTAACATATATTAATTTTAAAATTGTTTTATTTAATTTTATTGTTTATAATTAAAAATTTTGTTTGTATTTAACAAATTTGATTTAATTTTATATTATTGTGGAATTCAATGTTGCATCCGAATTTAAAACTTTAATTGAGTTTTAGATAATTTTGATATATTTAAAATTAAACAAAATTCCTTATCAAATTTTAAACAAACGAAATAAATTCAAATTTAAACAAAATAATATGATTAATCCCCAAGTGATCTCAACCCTTGAAGGTGTTGAAAAGAAACCTAAGGTCCAAACTTCGAAATATTTGACTCTACAATGTTTGTGATAAAGCTTCCACTGCGAATGAATGTTGATAATGACAATATGGACTTTTCTACTACCACTTTCCAATGAAGGTAACATAGCGGAAAGTCGAGGGTTGGGGTCAGAGTACTGAAATAAATTTACAGTTTTTAATTCAGAATTTATTTAAAATTAATTTAGATGAAAACAATGAAATACAATATTGAAGATAGAATAGCAACACCACATCAGATATAAAGATAATATATGAAAAACAATACATAGCAGTGTTGCAGGACAAGATATACTCGTGGATTTTTTCAAACATACCTCCCCAAAAATCTGACGAAGAGCAAGCAGCTTTCCTTCCTCATTTCCAACAAACTTCAATTTCTGTTGTATCAACTATGATGCTTTTTACAGAAGAAGATATACCCCTGGTTAAAATAGTGCAGATACTTGGAAATCTGTGTAATACATAGAATATTAAATGCATTCAAAAGTTGCTCCTGTCATGACATTAAGAATCCTAGTAAATATCAAAATATAGAAATGAAAGGTATAGCGTAGGAAAAAATGAATTTTATGTAACTCACTTTCTACCAACAATTATTCGTACTGCATCATGCATGATGGTGCGAGAAATCTCCTCAATGGAATCATGTAACGTAGCACTAAATAATGAACGTACAAATGAGAGACTCGAGCAAACATTTTCTACTGAATCAATTTGCTCAATAAATCCAAGTTCAAATAGCTTATTCGACTCATCTAGAATGAGATACTCAACCCTGCATCAAGAGCCAATCAAAAACCCCGAACATGATTATACGCAAATGATTTCACAATTACCCACACATCTATATGAAAGAATCACATTAACATAATTAGTAAAGTTTTTCCACTAATATCAAATACCCATATATATATGGACATAAAAATATGTTAAATATCATGGAAGATTAAAATTTAACCAAACAAAAAAAGCCTTCGTGAAGTAAGTGGATTAAATAACAATATTTTAATGTCTAAAACTCCAGTAATACACAACCATATGAAATTTTGATGAACAAAGTACTGGAAATGAAGATTACAAGTGAAAGTAAGTCACTAAAGAAATGCTAATCTATTTGCAACAAGCTTTCCAATCAATGACACTAACCTTTGCCAAGATCATCCGGATCAATGTATAACAACAACTCGTCCTACTATAGAATGTGGCCAAGAAAGAAGAATCTGCAAATATAGGACTCTGGTCAAACAATCTCCAAGAATCACAAAATTATAATGAATGTCAAACTAGATGAGCAAACAATGGCAATATACAGATAGTATTAAGAGGAGGAATATACCTGTTCATCAGTGATTGAAAATTCAACAGTACCTAAAGAGACACAATACACATTACACATCAGTGCAAATCTAATTCTGAACATCTCCATATTTTCATAAGCACTGCATGAATGTGCCTGAATACAATAAAAAATGAACGGAAGACCCAACACTATATATTGCCTTTTATTTGAACTTAATGATCTTGTACACTACTCCCAATTGTAACTAGAAAAACCTTCCCTAGAATGTTTCCAAAGCAAAATGGCACTTTTGCAATTATAGAAGATAAAAAAATAAAAAATTACAATTGAGAATATCACACAATAATGCAAAAACTACAAACATGGCAGTCAAGAAGCTCATTGAATTTGTTATGCTCTACTTTAAATTAAAATTTAAACAATCCCAAACTTTAATCAAATGGGCTATGTTAACATCAGGATCTATCTATCATAGTGATTTGGAGATGTTCAAAGGCCAATCGAGAGTCATGACATAGTGGTTACGTACTAGAGTCTTCATTTAGTAGATACAAATTAGATTCTAGAATAATAGCCAAAATAATCAGGGTTGGTTAATTACCTGGTGACATTCTTCATCTCTTTTTGATGGATGGCCTGGATAATGTTGAAATCCAATTTCGCCAGCTCTAAAATATTTTGGTTCTTCACATTTGGCAGCCTGAAATTAGACAAAATGTAGCACCCAATGAGACCCATTACTATTATTAGCAAGGAAGGAAAGAAAGGAAAGAAAGGAAAGAAGGTGCAAATTATGCTAAAATTTTTAAAAAAGGAAAGATTTGAGGTCTCACATAGTGGTAAACGCTTTTAGCTAGGCATGCATCATTTGAGCAATACACTTGACAATGTTTCTTTGCTTCCAGTCTCGAACACAAGCATGCCAAGAATTCTCCATCATGTATTTAATATGGCCACGGCATTGACAAACAAAATTAGAAAATAATCCAATCCAATCCCTTATATGGGGAAAACAAGCGGCATACATGTATAGGCATTGGGTAGTGTGTTATGTTACCTCTTCAGTTAGGTTTTTTTTCTTGTTTCACTCAGTGTAAGTCTCACTTTTCTCAAAAGATTCATTTAAATATTTACTAGTGAAGATTTTAGCTTTATCCAAAATGTTTTCTCCTAGAAATGCCAGCGAAGAAGCTCTATAATGGCTCAGCGTGCTTGCTACATCTTGGTTGAATTCAGCAACCGAGTAAAATAAGTTCCCATTTTAGTCTTTGAAGTTCTCAAAAACCATTGACAAGACAATGTCCAATGATAAGAACAAAACATAGAATAGCTCATCATATGTTGTCTGAAAAACCAGTGCAACATATGTTGTCTGAAAAACTAGTGCAAGGCATTGTTTTTGGTATATTTTATCCTAATGGAAGAATGGATTTAAATATAAAACAAACCTAGAGTTACATTGTACTGATGCAACCAAAGGAGTCGAAACCCCAAAGCAGTGATCTCAAGGTTAGTTATGGGATTCAGTCTACCCCACCCAATTCCTCTTTCTTTCCAATGCCTGTGTGCAACAATTTTCATCAATGGATTTTAGAGAGGAATTAATATGGAATTGAAGGAGAGTAAACTTTTAAAATTTATATTTATACCTGTGAGCATAATTGATATCTTCATTGATTTCCTTTTCAATGTGTCTATCGATTCCAACTAGTACAAAACTATCCACTACCAAGAGGTGTTCTAGCAGATCCACATGATATAGGAAGGGAACGAAATGTTGCAGGAAATTAATTAAATATATAATATCAAAACTAAATAGAAAAATGGAAAGAAGGTAAAGGCACTCCATTGACATAGGTACCAAAACTGTCAACAATAGTGAACAAGAGCCTCAAAAAAGAATTTTAAATTGACCCACATGTTTAACAACCCAAAAACCCTGTTTCGCACAATCAAAGAAATAAATACATGGGAAGGCTGAAGAAAATGATTTATACTTACATATGTATTGAGCTGCTGACAAAGCTGGAGAAATCGTAGTGCTTGAAGTACTTAGGCAATAAACTTGTGAAAATTCGAGGGGTTTCCCACAATGAAGCTTGTATTCTCGGGACTCGATGTCACTATCAAGTCTATTGTAGTTGGCCATGTCATACATATTTGTGAGAAATATAGTAACCACATCGGCCCCGCTATTCTGAGATCCATCCTAAAGCTAAAATCCCCAAAATAAAAATATAAAACCCAACCCAAAAACTAAAATAAAAACCCAAAATCTAGAAAACCCAAATCAATACATGAACTGAGACCACCATAAGAACTCAAATTTACACCATTCAAAAGCTCTTACTAATCCTGAGAAATCTAGAGCAAGAAGAGGGAAAATCGGCCTCGCTATTCTCAGATCCATCCTAAACCTAAAATCCCCAAAATAAAAATACAAAACCTAACCCAAAAAATAAAATAAAAAACCCAACCCAAAAAATAAAATAAAAACCCAAAATTTAGAAAACCCAAATCAATACCTGAACCGAGACCACCATAAGAAATCAAATTTACACCATTCATAATATCTTGCTAAGATTCAGAGAGATCTAGAGCACGAAGAGGGAAAACAGAGCGAGAAAAGGCAGCATTAACTGATATAAGAAAGAAAAGAGAAATAATATTTACCTAGTTTTTTTCAGAAGAGGAGGAAGCAGCAACGGACTGCTTCTAGAGAAGAGGAGAAATAGAAATTTTATGGTGTCTCTTGAACCCTTGTTCCGTTCTATCCTTGAGCTCAAATTAACACAGAATTCCCTTTAGAAAAAGTCCCGAGATCAATCCAAATGGCTATGGAGTCCTTCTCAGCCATGGTCTTGCCCAGTTCCTTCTTCCACTTTCCATCTACTCAGTTGGAGGCTTACAAACACAATAGCAATGCCATTTTCAAGTATTGAAAAGTTGGTCCATAGCAATGATGGACGCAATGATGGACGGGAGCGCTGAAAATGGAAAGAGAAGATGACACTGAACTAGGGATTTTATTTCCCATTCTTCCAAAGAAACCACGCTTCTTCCATCCAGTCTGCACTACGACCACCACACTGATTTAACTACCATGGAGATTCACAAGCCCACAATCCCCAAGAGACATGGACTCTGCGATATTCTAGTCATCAAATATTATGCATTTTTTTTCATTTTTTTGGACTATATTTTTAGGGCATCGCAGATCTATTGCTACCAGAATGAACTTGCTGGAAAATATCTCCCTACCTCTCCTTCGACTTGCACGGAATCAACTATCCCCGCCTCAGAGTAGGAAGTGCCTTTGCATCTGCAGGATTTCAAATAGGCAATTTAGGATCAAATGCAATGGCTGGAACTGCTAATCGCAATTAGCTGCTGCTTCCACCCGGCCATAAACGGCTTATCCGCATCTGGATCTCTATAATTGGTCATAGCCCACATGAACTCGTGGCATTCTTATGCTACTCGCTACCTCAACAAGGGCGCCCACTTGGCTGGAATACCTATGTAGTGCAAACAATATTATAAAAAATTATAATAAAAAAAATAAACAAAGTAGGGATTAGAAATTAATAATAAAATATTAAATAAATGATTTGGTGGGTAAGTTAAAGACGATATGATTATTCGTCTTAAATAATCGTCTTAAAATTACCCTTGATGTAGTAGTGTAATAAAGGAATAAAGTTCAAATTGAATTTGTCCATCAATCGTTTCACCTGGTAGTAAAAGGTTTCATGAATTGGAAAATATTGGCAGAATCATATTAGCAATTCATTCTTCAAATTTAGTAATTAATCTTAAGATTTTTAAGCATAGATATTTCTACCAAGATAATGTACTTTTGAACCCTGTTTAAATATTATTAACTTCTGCAACTTGTATTTTTTTTCGAAATAATACATTTAGAACTTGGATAGAATTCCATACCTGAAACAAGGAGGTACTTATAATTTCTTTAACCAAATAAGACGACTAATTGGAAAATATAAATACTCTTAAACATTGTTTTGTCATTGTTATCCTTACCTGTGAATATTCACAAGAAGGACAAGTACAAATGCTTTAGCCAATTAGCTAAGTAAGTCTCGGGGCACCTCGCAGGAACCCTTTCATCACCATCCCGAAATTAAAACTGTCAGTACCTTGTCAAGGAGAACTCCGTCTTATATTGTTTTGAAATTTCAGTTATTACAACTACAAACAAATTAGTGTCGTAATCATTTTGATGGAGGTAAGACACATCACTGTCTTAAAGCATCATTAGTTAAAAGGACATAGTAGTTAAATTGTTATATACATTAATGAATTTATTATTTAATACTGCCTTAACAAGCATTTATTACTTCTGTAATCACAATTTTAACATTTAATGCTGGTATAATTTTTTTTTAAAATTTTATGAAATTATCGGGATGTTACATTGCTCAAGGACAATAATCCAAAGAGACTTCCATCGATATTATCATTGGTACACTATTATCAAATTTATTCAAAACTTAGGATCATAAGCAATATCAAATAAAAATGGAAGGTCCTTAAGTCTTAGGTGGGTATGATTTGAGCCCGTGATTTGGACGTATGAATCCATCCCACGATTTGGAGGTTATTCCTCAACACTCCCAAATAAAATAACCCCCAATATTTATATTACTATGTCAAATAAAAAAAACCGCTTGACCCCTTAATACGAGGCAATATATTTTTGAGGTTTTTAAGAGTATTCAACCCCCCAATATGAATGGACGTGATATGATATTGCCTCACTAGTGAACCCCCCGTGGATTAAGCATGTCCAAAAGCGAAGTTGACCCCAACTTGTACTTCAAGGTTGTGAAGAACCAACCATTGATCTTGGTTCTCTATGTTGATGACTTGATCCTCACTGGAGAGGAGCAACAAAGAGTGTGGTGTAGGAGGGATCTCACTTCTGAGTTTAAAATGAAAGACTTAGGTCTTATGCACTATTTTCTTGGTCTAGAAGTTTGGAAAAGGAAAGATGAGATCTTTCTTTCAAAAGGAAAGTACATAGTTGATGTGTTGCAGAGATTTGGTATAAAGGAATGTAAGTCCATGTCTATTCCAATGGTGTCTAATCTAAAGAAGCTACATGAGTCAAATTTTGGATTGAATCTAGTGGATCCTACCATGTATAGGAAACTCATTGGTTCCTTGATGTATTTGATACATAGTAGACCAGACATATGTTATGAAGTGAGTATCTTGAGTCATTTCATGTCTAAGCCAAGACATAGACATTGGGTTGTTCCAAGCATGTGCTTAGATACCTTCGAGGTACTATTTATTATGGACCAATATTAGCGAATTGGTTGATTGGAGTATTATTATTCCAAGTCTCTCTTCTATATCTATCTCTCTTTGTCTGTAAATTACACCGCATGTGCTTGATGTAAAAGACACGAGTATTCTATCTATCAATATAATAAGGAAGGTTTTGTTGGGATTTTCTCCCTCAAGTCATAGAGGGTTTCCCCAGGGTAAATTCATGTGTCAAATGTGATTTCTTATGTGTATGATTGTTATTTGATTTCAAGTACTATTGTGTTTCTGAATTAAAGATACAAAATTAACACCCCAATCCATACAACAAAAGAAAGAGTTTCTGAATGCCTTATAAAAATTACAACAATGGGTGGATCCAAATCATTGGATCATTGGAGGATATCTTAATATGATTACCTCCCTTGTTGATAACAAGGGAGGAAATCGAAGGTTAGAAGCTGTAAACCAATACTTTGGGACTCTTATTTAGAGACTGGGTCTTCTGGATATTGAAATGGGGAACATATTGTTACATGGAGCAATAAGAGAGGTGGATCAAGGCATATAGTATCCCGATTGGGTCGCTTCTTGGTATTTGAATTAATTATGGTCACTGGAGGTGACATCACAAGTTTGGTCTTGACTTCTACGGGGTCTGATGACCGAAAAATAAGCCTGATGTGGAGTAAGAATGGACACCAATTGAGGCGTCCTTTTCATTTAGAGCAATTTTGGATTTCTCATCTTGACTTCAAAAGTACGGGCCAACAATGGTGGGGGGGATTAAAGAAGTTAGAGGATCTTGCATGTACCAATTTCAACAGAAATTGAAGATGGTTAAGGAAAGGTTGAGGGTTTGGAATAAGGATGTGTTTGGGAACATCTTCTAGGATAAGAGAGAATTGGAGAAGAGAATGGAGGAAATCCAGCAAGAGGAATGGAGGAAGGTTATGATGAAGAATTAAAAGTAGAAGAAGCCCAAGTCTTAGCCCAAATTGAGATGAGGAATAGTTAGGAGGAAGCACTCTGGAAGTAGAATCGAGAAATCAATGGTTGAAGGAAGGAGAGGGAAATACAAAGTTCTTTCATAGAACAACAATTCAACATACTAGGAAGAGAAACAAGATTGTGATGTTAAAGAAAAGAAATGGCCAAAGGGTGGAAACCCACAAGGAGATAGAGGAGGAATTGGTTCAACACTTCAAGGAGATTATGGAGGAGCTGATTTAGGATTTCTCTAGAGACATTTCATAGATCACTCGACACATCCTAGCCCTCGTAACTACAGAGCAAAATTAAACTCTAATGCAACCAATGGAGATGGGGGAAGTTAAGGAGGTGATAAAGAAGATGGAAGATGGCAAGGATCCCGAACTAGATGGATTTACTACAATTTTTTTCCACCACTTCTGGGTTATGATCAAAGATGAGGTGGTATAGATCATGGAGAGCTCCCAAATTTTAGGAGGGGTTTATCTACTTTTAATGCAACTTTCCTCTCCCTTATCCCGAAAAAATATGGAGTAGAGGAACAAGGTAAATTCATGCCAATCACATTATGTAATGTTATTTATAAGATTATTGCAAAGGTGATAGCCAATATAATGAATGTTAGTTTTTCATCATTTAATTCAATAGATCTAGGATCTTAACTGAAATAACAACATGTACAACATATCAAGCGTAAGAGACAAGAGACAAGAGACACAAAACATTTCACCGGGGAAAACCAAGAAGGTGAAAAACCCTACAACTTCCTCAGAGATAGAATAAGCATCAATACAAGGATCACCATGATCAAACCCAAGAGATAGATATCTTCAACATCATGCTCCTCCTCCACTTGTGCACACTCCTCCTTTCTCTCACTAATGCGAAGTGAGTGAATAATAGAATGTGTAAAATGAGAGAGACACACTCTCTATTTATACACTAACTTTCACTTGACCTTTACTCAACTAGGTTGGCCTCAACTTAACCACTTAACATAATGCTGACTAGGCCGACCCCTACTAGGGTGGTCTAATAACCCTTTGACCCACATGACTCATACAGGGCCGACCCCATCAAGGTGGTTTAACAACCCATCAAGTATAAGCTACGACACTTACAATATAACTTGCGACACATGCAAGTACAACTGATGACACTTCCAATCGGAGGAATAATACATCTCCGTTGGGGATACAATAAAGTACAAATACAATATACAAGTGAATATCTTCCGAAGTTACAAATACATCAACAATGAAACCTCTTTTTACTACCCTCATATACCCAGAACAATTGGGCTTTGTTGAGGGTAGACATATCTTGGATGGGATCATTTTGGTTCATGAGGTTATTCACTCTTTGAAAATCACTAAAAATGCAGGAATGCTGATCAAGTTAGACTTAGCTAAGGACTATGATAAGATTAGTTGGAAGTTCTTAAGATCTATGCTATGGGATTTTGGTTTTGGAGAATAGTGGACAAGTTGAATCCTGAATTTGTCATCATTCGTTTTCTTCTCTATTTTGGTTAATGGTGCCCCCTCTCCAACTTTTAGGCCATCTTGGGGGATTCGACAGGGGGATCTGCTCTCCCCTTTCTTATTTATTATTATGGTTGAGGGTTTGGGTAGAATGTTCAAATATATTTCCCAAAGTCAACAAGTTAAAGGTTTGGTGCTTCATGCTTAATCAGATAGGAAAACCCATCAATAGTTTGTTGATGATACGATGCTAATGGGACATGCCTCAGTCCAGGAAGCCAAGACTATTGATAAAGGTTTAAATTTATTCCTGAGAGATTTATGATTATCAGTGAATAAGGACAAATCCCAAATTTTTTCTTTAACACTATTGCAATTTCCCAACGGAAAATTCTGAGGATCCTAGGATTCCAGGGGAGCTCCCTTCCATCAAAATAATTAGGATCCCCACTCTCGAATTTGGTTATTCGAAAGGTTTCATGGGATGAATTTGTGGATAAGATGAAATCAAAATGAGAAATATGGGTTTTTCATCCCCTTAACTTGGCTAGAAGAATTGTCTTGGTCAAATATGTTCTTCAATCAATGCCTCTTTACCTTCTTTCATCCATGGCGACACCTAAAGCGTTTTTAAGGGAGATTCAAAATTTGCAGAGGAACTTTATATGGGGTGGCTATGATGGTAAGCATAAGTAGGATATGGTTTATTAGGACACACTATGCCTACCCAAGTCAAAGGGTGGCCTTGGCCTTTGTGAGCCGAAGAAAAACAGTGAGTTGCTTGCGGCCAAGATTTGGTGGCGGTGGGTTATATATGGATCGAAACCTTGGGATCATTTGTGGAATTTCAAATATGCGTAGGGGTGGTATAAACTCGAGTTAACCAGATTCAAAGCTAATCCATAATGGTCATATATATGGAAGACTACTAAGGCTAGGAGAGCTCTAATAAGAAATCATAGTTTCTTGGAAAATCAGGATGGGGAGTTTGCGGAATTTTGGTAGGACTCATGGAAACAATTGCCTTCCTTGAAGAATTGCATTGACCTTCCAAGAACAAGGAATTGATGCCGGGAAAGAGGGTGGATTAAGGTTAAGACATTTTGTCAAGAAGAAAGGGAAGGGGAGGTTCTCCATATTTGGAGGGACCGAGAATGGCGGTGTTCCACCAATCATGAGGAGAATCATCAAGTTATATGGGAGGAGCTTCAGGAGAGATGTATGCGAAAATAAGATGGACCAGATAAACTACGTTGGGGCTATCATGTAAGGTCCTCTTTAGTATAAAGGATGCTTATACCATTTGGGATGGATTTAATGATTTGCTAGAACAGAGGGAGTGGAGAAAGATTTGGGAGGCCCACATGTGGCCGAAGTTTGTGACATTTCTTTGGATAATGCTTCGAAGAAGGATACTAATAGGGGAGAATGTCAAGAGAAGGGGAATGTTGGGACCCATGCGGTGTAGCCTATGCTCAACAACAGAAGAATCCATGGACCATTTACTAGACTCCTCCTTTGTGTCTTGTTTATGGGATAAAGGAGCGGTGAATTTTCATCAATACTCACGAGTACATGACAAACTAGATATTTTGATCAAGCAATGGAAAGAAGACCCTTTCAGAAATCCAATACTGAATAGGATTTGGAAAATATTCCCAAGTTTTTTACTATGGAATATATGGAAGGAATGGAACCAATGCATATTTTGAGGAAAATCTAAGTTAGCAAATGGAGTTTTGATAATCATGCAAATCCAAATCAAGGAAACTCTTAAACTGACCTCTTGGTGAGATCAATATCTCGAGTAAAACATGAGAGAACATGCGATCCTTCAAGCATGGGGTATCTCATCCCTTCCTAGTTGTATTATCAATCTCCATCTCTCCCACCTCCTCTTGATGAGCCCTAATGTTTGGATGCCCCCACCTTTTGGCTACGTAAAATTTTATTTTGATGGGGCTTCTAAAGGTAATCCAGGTCCTACGGGTTTTGGGGGTGTTGTCATAAACATACATGGAGAGATTTTGTGTCTAGTTATGGGATTCATTGGTCAATCGTATACCAAAAAATATGTTGAAATGGAAGGTATGTTTTAGGGCCTCACTAGTGTCAAAAAAAGGATTTGGACCTATGATCATGGAAGGGGACTCCTAAAAATGGATGAAAAATTACATAGGGGTCAACAAATCGCGAATATCTACGACGATTGGTGTTTAGAATTTAGGATGGAACATCTGGAATCCATCCTTGACTAGGCTCAAGGGTGTTCCTTTTTTCATGTAAGGAGAAATGGAAATAAATTAGTCGATTTTCTTGCAAATAGAGGAGTGGAAAATCGAACCTCTCTCAATGTTGGGAGTCTGGAGTAGATTTGAGATATGAATTTTCGAATGCAGTGTAGCAGGTTGGATTCCCAGACCTTGGATCCATGGATGCGGGTATTAATAAGGGAGATCTGCGACACATGATTCCAAGAGGTAGGCATGTGGTCGAAGTTTTGTAATTATGAGTTGTGGAGGAGGCACGCACAAGTCTGCTTGGTTTTAATGATGAAGATGGGTACCAACAGGATAACCCTTCAAGGAGTATGAGAACCAATGAGTATGGAGGCTGTTTGAAGTTTAATTCTAAAGTGTGGGTGATGATGTATCTACAAGCCAAGGGATTGCACGTTGGTATGAGCCTCGTGCTATGCCCGAGGAAAGTGGATGGGGTTCTCATGATTATATATAGGAGATCGAATTTAAAGAGCTCCACAAAACAACGGTGAACCTGTTTCAAAAGTTGGTATTCATTTGGATTTGTTTTGTGTATTTCCTGAACAGTGGCGGTAATTAGCTTGAAACTTTGAAAGCATTTTGTATTTGAGTGTTGGGTTGATGGAAACCCGAGGGATGGTGGTTCTCTAAGAGAGTAAGGGAAAACAAACATGGCGTCGTAGCATGCCAACAAAGAACAAGAGAAAGCAACCTAGGCTACGGTCAACTTTAAAGAATGTGTGTCTCAACTGGAGATAGCCGAGATGGAGAAATATTTGTGGGAAGAGCTTGAATTTTCTCTGCTCACGGATGAAATAGAAACTCTGGCTGATTGGATCCAATATCCAGGCTCCACGAGAGCTCGTATGGTACTTTATGATAAATCGGTGGCAAATTACTGGATTGTCAAGGGGTTGTTGGAATGAGTCTTGATGGAACAAGAAGAAAAGGCCAAGGGGTAGGCCAAACCTATTAAATTTTGGCAGGAGCATTACGAGGATTCCCGACTGATTTATCATAAGATCAACTTATTTGCTGGTAAGCTGGGCATTCGCTTGGCTCCTTGGGTTAGAGATGATTGGAGGTTGTCAGCTTCGAAGCAACGTTTTGGTAACGCGGGCCCATCATCGCCCTTGCAAGCAAATGTGGAGAATTCCTGTTTGTTCATGTTGTTTTGGCTGGTGTTTTAGTCCTGTGTTGGAAGCATAGTAGTTAGTCGGTTATAGTATAAGATATCAAACTCACTATCAGGGAAGCCTAAATGTTGGACATGATGATGATGTAATCAAGAGAGTACGAGTACGACTACCACTGCAGTGACACGAGTTTTTTCTAGGGTGCAGTCAGTAATGTCCACACCTCTCCCCAGGAATCGAAACTGGGCTTTCGTCAGAACAACCATCAAACCTCACTGCTAGCTCTTGCTTTCAACCCCTTCCTATTTTGTAATTAAAAGACCAATGATGAACCTTATTTTTCCTTGCAGAGAAGGGTTGTTTTTAGGCATTTTCGCTGGTTAGGAGATAGATCTTTAGTGTAGAGCTGATTTTGTTTGTTTTTGAAGCTTTGGGAAGGTGGACTATGTACTGCATTGTAATTTTTCCGTGATAATATAATGTGATACTTATAAAAACAAACAACTCACATAAGTTATGGGTGTCTATTGTGCTAAATTTATTCCATATTTTTACTTAGTCTCTACACAAAAGGTGTTAGATAAAATGATTAGAAAGAACAAAAATTTATTTAAGAGTACTTGCTTGGTGGTCTCAAAGAGACAAAAATGTATTAAGAGTATTTATTTAGTTTCCTAAAAGAGACAAACATATACAACATATATCTTGTAGTGTTTCAACTTTGTTGATGCATCAAAAGAAATAAGGTGTATTTTACAATTTACTATTAAAGAGATTACAATACCAAAAAAAACTTTTCCTTATTTATTTTTAATGACCTCAAACTCCAACTCACAAAATCTACAACTACATTAAGAAGATAGGAATATAAATGTAGCTAAAGAAAAGAGAGACAAAACTAATTAAAAATCTTCTTCGAAAGATGAGCAAAGCAAGGCATATATTGGCGCAACCCCATAGATTGTTGTGAATGGAGTGCTCACTCATGACATTATTCTATAAGGTTAGACATGGATTTATTCCCCTTTTAAAGAAAGGGAACTTCAACCTAGTTTTAACCTTTAGCATTCTTTGAGATATTGCTAATTTGATGGATCTTTAGGAGGATAGCCCATTGAGATATTAGTCTAGAGGAAGACCTTCATCACTTATTTACATAATGGTTACATGGATTATGAGCCCTAATGCCAATATAGTTACTGAAAAAATAAAAAATTAGCAAATTTTAAATGAAAATATAATGGATTTTTGGCATCCGTAACAATCAAAATGTTGATAGTTCATAAGAGCAATAGCATCTTGGTTACAATATCAAATGACATGGATAGTTCATAGGCCTAACATTGTCAATGTTGGTTGATTTAGGTATATGAATGAGCACTGGGAAGAAGACATGTGATCAATAGCCTTCAAGGAATCTAATCACATTTTCAAAGACAATGAATCTTGATGCATGCTCAATAATGTGTGGTTGATTTGTTATGAAGAAGAAGTGAAGGATTTGTTCATTTTCAATAATATACACTGTAGGTCAATAATACATATACATTGTTATCTTATTGTTTTTTTCTTAATAATTACTATATATTTAATATCATCAATGAAATAAAATAATAATATACAAATAAAATTATAACATTGACAAGATTCAAATCTAAAGTTAAAATTAAAATTAAAGTTATATATATATATATATAAAAGAAAGAGATTACAACATCGACCAAATTTAAATCTAGATTTTAACTCTTTATATATATAAAAGAGAAATCAAACTTATTTGATTATCGTACCATTTATTTGTAACCCATTTTTTTTTCTTAATAATTACTATATATTTAATATCATCATTTAATGAAATAAAATAATAATATACAAATAAAATTATAACATTGACCAGATTCAAATCTAAAGTTAAAATTAAAGTTATATATATATAAATAAAAGAAGTATATTACAACATTGACCAAATTTAAATCTAGATTTTAACTCTTTATATATATATAAAAAAGAGAAATCAAACTTATTTGATTATCGTACCATTTATTTGTAACCCATTTCAATTATTTAAAAATAAAAATAATTCAAATTTGGATTTTAAAAATGAGTAGAAAATGAAGATACTCGTTGATTTTAATAGAATATTAAAAAAAACAAGTTTCATGTTAATGCTTTTATCAATACAATAGAATTATAATTTTAAATAAAACATTTAAAAAAAAACCTAAATTTAACCTATTTTTAACTCCATTTTAAAAAATATATCACTTAATGGTTGGATAGTTTTATAAAAAGTAATGTATATTTTTAAAATTTATTTAAATAAAGATACTCATTGATTTTAATACAATAGTTTTTTTAAAAACAAGTTTCATGTTAGTGCTTTTATCAATAAAATAGAATTATAATTTTAAATAAATATTTTAAAAAAATTACCTAAATTTAATCTATTTTTAATTTCATTAAAAAAAATTATATCACTTAATGGTTAGATAGTTTTATAAAAGTAATGTATGTTTTTAAAATTTATTTAAATTAGCATTTTCCTTAAGAGGGGCAAAAGGAACGCCGAGAGGAAAAGAGCACATGGAAATAAAGTTAGTTTGGACAGATTATGGGCAATAGGTCATACTGGCGTCATTGAAAGAGAAACCAAAATCACAATTTAAGTATGAATCTTAGACTAACTAATAGAAGCACCACCAAACATGATGTAAACAATTTCAAAGTAACCCTAAAAGCTAACAAGGTGAGGCAAATGAGAATCAAATACAAATAGGAGATATGCAACACTAGTTTTTGGAACACATTTGAATCTTGGAATGGCCTATAGCTGTATTAGCTCTGGGTTCAGACAACAATCAATTGGGAAACATACCCTAAATAAATTTGTCCCTAAAATGGATTTTTTTTTCGTGAACCTCGTAATGTTGTGAAGTATGATTCCTTTCGGTGTCAGAAACCATCGCTATAAAGGCTAATGCAAAAGCTAGGAAATGAATACCACTAAGTTGTAAACAAGAAGACAAATTCAATTTTAAAAAGAGCAATCAGTTGGCGGAGCATTAAATCCTACAATAGCCATAACAATCTAGGGCTATTTGCATAGATCTAGAAGTCTCTATGCAAAGCAAAAAGGAAGCCTTTATGCAAAGCAGAAAGGTAACTACGGTGTTATATTATAACACAATGATTGTAACTATTTGGGAGAAAGATGAGAATGACATGTCGAGTAAGAACATATTCGAAAGGATTGACCTTCACAACCACAATGGTAGTACGCAATAATATGTAGTGACGTAGCCTCTGGACCGCATAGACAAAAACCAATGGCAACTTCTCTATGCCCAAGGAAAGTGGATGGGGTTCTCATGATTATATATAGGAGATCGAATTTAAAGAGCTCCACAAAACAACGGTGAACCTGTTTCAAAAGTTGGTATTCATTTGGATTTGTTTTGTGTATTTCCTGAACAGTGGCAGTAATTAGCTTGAAACTTTGAAAGCATTTTGTATTTGAGTGTTGGGTTGACGGAAACTCGAGGGATGGTGGTTCTCTGAGAGAGTAAGGGAAAACAAACATGGCGTCGTAGCATGCCAACAAAGAACAAGAGAAAGCAACTTAGGCTACGGTCAACTTTAAAGAATGTGTGTCTCAAGAAATTCAACTGGAGATAGCCGAGATGTAGAAATATTTGTGGGAAGAGCTTGAATTTTCTCTGCTCACGGATGAAATAGAAACTTTGGCTAATTGGATCCAATATCCAGGCTCCACGAGAGCTTGTATGGTACTTTATGATAAATTGGTGGCAAATTACTGGATTGTCAAGGGGTTGTTGGAATGAGTCTTGATGGAACAAGAAGAAAAGGCCAAGGGGTAGGCCAAACCTATTAAATTTTGGCAGGAGAATTATGAGGATTCCCGACTGATGCATCATAAGATCAACTTATTTGCTGGTAAGCCGGGCATTCGCTTGGCTCCTTGGGTTAGAGATGATGGGAGGTTGTCAGCTTCGAAGCAACGTTTTGGTAACGCAGGCCCATCATTGCCCTTGCAAGCAAATGTGGAGAACCAATCTGACAATCCTCAGGTTCCCTAAGAATTCCTATTTGTTCATGGTGTTTTAGCCCTGTGTTGGAAGCATAGTAGTTAGTCGGTTATAGTATAAGATATCAAAATCACTAGCAGGGGAAGCCTAAATGTTGGACATGATGATGATGTAATCAAGAGAGTACGACTACCACTGCAGTCACACGAGTTTTTTTCTAGGGTGCAGTCAGCAATGTCCACACCTCTCCACAGGAATCGAAACTGGGCTTTCGTCGGAGCAACCATCAGACCTCACCGCTAACTCCTGCTCTCAACCCCTTCTTATTTTGTAATTAAAAGACCAATGATGAACCTTGTTTTTCCTTGCAGAGAAGGGTTGTTTTTAGGCATTTTCGTTGGTTAGGAGATAGAACTTTAGTGTAGAGATGATTTTGTTTGTTTTTGAAGCTTTGGGAAGGTGCACTATGTACTGCTTTGTAATTTTTCCGTGATAATATAATGTGATACTTATAAAAACAAACAACTCACATAAGTTATGGGTGTCTATTGTGCTAAATTTATTCCATATTTTCACTTAGTCTCTACACAAAAGGTGTTAGACAAAATGATTAAAAAGAACAAAAAATTATTTAAGAGTACTTGCTTGGTGGTCTCAAAGAGACAAAAATGTATTTAAGAGTATTTATTTGGTTTCCTAAAAGAGACAAACATATACAACATATATCTTGTAGTGTTTCAACTTTGTTGATGCATCAAAATAAATAAGGTGTATTTTACAATTTACTATTAAAGAGATTACAATACCTAAAAAAACTTTTCCTTATTTATTTTTAATGACCTCAAACTCCAACTCACAAAATCTACAACTACATTAAGAAGATAGGAAAATAAATGTAACTAAAGAAAAGAGAGACAAAACTAATTAAAAATCTTCTTTGAAAGATGAGCAAAGCAAGGCATATATTGGCGCAACCCCATAGATTGTTGGGGATGGAGTGCTCACTCATGACATTATTCTATAAGGTTAGACATGGATTTATTCCCCTTTAAAGAAAGGGAACTTCAACCTAGTTTTAACCTTTAGCATTCTTTGAGATATTGCTAATTTGATGGATCTTTAGGAGGATAACCCATTGAGATATTAGTCTAGAGGGAGACCATCATCACTTATATACACAATGGTTGCATGGAGTATGAGACCTAATGCCAATATAGTTACTGAAAAAATAAAAAAATTAGCAAATTTTAAATGAAAATACAATGGATTTTTGGCATTCGTGACAATCAAAATGTTGATAGTTCATAAGAGCAATATCATCTTGGTTACAATATCAAATAACATGGATAGTTCATAGGCCTAACATTGTCAATGTTGGTTGATTTAGGTATATGAATGAGCAATGGGAAGAAGACATGTGATCAATAGCTTTCAAGGAATCTAATCACATTTTCAAAGACAATGAATCTTGATGCATGCCCAATAATGTGTGGTTGATTTGTTATGAAGAAGAAGTGAAGGATTTGTTCATTTTCAATAATATACATTGTAGATCAATAATACATGCATTGTTATTTTATTGTTTTTTTCTTGATAATTACTATATATTTAATATCGTCATTCAATGAAATAAAATAATAATATACAAATAAAATTACAACATTAACAAAATTCAAATTTAAAGTTAAAATTAAAATTATATATATGTATATAAGAAAGAGATTACACCATTGACGAAATTTAAATCTAGATTTTAACTCTTCTTTTTATATATATAAAAGAGAAATCAAACTTGTTTGATTATCGTACCATTTATTCGTAACCCATTTCAATTATTTAAAAATAAAAATAATTCAAATTTGGATTTTAAAAATGAGTAAAAAATGAAGATACTCGTTGATTTTAATAGAATATTAAAAAAAAACAAGTTTCATGTTAATGCTTTTATAATACAATAGAATTATAATTTTAAATAAAACATTTAAAAAAAAACCTATTTTTAACTCCATTTTAAAAAATATATCACTTAATGGTTGGATAGTTTTATAAAAAGTAATGTATCTTTTTAAAATTTATTTAAATAAAGATACTCATTGATTTTAATACAATAATTTTTTTAAAAACAAGTTTCAATGTTAATGCTTTTATCAATAAAATAGAATTATAATTTTAAATAAATATTTTTAAAAAATTACCTAAATTTAATCTATTTTTAATTTCATTAAAAAAAATTATATCACTTAATGGTTAGATAGTTTTATAAAAGTAATGTATGTTTTTAAAATTTATTTAAATTAGCGTTTGCTTCAAGAGGGGCAAAAGGAACGCTGAGAGGAAAAGAGCATATTGAAATAAAGTTAGTTTGGGCAGATTATGGGCAATAAGTCATACTGGCATTATTGAAACAGAAACCAAAATCACAATTTAAGTATGAATCTTAGACTAACTAATAGAAGCACCACCAAACATGATGTAAACAATTTCAAAGTAACCCTAAAAGCTAACAAGGTGAGGCAAATGAGAATCAAATACAAATTGGAGATATGCAACACTAGTTTTTGGAACACATTTGAATCTTGGAATGGCCTATAGCTGTATTAGCTCTGGGTTTAGATAACAATCAATTGGGAAACATACCTTAAATAAATTTGCCCCTAAAATGGATTTTTTTTCGTGAACCTCTAATGTTGTGGAGTATGATTCCTTTCGGTGTCAGAAACCATTGCTATAAAGGCTAATGCAAAAGCTAGGAAATGAATACCACTAAGTTGTAAACAAGAAGACAAATTCAATTTTAAAAAGAGCAATCAGTTGGCGGAGCATTAAATCCTACAATAGCCATAACAATCTAGGGCTATTTGCATAGATAGAAGTCTCTATGCAAAGCAAAAAGGAAGCCTTTATGCAAAGCAGAAAGGTAACTACGGTATTATATTATAACCGAGTGATTGTAACTATTTGGGAGAAAGATGAGAATGACATGTCGAGTAAGAACATATTCGAAAGGGCTGACCTTCGCAACCACAATAGTAGTACGCAATAATATGTAGTGACGTAGCCTCTGGACCGCATAGACAGTAGCCAATGCCAACTTCTCTACGTGAGAATACTTGATCTCAGGAGCTATCAGGGTGTGCGACTGATAATAAATGACATGCTCTTGGAGGATGCCATCCTCCTGAACCAGTACTATGCCAATTGTGTATATTGATGCAGCTAGGTACAAGAGGAAATCCTTCGTGTAGTCTGGTGGGCTTAACAAGGGGGCTGACAGTAATGCCTTTTTCAAGGCCTCAAATGATGATTGAATAGCCTCATCCCACAAAAAGTAGGTGTCTTGTTTAAGCAGTCTCATGAAACCTTTTGTAATTTTGGCATAGTTAATGATAAAGCGTCTCAAGAAGTTGGACATGCCTACATCAAAAGGATGGACACTTTCATTGTTATACATCAAGAGGGATTGACACTTCTAATTCACTTTTAACAAGAGTAATCACTAAATGAACCTCCTAGAATCTTCCACTTGATCACAAACAACAACCATCATTGCATAAAACATGTCTTATCATTTATTTACGAAAGCATATTTCAAACTTAAGAAACTTCCAAGTTTTATTATTATATATGTATTATAATTAACAACCACTCCATAGATTTAGATTTGAAATGACCTCTCACCATAAATCTGTACGAATCATAGAACACTAAATTTATTCTCATATTAGGTCGCGATGCATAAAAAACAAAATTACATGGTATAACCGACAATAAAATTAATAAACAAAGAACCTTACCCTTCATTAGGGAAGGAAACATGCTTAAAATAAGTAGCAACCATAGTGACACAAATCAAATTATGCCCTCTACGATCATGTAAACCGTGGTTTGAAATAAATTGTCATGTTTTTTTAATTAATGAAAACAATTATTCTCATTATGATACTAATGGAACACCTTCATATCCCTATTGGCATCGAATTTATTCCATGACTAAATTGTTTATATGACTTTACATAATCTTGGATGAGTTAGTTGCATTGAAAGGCAGTTTTTGCAACCTAGGATAAGGAAGAAGTGTAATTCCATGCTCAATGTGGAGCTAACACGTGGCACTTTAATAAAATAATAAAATTTTAAGTAAACAAAAACTTAACAATGCCATCCCTAACGTAAAGTTCAAAACCTGTACGAGGGAGAAGTACAATTCAATGCTCAACATGGAGTGACACATGAAACTTGAATAAAATAATAAAATATTAAGTAAACAAAAATTTACAATGTCGTCCCTAACCTAAAGTTCAAGTCTGGTATGGGTGAGAAGTGTAAGTACATGCTCAATGTGGAACATGCGGCACTTTAATAAAATAGTAAAATATTAAGTAAATAATTTTTTTACAATGTCAGGCTTAATCTTAAGTTCAAAACCAAAGAGATATATATTCTAATTAATTAAAACTAAAAAAATTAATGAAACTTGGATACTTCTTGCTATGCAGTCTGGGAGTTAGAGCCATTATCAAAATAGGATTTACATACAATCGATTTGAGCACATATGAGAGATTTATGTATTAAACCAGTATAGATCCATCTTAACTTTTGATCTACCAAGTGCCAAGAGGGATCAATTCCCTCGAGGTGCAAGCTTTTCCTCAAACTTTGCATTATGAAAGAAGGTTTGCACTTCAAGAGATTTGATCCCTCTTGGTTCTTGGTTGATCCAAAGTTAAGATAAATTTATAATGATGTATGTTAGAATAAGAATAGATAGATAGGTTTTTGTGCTTTCTATTTTTTTCTTTTCTTTTGAACATTATTTTCTTTCTTAATTCTAAATGAATTTTATACTTATGTCTCATCTATATATCATTTATACTTATATATCATCTATATAGCCCTTAAGTTGGTTGGCATGAACATAATAAGTGTTTTCTTTTATTTCATTAGTTACTTATGGTGCATAGTTAAGTACTCTTTAATTTCCTTAGAATAATATAACCTTACTAGTTTGAAACCTGCAATTTGTTCTTTTCTATTTTGAATTTCTTTATCACGCAAATATTAACTTATTCATACTTTAATCCACTTCAATTGGATTAGAGTATTTTATTTATTTATTTTGGATTTCTTTATCATGCAAATATTGACTTATTCATACTTCAATTGGATTAGTGTATTTATTTTAATTTGAGGCAAAAAGGCTATGTAGAATATACATTTATCCTGAATTTGTCCAAATGGTATCCCATTGCCCATTAGGTTGGTCCCTAAAATTGGAAATTAGGGAACTAAAGACTAGGTTAGAAACATATGTTACAAGTTAAATTCAAAATTTTCAAAATAAAACCGTCGAATTCTGGCGAGAAGGCTGTGTCCAAGACAAATCATCGAATATTTAGATGGCTTCATTTGGAAGACCTAAGATCCACGATTATGTTAAATTGAATACTATATTTACATTCAATGAAATTTACTTTTACCGTTACATTTATCATTACTTGTTCTTATGTATATATCATGTTCGCATGGACATAGTAAATTAATTAATATATATTATTATTATAAATTATATCACTCATGCTTGGCTCTTGAAACCAATACCTTTTCA
Organism: Larix kaempferi; assembly: GCA_027924585.1. Classification (NCBI taxonomy): domain Eukaryota; kingdom Viridiplantae; phylum Streptophyta; class Pinopsida; order Pinales; family Pinaceae; genus Larix; species Larix kaempferi. Next base: position 9,183,927 of record BSBM01000950.1, read on the forward strand.
AAGTCCTCATGAATCAAGTCGTTATTATGCTTTTTAATTTAATCTAAAACACAACAACATGTGGCAGTGGCAATGCCAGGAATTGCCACCATGTGGCTCTTGTTTTTATGTTGATTGTGCATTTGGGTAATATGGAATTTGTTGTGCGCTAAAACATGCTCTAAGTTAGGTTTGGGAGCTCATTCGATATTACTCATTAGACATGTTTAATGTTCAAACTCATTGCCTTATTGCGCCAAGAGGCGCTCTACAGCCCAGTATGAGGGAGATCTTGTAACGTGTGTCCATGCAACGTTACACACGAGTATGAGAGAGATGTTGTAACGTTTGTCCAGTAACATTACACGAGTAAAAGAAAAGAGTAAAAAGTAATAAATTACATTATGTTGGCCAATAATAAAACAATAACGAGAGAGATGTTGTAACGTCTGTCCAGTAACGTTACATGAGTAAAAAAAAAGTAGAAAGTAATAAATTATATTATGCCGGCCAATAATAAAAAGACGTGTATTTTCACATTTGAAATTAATTGATATATAAACACCAAAGGTAATACTTGAGTGCAATACCTGAGCCCAGGTTTGCACCTTGGGAGATTTGATCTCTCGACGCTTGATAGAGCCTAGGATTTGGATCTAGGTTGGTATTATAATCAACAAAATATGAACATGGACATTAATTAGCATTCACGATTCATGATTATGACATAATACAATCACATCATGATATGATTTGATTGTCTTGTTTTGAAAAGAAAAATGTATGACATTAATTAAATAAAACATTTATTATTTAAGTGCAATTATAAGTATTTGGTGTAGATTGTGTTGCAAATTTTTATTTCACTCTTATTATACCTGCCAAAGGCCTTGCAGGTATATTGTATTCGATATAGTTTGACTCAGAATTAATTCACCGTTGACTAATCTACTTTTTCAATTTAGCTTAACTTTTACATTCTACATCGAAATTCTTATTTTTCTTGGATTATGAATATTCATTTATCTAGCCTGTGATTGGCTAATCCAATTGAAGCGTTATTGCCCAGCAGACTGCGGACTTATTGGGAATGAGAAATTGTTTTAATGCATCCAATCTGTAATTCCATGTGTTCCACCGTCACCGCCTTGGTCTCCACTACCATGCACTGATAGTTGTTGCCTTGGTATCCATCGCCCTGCAATGCCGGCCTGCACCACTACCACCACCACTATACCCCTTCCACGGAGTGGGATAACTGGCACTCAAATCGCACTGCTTTTCCGGCGATTTCTTCTCTCGATCCGGCTATAAAAACCGGTGAAAGCATAGTTCCACTAGTTTATTGCAGAACTATGCCATGGAATTGTGCCCCCAGGGGTTTTGGGCCATTTTAAGACGACCCAGGTCGTCAAAATTCCAAAAAAATGACCAGAAGGAGGTGGAACTGTGCCTCGCCAGAAAACCACTCACCGGAATACCGGGACTATTTGAGTGCCCCATATCACACGCCTTCATCCACCACTGCCACTTGCCACCGCAGCTGCATCGTCTCATCCGCCATTGCATCGTGTCATCCATATTTAGACGATAGGCGCTACAATGAACATTTCATTGTATATGGAGGGCGATCGCGTGCTTTTAATGAGGGATTAAGGATGGGCCCCATATTCTTTCGTCGACCACATCATCTAATGGCCCGAATTTAGGGTTTGCCAACGGTTACCGAAACGTTTATTTGCTCATGAGAATTTGGGTTTCCGTTATTTTTTGCTAATCGCAGCTTAATCAAACTGTTGCCAGGCGGTGGGGAAGGGCGGAATCGTTCGGTCATCCGCTGTGGCAGATATCCCGATTTTGGCCATGCCGCCATTTGAGAAAATCCACCACGAGTGCTCGCCAACAGCAGAAAGATAGGTTGCAGAGAACGTGACATGAACCCTATTGCATCAAGACGTTTTCCAACGGAAGGGCAGAAGGGCGGTGGGAAAGACGAAGAGAAACTAATGAACTGGAAATTCGAGCCAATCATATGCCCAGAGGAAGCAATGGAATCAACATATCCACAGCAGAAAGATAGGTTGCAGAGAACGTGACAGGAACCCTATTGCATCAAGATGGCAATGGGTCGAATCCAGGGACAGGTAACATGAGCGCTAATCATGTGCCCAGAGGAGAGGAGGTAGGGGCATCAACATATCCATGGCAGAAAAATCCATTGCAGAGAACGTAACAGGAACCCTATTGCATCGAGACGTCAATGGGTCGAATCCAGCGACAGGCAACATGAGCGCTAATCATGTGCCCAGAGTAGGCAGGGGCATCAACATATCCGTGGCAGAACCTTAGTTTCCTTCTCCAGGAATGCAGCGCCAGTGTGACCTGTTTAAGGGGAGATGGGTATATGATAAATCGTATGTTTTATACTTTTCTTACTTTTCAATTTGAATATGGATTTTGACCGCAATCTCTCATGCTTTATGGGAAATCACAGTTTAAAATTGAGTATTGCATACTTTAAAAAAATTTGCGTAGATCTCGCATAGATTTGACAGTTTAATATGTTAAACTCGCATAGATCTCACAGTTTAAAAAAATTGTATACATCTCACAGTTTAATATGTTAAACTCGCATGGATTTTGACTGCAATCTCGCATGGAAATCACAGTTTAAAAATGAGTATGGATTGAAAATCGCATGGCTTTGGGTTAAGTTTTTTAGGGTAAATTGTAATAGCACCCATTGTAATATCATTTAGAAATGGAGATTGCATGGTTTTAAAGCGTGCATGGTTTTAAAACTCAATAAAACTGAAAAAATGAAACTCTCATGGTTTTGAAACCCTGTAAACTTAAAACTGAAAATCGCATGGTCTTTCTGGATTAGATGGCTGGTCTTTTATTCTTGCTTGAGAGATCAGATCTCAGACCGGACAGAATAGGGGAATAATTGCTTCGATGGAAACAGTTGTGGGATCCTCAGAACCACTGTATTTGTAAACTTTTATTAGACACGGCTAGGCTGGCTGAATGGTCAAATAGCTTAGGATGACTGTGTTAGCTGTGGTATACAGGATAACCAAATCTTGGTTGAGCAGAGCTGCCGGACGGTTCAAAGTGGGTAAAGAATGTGATTTCTTGTAAACCACAACTGTTTAGGCTGAATTGTAATTTCGTTGATTGTAATATCATTTCAAAATTTGCATACATGATTTCATTTGGGGATATCATAGTTTAAAAATGAGTATCTATTGAAAATCCCATGGCTTTGCATTAAATTTTTTAGGTTAAACTGTATGTAATATCATTTAGAAATGGGGTTTGCATGCTTTTAAATCTGGCATGGTTTTGAAACCATGTAACAACGAATTCATACAACTAAAATTAATAAAGAATCCAAATTAACATTTCCATGTGCTTTTAAGATAGATAACAATTAGTTCTTGGAAAATTACTTTTGTGTTTTCTATTTATTATGGTTTTGAAAGAACTCTGTAATACTAAAGGTTTGTGAAAGTACTTAACTAAAATGATTAAAGAATCCAAATTAACATTTACTTGTGCTTTTACCATAAATAAGAATTCGTTCCAGGAAAATTACTTTTGAGTTGAGGTTAAATTGTAATTTGTTCAATGTAATATATTGTTATTCTTTTATTAGGTTAGGTTAACTTGGAAGATTCTTATTACGGGATATTATGGGCATTTAGTGGAGATTCTTATTACGGGATATTATAGGCATTTACTCGAGATTCTTATTACTGGAGATTCTCCATTGACAATTTTTCAAAACAGTAGAGTTTATTATGTCTTACTTTCCCACTTAATAGATCTTAATTTGTGTATTTATTCTTTATGATGTTACTTTGTTTTTTCTTAAATTAATTTTTATAATTTTAACACTGTAATTTTTTTTTTTGAAATTGTTTTATATATATAATGATGTTTTTATCATGGTTGTTTTGCTATGTCTTTTCATCATGATTGTTTTTCTAAGATGATGTAACTACTTACAGTGGATAAATAATCTTATTGTAAGAGGGAGAATCTTATTGTTATTCTTTGGGAACAATCATTTAAATTTTGTATGAAAGGTACAATGAAGGTATAAAGAATTAATATTATGGTTTTATTGTTTTTATTCTTTGTTAACAATCATTTAAATTTTTTGGATTTTTTAATTTTAAAAATACTCAAAAGCATAAAGTTAAATTATTAATAGTAAATATTATATATAAAAAAAAGAGATTAAGTAATATTAATATAATCAATCATATACACTAAACTCAACAATTTCAATTTATAATATTATATCTTATTATATTATATAATTTATTATTATTATTATACATTTTATAATATTATAGAAAAATTAATATTATAATGTTACAAATAATATTATAAATTTATAATGTTACTGAAATTCATATTAATATTAATATTAGTAATAATGTATTAATATTATTGACATTTTTTAATATTAACAATTTTAATCATAATACTTAATATTAAGATTATTAATATAATATTATAATAAATAAGTAAATAAATCTATAGTTATAATGCATTTTATTAATATAATATAAATTATAAATTTATAATGTTACTGAAATTCATATTAATATTAATATTAGTAATAATGTATTAATATTATTGACATTTTTTAATATTAACAATTTTAATCATAATACTTAATATTAAGATTATTAATATAATATTATAATAAATAAGTAAATAAATCTATAGTTATAATGCATTTTATTAATATAATATAAATTCTAACAATGATTATGCATATGTACCAAAAAAAATGGAAATAATTTTATTTTTTATTTTTTATTTTTTAATTTATATATATTTATCAAACAAATTTATAATATATATTAATAATATTAATTATTAATAATGTATATATACATTGTAAATATAATCAAACAGTATCAACTATGATAAATAATAATAATTAAGAATAAACCATCTTATAATATTATATATAAATTTATACTATTATACATCCTATAATATTATATTATAAAAAATAATTAAAATCACTTTTATAACATTACAAACAATATAAAAATGAATTAAAATTATTAAACTCATTTTTATAACATTATAAGTAATATAATGCAATGTTATATTAAATAAGTAAATAAATCTATAGATACAATGCATTATTATTAATATATTATAAATTCTAACATCCACAATGCACATGCACAAACAATTAAAATTAAAATTAAAATAAAATAGAAGTCAACCATCTATTTAAGTTGATCTTAGATTAACGCCAAATTAAGATTGAAGTCAACTTTTAATTGATGTTAATCTTGATTAAAATTCAACAATGGATTGAAGTCAAATATGCCTTGAAGTGAACCTTGCATTGAGGTCAACTATGGATTGAAGTCACCAATGATTTCAATCCAAGGAATAATATATTATAAATTCTAACATCCACAATGCACATGCACAAACAATTAAAATTAAAATTAAAATAAAATAGAAGTCAACCATCTATTTAAGTTGATCTTAGATTAACGCCAAATTAAGATTGAAGTCAACTTTTAATTGATGTTAATCTTGATTAAAATTCAACAATGGATTGAAGTCAAATATGCCTTGAAGTGAACCTTTCATTGAGGTCAACTATGGATTGAAGTCACCAATGATTTCAATCCATCCTTGGGTTGAATTCAATCTTGGATTGAAATTAACCATGGATTAAGGTCAAAATAGAATTAAATTCAAACTTAGATTGAAGTCAACCATGGATTGGAGTCCACCTTGGATTGAATTCAACCTTTGCTAGAAGCCAACCATGGATTTAAGTAACCTACAATTGATATAAACCGTTGATTGAAGTCATCTTTGGATTGAAGTCAACCATTGAAATCGTCCATGCATTGAAGTCAACCATGCATAAAATTCAACTATCGATTGAATTCAACCTATGAATGAAGTCAACCTTTGTTTGAAGTCAAAATAGGATTGATGTCAACATTCGATTGAATTCAACCTTAGATTGAAGTCAACTATGGATGGAAGTCAAGATCTAATTGAAGTCAACATATGATTGAATACAACCTTGGATTGAAGTCAACCATGGGTTGATGTCATGGTCAACCATGGTAAATCAAAGTCAATTATGCCCAACCAAAGTTAACCATGATACACTGTCCACCATGGATTGAAGTCAGCTATCGGTTGAAGTCAATAAAGGATTGTAGTCAACCATTATATTGAGGTCAACTTTAGATTGAGTTCAATCTTGGATTGAATTTAACCTTGCTTAAAAGTCAACAATTGATTAGAGTCAACCTTGGATTGATGTTAATCTTGATTAAAATTCAACAATGGATTGAACTCAAATATGCCTTGAAGTGAACCTTGCATTGAGGTCAACTATGGATTAAAGTCAACAATGATTTCAATCCATCCTTGGGTTGAAGTCAATCTTGGATTGAAATTAACCATGGATTGAGGTCAAAATAGGATTAAATTCAACCTTAGATTGAAGTCAACCATAGATTGAATCACTATTTGATTAAAGTCAACCTTGGATTCAAGTCAACCATGGATTGAAGTCAACGATGGTTCAAGTCAACCTTGGATTCAAGTCAACCATGGATTGAATTTGACCTTGGTTTGAATTCAACCTTAGATTGAAGTCAACCATGGATTGGAGTCCACCTTGGATTGAAGTCAACCTTCGCTAGAAGCCAACCATGGCTTGAAGTCATCTTTGGATTGAAGTCAACCATTGAAGTCATCCATGCATTGAAGTTAACATAGGATTGAAGTCAACCCTGCATAAAATTCAACTATCGATTGAATTCAACCTATGAATGAAGTCAACCTCTGTTTGACGTCGAAATAGGATTGATGTCACCCTTAGATTGAAGTCAACTATGGATGGAAGTCAAGATATAATTGAAGTCACCCTTGGATTAAAGTCAACTTCGAATTGAAGCAAACCATGGATTGAAGTCAACCTTGAATTGAAGTCACCATAGCTCGAGGTCAAAATTTCTTAAAAGTAAATTATGGATTCAAGTAAACTATCGATTGAAGTCAAACATGGTTTAAAGTTAATCATCTACTTTTAAAAATGTGGTTAGGGATTGAAGTCAACCATGGTTCCAAATGAACCTTGGATTGAATTCAACCATTGATTGAAGTCAATATGGATTGAAGCGGACCATAGAATTCAAACTTAGATTGAAGTCAACTATGGAATGAATTCAACCATGGTTTGAAGTCAAACTTTGATTAAATTCATCCATGGTTTGATGTTAACCTTGGATTGAGGTTAGCCTTACTTTAAAGTCAATTATGGATTGACTTCTTAATATGGTCAAACAATGGTTGGCCATGTTCTCTTAGTTTTTTCAACCATGGTCAACACCAATGTTCTCTTGGTTATGTCAACCATGAAGCATTAAATTTTACCATGCCTAAACAATGGTCGACCATGGTTCAAAGTCTACTTTGGTTGAGTGTCAACTATGGATTAAGGTCAACCATTCTGAAACATGGTATAAATAATTGAACTTATATTATTATCAATATTGCTTAAAATTCGACTATGGATTGAAGTCAACTTCGGATTGATGCCAACCATGGATTGAAGTCAACCTTGAATTGAAGCCACCATAGCTCGAGGTCAAAATTTCTTAAAAGTCAATTATGGATTCAAGTTAACTATCTATTGAAGTCAAACATGGTTCAAAGTTAATCATCTACTTTTAAAAATGTGGTTAGGGATTGAAGTCAACCATGGTTCCAAATGAACCTTGGATTGAAGTCAACCATTGATTGAAGTCAATATGGATTGAAGTGAACCATAGAATTCAAACTTAGATTGAAGTCAACTATGGAATGAATTCAACCATGGTTTGAAGTTAAGCTTTGATTAAATTCATTCATGGTTTGATGTTAACCTTGGATATAAGTCAACCTTGGATTGAGGTTAGCCTTACTTTAAAGTTAATTATGGATTGACTTCTTAATATGGTCAAACAATGGTTTCTTAATATGGTCAAACAATTCCTAAATAATGGTCAACCATGATTCAAAGTCTACGTTGGTGAGCGTGAATTGTGGATTAAGGTCAACAATTCTGAAACATGGTATAAATAATTGAACTTTATGATTATTAATTATTTAATTTTTATTAATTACTTCATTATCTATTTACTTATATTATTTATTTTATATGTTTTCATTAATAATTAATTCTTAATTTTTATTTATAATAATAATAAAATTGAAATTGAAATAATAATAATAAACTAAGAGTCAATAATCAACAAATAGTTAATAGTCTACAGTTAACCATCGACACCAATGGTAAACCATAGTCAACCGTAATCAATAGTCAACCAATATTCAATGGACATTAGTCAACAACTAATCACTAAGGAGTCAATAGCAAACAAATATTCTATAGTTGAAACCAATAGTCAATATTCAAGAAATTGTTAATTGTCAATAGTCAACCATAATCAACCATTATAAAAAATGAACAACCATGCTCAAACATAATCACCCATTGTTGAAGAATAATGGTCAACCATAGTCATTCATGACCAATGATGGTCAACCATGAAAAATCATGCTTTACCATGAACAACCATAGTCAACCATATTCAATCATTAGAGTCAACAATGGTTAATCGTAGTCCACCACGAACATCCATCATTAACCATAGTCATCTATAGTCAACTAGCTAAGGTCGACCAAATTCAACCATAGTGATTCATTGTCAGCCATAGTCAACTAAATTCCACCATGGTCAACAACTAAGGTCAACCAAAGTTAACCAAAGTCATCGATAGTCAAAGGAAGTCAACCATGGTTAACCACATTCAACCATAGTTAACCAATCCTGGAATTATAATCAACCTTATAATTTATTTTGAATCCAACCCTGGTGTCATCCATAATTTAGCCAACACGTCAACCATAGTCAACCATAATTTATTAAAATAAACCATAGTCAACCATGCTTAACCATACTCAACCATGCTACACCATAGGAAGCCATAGTCAACCATGGTAAACCATAGTCAACCATAAAACATTTTTCAACAAGCACATTTTTAAATGTGGTCAAAATCAACCATAGTTAAACAAAGTCCACAATAGTCAACCATGGTCAACCATATGCATATATGGCCAACCAAAGTCAACCATAATCAATTATGGCCAAACAAAGTCAACCATAGTTAAACAAAGTCCATAATAGTCAACCATAGTCAACCATCACAACCAAAGTCAACCATAGTCGAACATGGTCAATCATGGTCACCCATAGTCAACTAAAGCTAACCATATTCATCCATGGTCAACCATGGCCACCAGAGTTAACCATAGTCAACCATGGTCATTTAAATTCAACCATAGTCAAGCATGGTTGACCATGGTCAAACAAAGTCTACCATGGTAGACCATAGTCAACCATGGTCAACAATAGTCAACCATTGTGAACCAAAGTCAACCATATCGCTGACCATGGTTGACTATGGTTGACCATGTTTGACTATGGTTGGTTAACAATAATAATAACAACAACAACATCAACAACAACCAACTATGGTTAACCATTATGAGCCATGGTCACCCAATGTCGACCATAGTCAACCATGGTTAACCAAAGTCAACCATGGTCAACCCAAATCAACCATGTTCAACCATAGTTAACTATCCCCAACCAAATTCAACCATATTGTTAACCATGGTTGAACATGGTTGGTAGTAATAATAATAATAACCAACTACAATTGTTAAAATTATTTAATAATATTATTATTAACCATGGTCAACCATAATCAACCATAGTTAACCATATGGTTCACTTTGGTTGACGATGGTTGACTATCGTTGACAATGGTTGATTTCGGTTGACCGTGGTTAAACATGCTTGACAATGGTAAATCATAGTAAACCATGTCAAACATTTCCAAACACGCTCACTATGGTTCTCCATGCTTGACTATGGTTAAGCATGGTCAACCATGGTCAACCATAGTAAACCATGTCAAACATTTCCAAACATGGTCAACCATGGTGAGTAATGGCCAATAAATATTAACATATATCTTAACAACCACATGGTCACTATGTGGTTGACACTAATGGTGAACCATAGTCAACCACATGGTCAATCCATGGTTGACCATGGTTGGCTATGGTCACTATGGTCACCCATCGTTGATTCCATTGTCAATGATGGGAAACCATAGTCAACCATAGTAAGCCATGTCAAACATTTCCAAACATGGTCAACCATGGTCAATAATGGCGGATAAATAATTTTATATATTATTAACATATATTTTAACAACCACATGGTCGACATGTGGTTGACAGTAATGGCCAACCATGGTTGCCCATAGTTGATTGTGGTTGACTATGGTTTCCCATGGTCAACCATAACCAACTATTATCAACCATGACCATGGTTGGTCATGGTTGACCATGGGAAACCATAGCCAACCATGGTCAACCATACTAAACCATGTCAAACATTTCCAACCATGGTGAATAATGGCCAATATATGTTTTTATATAATTTTAATATATATCTTAATTACTAATTTATTTATTTAATATTTAAATAGGTATTTGCTATTTATTACAAATATTTAAATTTATTTATTAACTATAAATAAATAATTGTCATTTAAATAAGTATACTATTGTTAATAAATATTATTCTTTAATAATATTAATTATTATAAAAATAATAATTAATATTAATTCATTCACCATGGTTGGCCATGGGTGAACCATGGCCATGGTTAACCATGGTTAACCAAAGTAAACCATGAGAAATCAAAAGTCAACCATAGCCATAGATGTTGATTTTGGTTGGGTTGACTTTAATTGGGTTACTTTACCATTAATTTTCTTTACTTAAAATTATCTTCTTCTTGATTTATTTTTAATATTATTTATTTCCATTATTTTTAATATCAGTTATTTTATTTTTAATTTACAAATTTTTAATTTATTTATTTTACTCTATTTATTTTATTTTCTTAATTTACTTACTTACTTTATTTTTAATTTAATTTAGTTTACTTTTATTTTTTTTTTATTTTACGTTATTTTATTTTATTTCCACTTGTTTATTTTTTATTCTATTTTAATTCTTTATTTTACTTTATTTATTTCTTTTTACTTTGATTTGATTTATTTAATTTACTTCTTTAATTTAATTTAATTTAATTTTTATTTTAGTATTATTCACTGAATATAAATCCCATTGTTATACCCCTTTATTTCTACCTGGTAAACCACCACATGGAATAGAGAATTGGTGAACATAATCCATGTTACAGTGAGCACTCAAATAAGCAGAGCTAAGAGTTGAGCTAACTGGAACGTCGTCTCCATCTGTATCAATAGCCAAGCAGCCTGCTAAGAACCAAAAGCTTAAATGATCAGGCATATAGAAGAAAGATTTCAACAATTAAATTTGTTGTAAAGATGGAGAAAGCAAAGAGTGCAACTTACCTCAAGCTGTTGAACCATCTGAAGCACTCAAATAAACCACCTGAAGCACTCAAATAAAGCTAAGAGTTGATCCAAAGGGACCGCCTCTCTATATACATCAAATGTGAGCTTTTTAGTAGCCTTGACAACTTTTAGCTAATATCCAAAGGCATATGTGGATCAAATTTCTATTGATGCATTCATGTCGTTTAGATTTTGGCTGTGATTTACTATTTGCTGCTCGTTGCAGTGGTTAGGGTTTATAGATTGAGTAGCTGTTCTCATAAAACTTACTCAACCGACTCACCCTAACAAACTGGCTTAATTCTCGTTTATTAAAATATGGGCATAGGCTCCAGTTTGGTTCTTCTATCAATAGGCTACATGGTAGGTAACTAGGTATTCAATAATTACAGTTATCAATTATTCAATATAGAATCAATTAGAGGCAGTTTATGTACTCACATCAAGTGGGGCAATTAATTAGCGGTAATAAAAAGCTAGTTTCAAAATCCCTTCTGCAAACACGAAAAGAGTGCATGTTGCTTTATCCAGCCAACATCTATGTGAAGGAAGATGCCAAGACAACTTACAGGTGCATATTGCATATTGTACTATTTTCTATGTCTCTGACTTTGAAACATGTAGTATCATAGAGATTGACTTAAATTGTTTGCATTTGAGCGTGTGGCCTTGAGCTACCCTCAAGCTCTGTAAACTGCTTCCTTGCCTCATGTGCTAGGAGCGTCATTACCGAATAGGGTGGACCAAAAGTTGTCGTATTAATCAGTTCTTTCAGGCAATCGTAGATCATCTGCATCACAAAAACAATGGATTAAACATATAATTTTTTGTTGAATGTTAGCATTATGTTTTGGATTTGCTGTTATGAAAATTATTTCTTTGTAATTCTAGTGTAACTCCCTACTAAATTCTGTTATGAATAAATGTATACCATCAATAATATAATTCATTTAATTTGACAAAAGTTATACTGAAGACAACATTTTAATGCAATATGAAAGATCCTTGAGGGTGTTAGAAATAGTAATTACTTCAGTTAGCTTTAGGTTTTACTTGAGTTACTATTTATAAGTTCAGTTAATAAATGCAACAGCATGCTTTGCATGCATGCAAAAGCTAGGTTAGAGTTTTTAGGGTTTTCCATAAGTGTTTAAATACACATTACATTATTGTTTGTATTACATCAGTTGATCGCCGTTTATGTATAAAGATTGAAGAGCCCTAGCTCATTCCGCATTATCTTTGTTTATTTCTGCCTCCAACCTTCAGTTTGGTATCAGAGCATAGGAGAAGATCAAATTGGTAGCATCAATTTCTGGAGAAGCCAAAGCCGTAACTTTGAAGAATTTGTAAGTTTTTTTTTGAAGAATTTTCTTAGAAGTTTTTTGGAGAAATTATTAAAAAAAAATAAAAATTGGAGTACCATGCCCTCCCTATAGTCCACAGAGCGATACTTTAGGAACTATCGCGCCCACAGTATAGTCTAAAGCGCGGTAGTTTGGGGAGATACAAGGTAAAAAATCAAGATTTCACCACGGCCTCTCCCTAGGACAAAGAGCGGTAATTGGAACAAGGCGGCATTTTTGGACAAGTGCAAAAAGGTTTTTACTTTATGTGATTGTTTTTTGACTTTCACACAGTTATTGAGTAAGAATTTTTTATTTTTACAAGAGAAGAAGATATTTGAAGATATTTTTCAAATCTTGTTTAAGAGGGAGAATTATTATTTGTTTTTTAAAAAAAAAGAGGAAGGGAGATTATTTTGAATAGAGCCAGTGAAAGACACCGTAGCGTCTATGGCTTCTAGCAACAATCAATCTCAGATTTCTCCTCTTACAGGGAAAAAGGACTATGATGTCTGGGCCACGAGGATGGCGGTTTATCTCAGGTCAGAAGATGCATGGGAATATGTTGTGTATGGCTATTCCGAACCTGCAGATGATGCAACTTTTCAAGCCCTTTCAAACGCAGAGAAGGATGTCCTACGAGCGCACAAGAAGAAGAATGCAAAGGCACTACATCTCATAATGAACGCTTTGGATAACAGTGTATTTCCAAATATATTAGCATCTTTACATGCCAAAGCAGCATGGGATACCTTGGCGACCAGTTATCAAGGTGTTGGTAAGGTTCAAACAGCAACACTCCAAAACCTAAGAAGAGACTTTGAAGATCTGAAGATGAAAGAATCAGACTCTGTAGACTCTTTCATGACCAAAGTCATGGGGATTGTTAATCAGCTAAATATCTATGGTGAAAAGATTGGAGATCAAAGGGTGGTTGAAAGGGTTCTGAGATCCCTACCCCACAAATTTGAGTCGAAAGTTCAGCGATTGAAGAAGCAAAAGATCTGAGTACTCTCTCTATAGACGAGTTGGCCTGATCTTTACTTTCATTCGAATCCAGACTCAGCAGGAATGAAGAATCCTCTCAAGAGAATGCTTTCAAAGCACATGTCTCATTCTCAAGAGGAAGAGGAAGAGGCAGAGGCAGAGGAGGATCAAGAGGACAAGGTAGAAGTGGCCGAAGTAATGGCAATGGAGATCAAGATCACCATCATAACCATGAAGGCGGAAACCGCGACAAAAAAAGGTCAGATAAATCTAATATTCAGTGTTATTATTGCAATAAATTTGGGCATTATGCTCATGAATGCAAAAAGAAAAAGGCTGATCAAGAAAATCATAATCCTAATGTGACTAATACCTCTAAGGATAAAGATGATATGTTATTTCTTACATGTCATGCTGCACACGAAAGCCCAAAGGGACTTTGGCTTTTAGGTAGTGGCTGCAGTAACCATATGACAGGTGACAGAGGTCTAATTGCAGACCTAGATGAATCAGTGAGGACATAGGTCAAAGTTGGCACGGATGAGGTGGTTCTAGTTCTTGGAAAAGGAGTGGTCAACATTCTGACCAAACAATGCCAACAAAAGACAATCTCAGATGTCTATTATGATCCAGGATTGAAGCATAATCTGCTTAGCATTGGGAAACTCACTGAAAAGAAGTACAAACTTGTCTTTGATGGATCAGACTGTGAAATTTATGACCCAAATCGACATTTGATCATCAAAATACAAGTGACTAGGAACAGGATGTATCCACTAGTCATGAATTGCAGTAGCAAGGTAACCTCTTTTGGTCAAAAAGCCACTTGCATGGATGATTATTGGTTATGGCATTTTAGATATGGACATCTTCACTTTGGTGGTCTCAAGTTTTTGCAGCAGAAAGAGATGGTAAATGGATTGCCCCTATGAAGGAGCCAGAAAGCAGTTGTGAGTGTTGCATCATTGCAAAGCAGCACAGGGATAGCTTTCCTAAAGGTATGTCTCGAAGGGCACTTGCACCTTTAGAACTTATTCATACTGATCTGGTTGGACCAATGCAAACTCAATCGATTGGTGGAAGCTATTATTTTCTTACATTTATTGATGATTTCAGTAGAAAAACATGGGTGTATTTCCTTCATCAGAAGGCTGAAACTTTTGGCAAGTTCAAGGAATTTAGGGCTTTGGTTGAAAAACAGAGTGGTTATCAACTCAAAGTATTGAGATCTGATGGAGGGGGAGAGTATGAATTAAAGAAATTTCATCATTACTACAAGCATCATGGAATCAAGAGGCAATTCACTACAAGATATACTCCTCAGCAGAATGGTATTGCAGAATGCAAGAACATAACCATCATGAATATGGCAAGGAGCATGCTGAAAGGAAGAAATGTGTCCCATGAATTTTGGGGAGACGCAGTGGCTTGTGCTGTTCATGTGATGAACAGATCTCCCACCAAAATTGTGAAGAACAGAGTACCAAAGAAAGCATGGTCAGGTATGACTTGTAATGTTTCTAATTTCAGAGTATTTGGTTGTGTTGCTTATGCTCATGTTCCTAAACAACAAAGAAAAAAGCTAGACGACAGGAGTGAGAAATGTATATTTCTTGGATATGGTGAACAAACTAAAGCCTACAAGCTATATAACCCTATTACCAAAAGGTTATTCTCAGCAGAGATGTTTTGTTCAAGGAAGAAGAGTCATGGAATGGAACCATAGACAAGGGTATGGGAGCTGCAATACCCCAACTAGAAGATGGAGAAGATGAGGAGCTGATTGGACAACAAGATCCAGTAGCATCTTCACCACTGTAGCAAATACTCCAGAAAGAACACCTAGAAAATCAGTTCGAGGTGAAGCATCAAGTCCGCTGTCAGGTAATGAATCTGATCACAGTAATAAAAATACTAGAAGATTGACAGATATTTATGATGAATTGGATGCAAATACCAATTATGTTTTTATTGCTAGTGAACCTGTGTTTTATGAAGAGGCTGTATAACAAGAGCATTGGGTAAATTCTATGGACGAAGAGATAGATTCCATTGAGAGAAATGATACATGGGATCTAGTTGACCTGCCAAAGAATAAGAAACCCATTGGTGTGAAGTGGGTTTATAAAACCAAACTCAATGAAAAAGGTGAGATTGATAGGTACAAGGCAAGGTTAGTAGCAAAGAGTTTCTCGCAACAACTAGGAATTGATTTTGGAGAAACTTTTGCACCAGTGGCAAGATTGGACACAGTAAGAGCAGTCCTAGCAATTGCAGCACAGAAAAAGTGGAAAGTGTATCAGATGGATGTCAAGTCGACATTCTTGAAGAAGAAATTAATGTGGAGCAGCTACATGGGTATGAAATAAAAGAACATGAAGAGAAAGTTTACAAGTTGAAGAAAGCTCTATATGGGCTCAAGCAAGCTCCAAGAGCTTGGTACAGCAGAATTGATTCTTATTTGATCAAAAATGGTTTTAGCAGAAGCAGCAGCAAACCAACACTTTACACAAAGGTAAATCAACAAGGACAGATTTTAATAGTTTGTTTGTATGTTTATGATATGATTTTTACAGGTGACCTCTCAGTAGATGAGTTCAAGGAAGCTATGAAGAAAGAGTTCGAGATGACAAACCTTGGATTGATGAGGTTCTTTCTTGGCCTAGAAGTAGAACAGTCAAAAAAGGGTATATTTATCTCTCAAAATAAATATGCTAATGAAGTTCTTAAGCGATTTAGAATGCTTAATTGCAAAACAACACCTACACCAGTGGCAACAGGTACTAAGTTGAGCAAAGAAAATTGCAGTCCCAATGTAGATCCAACATTGTATAAGAGACTTGTAGGAAGTCTCATGTACCTCACAGCTACGAGACCTGATATTATGTTTGTTGTTAGCTTGATTTCAAGGTTCATGGAGTCTCCCAAAGACTCGCATTGGCAAGTTGGCAAAATGATCTTACGATATGTTGCAGGGACTTCAAGCTATGGAATTTTATACTCAAGCACGGAGTATGATGTTTTGACAGGTTTCACTGACAGTGATTTTGCAGGAAGTTTGGATGACAGGAAGAGCACTTCCAGTCATGCTTTTCATCTTGGATCAAGGGTGATTTCATGGGCATCCAAGAAGCAGCCCATTGTGACACTTTCATCGGTAGAAGCAGAGCATGTAGCAGTGACATCAGCAGCATGTCAAGCAGTCTGGTTACGCAGAGTTTTAGAAGGTCTTCAACAGAAACAAGAAGGACCAACCACAATTTATTGTGACAACAACTCAGCAATCGCTCTATCCAAGAACCATGTTTTTCACCAGAAAAGCAAGCACATTGATACTAGATATCACTTCATAAGAGAGCTTGTGAACAATGGTGAAGTTCGTGTTGAGCATTGTAAATCGATTGACCAATTGGCTGACATATTCACAAAGCCATTCGCAAAAGATATTTTTGAAATTCATAGAAATAATTTAGGCATTGTAAAAGCTGCAGTAGTCAGCAGTAGTAATTAAGAGGGAGTGTTAGAAATAGTAATTACTTCAGTTAGATTTAGCTTTTACTTGAGTTACTATTTAGAAGTTCAATTAATAAATGCAACAACATGCTTTGCATGCATGCAAAAGCTAGGTTAGAGTTTTTAGGGTTTTCCATAAGTGTTTAAATACACATTACATTATTGTTTGTATTACATCAGTTAATCTCCGTTTATGAATAAAGATTGAAGAGCCCTAGCTCATTCCGCATTATCTTTGTTTATTTCTACCTCCAGCCTTCAGAGGGTTTGCACAACATATAGGAGCTAACTAAATGGACTCTTCTTCTTTGCTTACATTTTTTTAACTTGAATCACATCTTCCTTTTTTAGCGTGCACTAACCTGAACATTTGAAACTGAGTAGTAACTAGCAGAGGTCGGTCGTTCAAAACCAAGAGAACAATAACCCTGGTCGAAGAAGGAGGGTAACACATAGGGAGGCCTTCTAAATCTTATTATATAGAGCACCTTGGGTATTTGATGTAGGGACAACTAACCCCATTGAACGTCTTGGTAAGGGCACACGAGCCATCTCTGCCACCCAAGACAATTTAATATACCATACAAAACAATAGTTTAGAATTGTTATTCATTTATAATTTCGTTGGTCCATTTACTTTTTTGTAGAACAAAACACCAACTCTAAATTGATAGAAAAATAAACAGTAAACTCTGACATTGAAAGATTTATATTTGCAAAAATTGATAGTAAAATTGAAACAATCAATTGTGTGAGGGCAAATTATGACGTTTCTTAAAAAACCTTGATAAAGTAAAATAACTTCCCTAAAAACTTTCACTGTAGAGTTGATATAGTCAAGGAGTGTTGCTCCATTCGCTGCATTTAAATGTGTAGCAAGAAGAACATGAATGTCTGCACTATTGTCGTTTCCATCTTCAGGCCCATTGTATATAATCATGCCTAATCCTCATTCCAAAAGAACGGCTTCATCTTTATCAAATCTTGAATCCATACCACTAATGCAGGCAACTATCTTTCCTTAACTTTGCTAGGGTCTAGACCTTTGGGGAAGCATAAGGTTCCGGAACATTATTCCAATAATTTAAAACGCAACATGTCACAAGGAGATGCACCTTTTAAAGGTTTGAGTTAATATTAATTCAAGTTTATTCTTTGAAAAATAAATCATATCAATAAGTAAACTTGTAGTTATGAAAATCCTAGAACTACTCTCCTGGATAGAATTCTCTCAATCAGGCATTTCAATTGTTGTTTCTCATGTGAAAAGTGAAAAGCAGCAACAAACTACCTCATTGATATTCCCTCGCTGTAATAAATTGTGCTGTGGACTGTATGCATCCATTCTTCAATGAAGACCGTCCTTGTGCTTTGGACAGTGGACAATTAAACGAAGTATCTTTTTGGAAGCTCTGTTGAATTCTTGTGAGTTTGAAGAGTCCCGGTTCTTGACCGTTAACAAAATCGACATCAATAAGGTTTTCCTTCATTGGTCTTCAAATGTATTAATACAAAAGGTGGAATTCATCCATACAACATCAAAATTCCACACCATATGATATAGAGTGCTTCTGCCACAAGTGGCACTTAAATCTTCACGCCATTACATTAATAGATGTAACATTACATTTGGCGGGCCAGACTATCGTATGGTGTGATTCTGCCACAAGTGGCACATCTTCATGCCAACTTATGGCATTGTGTTGTGTTAAGTTTCATGTTTTTAATGATGGTGTAGTGTCTTAATTTAGATCATCTCTATGGCGATATAATCTATGTATCACTATGATTATATTAACTATTATGAGAGATTTTCACTGTTTTCTGTTTAAGAATATTTGAATAACTTTCAAGAAAAAAAAGGAGTGTGTCTTGCAGTGTGTCGTGGAAGCAATAAATTAATGTTCTAAATATGCCAACGATTGGTTTGGGTTGAAAGATGCAAGGATTAAATTTCCTTGAGGTAGAAATAGAACAGGTAGCAATACAAAGATGATATAAATTATTTTGAGCTGTTAAACTCTTTTGTGTTGGCATCAACCTCTGTTGAACTTATTTCTGTTGGCATCGACTTCCTTCGAATTTCGGTATGCTATATATTTTGAGTTACACCCATCCTTGATGCTTTGAGCAACTTCATTGATGATCTAATGTGTAGATTATTATTATTACTTTTAATCATTACCTTTTAGTTCAATTTCAACAATATGAACAATATTATATTTTGTTTCTTAACCAATATTTTATGACATAACTATTACTTTAACTTTTTTGTTTCTATGTTTATTATTTTATGACAATTATTTTTTAATTTATGTTTGCATTTTGATTTTTATAGTAACTTTTTTATTTTATTTCTATGTTTATTATGTATTAACTTTTTTATTTTATTTCTATGTTTATTATGTATGGGGATATTTTTTACTTTGATTTTTACGCCGAAGGTGTTCTCTTAATGAAAAACGATTTCTCTACACTGTAGCTAGATTCCTCGTCTATAAATCGAATGAAATTTCGCCATGTGCCTTCTTACTTTTCCGTCAAATTTACCGTATCCATAAATTTGTTGTTGGTGATACTTAATGGAGTTGAATAAAATAACTTACCGATAGCGTGATACTGAACTTACCGGCCCTGCTTCGAGTTTTGGGAGACCGACCAAGGTGGACACGAGATGAACCGTCCCGCAGTGGCTCGGTCCCCATATCATAATTTTCGCCCGGCTGCTGCTGATAACATAAGGAGCGGCAATACCTCGTTCTCCAGGATCGTCGATTTGACCTCTCGTTTGATCATTCACGGTGCCATGGTTTTCTTTCGTCTTTAAGTAAATACGCTTGCGCTTGCTTCTACTATCGGTGAGGTTGAAGGTATGTCTTTCCCCACCTGCAATAGGGTTTTATGGGTTTATTCCAGGGTTTTAAAACAAGGTTTTGATTTATTTATTTCTTTATGTACACAAATTCAAGGGCATGGCCAGGAATGAGGACCTTCATCCATGGTAGAAGAACGTACAGGAAATTGTCTGCCTTGGATTGCGACAGACCCCACAAAGGTCCACCTACATCTTTTACACAGAGGGTTAGCTCTTTCGGGCTTCTTGAATATGTTGGTCACGGTCACCTTGTGTGGAAAGTAATTTTGGCCCTTGCTGGTCCAAGAGTCGCCCACATTACGTTGTAACTCTACTGGACATCACATGTTTGATTTTGTTCATGGATACGAAAGAGTTAATATACTTATCATTGTTCTACAATTCCGAATTCTGATATTCAAGAGGTTTTCTATTTATTGGTAAAATATATCATATATTTGCAAAACTCTAAAATCTGTTATGTTTTAATATTTGCATTTATTAAGTATCTGAACATTTTGGAGATTGCATTGAATATCAGAACATTTAGGAGATTGCATGAGTTCAAAGGGATAAATGTGCAACTTTCTCAAAATAGATACCCTTGATCTTTGTCGTGCATCTCCTCAAGGCATGTTTCTCGAAGAACTTTAGTTTATATATCCAGCTCCAATCGATTGAAGGGTGTGAAGAAAACTTGAAGATAAAAGAGATTCATGGGTGGATTCATATTTTTGCCATGACTTCATAGTAAAGGGCAGTGGTTGATATTTACCTGCCTGTTTGGCATGAGCAATAAAGGGGGACAGATTCATCAAATATACCCCCAAATAATTTGCACAGAAAGCTAAGAAATTGAAGCTTTAGTTCAATAAAATACATATCAACATAAAGAAGACTATTAGCTCTTCCCTGTCTATCCTATTAGCTCTTGATCTGAGAGCTGTGAAACAGAGATGGATACAGCCATATAGAAGCCTTTAAAAAAAATCCCATAAAACACATTTTATAGGCTTTAGCTTGGGCTATATATATCACAGTAATAAAAAATATGTATGAATTATGAAATCCACAGTAGCATATATTGAGGAGATCAGTCGAACAATGTTAAGCTATGTATAGAACATGAATGTTCTCTGATATGATTAACTTGTAGATTTGTCTTTTAATTCTGGATTGCAGACAATAAGTGAACTTGACTAGACTGCCAACAAGGAGTAGTACCAACATTCAGGATGTTGTAGCAATGGATCCAAGACCATTATGAGAACGATGGTATAATTGTTTGATGGAAGTTTAGAAGGGAACCACATCAGTCTAGAAGAAGGCAGGCGATGATGATTCATCTGACCAGGCATTCCTAAGGAGCTTTAGTAGCATCTCATCTTTTCTCTTGGCTCTCTCAGTGCAATCACTCTGGACAAGAAGCAAGAGAAGTGTAAGAATACCAGCCTGAATGGCCTCCTTCGGTATTGCCTCCGAAGCACTGCAAATGACAAGGAGTGCACCGGCAGTGTACTCCATGGCTCTACCAGAGACCTTGAGAATGGTTTTCAGCAACACAGGGACAGCTAGAGCATGGTCGCAGAGAGCCTTGTTGCCTGAATTGGTCCTGCATAGCAATTCAATGGCTGCAAGGGCCCTCTCTGTGTCGCACTTCTCAAAATTAACCAAGCCTTCTGTCAGTGCACTTACTACCCTTGCTGCACCTGACTTCTCCTTGTTGGACTAAATGAAATAGAGTGATAGGAGCGATTTGATGCCAACCTTCAATGCCCGGGGATAGAGTGGTTTTCTCAAAATATTCATCGGGCCTTGCATTATGCCTTCCATGTTACCTGCCATAGCCTTGAGCTCATGGAGATCGTCAGATGAAGTGAGGGACTCAATCAAATGTGCAGCATTCACCCTAGCCTCCATGGATCCCTAGAGAAGCAAGGATGCAATGTGGGCTAAACCCCGGGGCTACGCTAATCTCATCCTGTCTACATCACTCAAAGGGAAGAACGGGAGGACGCCCAATGCCTCTTCATACAATTCATCATCAAATTGCGAATGCAGCCCCTCTGGATTTCCTTTAGCTTCCTCTTGTTTTTCTTCATCATCTATGAGTGTCGATATCAACACTGGAACAATCCCCTCCTGATCTAGGATGGTCTTGTTCTAATCACGCTCCTTGCCCAAATTCTTCAATGTCCTTAGTGCATTGGCTGTGATGGTAGCTTTGGATTGAGATGAAGATGACTCCATGATAGTTGATTTGACCCTATGGGGATCTGCTGGCTACTTTCAGGTGGGAATCCTCTCAATTCTCTTTGAGCTATTGGCCACATAACATTCCTATATGAGCCTCCCGAGGCTGTGGTTGGGTATGAGGGTGAAATCTTCAAGACTCTGCATTGTAACGGGACAAATGGTGTTGCCAATGGCCACCCATTTCTCAATGCTAGATCTACCGTAGGTCTGCCTTGTGTATAGGATGATTGGATCTATCATAAGGTCCATGGATATGGCCCATGGAGCACTCGAAATGGTAGGGGATCTGCACTGTGAGGACTAGTGGAGACATCACAGGCATCAATGTTCAGTTTGTGCTTCACCATTGTGATCAAAATTCACCCAAAAAAATACATCGAAAACCATTTGAAATATTGAACCCAAGCCACAATGAGAACATGGGTAATCCAATAAGCACAGAACTATTGAACCCAAGCCACGTCTAGTGTCTAATAAGGAAAGAGCGATATTTGAAGCTGAACTAAAAAGTGATTTGCAAATTGCAGATGTTACTATTGTGGAGATTGAAATGGGCAATACTACACATGCTGCTGCTATTCATGCTGGTATTCATAGGATTGAAGCAATTGGTTTTCTCTGTAGAGGACGAGGACATAGAGGACTGATATGGGTCTGTTTTTGAAGGAGAAATGTGCTTCTAGAGACTACAGGATTTGATGATGGAAGAAGTACAAAAGCAGAAGCAGTAGATATTTTATTGAGGCAAGCATGCAAACAACAGATAAAAACAACAATGGGGAAGTAGGGAAAAATAATGATTTGATCAAGGGAAGAGAGGGGAAGAGGGCCGGTCACTCTCCCTCTGTTATTCCCTCTGTCCTGACACAACCCACATGGAACTCTCTATCTGGCTGTCCTTGTGTTGCTGAAAACTCAACACTCCAAATTACATAATATTTTTTTATTTATTACATGTGGGCATACACATCTATCCACATACTCCATCAATCCACACCTTGTTAGACATTTGTTCTATATTATTAGTTTTTTCAAGTATCAATCCCCATCTTGTGCCTATATTGATAACTTGATATCAATTAAAGCAAAAAAGACAATCTGCCAAGAATGCTTCTACTCATTTGTTACTAAATAAGTTAATAAACAGCTCAAACAACCCAAAGTCCTGTTCATTTAAATGAACCCACCTCCTCTCAAACTCCAAGTTTGAAAACAATTAACAAATTCAACATTGTGTTTTCAATTTGCTTCCTCATTCTAGCCTCTTTCAACTTGTGCCTCCTATACTCCCTTGCACTGAGCTTTAAGAGAATTTACCTTTTCTCAAACTCCCATTTTGAAAACAATTAATAATTTAGCATTGCAGTGGCAATCCACTTCCTTAAATCAATTAAGGATGTAATAAGATGTCAGATAGCTCAACCCAACTATCATGATTCCTAATAAGGTAATTAATTGAACATTTGCATTGGCACACATATTGATGCATGCATCCATTATCAAGATTTCAAAGGATTACATATTGATGCATGCATCCATTATCAAGATTTGAAAGGATTGCCCATATCTCTGAATGAACATGCTTCTCTTCCATTCTTCCTTACGTTGATAACTTTTTCTCATATGTCATCAACACTGAGCAGAGTAGCGAGGAGGCTGGATTATTGGGGCAACTTTGCTCGTGCGTCTTCTAGAATATCTGAGTTGATTGACTAATCTAATTGATCTGTACTGTATTCATATTTTTAGAATTTAAGGACTCTTTGCATTAAAACTACCTAATTCATATCCATTGTGCTGTGACTAAATTTGTGATGTTATGATGGCAACTTGTAAGTTAGTGTATTTCTTTTTTTTTCACATAAGTCGGAAGGATTTTTAGATTTTAATTCTATTAAACATCAGAATTCTTACAATACCCTCTTCAGTTATAGGTGTTTGTTTTCCAAGTATCTTTTGTTCAATTGCAATATTTTTTTAAACACATTATTTCAAATTTTATAGTTGTTTGTTTTCCAAGAATACTTTGTTAAAGTGCAATGAAATTACTTTTTCAATGCATATTATGACTAATGATTCAAATTTTATTATTTCTTTTGAATTTTGAATTATTTAACTTTCAATGCATATTCAATTTTTTTTTTTTTTTGAATTATTTAAATTTTCTAAATACATAAATGTAGTGTGATTAGTATTTCAAATTTCATTATTTTTTTTTTAAATTTTAATTAATAAAAATAATTAAAAAAATATAACTAAAATTTTCAAAATTTAAAAAATATAACTAAAAATTTCAAAATCTTCTTATTATTAAACCTACTTTATAGATAAAAAAAATTACCATAAAATGTGAATATCAATTATATATTCTTTAATGCAACAACCATTTGAAATCAAGCCTTTTTCATACTAGATAAAATTGATGAAAAAGATCTCTTGGTATATAATTTCAACTTGGCACCATCTGCAATGAAAAGCTACCTTGTTTTCAATTTCAAGTAACATGGAATACATTCAAAGTTTTCTTTAAAATGAAAGTATGATGTTTTGGATGTGGAAATGGATGACATCTTATTTGGTAGAATATTAAAAATGAAAGTATGATATTTTGGATGTGAAAATGGATGACATCTTATTTGGTAGAATATTAAAAATGAAAATGGTATAATATAATTAGCTAATTATATGTGTGTGTGTGTGTTTTAAATTTGATAGGTTTGAGTGTCTTAACATGTGAAGTGAGAAGAATGTGATTTTAAAAATCAAAGAATATGTTTGTAGGGGTGTTTAAAGCTGATTATTTTAGTGTTTTATCATGTGAAGTGAGTGAAGGTTGCCAGTGGTTATGAAGGATTTGGAATGTTCAGTTAAATGTTTATAGTATCAGTCTTTAGAACCCCAACTAATAGCAAATTTACATCAGATTTAGTTACAATTCATATTACAAATTAGGTTCATAACAATGGCACTTTGTAAGAGCAATACCTTGTCAACATATTTCCGTAGAGTCTGGACACAAAGAAAATACAATAGGAGTGGTAATACATCTATTATTCCTCATCAACAAACATTTAGGCTCGTGGGAAACTTATGGTAAAGGAAGCTCTTGAAAAAATTTCTCTACCTTATGAAGAAGATCAAAGGCTATTGTTCCTAGAACATGAAGATTTTATAGAGATTCATAGTGAGGATGAATATAATTCATTGAATAGAGGAGATACTAAAATTCTTATCTCAAGGATAGTTCTCTAAACATCCCTACATGGATGCACTATTTTGGATAATCAATGGGTACAATCCTATTTTAGATAATCAATGGGTACAATCCACATTTAGGGATGCATTCCTTGATTTTGATACTTCTACAACGAAATATAACACCCACAAAAGTATAAAGTACCAAGCACCAGGTTGATAGTTTTGTGTAACTTATGAAAGTTTCCCATTGTCACCTCAGCAGATCTTCCTTTCATGTTAGGTTTTCTCTTCTCCAACACAAGGGGGCCTTCCCCACGATAAGTCTAAGTCCGAGCTTGAAAGTTTGAGATGAAGAGATTTTGGGTTAAGTTTGGTTTGTAATCTACTTTAATATGTTTGATCAAGGTAAGCTTAAGGTTTACAAATCCAACAAGCAAGTGTACGATGGGAAAGGAAAGTGTGATAGAAAGTGTCTAGACTTGATATAAATCCGATCTTGTCCTTTAACTGTTTCCTGTCTTGGGAGAAATCATTTATACCTCTATTGATTTTTTTTCCATAAACATTTAGTAACTTTGTTCTTGCAATATTTGACACATTTTCAAAGAGTTTGTTTGTTGGCCTAGGTTCCTTTGAAATATACTCTTGATGTTTGAAAATAGTCATTACGCAGGGTCGGTTTTGAGTGTGGAGGAGCTGCGCTAAACGAATTTGAAACTCAATGTTTCGACCCCTACTCTGGGATCATCATCAGGAGACAGATGAAGTATGAATGTCAACGAGAATGTCATTGTGAAACAACAAAGAACCTAAGAAATGAAACAATCCTCTCTCATTTAGTGAACTTGATTCTCATTAGTTCCTAAATTAACGTTTCATAGTGTACAATCCTCTCTAGATTAATCCTCTTTAAGCTTGAAACCAACACCTAGAGTCAACAATAGTGTTGATATTTTGAGATATTGTTCAAATTTTTTGGCTTTGGACTTTCTTTTGTTATATATTATCTTGTTGGATTATTCAGTTGCAATGCTACTCAAATACAAATATATAACAATTTTGTTAAAAATAATAATATAATGTATAATCGGTACAAATATGACCTCAAGTTTGTCTTGTTGATGAAAAAAAATTTGTTCTACCATCTATTTGTGAATGGAAGAGTTGAATTCTTTTAGCAAACTCAACATTTCCACCAAGTCCTTTAAAAGTGCGAGAACAAGAATAACGATTAACTATAATTGACGAGGCAACTCAAAATACTATTTTTTGTTGTTGTTAGAAAACAAGTTAAAAGAAATGAAGATTATCAATCTATACAGTTCATAAATCACTATAAAAGTGCACTTATGTTGCTTTGACTAATATGCAAACCATTCATGCACTTTAAAGGAGTGCCTTTTGAGAACTAAATGACATTATAAAGGGGTGATACAACCTACATTAAAAATAATAATATAATGTATAATCGGTACAAATATGACCTCATGTTTGTTGCGCCGAGAGGTGCTCTATAGCCCAGTATGAGGGAGATCTTGTAACATGTGTTGAGTGTTTGTCGAGTAACAAAATAATAATAAAAATAAAATATTGTAACGTCGGCCATTAATAAAAATATAAGAAGTAAAAAAGATAAAGAAGTAACCCAGTATGAGGGAGATCTTGTAACATTTGTCGAGTAACAAAATAATAACAAAATAATAAAAATAAAATATCGTAACGTCGGCCATTAATAAAAATATAAGAAGTAAAAAAGATAAAGAAGTAACCCAGTATGAGGGAGAAATAAAATATTGTAACGTTGGCCATTAATAAAAATATAAGTAAAAAAGATAAAGAAGTAAAAAATATTATAGCTGACATAAAAAGTAGAAATATAAGAAATAAAATAAAGAAGTAAAAAATATATTATAGTAGACATAAGAGGTAGAAACAAAATAAATAAAAACAAAATTACTATAGCCGACATCAGAAATAGAAAAAAATAGAAGGGATTTGAACCTTCGTCTCTCCTCGAAAAGCTCCTTGAGTGCAATACCTAAGAGGTTTGCACCTCAGGAGATTTGATCCCTCTCAGCGCTTGATAGAGCCTAGGATTTGGATCTAGGTTGGTCTTAATACAAATATGACCTCAAGTTTGTCTTGTTGATGAAAAAACTTTTGTTCTACCATCTATTTGTGAATGGAAGAGTTGAATTCTTTTAGCAAACTCAACATTTCCACCGAGTCCTTTAAAAGTGTGAGAACAAGAATAACGATTAACTATAATTGACGAGGCAACTCAAAATACTAATTTTTTTTTGTTAGAAAACAAGTTAAAAGAAATGAAGATTATCAATCTATACAATTCACAAACCACTATAAAAGTGCACTTATGTTGCTTTGACTAATATGCAAA
This sequence comes from Larix kaempferi, assembly GCA_027924585.1. Taxonomy (NCBI): domain Eukaryota; kingdom Viridiplantae; phylum Streptophyta; class Pinopsida; order Pinales; family Pinaceae; genus Larix; species Larix kaempferi. Next base: position 9,211,985 of record BSBM01000950.1, read on the forward strand.
CCATTCATGCACTTTAAAGGGGTGCCTTTTAAGAACTAAATGACATAAAAAAGGGGTGATACAACCTACACTTTTGAGAAATGATCGCTTAATTAGATGATGCACAATACTACACCTTGCAATTGTTGGCAAATAAAAAAGTATTTGAAATTTAACATAATAGGAAGAATGTGTCTTTTGAAGTACTTTGGGATTATTGAAACACATTAGTTAACTTATATGGAAATCCATTTTTCAAATGGTAGTCTAAGAAGAGTTTTTTATTCAACAAATTGAGTTGGTGTAAAGCAAATGATGGATGTGCATGTCTATATCAAAATTTAGTGGGCACTAGCAAACTAATGTTAGTACTTAACAACTATAAGTATCAATAAGAGTGAGTTTACATAAAGTTTCAAATTTTAAAAGCCATAAAGTTAAGGCACACACCATAAAAAGTGATGCATTAACATGAGTAGAAAAAATAGCTTTGGGGCAACGAACAACATAGTACTAATCTCCCCCTTTGTTATCTAAGAACTCATTGTTACATGGAATGATTTCCTAGATAACATTTTGTGGCATGATTTATTTTTCTTAGAAATGTTAAGGTATATGTAGGAATTTATCATCGACTAAGGTGGGGTGATAATCAATGAATCACAACCAATTGTTGTGATGGTTATAATGTTCATAAATTGTGTGCATTGCATCAAGCCTATGTTGGACACAACCTAGATGAGATTGATGTTACTAGTGAGATAGGGTTGTTGGATAAGTTGGGGGATTCTTTCTTATACTACAAAAGGACCATCCTAATAATCAAGTAAATGGCAACGTTGAGTGAAAACAAGCTCAATAATTTACACTTTACTAATGAATTTCAATGACAAGTTAGATATGATCATTTTAATCTTATTTAAGGACCATGTTGCTTGGAACTTGATAGAGTAATGTAATGTCCCTTTTTAATAATTTTATTAAAATGACCAATTTTTCTTTTTTTCCCCAAATTTGACCTTTGACTAGTTTTGATGCCTAGGTCTCCAATTTGCCCCAAGTACTCCCAAATCTTCTGAGAAGGTATATGGATGATGTTAGAACATAAATATGTGTTTCAGGGGTTCTTTTGAACCTTTAAAATAATTCTGCAAATCCTCTTTCAATTCTAGCCAATGTAGGGTACTTTACTAGTAATTTCCCTTTGACTAGTATTGGTCTCTAGGTCTCCAATTGGCTCCAAATGCATCCAAATATTCAATGGAGGTGTATGAATGATATTTGTACTTGATTATAATGTTCAGGGATGATTTATGAACATCAAAAGACTTCTGAAAACTTATTTAAACTTCTGGCCAAGATGGGAGTTTTACTAGTAATTTGGGGTTCCAATCCCCCCTAAGGTAAATGCTGAATATTACTCTCCAAATGCTCCCAAACCCACTCGAATTTCTGAATAGAGGCAGAGGATGTCTAAGGTACAATATTAATGTCTAGTGTGCATCATTATTCAATTTATTAAGCTGGTTATAACCCTCTCCCAAAGAACTACAAAATCACTAGTTCGACCTTGGGGGAAATAACATTAAATCTCCTTCAAATAAAATAAACCTGAGCAAGATGGCTCCAAATGCTTAAGTGTTGAACATGAAACTTGTAATACTCATCAATGGCAGTCCATACATCATAAATATATCAGAGAAACATTCTTCCATTTGAAATCATCATCAATACATTGACATACATCAATCTAGTGGGGGAATGGTCATTGTTTGCTCATTAATAATCAATTGTACATATAACCACTCGGTATTTTGACCTGAAAAATTTCTGAAGATGAATAACATAGTATATTAATCATATTACAACAGAAATGGATCATGAGAAGCTCTCCCAAAGAGTACAAGAGCTCACAAAAAACGCCCTCCCTCAAGGATCAAGAATATGCCATGCAAACTAGAAATGGTTGAAGGAGTGAGCTGCACTAGAAGAAACCATGAGCTTCCATGTAGCTTACACCTGCAAATAAAGACTCCATTAAATCTCCAAATGAAAGGTTTGGATGGCCTTTCCAATTACCAACTTGGATGGGAATCTTTCACCCTTGAAATTGGCTAAGGCAAGAAACTAGCCATCCACTAGCTCTCCCTCTTCACAAATGCAATTGAAAATTTCTCAAATGATCAAAATATGCCTTCATTCTTTGTTCTTGACATTTATAATGTTTCCAAGATATCTATGGGTCAAATTCCTTCCAAGAGATACATTCCAACTCAAGTTGGGAAGAGATTCCAAAGAATGCCACTTGTACAACAATTCCTAGTCTCCCACTTCCACCAAATCACATGTGGAAACACCTTAGCTGCCATAACTCCCTTGAGCGCCCTCTTGGAGGCTATTTTTAGCTCTGACATGTCATATATGTCATATGTCATCCTTCAAGTATGATTTGTGTCATAGGTGTCATAGCATCTTCATCATTGTTGTCTAGCCCAAGTGTCCCACTAGCTCCAAATTGCTTCTTCCTCTTCCATGGGAGTTACTCTTCCTCTACATTTCGACCTTGGATGAGTCATGCCATGAATAATACCTTTTGAACTCCCCCAAGTATGTTACCATTCACCTTGAATTCGACTTGGTGAGAGAATGATGCCAAGTGTAGTGGGGAAATCTAGCCACATGTGGGTCCCACTTCCTCCATGTATCTTCATAATCAAATGCCACTTTGATTTTCACTTGTATATATTTATTTATCTCCTTTATTAAATATTTATGCCATTCTAATGTTCAAACATCATTTATTATCCCCCTTATCCCAAATCCCAAAGATTCCACCTCCAACCTAGGAAACTAGTAATTTTCCTCCTTGGCAATTATTTGACCTTTAACATCAATTTGACAAACTCTCATGAATATGGCCAATGGCCTCAGGCCATTGTGACCCAATTCAAAATTTGGGACATGATAGTAAATACCTTATCACCTAAGCGGGTGGCTTTCTAAGAGAACATAGGGTGGGAATGGTGTATATGGGTGGCTTTCCAAGAGAACACAGGGTGGGAATGGTGTATATATAATTTTTTGGCCCATTGCTAAGAGGACTTCAACAAAAGGATAGAATTAGAGAAACCCTTTCACAAAAATGACTTTCATGATTCAAGAGACTAAAGTAAATAATGATGGTTGTAAACCAAACTCCCTTAGACACATGATCATCCAAACAAATTATTTTACAATGGGATTTTTTTGAATGGAACAAAGCCCACAAATTCATCTTGATAGTTTAGATCGAAGTGCACAAAATTTGTTCAATCACAAGTCAATTTGTAGCAACAATATGCATATGTTGACGTTTACTTACTAAAGTCACGAAAACATTCTTAAAAACATTGTTAGAATATATTCAATCTTTGTCAAATCAACCATGTATTGTTGCAAGTGATTTAAATTATTTGATTACACTAGGAGAAAATAAAGTTATTTTTCAATGAGTGGATGTAATTGGGGAGGGTCTCTAAGATGTGATAGATTAATACCACAAGGTGGATGCTCTCTCCAAATATGGTTTGTATACCTACAGCAATTGTTGGGGTGCCTCCCACTAAATTACTCATTGATTAAACTATTTGAGTGATTGCCCGTTTCTTATATAACCCACAACTTCCTATTATATATGTCTCTCTCCCTTAGTTCTTTTAGGCCATTGACCCATCCTTCTCTATATTCTTAGTTTCAGGCCACATAAAAATCCTTATTCTTTGAAAGGGATACTAGTTTTCAACAATGAATATGGGATCACTGTGTGTGGTTTCACAACTCTAGAATGCATGTATGTAAGCAAAAGTCAAAGGATCTCTACATTGACATCAAGATTTATAATAAGACAATACTGTGCTATATATTTTAGAGGAGGGATATATGTATGGAGATATCACAATATCATTGAGCCTCTAATTCAAAATGAGATATAACTTATTTATAAGGTGGAGGGTATGAAGGAGAAATATACAATTTTTCTGGAGTAAAAAATTTTCACTTAGGGTCAATCAAATACAGATTATTTTTTCCAAACAACCATGAAAAATTAGAATTGTAATAGAACTCCCTTCATTTAAAAGGAAAAAATTAGAGTTAAACCAAAGATTGCAAATGAGTCAACACCATACTCTAGAAATCCACCCTTAGACTACTCAAACAAAACCACACAACAAGCTCTTCAAAACATTTGTTTTACTATTCTCTTTTTTACTTCATTGCATGTACTTTACTTCCCATTTTTTTCCTTTCGGCGTTCCGTTGCACCTTATGGGGCAATTGCTAGTTTATTAACTTTTTTATTTCTATGTTTATTATGTATGACAATATCTTTTACTTTAGGTTTACACTTATTTATTTTCATACACAAAGTTTATTTATTTTTATGGACAAAGTTTGAATCCATAAGTGTTAGTTATCAAGATTTTTTATTGACTTTTTTATTTCTATGTTTATTATGCAATATCTTTTACTTTATGTTTACACTTATTTATTTTCATATATAAAGTTTATTTATTTTTATGGACAAAGTTTGAATCCATAGGTGTTAGTTATCAAGCCCCTCATTATGTATTATGTATATGCGGAGGAGCCAATGGTTTAAAACCATTACATTGTGTATAGTTGGATGGATGTTGCATGTATCTATACTAGGAAAACATTGCATTGTGTACATTTGGATGGATGTTGCATGGTGTACAGTATCCATACTAGGTTGATCCAATAGGTAGTGGACTCTTATTCTAGAAAGCATTCAAGTTTATGAAGAAAATATTCAAAATAAATAGCTAATTACTATAACTGGTGTATTCAGGCCGATACTTTTCTCCTATAAAGCATTAAAGTTTATGAAGAAAATATTCAAAATAAATGGCTAATTACTACACCTCGTGTATTCAGTTTCTAGGTCACTTAATATTATGCCATTGGACACCTTCCCAAAGTTAACTAGATCACAAATTGCATGCACAGAATACTTCTCATGGCATATAATCACATCAAAATACACAACGAACTGAACAAATCCATGCGATATTGAAAAACACTTCTCTTAGATTGAGGTCAAAATACACTATTCAACAACGCTTCTCTTAGATTGAGGTCAAAATACACTATTCAACAACACTTCTCTTAGATTGAGGTCAAAAAACACTATTCAACAACGCTTCTCTTAGATTGAGGTCAAAATACACTATTCAACAACGCTTCTCTTAGATTGAGGTCAAAATACAACATTGCAGCCTCCAATTTCAACAATGTCGTCATCTTTTTTAACTCTGGCATTTGTACAACAATGAGTTTAATAATACATAATCAATATATACAATGACCAATTCACTTTCACTGCATACAATTCGACCTACCAACCTCGACAGGTATCCGTTGCCATGCAACACTTACTTTTTAAGAGAATAATTATTCTTTAATTTATTTTGTTAGGCAGTGCCCTTTATAGGGTTAGGTTCAAGTAAAAGTTCTTTAAAATTTTAATAATAATTGATACTTATTTTAATGTTAAATTTTTATGTATACATAATATTGTATATTATATTTCTATTTTTTTTAATCCCTTTCTCAAATACTTGTTAACTAATAAACATATAAAAATAAAATTTTAATTATCATTAAATTATTTCTATTAATATTGTAAAATATCTTTATATAAAATTCATATATATAATATTCCTATATAATAATATTGATGTAGTCTAAATATTCTAAGTTTTCAACTTGTTCCGAACATATTTTTTATCTTATTTTGTTTGGAGTTTAATCGGAAATCTTTAAAAAATCTTAGAATTACATATATTAGCAATGTAAATTGCATAATTTGGGTGCCATGGGGTATTAGAGGGTGTTGAATCTATTTCTAGATTGGAAAACACAATTTAAACACTTCCAAATTTAATTTTTACCAAATTTACCGGATTTCGACCAAAACCCACTGTTAAATCCAAAATATATAATAAATAAACTACTCCTAATAATATTTATGTAAATATAGTATTTTAACATTTATTTCTATTTATATGTATATATCACACTTTTTATATTATATATAAATCTTATATAATCATGGTGGTGGTATTTAACTTCCACCAAGACCAAGTTTGGTCTATTGAACCTTAAGAAAAAAGACAATACATTTAAGTTATTTGATTTGTTTTAAAATATTATTCCTATGCTCAAAAATCTTAAGGAGGAGTGTCCCTAACTCGCTATAGTTTTGAGGGGCTAGAAGGTTAGAAAAGTTAGTGTTGAAACAAATATTTTGGAACTCATATCCAATGTGGGTGTAAGCAGGGTATTGTAACATAAAGTGATTTTCATCTTCAACACTCATAGACTTCATATATAGAAAATCCTTTTATCCCAAGGTGTTTTAGGAGTTGTCCAATATCTAGTTTCATTATGAAGCTCATGAGAGTTTGTTCTAATCTTGGAAATATTATTTTTTTTCTTTGAGTTTGTTAAGATAATTTTGTTCCTCAATATTAGGGTTAATGATCTCTTTATAATATCGATATTTTCTTTATCCCTCTAAATATTCGTTGCACCACAATTTCTCTTTGAACGTAGAAGTAATAATGCTTTTAATGTTATCGGTAGTTTGCAGAGTGGTAGTTTCTTCAAACCTCCAATAATTTAACCCAGTTGTGGAATCTTTAAACCATCCTCTCTTGAGGCATAGGTGGTTTTGGCTGGAATCAAGAGCAATTTTAGGAAGTTAGTGGTATCCTATATTGTTTAATTTGTGCTTATACATTATATATATAATCATAACCATGTTTCAATGGGAGAGATTCCTGCTTCTAAGAGGAGAATACAATAGGGTGTGTTGCTCTTAATTTTTATATTATAACTAATAAGCCACTTCTAGATTTGCTCAATTATTCTCCATGATTCTCCGAAAATGTTGCATCCTCGAGATTCACAACCATATAAGGTAACGAGAGTCATGAGCATTTTAAATAGGAATTTATTTCTATCTCACATCACAAGGTTTGTCGATTTACAATTGTTTTCAAGACTGAAGTAGGATTTACACCCTCCATTAATCATCTTCTCAATGCTATAGTTCCAGTTGAGCTTGTGATGTAATTCAATTCCTAGATATTTATAAGAAGTTACTTCCTCCAAGATTCTATTGTCATATACAAAATTTTCATAAATACCCTTATTGGATTTGGTAATCATGACGTTTGTTTTGTCGGTGTTAACGATCATGCCCATATTGGTGCAGAAATCCTTCAGAATTCATAATTACTTCTCAAAATCATAGGGGCACCTTGCCATAAGAACAATATCATCAGCATAGAGAAGAAGCATGATGATTATTTTTGCTAAGGTCATTCCAACACAACTTGCTTCTTCTAAACAATCTTCTAACTTATCAATGTAAATGCCGAAAAAATTATCTTTATTCATTAAATTAAACCTTTAAACATATTTCAATATCTCTTTTACAAAAATAAAAATATTTTTAAAAAACCTTTAAACATATTTCAATCTTCTTTTAATTATCTATATATATCACACTTTTTATATTATGTGTAAATATTATACATATATATCTTGTATATACATATAACTATATTCATTTGATTGATTAAAGAATTTATATGATTATAGAATGAAAATAAAAAATAATTTTTTAACAAACTGCCATTATAAAAAATAATAACTTTAAAAACTTCATAAATTATTATCTTACCACTTTAATCACGAATATGCACATATTTATAAAACTTATGAAGTAGAATGTTAAACATAAATGGAATCATGTTTTTTTAAACTTATGAAGGGAAACATCATAGATAGAAGGGCCTACAAGCACTAGAAAGGACCTTTGGCCATGAACTATATTTCCAGTTTAAAATATATTATTGAAGAAGGGACAAACACTTAAAGTATATTATTGTTGTGTTGGTTTAAAAAAGTTTTTTTTTATTATCCATGTTAAAAGCTTTTTTTTGTTTATGAGTTATGAATTCAATAGGTTTGATAATATTTTTAAAGTTTTTTAATTTTTCTTTTCTAATTTATTGAACCACGAGATACTTTTAAGATAAAAAAGATATATTGCAAAATGAAAAACTTTAATTTAATTATATAAAAGTTTTTTTTTAAATTTATTTTTACAATATAGGTGGTCGGATATTTGATAACAGAGGCATTGAATATGCGGCACGATTGACATCAAAGACCGACGCCTTTAGCCTTTGGTGGTATGGCGACGATGTCAGATTCTTTGTAAGGGTCCGTCAAATATCCGACGGTATTTGCATTGTAAGAAGTCAGATGTTCGACGACTTTAGCCATCGGTGGTATGGAGACAACGTCAGATTCTATGGAAGTGGCCATTGAAGATCCGAAGGATATGTGTAATTTAAAAAAAAATTACAGATATCTCGTGACATGAAAAAATTCACCTAAGCTACATAAATCTATAATAAAGAGAAATATGACCACAACATTCCAATTTTTGAGTGTTGTTGATGAAACCGCTAAGAAAAAACATTACTTTGATCTTATATCTAATAAGTATGCGAAAACCTTCACGGATATATCATATCAAAACCTTCACATGGGTGGATTGAACCAATATTACTCTGTTCTGGCAATGCATCACTCAATAAAACCCCAAATAGCTTCCATACTCAAATCTATATTTATGAGTAATGAAATATAAGTTGGAAAAATGTGTTGGGTATCGAATTGATACAATTTTAAGTTAGTAAAGAGGGGAGAGTAAATGTGTTCTTCTTATTTATGTATATGTATCCCCTGCAGTCATATCTTAATGGCCATCTCATAAAACTGAATTGAACTACTAAGGATACTAAAGAAATACTCTTGCAGAAAAGTCATTTTTCCATGTTCCTTAGGTTCTTCAACCATTGATGATCTCAAAACGAATTATGTAGGATCTTTAGATAAATAAAGTGCATTGGATTTTGCATCTTCCATGAAGCTTTTTTATTATAAGGATCTCTCTCACTCCCAAAATCCCCGGATGTTTCAGGCACTACGTTTCCATTGGTATAATCTGGACAAAATGTAATAGAATGTTGAGCCATGGTTATTCAAGGACATAAAATATACAAGGAGATTGATCTTCTAAGTTAATAACCTACAAGTGAGGAAAATGACATTACAAAGTTGGGCATTTCTGTAGAGGTGTTGGAAGATTTATCAATGAGAAGTATTGATGACTTAGGCCATATGCTCCCGAATGAAGACACATTACAACAAGGGGAAGAGATAACATGAATATCTTATAGATGAAACAGGTTATAAACTTGATAGTCCATTCAAGTTCCAAATTAGTTATTACTTGTAGAAAAATGACACAAAGGAGGTTGAGAAAGCTAAACATGAGGAAAGTCCATCATAAAATATAGATGGAATATAAAAAAAGTGAGGTAAAGTGGAAAAAAATGAAATAACTTGAAAGGGTTATGGAGAACATAGAAAACAAAACTTATTATTGCTGGAAAGAAATGTAGTCAATTATAGATGTGAAAAAGGTGGCCAGACAAGGTGGAAAGGATGAGTTAAACTATATGGTGGAAACTACAAAATATGTGTAAGATGCTACTAATTGCACATGACATTGTCTTCTCCTTGATCTAAGGATGGATTATGCATAACTTCTTTGTGTGCTTATAACAAGTTCGAGTTTCCAAAGTTCCATGTGGCCTTATAGAATGCACACAAAATACCATCTTATCTCAAAGACTTAGTCTTGACCATATCCATTATAGTAGTTGTCAACTCATCCAAAGTGATTGCTTACACAACCTTGTATGGGATTCATATATTCTATGTAGGCCCACATTGAGACAAGTCTGCATGTCCATTCTACATCTCTAATATGTGGGAATTTGGGACTAATACATTGACCTGTAGTGGCAGACAAACTTTTTCTCAATCTCTTGCTTCATTAGTCTCTCTTATGTGATGTTTTCTTCATTGGTCAATATCTATTGCATATCTAGTGGAGTTTATTTTTGAGTTGGGATCACTAAGCACTATGTGCTTTTTCAACTTTTGTAGTAGGTCTTAAGGATTGGTGACCTTGGCATAATTCTTTCATCGAAGGGATTTTTTTTTGTGGTGCTGGCGAACTTTTTTTAGCATGTAGGCATTTTACTTCCCATACTCCCTTAAAAAGGATGCAATATGACAAGCGTCTTTCCAATAAGTGTCTTATTTTTCTTGTTTTCTTTTGTGGACACCATCTTGGAGTTCTTGTCCAAGTTGTTTTGCCGTGGATACATTCTCATCTATTAGTTCTGGCCCAAGTTCTTCAATCTTCATTTCAACACAAATTTTTGGGATGCTTCGAATTATTAGAACAGATATCCCGTGACATGAAAATTTACCTAATTGATGTCTTCCTACACAAGCTTCATCATGAAGCCTATCCAAGCAATCAGCATACCCGGAATTGATGGAATTGATACTAATTATAAAAGGTGCAAATAAAATAAAACAAGAATGCTAAGGGAATCATCTGCTAGGCCATCTATATATCCTCCATCATATAAATAAAGTATCCTCACCAGCATATCACCCCACACTAATTAACATCTCAGAAGCCATGGTGCAATGAATCAATGTGCACGAATTAAGGAGTTGTGTTTTGTGATTACATGACTACATAGTGTGTTAATGTGCACCTTTTTGTTTCTTTAACATTTGTTTGTTTCAACTTTCAAGTGTTAAAGATAAGTTTTTCAAACAATGAATTTTTTTAATGTTATCTAGTCATAGAAGAAAACATAACAAATGGAATTTTAGAATTTATCCATTTTTTTCTTCTCGTAGATTTCTATGTTTTAATCCTTGTACACTTTCAAAGGATTACTTTAGGATTCTCTAATATAAGGACTAATATCTAGTTATTAAAATTTAGTTATATGATAAAAATTGCAATAAAAAACATCCAAACTTTATAACCCTAAATAATCATTGTCTAAATGATATAATAATTTAATGTTGTTTAAGTGATAATCACTATATTTGATAGTTGACCAATATAATATATGAATCAATATAATATATGAATTAGTTTAATATTATTTGTAGTTATCTTTAAAAAAATGTTTATGACCTAGTCAACGAGGAGTTGATTAGCATTTCATATAGGAAATGAGATGTCAACTAGTTTCATATAGACAATGGGATGACAACCAATTTCATTGAAAAATTGAACATGCCAACTAGTTATTATCATTCCTTGGGCTTCCTTGATGAACCACTATAATGGAACATAAAAAAGATAAATTAGACAATGCCTCTAATACTTCCTAAATTGCGTGTTTCCTTGGTGAAAAACCATAATTGAACCTAGGTAAAGATAAATTATACATTGGATTTAATAGTTCTTAAATTACATGTTTCCTTGGGTATGAAAATAATTTTTTTAAAACCAAATTAGAGAGGTCACCAAGTATGGGACTTATTAGAATTCTTGGCATAGGTTGAAAAAACCCATGTACTCATTGTCTTTAATCATCTAAAAATTTCTCTCAATTCCAATAGCCCCTAGAAATTTTAGAGTACATTGCAGGTGAGTAATTATAGGTTAATTTTTATATATGCAAGTAATCCAAATAAGTTTTCAACTCAAACCAGCTATGATTAAGTGCAAAGGTGTGATCTTTCTCGCCCTTTGTTTGCCAGCTAAGTTTGAATGTCAAAAATTCTCTTCCAATAAAGCTAAGGATATCATGATTGTGGAAATATATGATGGTAGCATGAATCCTTTTATTCATGTTGATAATTGTACCTAGCAGTAGGATGGTGAAGGCATGTAGAATTATTTTTTTATTCAAAATTTTGCCCATACTCTGGGATCCATTCCTAATGTCTATAATTTACAAGAAGATATAAGACGGTGAACTAGGGGTTTTGTTATTCTTGAGATTCAAATATATGAATACTTATCCTTTGTGTTAAGTCATCCAAGGTGAGAGACATATTGAATCCCATTAAGGAATTTTTACTTACTGACAAGTTGCATGAAACCCATTCTACTCTTGTTTGTCCTTATCATCAAGACATGTATCCTTCCAAATCCCTACAAAACCATTGAAGCATCCTCTCTATTGCAGGAAGATTGGATAGAATGGAGAGGATGCAAATGATCTACAGGATTTGAGACATATCTCATTCAAATATTCTCAAGGAGATTCCAAGGAAATTAAAGAGAAGGGTAAGGATGGTTCCAATGCATCATATACTCAGCCTTTGAAGTTGTGGAAACTCGACATTGGTTATGAGGACCAACCAAACATCACTTCTATAAGATATTATTGGGATGAAAATATTATTTCTAAGATCATAGCCTTCCTAAAAAATTGATTTTGTAAAGTTTTACTAAGATGTAAGGCATCATGGGAGAGCTGGGGGAAATGAAATTTGAGTTGTGACCAAATGATAATACCATTAAACATCAATATATCGTCTTAATCCCAAGGTTAAAGAACAATTGAAAAAGGAGATTAAGGGAAAGATGGTTATAGGTCTGATATTTCCTATAAAAGAGTCTATTTGGATTAATCACATTGTCATTTAGAGCATGAAAGATATGGATCAAGGTCTGTTTGGATTTTAGAAGTTAGTTATTCATGTATGTGGGAAATGAAGCGTGCTCTTTTACATATTTATTCTTTGAATAACATCAAGTCAAGATGGAAAAAGAGGACAACCAAAATACCTCCTTTACCATTGAATGGAGTTTTTTTGCTTACAATGTTATGCTTTTGGGATTCAATAATTCACTAGTTGTCTTCTCTATAATTGTGTACAAAAAATGCCAATAGTTTTGAAGGAACTATGAAAATGGATGGAAATAAATAAAAATGTCTTAAAGCAGCTACAATTTAAAGTATGTCATATTACATCATTTCTCTTGCCTGTGTCCTGTAAATATGCATCTGTTGTTGATACTTATAGTTTCTTGGAACAACTTCCCTTGATTTGTGGAGCTTGACAATGTCTACATTTTCTTTACCTTTCAAAACAGCTTTCAACATACTACAAATATTTTCCTGTTGCAATAATTTCATGGTAGGACCCCTCAAATAAAGATTTGCTTGTTTATGAAAATAACGAAATGAACCTACAAAAATGCAGTCTCAGTAGTCTCAATGAAGAAAAATAACATTAATAATGAACATTTTACGTTTGATGAACATTTTAATTTAATAATGTAAATTACAATAATATTCAAGTAAAATAATGGGTAATAAGAGTTCACCCGAGGAAACATGGAGAACACCAAATCAAAGTATATAATACCACCGATCACATCAAAATGCCAATTTTTCTTCTGAAATTTCAAAATGTTTCCCAAGGCTATTTGTAACAAGTTCCAAGGGATGAGTGAAATAGCCATCGTAAAATTCAACACTACAATTATACACCAGAAGAAATTTTATAAGTCATGGAATACATGCTATGACAATAATGATTCAAATAAATAACTGTGGAAAATGGATAATTCCTTACCTTTTCAGAGGCTTGGAAAGTAGGATATGATGCTTTAGTTTCATAACAAGCCCCAAGAAATTGTCAAAATTTATATGACATCGAGTGGGTTGTAGAAAGGCAGCACCATATCCATTCATTGAGCTCCTCTATGTTTCGAGAATAATTTAATATTCTCTACTGGACAGGGCCAAACACATGAAGGTGGAAGCTATTATGGCCCCTCCCCCCCTCGCATCACTCTCAATTACCCATACCCAATGCATGTACTTGAAAAAAAAATTATGTGCAAATTCATGCAGATTTCATCATAAACAAACATTTACCATTTGTTCAATAAAAGCTAACATTCATTAAACCATTCATTCATTCAGTCAACACATTCATTCAATAAAAGCTAATATTCATTAAACCATTCATTTAGTCAACACATTCATTCAATAAAATCCAACATTCATTAAACCATTCATTCATTCAGTAGGCAAAAAATCATGCATGACATAATATTATCAAAAATAATTTCACAATATTTCTTCAGTCACTTCTTTCTAATTTTTCTTCTCTTTACAAAATCAACAAGAATCTCATCTTCTGGAATTTTACCTTCGGTTCTTGGTGCTTCATCAACTTGTCATGATGTCTACCTCGTAGAGTGCTCACGATGTGGATTTTACGGCAAGGGGTTCGGATTTGCTGCAATAATGTGAAAATGTTACATCGATATATTTTGTTATTATAATGACGAGTATTTCATTTAAAAAAACATTACAAAGGTGTTTTTTTACTTGTTGTGGCCACATCATGTTTTTCATATTCCTGTCCAGGATCAACCAGTACAGTGTAACCCTCTACATGCTCTGCAGTTGAAATATGGATAATTAGTACAATTAATGTTCATCATCTGCAATGCTATATATAAAAATGTAGCATATGAATAAATTCATTACCAGGATTCGAAGCATGATCTTCGATTGGTTGTTTTCCATCCTCGACATTAAGGGGATCATTGCTTTCCTACTCAAAACAGAGTCAATATTTTATGTCAATTATTTATAACGAATATATTGAACATGTAATAAATCTTCATTAAACTATATAGATTTTATATGCCTGTGCACCAGATGGATAACCAGAAGACTGTGTTTTCCCAGACAATCTTTTTCGACGTTCAACAAGAGCTTCAAAGTCATGCTGGAAGCCAAGTTTCAAGTCTTCCTCAGTGGGAAATTCTTTGAATCGGTCAGCCTGCATATTTGCATAACATCATTAATTTACATTTTGCGGCGCAATTAAACGAAAATAATTTGCAATTTATTATTTGGATGCATTATTGGTTTTTCGATACTTACAATTTGTGCCACCAAATTTGAATAACCACCAGGCACAAGCTTGTGCTGACCAATTTTTTCTAGTCTTGCCTTTGTGGCCTTTGATGTGTCTGACAACCTATGCAAGTGTTGAAATACGTTAGATGTTCCAAATTCGATATAAAAATTAATAATAATAAGGTTTAGAATTACATTGTGGAAAGTATTACATACCTCTCTGTGCCTGGTGGTAGCTTTCCTTCTTTTCTCAGAGCCCTCTCCTTTCCATCTTCCACTAGGGCTTTCCACTCTCTTGCTGGAATCATCGTAGGACACTCATACCTAGGGTTCCTTTCTAGGTGAACCCTATATTGGTCTCGGACAATCTTCATATGTTGTCCAACCTTCTTTAGGACCGCGACTCGATCGAAGGTCTCATTGCCGAATAGGACAACCAACCGATTAGTGAGCTCATCTTTTAAATTTTTTGTTTGTCTATCCCACCTTGTGCATATGGTGGGCCCGAATATCTCCAAGGAAAAATCATTTAGATGTTTATAAAAAACATCATTTCCTTCAAAATGATCATGCCATCATTAGTTGAAAAAAATGTTTTATCGGTAATATTGCAATCAAATTATAAACACTAACTTGAACAATGTATAATTACCTAGGATCTTCTCTATCTTTATTGGAACGAGATCTTTGTCCACCAAAAATGATTCCTGTATTGTACCCGTGCTAGTGACACGAGAAGATACAGGAAATGTTGCTTTAGCAATATTAATACTAGCAGGATCTGCATCGACCCCTTCTTCTGCACTATCTGGTGTGCATCAGTCACTAGTGGGTGCACTCTCTGCTGGCATTGGGGGTGTCACGGAATGTGTTGCCGACTGTTTAGTCGACAAAAATGGCACATGAGTCAATGTACGTGGAGTCGTTTTCTCATGTGACTGATCTCCACGAGCATCACTGGGGCCAATACCGCCTTGACCACTGGTGTGTGGTCGCAGAAAATCCTGTAAATGCAAACCATATTTTATAAGTTCACTTTCATATAAAAGTAAAAATTATAAAGTTCTAAATGAATTTATATTATGATTCAAGATTCTGCAACTTACTTGGCATGAGATCTCTTTTACCAACACTTCAACCTTGGCTTTAATCTCGTCTGTTTGTGGAATAATGAATAGAAGACGAAGGATATCCACATTAATTTTTTTCAAGGTCTTCTCTATCACCTTAACTAGGTCTAGAGAAGAACCAATGTCAGCATCACCCAACAACTCATGCAGATCAAAAGATATTGATTGTTGTGATGTTGTTTCATACACCGTGTTATCACCAAAGTTGAACCCTGACTGCTAGGTTCAAGCTTAGAGAAATCTTAACAGTATGGAAATGTTGGTTGGGAATGAGACTTCATTTGCACATGAATATCGCTGAGATCAGGGAGACATAGCAGATATATAAATGTGACATATTGTAATATGAAGGTCTACAAGCATGAACTTACAGAAAGAGTGAGCTAATCCCATTCCAGATCCTTAATAAACATGCGTATAACTCATAAGAATCCTGGTATGGATGCATAAGGACCATACACAAAAAAAAATCATGAACAACACATCATTTATCAATTCATAATAAAATAGCATAGGGCTCATCTCGACTGTAATCACTCCAAAGCATCTCTTCAAAATAAGTACATGTTTGCTTGCAACCAACAGTAGCAACTTTTTTCTAACCTTGCCTCAGCCCTCGGCTGGAACTCCCCTCCTCCTCCCTATTGACAATGACAAACTTTATAGAAAATACAATTTGAGAGCAGTTGCAAGTGTTTAGGAGAACAAATCTCACAATAAACTAAAAAATATTAAAGCTATTGTAAGCAATCTGGGAATGCTCCTTAAAGGTTGCCTCTTGAATCTGAGATTGAACCTTTTGAAATCCTGTAACTACTAAATGCTCGATACCTACATCCTGAAGATATGGCTTGATCCCTCTAAATATGGATGTGCTTTTCCACTTGTTTTTAAGTTGCTAATCAACTGCCATCAAATCTGGAATTGTTTCTCCAATTGTTGCTTGAAATCAGGAAGAAATTCATGGAATCGATTCCTCTGTTTCAAGATATTTGACCACCTGTCTTTTAGATCTAGGATTTGATACTGATTTTGATACCCTGTTCTTCAGCTGACTGATCCTCTGCCACTTGTATTCCTAGAAGCTCGAATTCTTCCTTTAAAGTCCAGATGTAGCATTGACTGCTATCTAGTGTTGTAAGGTATCCAACTGACTCTGTCTCTGGATACTCAAATACTGTTTCTAGTTGCTCATGTCACACTTGAAATTTAAGATTTGAGGTTGATTGTCACCACCTGTTCATTAGCTGTCTTCCTCCTCAGAATTGGGTAATTGTTGGGTTGAATTATGTTGAGTGCTCACCGAAAGCCATTTGGCTTGATCCACGATGACAAGGAGATAAAAATTCCTCATCGCAACATGCAGTTCGAAAAAACTCATAAAATTGAGGGGGGTCTCAAAACCGTGACAAAGTATATTGCTCTGGATCCTTACTAGTTTTCTTCGTAGCACATTTTAAGACTTAGCTTGACTCCTGGAAAATTCACGCACATCCTTGGAATTATCATGGTTAGTGTGACGGTAAGTAGGGACTTTATAACTTCAAAGTTTAACACTTCCATGAGATATGGAAGATAAGACAAAGACCCAAAAAATGAAAGAGCCATAAAGATCCACGTGATCATGAAAAACTTATGAGTAGACATGGTAAAACAATAATAAGAAATAAAGTGAAGCCCTCCTTTTTTTTAAAAGAAAATTATCTTTTTAGAGCAAACTTAAATTTAAATATAAAATCAATCAATAAATAAAATGATTTTATATTTAAAAATAATAATTAACTTTTTGCCCAATAAAATTTAAGAAAAAACAACCAAAAGTCCAAACCAAATGAGGGAATAAGAAATTTGATGGAGTTTGATGCATGGATGAGGCTTTGACAAAATTGACCAAACTTTGGGGACTCTGACAAAAATGCTATTGGATTTTTTTTTAAATTTCTGGCACCTCTTGCTTTGTGGTGTTGGAAACTAAAAACTCTCAATAGGTAGATCTTGGTACCAATATCTGGCTCCGTCTGGGATGGAGACTTCCTTACAAGGCTCCAAGAACCTAGCAGTTCCAGTGGCCTTATTCGTTGGGTTGGAGTCTTTATATCTCTACCAAACCTCTGCAACTTATTTAAAAACTGTTGCTTACATTCTGTTCTTGATATACTGAGAGCAACTCTGCTTCATACTGAAAACAAATGCTTAGATTCTGAGCTTTATTTATGCACACTGATAAACTTGTTGCGAACTGTAAATTTGATCACACTGTGCAAACTGAAGGAAGTAAATGTTCGAGAAGCACGCTTATTTCCTATGCTTCCCCACCTCTAACCAGATCTGCAACTTTACTCAAGTAAATGCAAACTTCCATTACAACCATTCAAGTAATTTCATGTTTAAAACAATCTCATATCTACCACTAAGCAATAAAGAATAACAAAAATAAAATAGTAGTGATAAAAACTTCTTCAGAGAGTCATATTCACCTAGAAACGCTGGTAAAATAATAAAACCTGAAATTTACAAAAAATCTGAAGGATGTGATTCCAACAAAGCTGCTAGTGGATCCACAAAACCATGATTGGGAAGATGTTGATCCAAATCTGAAATATAATTATATCCTTGCTGTTGTTCCAGATCTGATCCATACTTATTATCTTCATATTTGTCATACACAGGTGAATCACTTCTGAAAAGTTTTACTAACTCAAAAGATTGCTCTTCCAATTCATCTGAGTTTTCATCATATATAGGCTCATTGTTTAAAATTTCCACAGGTGCTGAAACATAAATCTCTTCCTCTCTATTAAGCAGCTCAAGAATGAAAACCAAGGGCTCTTCAAACTGCTTCTCGACCTCTGATGCAAGAGAAAGTATAGTAGACAGATCTAAATGATCATCATTTCCCTTAATGCCTGGGTTAGATTCATGTTCATGATAAAAAGGCTGATTTGAGAAAGCATTAGCATGATCTTCCTCATTATTATCTTTTTTACCTAAATTTGAAGCAACGGGTACACAAGGAGAAGGAAAGTATTCTTGTTGTAAAACAAAGTTATGAAAATATACAGCAGGCAATAAATGATCTTCTTCCTCCCTAGTCTTATCACCCTATTCATTTGAATTTGCAGTAATAGGTATACCTAGAGCATCTTCAGTTACACAATCATGGATTTTACCATCAACTATGAATTGTGAATCTTCCTCAGTAGTAACAATAGAAAAGATTTCATCCCCATCATGCAATTCACATTTCTCACAACAATTTTTAAATAAAAACTCATCTGAAAAGTACCTTTTACAGTGCTGATGGAATACTGTGTGGAAATCCTTCAAGGATGAAACACTAGAAGGAGGCAATGAGAAATACCATTTATGTGCATCACCATCCAATGAATACATGAACATCTTCATGCGAACATCTTCGTGCTGTAGATCTAGCAGATCCATGCACTCATGAAACTTAATGAGGTGATGTGCAGGAATGTCTTCTTTCTTTTCTCGAAAAATAGGCAGAAAATCTCCCCACTCTGACGTAGTGGTACTAGATGTGGGAAACCAGTAATTGCAGAAAATTCAAGAGGTGCAAACCTCCGAGCCATAATGGCAGCCATTATATCATTTGATGGCATTCTGGATCCTAAACAAATGGAGTCACCTCTGGATTCTTCGGAGTCGCCCGGTGAAGAAATCTACGGTCAATATGTCACCAGCCTTTGTTCACCATCAAAGTCTAGATATATTCGTTGTCGTACAACCCAGGGAAGTATGTCTTCGTTCCTCCGTTCCCCGACAACGACGCCAAAAGATGTTATCACTAAAGTTGAACCCTGACTGCTAGGGTCAAGCTTAGAGAAATCTTAACAGTATGTAAATGTTGGTTGGGAATGAGAGTTCATTTGCACATGAATATCGATAGGATCAGGGAGACATAGCAGCTATATAAATGTGACATACTGTAATATGAAGGTCTACGAGCATGAACTTACAGAAAGAGTGAGCTGATCCCATTCCAGATCGTTAATAAACATGCGTATAACTCATAAGAATTCTGGTATGGATGCATAAGGACCATACACAAAAAAAATCATGAACAACACATCATTTATCAATTCATAATAAAATAGCATAGGGCTCATCTCGACTGTAATCACTCCAAAGCATCTCTTCAAAATAAGTACATGTTTGCCTGCAACCAACAGTAGCAGCTTTTTTCTAACCCTGCCTCAGCCCTCGGCTGGAAATCCCCTTCTCCTCCCTATTGACAATGACAAACTTTATAGAAAATACAATTTGCAAGCAGTTGCAAGTGTTTAGGAGAACAAATCTCACAATAAACTAAAAAATATTAAAGCTATTGTAAGCAATCTGGGAATGCTCCTTAAAGGTTGCCTCTTGAAACTAAGATTGAACCTTTTAAAATACTCTAACTGCCAAATGCTCGATACCTACATCCTGAAGATATGGCTTGATCCCTCTAAATATGGATGTGCTTTTCCACTTGTTTTTAAGTTGCTAATCAACTGCCATCAAATATGGAATTGTTCCTCCAATTGTTGCTTGAAATCAGGAAGAAATTCATGGAATCGATTCCTATGTTTCAAGATATTTGACCACTTGTCTTTTAGATCTAGGATTTGATATTGATTTTGATACCCTGTTCTTCAGCTGACTGATCCTCTGCCACTTGTATTCCTAGAAGCTCAAATTCTTCCTTTAAAGTCCAGATGTAGCATTGACTGCTATCCAGCGCTGTAAGGTATCCAACTGACTCTGTCTTCAGATACTCAAATACTGCTTCTAGTTGCTCATGTCACACTTGAAATTTAAGATTTGAGGTTGATTGTCACCACCTATTCATTAGCTATCTCCCTTCTCAGAATTGGGTAATTGCTGGGTTGAATTATGTTGAGTGCTCACCGAAATCCATTTGGCTTGATCCACGATGACAAAGAGATAAAAATTCCTCATCGCAACATGCAGTTCGAAAAAACTCATAAAATTGAGGGGTATCACAAAACCGTGACAAAGTATATTGCTCTGGATCCTTACTAGTTTTCTTCGTAGCACATTTTAAGACTTAGCTTGACTCCTGGAAAATTCACGCACATCCTTGGAATTATCATGGTTAGTGTGACGATAAGTAGGGACTTTATAACTTCAAAGTTTAACGCTTCCATGAGATATGGAAGATAAGACAAAAACCCAAAAAATGAAAGAGCCATAAAGATCCACGTGATCATGAAAAACTTATGAGTAGACATGGTAAAACAATAATAAGAAATAAAGTGAAGCCCTCCTTTTTTTTAAAAGAAAATTATCTTTTTAGAGCAAACTTAAATTTAAATATAAAATCAATAAATAAATAAAATGATTTTATATTTAAAAATAATAATTAACTTTTTGCCCAATAAAATTTAAGAAAAAACAACCAAAAGTCCAAACCAAATGAGGCAATAAGAAATTTGATGGAGTTTGATGCATGGATTTGAGGCTTTGACAAAATTGACCAAACTTCGGGGACTCTAACAAAAATGCTATTGGATTTTTTTTTAAATTTCTGGCACCTCTTGCTTTGTGGTGTTGGAAACTGAAAACTCTTGATAGGTAGATCTTGGTACCAACACACCGAATCATTGGTCCGCAACAAATATATATAAAACATTACTGACGTGAAAGCAATAGACCGAGGAAAAAAGTATATTAACAAAACATATCTATCATGATAGATTCCTAAAATTACAACTAGGTTTACTTGATGCCTGGATGATGGTGTCGTCTGATCCACAGCTAGGGACTTTCCCCAATCATCCCCCTGCAAAAAAGAAGTAGAAAACATTATCATAATGAAACCAATATACACACGAAAAATACATAACAAAAAAAATATTATGCTACATATTATATTGGTACAATTCCAATGAATTATACCTACTACCTCGGGGATCGTGATCTACTCATCGGATCAATGGTTATAGGTGACCTACCCCGATCTACTAATAGGGAGGTGCCCCTTACAGAACTTTGAATAAAAAACATAGAAAAAATGATCTAAACCAAACCAAAATACTCACTAAAACAATATAATAACAAAACATTTTGACGTATTTAAATTGTACAATTACAATCAAGTTTACATGTTTCCCTGAGGTTGTTGTTGTCTGATCAACAACAAGGTGGCTTCCCCGATCAACACTGTGCATCAAATATATATAACATTATATAAACCAAACGAATATACTCATGAAAAAACACAACAACAAAACTTTTTGTACATATTAAATTTGTACAATGGCATCGATATATACCTGTGGCCTCAAGGCATGTCTGGTATCATCTACTGCGAGGGAGGTGCCCCTTACAGAACCCTACATCAAAAACATAGAAAAAACTACCTAAACAAAACCAAAATACTCACTGAAACAATATAATAACAAAACATTTTGACGTATTTAAATTGTACAATTACAATCAGGTTTATCTTTTTCCTTGAGGCTACTGTCATCTGGTTAACATCCGGGTGGATTCCTCGAACAACAGTTTGCATCAAATATAGATAACATTATATAAACCAAAAGAATATACTAATGAAAAAACAAAGCAAAAAAAACTCTTTTTTCATATTATATTTTTACTATTACAAAGATGTATACTTGCTGCCTCAAGGAAGTTGTACCAGTCTGACTAGCTGCTAGGGAGATGTCTCGATCACTACCCTGCGAAGAAAATATGGAAAATTTAAACGAAATTAT
Source organism: Larix kaempferi (assembly GCA_027924585.1). NCBI lineage: Eukaryota > Viridiplantae > Streptophyta > Pinopsida > Pinales > Pinaceae > Larix > Larix kaempferi. The sequence continues at coordinate 9,234,698 of BSBM01000950.1, forward strand.
AACAATAAACTAAAGAAAAATTCTTAAGATGTTAAATTCATTAGTAAAAGGTTGGGTAAATTGCTAGATGTACCACTCGCATAGTAACCGTGTTTATATCTACTCGATTCAAATTGTAATTAATAAGCAACTCTTCCCCTGCAGCTATTGATTTAATGGCACAGACAAAAACACAGTTTCCTTCACGCCCCTCAAATTCGAAGTTGGGTTGCTTAATTGTAGACCCTAGCTGTGTACTATTTATAAACCCCACAATATTTCCAATGGCCTTTGGCCTTCCGTCAATGTACAACTTTGCTCCTTTATTTTGATCTTTGTCTTTTAGCTATAAATAATTTGATGACAATCCATATTTACGCATACTTCATGTATATTGGACCAGGCGCATCCAATATTTGTAGTTGTAGCAGGGTCCAACATACTCCATCAATTTTGTACATTAGCCATAACCTACCTTTATGCCATCCATGCAAAACAACCCGAAACCATGTAATGACGACGGTGCAATTAGATATATCCTCTCATTCACACAAAAATCTATGTTCAGTTGAGAAATATCCCTGGCTACCCAGTGTTTCACTAGATGTCTATACCTCAAGGTCACCTCGATTTAGCCTATTGTCTCATCATCATAGGAACATGAACCCCCTTCAACGCGAAAAAATTCCATGCATTTATGGAATTTTCTTCTAATCTTTTGACATTAGTTGATATAACTCTTGTAGACCTACTGGATGTCTCACTTTCCTATAGCCTTCCTAAAATCCCCTCGCTGGAGGAAGACAGGTCTGACAAATATCTGTTTGGTTCTACCTGCACCATGGGAAAAAAGTTCATATTGGACCTTGTTGGGTATGTATAGTTCATATTAGAAAATTACAAGGAATTAAGGAATACATTTTCCATTATCATCATATGTAGTTAGCCTGCCTCTAGCAAATGTAAACTCCTTTATTTTATTACATCTAATAAACAATTACTACTGAAACTAAATACAACAACAGTAACAAAACATAATTTTCATCTCTTTCGAGTTTTCCACATTAACACTACCAGTTGACTCATTGTGTTAAAGTAACCTTCAGTAACATGTAATTACTAACAATAGTACTTAATCAACATTAACATGAGTAAATAATATAGGTTTAGGGTACATACAGCATAATGTGGAACCTTATTGTCGGATACTCAGAATTGTTGCTTTCAATGAAAATTGTACCTCTCCTTGTAACTACCTCTTATATGCAATAGGTCCTTGTAACTACCTCTTATTTGACATGCCAAAGAGATAGAAGGTCAAATAAGGTCGACTATATGCAATAGCTCCTTGTAACTACCTCTTATATGCAATCACTCCTTGTAACTACCTCTTATATTCAATATCTCCTTGTAACTCCTTGTAAGATATCACTATTACTAGAAATTCTATTGTCAAGTTTAATAAAATATTGATCCTTCTAAAGAACCTTGTGGAGTCTTGCAAGGTCCTTGAACCCACAAGATTGGATCTTGGAGCCACCACCTTGTTGATGATGCTGAAGACCCTATTGATGATGATGAAGACCTTGGTTATGGTGCTGAATCCCTTGTGGACGATGGAGAAACCCTTGATGGGTTGAAGGAGAATTAATGACCCATTCTATGGTCATTTATGCTTTCATGGGGTCATGGTACCCTAGGAGAAGGCTTGGCAACCCCACAAGAGGTAGCATGATGGATCTTGACCCTTGGAGGTCCTCTTGTGTGGTTAAGGTGTTTGAAGAAGCCCATGAAGCTAAGGAAGAGATGGCTACAAGCCAAAACGATATTGACCAGGAAGAGGAGTTGGTACAAGCTCCTTCTATTGATGAGATATTTTCCACTTCCATTAAGTTACTCCATGCTAAGGACTCTCTAGATTTTACATCCTGCACTCAAAATGATGGTCAGGAAACAGCCAAAGTTATATCATTTCTTGTAGAACAACTGAAACATTGTAATTTGGATCCTGGAAAGGATAATAGCATGTTGTCCCTGACATCTCATGTTTTGGCTCTAATTTTACATGAACACAATGTCCTCAAATTAATTGATGCCACATTTAACACCAAACATGACTGTTAAGAGGCGATGACTGTCATTGAAAAACAACTTGACCACAGATTCAACCACCCACAGAGTTGACTGATTTTGCTGAGTTTGATTGTGCTTTGACTAATTTTGACCTTCCTTAGACAACGTTGACTTTCAGAGTGTTGATTTGACTATCCTTGACTGGGACTTGACCAATTTCTATGCTATTTGACCAATTTCTGGGCTATTTATGGATAAGAATTATTTAACTATGCTCTATGTGTGATATGAGGCTTAAACAAAAATAAATATGGAGAAGGGTAAGTCGACTCTTCTCCATTATTCCCCAATGAACTTTCTGGAGAAGGGTTGGTTGACTCTTCTCTATTCTTCCCTAGACAAGAAATATACTATATGTGGGAGTGAGGGTATCAATTAAATGTGTGGGATTGAGGGTTAATAAAAATATGTGTGGGGTTCAGGGATTGAATGAAAAGATGTAAAGAGAAGGGTCTAATGAACCCTTCCTATCCCTAATGATAAGCTATTCTATATGTGGTAGATAAAGATTAAATCAAATATACAGTGATGAAGGGGTTGGGTGGTCCTTCCCAATTTTGCTTCCCTTGAAAAAATCTTCCATGCACATAGTAAAATGCATAGATGAACATTTATATGACAAGGGTTGATAGGCCTTCTCGATTCTACCCCAAGTAAATTAATTAGAGAAAGGTCGATTAACCCTTCACATCTCAATCCCCATGATGATCACTTATATATGTAGAAGAGAATGTATAGAATTTTTTTTTATGAAGAAGGGTCAACCAACCCTTACTATTTCTACACCAAAGTAAAATCTCTTCCATGAAAACTTATATGAAGAAGGGTTAATTAAACCCTCTCTATTTTCCCCAAATATAAAATATACTATCTTTGAGATTGAAGGTTTTCATGATAATATGTACAAAGAAGGGTCAATTGACCTTTCTCCTTTATTTTCCAAATAAAATCTATGGCTAAGGGTTAGTTAATCCTTCTCTATTCCACTCCCCAAAGAGAAAATTTACTGCATATAGGATTGAGGGTGTCATTGAAAATGTGTATGGAGAAGGATCCACTAACCCTTTTGGTTTCTTCTCACATTAAAACCTAATCTATGTGTGTAATATATTGCTTGAATGAAACTTTATATGGAGAAGACTATACGTACCCTTGTCCACTAATTCCTAAATAAATTATAGGTTGGTTGACCCTTCTCTATTATGCTCCAAAGAAAAAATAGTATGAAAACTATTTATATCATTAATATTGTTCATAGAAAATGTTATAGCACCATCCATTGCACCCTTTTTAATTTCATAAAGAAGATCCTTTTTTTTCACAATTATATGGATTTAATAAAAATGGAAGATTTTTTTTAAGAACTTCTTCCCAGTTAACAAAATTAATTATAAAGAATGTCACAAGATGTATGTATGTGGATCCAAATTTCATTCTATTATTTAAAGGTATGCTTAGAAATCTAAGACTTCTACTAAATATCAATATAAAAAACAATTCTATCATACCATACTAACAAGACAACTTAATTCTTATCATTCGCTAAATAATAATGGAAACCTAGAACTTCCATTGAAATTTGGACAAATAGCCCCGAAATTGGTCAAATAGCCGAGAAATTTGAGGAATTAATTCTCATGCATAAATATTAATATGGATTTTGTGTACTTTGATTACAATAGTTTGAAATGGTTAAAAAACATATTTATTGTCAAGCATGAAATTAAACTTTCAGGGGACATTGAGATGTAAGGGAAATTGGAAAACTAAAATAAAGTTTAGATTAGATAATCCAAACCCACAAAAATTTGAAGATCATTCTAACATGTCAATGTATTTAGCACTAGTATATGTGCTCAAAATTAATGAATGTGAATAGTTATACTATCTAATATTAGAGTGGTCTCTCTCATTTATTTATTTTTTAAAATTAGTTTTATAATTTGTAATCAAACTAACTAGTATCAAGACCATCATACGGTTCATTAATAGAGGAGTTGTCCAAATAGAAATCCCCTAGCTTGATTATTAGAACAACACTTGCATTAAGTTACTCCATGCTAAGGACTCTCTAGCTTTTCCTTTGAAGTACTTGTTGTTAAAATCATGCACTCAAAATGATGGTCAGGAAAGAGCCAAAGTTATATGATTTCCTGTAGAACAACTGAAACATTGTAATTTGGATCTTGGAAAGGATAATAGCATGTTGTCCATGACATCTCATGTTTTGGCTCTAATTTTACATGAAGACAATGCAGCTTGTGAAATTGCCACTGAAAATGGTCTTGCTAGTATTTTGATGGATATCTTGTCTAGCCTTTTCCTGCATGCATAAAAAAGTGACAGCCTGCCAGATTTTAAGTATGTGACACCCATGCTACTAGTCGTTCATAAGTTGCTATAGTTTAAGAAAAAATTCGATTCTAATATTATGAGCTCTGAACAATCCAAGAAAAAAGATGTTGATATTGAGAATACTGAGAACTTGGAGTCTAATCAGCAAAATCGTACAGACACATGTTGACTGTTCTTGAAGGGTACATAACTACTGAAGAGCAGAAAAAATCTATTGACATAGTTTGCAACTTCATTAAGATGAATCTTCCCTCAACTGTTGTACAAGATCTTCTCCAACTATATGCAAGGATGACAAGGTTGCATGCCATAACATTGTGTTTCCTTGATAGAGGTGGATTGGTTTCTTTGCCGATCTTTCCTACAAGTTTCCTATTTTCAAGGTTTGACAATGTTGCATCAACTATTGTTGGTCATATTCTTGAGGATCCTCATATGCTTCAGGAAGATATGGAGTCATAAATTCGACACAACCTTGTAGCAGATTTAAATTGAAATATAAGTGGAAGGGTGAGTCCTAGTACTTTTCTCTCAAACTTGGCTCCTGTTATCTCCATAGGTCCTGCTGTTTTTATGCTTGCTACACAAGCAGTTTGTCGATTTGAAATGATTGGAGAGAGGCCTTACGTAATTTTTTCAAGAGATTAGGAGAAGGAAAAATGGATAGAGAAGGAAAATGTACTAGAGAAAGATAGGCTTGGAAATGGAGATAAACTTGTGCAAAGTGAAAAGAGCATTTGCTCATGCTTCCCCAAGTGTTGCTACCCTAGCTCGACAGCGAATGGAAAAAGGAAACATGGTATTTATCTTCACAGGGAAACTTCCTCCAACATATATGTTAAGGGTATGAATTAAAAAGGTTGAGTATATAGTTTGGAATGGGATTTACCTTTCCTACCTAGCATAAAAAATTTACCTTGCATTTCTTATTAAATGGTAAAAACCATAGATTCAATCCCTAGCCAAAGTGCATCGCTTGGGTGGTTGGAATTTTCCAAACCCATGTGACTAGCATGTGCATGGGGCATCCAACGAAGCCCACGTTGAGTAGCTATAGTAAGTATTATATTGGTTATGTGCTTGATTTCCAAACCAGATTCGATTGGGGTTTTGGGGGTTATATTTCACATTGTGGTAGAGGGAGGCTTAGGATATTTCCCTACTCTAGGTGAAACCCTAAACCCATATTATCATGTAATCCTCCATTCATGGTATCACTCATGAATTCAACAAATCAAATGGTAAAAAAAATGGGTATTGACCAATTTGGGAGGCATTGCAACCTCCGTGGCTTCTCGACCTCCTCGACGATTTCCTTGACCTCCTCTATAACCTCCTCGACCTTTGTTGTGACCTCCCTGAACTCCTCTGTGACCTCCTTGACCTATGCTGTGACCTCCTCCCCGAACTCCTCTGCGACCTCCTCAACCTCCTATGCGAATTCCTCGACGTATGTGGTGACCTATGCAACTTTATCCACCAGTAATGCTCACTATGTGAGCTCCGCTAACCTTTTAGAGATTTGGAAGAAGAGTAGGAAGGTGAAAGTGTGCTCTGGCGGGAGGGAGAGGTGAACACTATCTTTACCCATCGACGAAATCTCACTATCGAAAGCTCTCGCAGGTGTGAGATTTCCTACCATTAAAAAAATTCAATCAAAACGCTGTGGATTATCCTAGCTATGATAAGGTGTTGTAGAAATTGGAATTGATAAAATATATCTACATTATTTTAAAGCACTACAATTTTCACAAGGCACTACAATTTTTTTAAACCCAAACTAAGTTGCAACAAGCAAGGCATACCAAGTGGAGGTATTAATTGCAAAAAAATCAACTTATTATCCAGTACAAGGGGGTTACCATTAATACTATTGATTTATTATATAGATTCCTTATGTTAGTTATTGTTCTCTTAACCATTATGTATCTACAACCCTTTTTTTTTTAGTATTTGCAAATCTAGCATGGAGAGGACATGAGGTTTCACCCAATTTTGGTAGCAATGAAGTAGGGAAAGAAGAAGCCTTAATACCATTTGAAAGATGGATTATTGTACAAATATGACATGTTTTGTATTCCAATCACTGGGTGTATAACCATCCCATTGAGTGAAGTCCATCCTTGCATAGTCTCTAAAAACTATGGAGCTAAGAAGACACTATTGAATTTATGTGTATTGTCCATTTATGCCAATAGACATTTATATGTTTAGTTGGACATGTGTATTTTGTTGCATTCCAAAATGTGCTAACATAAAGTTTGGATTGTACACTCCTTTTCATATCTTAAGTCAAACCTGGGGGGAATTTTCATGGATTTTATTAGAGAAAGGACTAGGCTGCATGTACATGATTATGTGTTGGTAGTAGTTGACGTGTTCAACATAGTGCAGTTAATTCTATGTAATGATATTGTAATTAATTAGGAAGAAATGGAGCTATTTCTATCAACATCATGCATCCTTAGACTCTGGATGAGTCTCCCCTACATTAATCATGAATATAATTAGGTCATTTATAGCTCTAACAATAAATCCCCATTTGAGACATCTTGGATTCAGATATCCGACGACTGTCATCGGATATGCGACTGTCGTCGAATATGCGATTGTTGTCGGATATCCAACATACCCTTCTATGAATTTAAAAACATTTATTTAAATTTCGTAATTTTGAAGGTGAAATCCGACAACACAGTCTTTTTCGTCTGATGTCGTCGGGTTTTGGGTTCAAATTTTGTAGTGATAAAACACCATGGTGTTTTATCTAGTGTTTTTTTTATCTAATATACCCCCTGCCCCACTTGAAAATGAGGAGGGTGGGTTCGGGGAAGATATTAGATAAAACACCTTATACATCTCCTCATGATGAGGGTGGGGTTGGGGGGATATATTCAATAAAACACCATGATTTTTTATCCAATATATCCACACAAACCCACTAGAAAATAAGGAGGGTGGGATTAGGGGAGATATTAGATAAAACACATTATGCATCTCATCATGATGAGGGTGGGGGGTCGACAGAGATATTAGATAAAAAACCAGTGTTTTATATGAGGGTGGGGGTGGGAGGAGATATGGTATTTTGTCTAATATCTCCCCCCACCCCTAATCTCATCACAAGGATATGTATAATTTTTTTTATTTAATATCTCCCTCAACCCAACCATCTTCATTTTCTCTAACCCCATCCCCTCTTTGTTTTATCTAATATCTTACCCTGGCCAAACCCTTAAAACACATTGTGAATTAAATCAAACATAGGGTGGGGGTGGTGGGAGATATTAGATAAAGAAAAAAGACAACGTCTTTTATCTAATATTTCTCCCCACCCTCAAAACATAATGTATTGAAGATGTTAAGAAAATAACATCACAAATCATGAATTATCTACAACACCAAAACCTTCTACAAGAGAGATGGAAATATATATTAGATAAATTGTTCAAGGACAAGAGGACGTCTCTATTTATAACAACATGAAGATCTCAAATGACCAACTATTACAAATGGGAAGATAAAGATGACCTGCGTAAGATTACAACTCCCAACAGTCCACTTACAATTGTCACAACTATATAGCTAGATGACTATTTGGAAAATAACTTCAGCACCCACCTTAAGCGAAAAGCAGGGAATAAACAAACAAAAACAAAAATGGGTCCCAACAACAAGGTCTACTAAGGTACCCATGTACAAACTCTCATAGGCAGAGAAAAGCTTGTAGGAAAAAAAATCCTCCCCAAAAAGAATAAACAACAAAAAATGTATGAAGGAAGTAGGATTGAAGATGACTTCCCAAGGATAACTTCCTTCACCCTAAGCATCAATCAAAACTATAGAAAATGAGGTGGTGTCAAAGGTGTACTAAATATGTTTACAACTTTCTCTTTAGTAGGAAAATACTGCAAGCTGAGAACACCATCATGGATGAGTTGTCGAATGAAATGCATGTGAATCTCTATGTGTTTTGTCCTCTGATGCTCTCCCAGGTTGCGAGAAGTGTTTATGGAACTTTTATTATTACACTAAATAGTAGTGGGTTGATATTGTTGAATTCAAAAATCTACCATTAACTATCAAATCCAAAGGACCTCTTGACTAGCAAGAATTGTGGCATGATACATAGCTTTTGTGGAAAATAATGCAAGGCTCGTTGATTGCTTGTTGTAAGACCAGGAAATAGGAGAAAATCCAAGGTGATAGATAAGAGAAAATGTAGAATTTTTGTCATCAACAAAACCATCCCAATAATAATTAGTGAAACCCACAATATCAGAAGCACTTGAGGTATATTAAATGCCAAAACTGGTAGTACCCTTAATGTACCTCATAATTCTCTTAGATACCTTCTAGTGACTCTTATGAGGATCTTGAGAGAACTGAGAAACAATCCCAACTGCATAGGAAATATCAAGTCATGTATGGGTCAAATAGAATAGACTCCTAACCAATTTTAACACATGGTGAAGTGCAATTGATTAAAATTTGAACTCCGAACTAAAATATAGTGTATGAAAGCTTGCAATCAACCATGCCAAAACAAGCAAGTAAATCAAGATAATACTTTTGTTGAAAAATTGAAATCCCTCGTGGAGATAAAAAGGATTTTTAAACCAAGAAAATAATCAAAGGACAAAGGTTTGTCATATGAAATTGCTCCATCATTGCTTGTTGAATATTCAAAATCATGGATGGATAATTTCAATTGTGAATTAAATATTCCACATACGAAAAAAAAATTAAGAGATCGACACCTTGTTTCTTAGTGTTCACTATAGGATCATAATAAAAACAATTGAAGCTTAAAACAATACAAAAATTATCCATCTTCTCATACCAAGCTCACGGAGCTTGTTTGAGACCATATAATGAACATTAGTGCCTACAAATAAGTCAAGGGTGCTACACAAATTTAGGAGTATGCTCCATGTAAATTTCCTCATCCAAATATCCATGTATAAAAGCACTCTTCACATAAATTTGATAGATTGACTAGGCTTGGGAGGCAACAAGGGAAAGCGCCAAGAAAATTGAATCCATCTTGGAAATAGTGGAAAAGGTCTCGAAATAATCAATTCCTTCAACTTGTGAAAATCACTTGGCTACAAGACATATCTTATACTTGCCAATATAACCATCTATTGTATGTTTGGTTCTATAAACCCATTTGCAATGAAAAATATTTTTTCCCTTAGCAAGAGAAATGAGATCCCAAGTGTTATTCTTTGACAAGGAAGAATACTCCTCTATCATAGAAGCATCCTATTATGGTACACCAACGAAATCACAAAATTTTTGTGGATCAATGGAAATGCTATGACTCAAAAAAGAAGTACCAATTTTTTATGAACATGTATGGCATGGGTAAGTGGATAGATGACTGAAATTAGTTGGGTCATAGCCATATTTTTCAAGTCTCTTTTGTTTATGAAGGTTTTTCCTTGATTAAGTTGTGCTAATGGAAAATTTTTCTTTGACTGATTTGCATCTTCGAGCAAATTTTCTACTTGTTGACTTCCAACACTAGTAGATTGATTTGTAGCAACATATTTTTCATCATCTACTTGATTTGCAACTAAAAAGTCAATGCAATCTTCACAATTTTATGCAATGCAATGTATGGGAGAATGAGGAGAAACTGTTAGGTTGAAGCGCTCATCAAATTGAATAACTCTTCGAAATAAGACATTTTTAGAAACAAGATCAAATAAAATGTATGCCTTCATATCCTTGCAATATCCAACAAAAATATGATGGTAGACTCTTCTTCTCCATAGCTTTGTGTTTTCCGTTTGGAATTAGGGCCCATGCTTGACTACCAAATACCCTAAAAAAGAAAATTTGGTATTGACATGGGTCCAATATTGCTCCGAAGTCATGCTCAACATTGCCCTGTGAGGCATGCAGTTCTGAATGTAATTTACACAATTTACAACTTCAACCTAGAAAGAAAGTGGCATGTTCTTGGACTAAATCATACAATTGAACTTGAGATGTCTGATTCTTTCTTTCATCAATGCCATTTTGTTGAGGGGTGTAGGAAATATAATGTTGATGTAAAAAACCATGTTCTCTACAAAAAGTATTTTAATGCATGATTGGCATACTCCTATGCATATTTTCTTTATAGAAATACATGATTTTTATCAACAAAAGGTTTGAAGGCATTAAAAGTAGAAAATACCTCACTCGTGTATTTAATAAAGTATACCCTTCAATAACGGAATGAGAATTCATCAATACTTATCCCCTAAAAATGAACAAGTAAATGACATTATATCACTATGTACCAACTCAAGAGTTTTGGAAGCATGCAATGCCTTACCTTTACGAAAAGTATGTTCATATTTTTTTCCAAGTACACAACCTAGATACAAACTCCATTGTTGAAAGAGACTTTAGGAAGACAAAGCACCAAATTTTATGTGCTCAACTACTACATATACCTACAGTTTAGATGTCCAAATATTTCGTGCCAAATCCTGCTTTGAGAATCAACATGCATAATGAAAGAGGAATATGAATAAGGCTCAAGGAGATCAAAATTATACAATCAAGAACTATGATCAATCCTATTAGAAGAAACACAAATTTATAGATTATGTGGTTCTCTAACAACCACATCATGAGGTGCAAATTCCATTGTCTTCCCATCACTAGAGTAGCAAATTTCATAAATAGAGAGTAGATTGGAAAATATTTCAAGAACAAGGAGAACATCTTTTTTGCAACCATTATCTAAACACATGGTGCTTGATCCTAAGATGTAAAGATGTGTATAGTCTCCAACTCCAATATGAAAAATGCTACTATAATATATGGAAGGAAGCAACTCATGAGAGTGAGTCATATGGTGTGAGTGTTATAGCCCAAATCGACACTTCTCCGTATGTGACGACACTTTCATGATATTGCTCTCATGACGAAACTTTAATGGATACACTTTCATGATGATATTGTTTCTTACAAAAAAGGAAATTATGGATGGAAGAGCCCTAATTTGGTGCTTGGTGTTATGGCCGTAACTTATTCATTGATTTCCTAGAAATTAGGAACTTGGTGGCTAAGTTTGGAGACAAAAGAACCCCTAAATAGATGTCAAAATAGCTTTTTTCCTAAAGCACACATGTTTCCTTTTCCCCACCAACATGTTACATGCACCTTTCCTTTGTCCCACCAGGCTTTTTGGCTTAAATGCTCAAATAATTAATAAAATTTTGAATTTCGGGGTAGTTTGGGCCATTTTGGAAACCTCCCTTTAGTTATAATTGCGCCCAACCCGAAGGTAACCATCTCCACTTAGTATAAAAGGAAAGGATATGATTCATGAAGGGTGAATTTTGGCTAAGTAAGGTTATGTTGGAGAAATTAGGCTATCTCCATCCCCTATTGCTTTATGCATATGATATCCTATTCTTGCTAGATCTGGAGATTGTTTGGGTGTGTTGGAGAAGAGAAGCAAGGAGATCCAGATTCAAGGTTTCGTGAGGTGCCATAATAGTTATAAAGTAATATTGTACTTGTTTCTTTTCTCAATAAGAGAATTGACATCTTTCCTTTCCTTAATAGTTGTATTCATGCTTGTCTTAGATTTGGTTACTTGTTGATGTTCATTAGATTATATTTTTATGATCAATTTGCATTTCAACCATCTATTTTTATCCAAATGTGTTTGAGTAAGGTTTTGTGTTGGTTATACAGGTTCTTGGAATGAAGATCAGAAGCAAAGCTCAAGGATTCAAGGAAAGCTTGGACCAACCTTCAAAAAAGGTACCTTTAGTTCCTCTTCCTAAACCCTTTATATGCATTTGTTTTGATCTCAGTTGATAGTCAGGAGTCTTCTTTGTGATCAACCAGGCCTTAGATGTCATCCTTATTCAATCCTAGTATGTTGGTGACCTCAACCCCGGATAGTTTTCCTCACAACGGAATTGGCTACTCTGTTGGGGAAAAACCTATTTGTTTTGGGGTTTTCTCTAGTTTGCTTATATATTTGGAGTTTGTTTGCAAGTTTTGGCGGTCTTATACTATTGTAAACAATTTGTTTTCATACCCTTATGAGTTGGATTGTTTTTTTGATACTTTCAGTACAAAAAAACACTCTTCATCCACATGACTGTGGCGTTTATGGTGCAAAAACGCCCCTCATACTCTATATAGCAGCGTGTTACACCCTACTGTGCCTATTGTTCACCAAGGTTTTTATCCCGTAGGTGGTATTTTTCACTTTGGGCCCTATTTAGGGATTTTTTGTTGGAATTTGGAAGGCCTTGGATTGTCTTAGGTCTGTTTAGGACCCCTTAGAAGTGTTGTGTTTTCTCTATGATCAATTTCACTTGTATTTTTGAATCTCCAAATCAATTTTTTTTTGAAAGAGTACATATGCTCTTATCCCTACTCACTTTTTGTTCGAAAAAGTATGGATTCTCTTTTACTGCTAGAGTCCCATTGTGACTTCTTAGAGGTGGTCTATCCACTCTCTTTGAGTATGCCAGTCAATCTTTTTTATTTTTGGGTGAAGAGTTTTTTGAACAGTGGATTTGGTTGTAAGTTTGGAACCTTGTGCACTGTTTGATTTTGGCTTAATTGGAAAGTTGTTGATTGTTAGGGTCCTTTAGACACCTCTTAGAGGTGGTGTTTACTCTCTTGGTTTATCTACAGTTGGTGCTTTTGAGTATTATGAGTGAAAGGTGTTTGAAAAAAAAATTGTTTTAATTTTAATTTTTTGCTCTTTTCACTTGTGCTTTTGAGTACTCCTTTGAAGTGAAATTTCATGACATTTTCTATTGTTTTAGGTCCTTGATTGCATTGTTTAGGTTCATAATAGGGCCTCCCAAAACCCTGTAGCCTATCAGGTATTAAGACTTGTTTGAGTTTAAAGAGTAGGGTTGTATCCTTTCCTCAAACTTGTGCACTTGTGTGACTGAAAAGTGTTGAGTTTGTGGCCTCTTTCACGTTTTTTTTATAAGGGTGTCATAAGTGTTTGGATTTTTTGTCTTGTGTGTTTGTTCTTAGTTAGGTCTTGTTTATCATTTCAAAAATAAATAAAAAATTTGGTTCAATTTTGAGTTTATGTTGGTTGAGTACATTACAAGTGCTTTGGATTATTTGGAGTTGCTTCTTATATTGAAAAAAATATATTGTTTTGCATTGTTCATGTTGTTTTTAAATCAAGTTTTGCATTTTGAAACAAAAAATTCAAAAAAAGGGTCTTGCATTTGTTTTAGTTATTAAGTGTTCATGTTGAATTGAGTTCTTTTTCTCATTTTAGGATTCAATTTGAAATTGTTTACCAAACAAAGTTGCATTTGATTTCAAATTTTGAATTTGTGTATCCTTATCGAACTGAATTTGTGTGTGCACTTTGAAAGCTAGTTTCATGCTTATGTTGTATACTTGATTTTTCATTTAGGGTGTAAAAATTTTAGTTTATTTTTGCATTGAAAAGACCAAAAAATTGCATTGTATATTGAAAAATCACATTTGCATTCCAAATTACATTATATATTTAGAACTTGCATGTACATTGAAAAGAGATTCAAAGTGAAAAGTGCATGATTATGGCAGTAGAGTGATTCATATTTCAGTTAAGGAACATTGTATCTTTAGTTGCACTTGTTTTGCTTCATTTTAAAAGTTTTTGAAATTTACACAAGCAATCAATAATTAGAATAGACTACTAGGTTTTCTTTTTAGCAAGAGACACACCTAATAGTGTAGAATAGGATTTTGGAGATAGGGAGATGAAAGTTAATTTCTTCAAGATCACATAAAATTGGAAACTAGGAAACTCCTAAAGAGTGTTTTCTTTGTTAGTAAGAGATAAATATTATTTGTTAGTAAGAGTTACAAAATGACCCTCCTCGGGTCTCTAATTGCTTCTAATCCCTTCATGTCCACTGCCCTGCTTTGCACCATTACAACTTTCCATATTACACATCTGTTTCAAAAAAATACAGAGAACTTCACCCCAACTAAACCGCCTCCCCTTCTAGACTTTGTTCCCTTCTTATAGCTATGCCTAGTAGGCTAATACATTCTATTAAAACCTCTTTAAAAAAAATACATGTCAGTCTATGCCTCCAAGCATACCACTTGGTTGGTATTATAGCTTTATACTTTCCCATTATTGACGCACCCAAATTCTTAGTTTATTAGTGGTTACAATGAGGCTTATCAAAGCAAAATTGAGAAAATTTGACATTACTGTTAACACCCAAAAAGTGCTCACTAGCTCATTTCCTGATTCACATGACCCATTTGTCCACTTTTCCACCATTTGAGCCTCTAAAGCCACCAAAAGGTCACCAAAAGACTTTAATACACCCCTTTTTCCACTTAAAATGATTATTTTTCCTCAAAAAACATAAAAAACCCTGAAAAAGGGTCCAAAATTCCCAAAAATATTAAAAAGGGAATAAAAAATATTCAAAATATTCAAAAAAGGAAAAAGGATGGAAAAGGTACCTAAACCATGTTGGTCAATACCATTGGTTTCCTCAAAACCACAAATGGTATTCCCCACCACCAAAAACTATAAAAAGGTGGTAGGGACTCCTCACTTTCCATCCATTCATCTTCCTATCCTCATGCTGCCAAAATCTCCCTTGAGCTTTTGGCCATTGTAGCTACCTTGGAGAAAGGACCCTTTGGAGTTTGGAGCTGCTCACCCTTGGAGCTTCTCAACTATCTTCATCACTTGGAGGTATTATTATTGCAAGCACTTGCTTGCCCCCATTTTCAATACAAAGTTATTTTTCCATTTCTTGTTCTTGTTTTAATTCGAAAAGATTATTATGATATGCACATGTTAGTTTAGTTTTAGATTTAGATTTGGTTTATTGTTTTGCTTAATATTGAAACTGCTGCTGCTAGTTAGCAGGTGCCCATAGCATTAAGCTTGGTTGCAAAACCAAGCCAACAGTTTTTGGCGACTCCGCTGCTTTTGAATTCTTAGATCTCAAATTTTATTTTTGCATTAGATCTTAGTTTTTGTTAGTATTAGTTAGTTTAATTCACAGATTTGCCACCCTAGACAGCAGATCCATTGCTGTTCTAGGTCTTGGCCCGTTTTGTTGCCATTAACAGCCCGAAATTTTCAATTTTCGGGTTCATTTTTCGGCATCCGCGTACGGCTTTCGCCTCGCGGCTTTTTGACCGACAGTCGTGCGGCCCATCGCGACTGCGCGACCCTTTTCCGCGTGGCTCACCGCGGCTTCGCGGCCAATTAACGCGCTGCACATCGCGGCTTCGCGAACCTTTTCCGTGCTGCACATCACGACTGTGTGACGAAATCCCGCACTGCACATCACGGCTGAAACCCGCGCTGCCCATCGCAACTGTGCGATAGAAACCCGTGCGGTCCATCGCGGTTGTTCTGTCAAAACCCACGATGCCAATTTTTTCCATTCGGCCAATCCGTTTAAAAAATTAATTTTTACTGTATCTGCTGCCCACATAGCACATTTTCCAGTATTAAAATTCCTGCATATTTTACAGCCATATAAAATTTTACTATTTAGAATGCACCTTTGAAAAAGTCCTTTTAAAAATTTTCAGAAATTGAAAGAAGGATTTATTTGCATTTTATCTAGATTAAAATTTTGCTGTTTACTTCCTTGAGTTTTTGCCCATAGCAATTTTTGAAAAAGAAATCCATTTATTTCTTAGAAAAAGTTATATTGTTTGCTTTCCTATTTCAAAAGATCCTTTGTTTTTTGAATATTTTCTGCAAAGCATTTACTTTTTCAATTTCAGTTTAAAATACCACACGTGCACCCACTCAAACACATAATTTAAACTGAGCCTTAAAATTTACCCAAACTTCAACCAACTTTTAACCCCACTTGGGGAACACTTAAAAGAACTTTGTAGCTAGGTAGTATTGAGGGGATAGGTGTCCCAATAACACCCCTCAGTTATTACATTTGAGACATAGCTGTTGTCCATTAGGGAACCAAAAATCTCCTAGTATTTTTTGGCACGGTCATAACCAGTTTATCGGAAGGCCTCTCCCCTAGGAGGGTTGAAGTCGCGAGGATGGTTCCGGAAGCCTGAGTGGAATACCGAAATCCATTCAGTAACCGAAGGGATACCATTCGCAGTTCTTGGGATATCCCTGTATAGGGGTATTGCGGTAAAAGGACCAAACGCCAGATTTACCTTTTCTGGACGTGTCATGAACGGAGTATCCTAGCTGCCATTCTTTAGGATTGATTACCCGGTGTCCCTCCCGGTAGGGGGATATCTAGCCGTTGATTCAACACTCAATATTGTCTGACTTGGATTTCATCACCTTGCAGAGAATATCGTTTATTGATTCACAATACTTTTAGTTAGGTGTTTGCATGATACAATCCACCTTTGGTCTAGTAGCACCTCTTTTTTCTAGAAGATGTTTGCCTGTTGGTATTCTGACCATTTTTGTTGCATCCCTCCACTTATTATAGCACAGCTGCTATAATAAGTGCTTTTTGAGGTTGATTTTTTGGCCTGAGAGCCTTCATTTTCACTCCCCTTCTTGCACCCTTGGTTGCATTAGGGTTTCAAGTTTTTTATACATTACCACCTTACACTAAACATATTTTTACACAAAAACTTATTTCTCACCATTGAGAATTATAGACGCTCTCGTCGTCTTCGGGGCGAACTCCCAGAGTTCAGTCTACTTGGCTCTCCATGTCACCGACGTAGAGCCTTATCCCTTGACTCGACACATCGTCCGTCAACCATATAGTCATCCGATTCTGACATGCCTCACTTCACATCTGATTCTGAGGCAGAATTCGAAAACCCCACTGCGTTATTCCCAACCAACCTTATGGATGGAACACCATTCGACCCACTTTTTACCAGCACCATAGGAGATACGTCCATAGACCCTTCTACTGCGGTGCCATCCATGGCAACAACCACCCCCCTAGGTATGCCTAATATGGGGAACACTCCACCTTTAGGAATGCCCAACACAGGGCCACCTCCTGTTATAGGAATTCCCAACACAGGGCCACCACCTGTTTTGGGTATGCCCAACATAGGGGTCACACCCCCTCTGATTACCACAACCCAGATCCCAGGAATCACCACTACTATTCCTAACCCCGGTGTAACCCATGTTGCACTTGGAAACGATGGTCCATACCAGACCACAGCTGTTGGAGGACACATACCTTCAATACCTAGCATACCCTTAGGGGCTACTGGACCATTACATCATACCACCATGACTAGTCATGTCCCAGTCACTGCGCCACATCCATCTGCTACCTTACCCTACATGGTGAGTCTGAACTTACCAGACTTAGCCAGGTTAACCAATGATCCTATCAGACACGACCCTGCATGGCCTCATATGCCCACCAAACTCCCCTCCGACATCCCTAAGTTTGAGGGCAAGGCAGGTGAGGACCCCCAGAACCATATCATGTCCTTCCATCTATGGTGTTCCTCCAACTCCATAGTGGATGACTCTGTCCTCCTCTGTCTTTTACAGCGCACCTTCACTAGCTCTGCAGCTAAGTGGTATATCGAGCAGCCCCATGGGACCCATGCCACCTTTACCTCCCTTGCCTCGACCTTCCTGCAATTCTTTCAGTTACCTGTCCGCTATGATGCGGGAGTCGAGATCCTACTGTCTTGCAGACAGAACATGGCCACCCACATCACTGACCACATTCATGAGTGGTGTCGACGTCGAAGCCTCTGCAAAATCAAGTTAGACAACCGTATCTTCTTAGATTGGTTTCTCAAATCCCTCCTCCCTCTCATTGCCAAGGATGTGGCATCCGAATGACCCCAGTCTGAAGAAGAGGCCATCCTCAAAGCCCAGCAGTTTGACCTCATTTACACCCAGTCGGGTTATCTGTATAAATTATTTCGGACGCCCCTCGGGGTGATTCATCCCAACACGATGCGCCGGGGGCATCCCATGCCGCAGATGGCATCATTGGTCGTATGGCCTCGCATCCTCAACCCTTTTCCATTGCACATCCTAGCCATGGCCCCGACCTTTCGCGGGCTACATCTCAATCTGGAGCAACCAATTCATATGCTCCCATGGCACATCACCACCATATCCATGGACCCTCATGTCCACCTCAGTGCTTCGGTTATGCACCACCTGCATATGCCCCCTCAGCCGCACCTCAACCAATGTATTACCTGCAGCAAGCTGCGACAGCTAACCCAACACCTCCAATAGCTAAGGGTTATCAACAACCCCAGCAGGTAACTGGACCACCTCCAGCCCCACCCACTTATTATCCACCGCAACCTGCTCCCGCACCTGCAGCGAACAAAAATCCTCCCACTGCTCAAGGGAAAGTGTACACACAACACAACCAGCCCCAGCACCAAAACAACCAGCGCAACCAAGGTGGGCAACAAAACCGTGGAAGAGGACGTAACCGCGGCAACAACCAACAACATCAGCAAGGTCCACCACCTACCAATCCCCCGCATAATAACAACGCTGCTCCTCCCAACCAAAACCCGGATCGTCATCCCAAGCAGCCTAAAAACAATAATCTCAGAACAAACCACCCTTGTTCTATATGCGGGGTCTATGGCCACTACACACATGCTTGCCCACATTTGGAGTGAGCTCGACAACTCTGGACTGATGATGCCCATCGCCAAGGAAACGAGGCTCCCCAGGCGCCACCCAAACCCCCACCCCCTTAGCAGCAACCAATGGTATTAAAAAACCCCTTACCAAATCAAGGTATAGTGAACGCTCAGCCGTTGGCTCCCCCTCAAGACAACGTGCCCCCACAACAACAGATCACTTATGCTGCTCCTGATCAACCCATGTTCAATTCAGGTACCCACCATTTGTTAATGATGTCATCCGCTGATATCAACATCCAAACCCTTCGGAACCAATATGGCCCCACCCTTGAGGCCCCTCCTACCGACAAAACACTAATGCTCATCCCACTGATCAGACGTTACGTATACCCCCGGTTACACTTGATGGCGCCTCTAAAGCACCTCGCTTCCCACTCCGTTGCATCAACAATAACCCCAATGTTCACGCCGCGTCAAATTATAGCATTGTAGATGACTTAGCCCAATCTCAAGTAGCCATATCTGCTTTAGAAGTCTTAAAAAACTGTCCTTCGCAGCACAAGACTTTACTCTCTGCTATTGGTGCTATTGACCCCAATGATTCACAATTAATGGCATTCGATTTGGACCAATCTGAACCATGCCTGCCTTCCACTTTAGCATTCCAAGTTTCTATCTCCATTCGGAATCTTGTCATCCATCGGTGCATTATCGATGAAGGCACCTCTACGTGCGTTATGTCCACATTCATTTGGCAGAAGTTGGGATCCCCTACTCTCTAGCAGTCCACCACTGCGTTGCGAGCCTACGATGGCCGTTCGGCTCAACTCCAAGGCCTGTTAGCTAATGTCCCTGTCTAGCTGGCTGGTAAAACCGTGCTCATTGACATAGAAGTCATCAACGCCCAATTAGAATATAACCTCTTACTTGGCCGCAGCTACATGTATGCCATGCGGGCAATTGCCTCATCTGTCTTTCGTACCATGATGTTCCCCCATGAGGGACGCGTGGTCATGGTTGACCAACTCACCTATTACGACCCCAAGGCCCCTGCTACACCTGAAAATGTTCTCCCCATGGTTGAACAACCTGTGTGCAGCGCCACTACCTCGTTTGTATCCTCCGTAGGACCCGGAATTTACACAAAGTCACCTATGACTTCCACTTTCCCTTCAATCGCACCACCTTTACCGATGACAAAAACATCGGATTTGTGCACCTTGTCGCACACCACACAGCAGCCTTCATCGCTACCACAAACACCCATAGTGCCGACTCATATTGGCACAGCGCCAATTCACACCATCCCATTCTTGTTCCCATTCTCCGGGGTTGTCAGTTCGCCAGTAATGGCTACACTCAACCTTCCTGGCTTAACATTAGGGATACCTGTATGGTACTTACCTGCACCGATTCCCCCACCGACACCAAATGTCATCCTACAACCAGTGCAACCCATTGTCACTTCTACTCAACCACATCCCAGTATCACTACTTCTTCGTCATCTACGAATCCCCCTCCTCTCATCAGGCCCACTGGGGGCAGAGGCCCACAACCATACACTGCGGTACCCCCACCCAAGGCAGTTAAACCTCCCCCCATATTTCGTGCTCCTCCAAAATGCTCATTGTGTGATGAGTTAGGCCATCCAACCCATCAGTGTCCACAGTTACCTGTATTACAGGAACACATGCAAATGCTTGACGACGACCCCAACATCCCGGTTGTCAAAATTGACCCAAACCCCATGCCTCGTGACAAATCACTGCGTACCAACCACCCTTGTGCGATATGTGGTATTTACGGCCACTACTCACATCACTGTCCTGACATCCCAGATTACAGAGCAGCTCTCTACGAGATGAACAATTTGGACCTTGAGACGACACCCCCCACAATTGAGGAGATCTTCCCTCCCGTATCATCCTCATCCAGAGAGATTAACACCATTTATATGATCTCTTCGACTAGCCAAACCTCGTCAAATGACTGTACCACTCACAGCTTCCGCAATAATGAAGAGATTCTCGAGGCTTCTGCTGCTCCTGATGCCTCTCAGGAAAATAACATGGCCAATATTTCTCTCGTCATCCACATCGACATCTCTGACCCATCTGATGACCTTCATACCATTATGTTAGGAGCCTCCCACAGTGAGCATGAAATTGGAGAATACAAAAAACTGTTCCAAGAATTCACTGATGCCTTTACTTGGTCAGATACCGAAATGCCTGGCCTTGACCCCGCCATTTATACAATCTCCACTGGATACCCTTCTGTCCGGTCGGCCCCTTCCATTGATCCCTTTCGCACACATGTTCCACTCTGCTACGTCGGCTTCACTGATGGTGCAAACCGTTGGTCCCCCAATCTGGCCTCCGCAGCTTGGGTAATATATTCACCCTCACATGAGTTGATCCACATCGGCGGAGTATGTTTAGGTGCTGCCACCAAGAACCAAGCTGAATACGATGCTGTGACCAGTCTCCTCACCGCATCTCTCCAAATGAGCATACATCACCTTAACGTTTTCCTGGACTCACAACTTCTTGTTTCCCAGCTCAACAATGATTACCAGGTACGCGATCCCTGTCTGTTCAGAAAATTTTTCGCACTAAAAAAATGGTTAGACAGTTTGAATCCATTTCATTTACACACGTCCCACGGAACCTCAATAGTGTAGCGGACCATATGGCCAACAACATTCTAGACTGGCACACTAATCACATTATACCAAAAAATCAAAATAATGCATCCACGTGCATAACATGTGCCTCCACGGGCATATACCAAAACAAAATGTGCATCCACGTGCATAACATGTGCCTCCATGGGCATAAACAAAAAATCAAAATTTTGCATCCACGTGCATAACATGTGCCTCCACGGGCATACAGAAAATCAAACATGCCTCCACGGGCGAACAAAAAGACAACAAGTGCAGCCATGTGCATACACAACTATATACCAACATCATATATATATATATATACATCACCGTATAAGTCAATACATGTCAGAGGTTCCCTCAACACCCAATATACAAAAACTACATCATTCGTACAAAAAAGGTGCTTCCCCATATGCTCATCAGCATTTGGGGGCAAGTACATATCATCTAGTCATCAAGGTCCCTGGGCTCCTCTGGCGCCTCCTCCGCCGGTCCCGCTGGATCATGCCGAGCCCGGACTTGCCTCTTCGACGGCCCCACTGGCTCATCCCGTAAACGAATCCTCCCCTCCGCCGACCCTGCCTGATCCCGCCGATCCCTGCCCCTCAACTCGGCTGCCATCACTGCCGCTCTTAATAACAACGAGCACCACTCGCGAGGCGCCTCGAAACATCGCTCGACGATGTCCCGATCCAGATCCCTCCACCCCTCCTCTGGGAATCCTGCTACAATCATACCCAGTCTCTCTCGGACACCATCGATAGCATTATCTCGAGGGCCAGCCCCTCGACCCCCAAATCCGTGACCATGTGGAGGCGGTACAGCCACCGGAGGTGGAGCAACCACCATAGCCCGTCCCCTGCGAGCCACATAGTTAGCCGGTGGCACAGGTCCAATATCTACACAATGCAAGTAAACCATCATATACATATCTAACTATAAAGCATAACCAATAAATCTAGAAACACATGATATAGTAAAGAAAAAAATGTACCATCTAAACCCCAGGCCTATCCCTGGGCTCGCGGCATCTCAGGATCTCCTCGATAATCCATACCAGCATATGGATAGTCCTCAATCACCAGGGGCATCTGCTCCCACTGCTCATAAATCTCTTGTGAGAAGAACCCCCAGACACCACCACCATCGCGAGGCATCATCTTCCCCCACTGCACCATGCGCGGCTCACTCACCAAACCATCACGAATGGGCACCCATGGTCGCAAAGTTGGTACCCGCTGAAAGAAGAAAGAACACATAAAGGAGGCATAACAGAACTCTCCCCCCTCCCGGCTGGCCTTGTCCAGATCTCTCCGGACACCAGCTAAGAACATCTGAGCCCATGCATAATAAGTCCCCCTCAACACCGAATCCACCATCATGGTTTGTCCCCCTGACAAACGATGTGGCGCCGCGGCACCCAGCACCCATAGCACACATGCCCCAACAGCCCTCATATCCCACTCTCGCAAAGATCTCAGACTCAGCGCGCTGTTCTGCAAAATAGATCCAGGGACATAGAAAGTCTCCAAGAGATCCTCCATGTCAACACCTGCCGGGATCCTCGGCAGAAGACCCCCCACCTCCCCTAAGCGAGGCAACCCAGTAAGAAAATAAACATCTGTGAGGGTGATCTCCAACCTCTCACCTCCCACAACAAAAGCACCCTTTGCAGGTACCCACCAGCTCACCAACTTGTTCAGTAACGATCTTACTGAACGCATTGGTGGAATATGAGCGAACTTCAAGAGCCCACTCACCGCCAGGACCTGCTGAACCCCCTGATCAGTCCGAATCTTCTCCATTAGATCCTCGTCTATCGCCCGCTCTCGCCATGAAGTCAATGGTCTCCTCAACATCCTGCCAAAAAACAGAAGAAATTTTTAGCACCAGAAATTTTTTTTGCAAAAAATGCCATCGCGGGTTTTCCATCAAAACCCGCGATGATCATCGCGGCTTCCATAACAGAACCCGCGATGAACATTGCGGGTACGAGCCAGACAATCACGATGAACATCGCGACAGTCGCGATGAACATCGCGACTGTCTCCTCCATACTCGCGATGGACATTGCGGGTTCGAACCTGACAGTCATGATGAACATCGCGACTGTTAGCCTCAAACCCGTGATGTCCATCACGGAAAAAGACCCGAAACCCGCGATATTCCACGTTGGAAGGCCAACATGCAATTTCGCGGCCCTCGGGGGCCCACCGCTAAACAAAAAGACATAATTGAAAAGGCTAAGGCAAATAGGATTACCTAAAACTCGCGGAATCGAAAACCAATGGTGAAATCTCCCAGAAATCGAGAAAGAGCTCTGACTGCTCTGCCAAACTCGCACGTAACAATGACACGTCATATGGGCCCCATGCCCTATTTATAGAAATTCCACCATTTTTCCAATAGCCATTCCGGTGTCATACGACGTCCATTTCTCAAACCGTTGGTACCGTTGGAATCAGCACAGCGAGAACTTCATGATAGATCTTTCCTTTTCCTATTTTCATCAGGTCCATTTTTTGACCATTTTTTGGCCCCCCCCTCATCGCCTCAGTTTGCGTGCCACATCGACCGTCGCCCATTTTTGACAAGTCTTATATCACCGGTTTCAGTTTTCCGTGCTCGTGATGATGCTTGAGATCATTTCTCGTTCTCACGCCCAGATTTTTAGGGCATTTTTCCATGCCCCCCTCGTCGCCTCGGTTTACGTGTCACATTGGCCGACATCCGTTTTTGATGAACCTTATATTTCCGGATTCAGTTTTCCGCGCTCGTGATGACGCTTGAGATCATTTCTCGCACTCATGCCCAGATTTTTAGGGCATTTTTTCCATGCCCCCCTTGTCACCTCGGTTTGCATGCCACAATGGCCGTTGCCCCTTGTTGACAATCTTTATGCCAACAGATCCAGTATCCCGCACACATGATGACGCTTGAGACCTTTTCTCGCTCCCATCAATCCCTTGTTGTTCGGTATAATTTTATCCCTTTTTCGGGCCGAGCAATCCCTTTTACGAAAAAGGCACTTAGGGAGTTTCTGTTAAGCTCTTTTCTGACTCCTAAAACAATGAAAAGATCGTCGAGCAACCTTCCTTCCTTTCATGCTTGTTAAACGTATCTGAAAGGGTGTCTACCTGGTATAAGTTTACCCCTTTTCCGGACCTTGTAGACTAATTACGAAAAAGGAATACTCTAGTCACATCGGCTAGAAGAGTTCTCCATTTGCATCAATTTATGCTTTTTCGAGCCTTGGAGACTAACTTACGAAAAAGAACACCAATGGAGTCCACTGACCGCTTTTAGACTCTCTAAACATGAAAGCGATCACGAGCAACCACCATCCTGGGCTCATAAAACCAACAGGACAGTAATCATAACCACTGCAGAGTCTTCTGATCGTTTTCAGACTCCTTAAAAATGAAAGCACCAATGAGCACGAACAGTCCTAGGCTCACAAAATCCACAGGACAGTACCATTTCAGAGCACACTTTTATCCCTTCTTGGAGCTCATTAAAACTACGAAGAAGGACCCAATGGTGCTTCTCGGTGCCACAACAGATCACGTCTACTCATAGTGCAGCTTCCCCATTATGGTCGCCTTTGTTCAGAGTATTCTGCAGTATGTCACCCTGAGAATCCCTCGACAGCACCCATCTGCTCATCCCCCTTCCCCCAGAGTCGATACATACCCTTCAGTCCATAAAAACTATGATCCCCACACCTACAAGTCAGTTCCCTACGCTTCCAAGTCAACCATGTCATCATGCTCTGAACAAAGGAAGTTTGAGTCTACCTACTATATGACCCCAGTTACTTCCCATCCCCACAAGTATATCAGTCCTACCATCACTACCACCATACTTCAGTTCTACACCTCGCGCTCCTATCAAGGAAACATCATTGCCTTGTCAATTACTGGTCTCCCTCTGTCGATGACAACCAAATTTATTCCAGAGGATAGACCTAGAGGTCCCTGTGTCTTGGACTCATCACCATTTATGATGAGTGCCTACGAATCGTTTCGAGAAGAGTCCTCAGTGCCTCTCCAAATGATTGTTTCTCACATGCTCGACTTCAACACCTTGATCGCATCGTTGAGACTCGCACAGGGCATTGGTCTGTTCAGTTATTAGTCGAAGACCCTGGATACCATCCGACTCCTCCACATTTGAGAGTCTACCTACGGATACAACTAGTTATACCTTTCCTATAGATATCCGGGTTGCACATGGCGATAGTCATTGAGTCCCTACAGATGTTGGACACCTTTAGTTTCAGCAGTTCATCAGTTATTCCAGTGTATCAGTTATTGAGATCAGTCATGTTATAACGAGTACATCCCACAATAATGTCCCCTCTGGACCATTATGATGTACCAGTATATTTTTTATGTGTATTAGATCCCCCTTCTTGGGACTAATTGTTATGTATATATCTTGATACGAGCATGGGTATGCCTGCCTCGTCCATTATCCTTATTCAATCCTAGTATGTTGGTGACCTCAACCCCTTTCATAGGATAGTTTTCCTCACAACGGAATTGGCTACTCTGTTGGGGAAAAACCTATTTGTTTTGGGGTTTTCTCTAGTTTGCTTATATATTTGGAGTTTGTTTGCAAGTTTTGGCGGTCTTATACTATTGTAAACAAATTGTTTTCATACCCTTATGAGTTGGATTGTTTTTTTGATACTTTTAGTACAAAAAAACACTCTTCATCCACATGACTGTGGCGTTTATGGTGCAAAAACGCCCCTCATACTCTATATAGCAGCATGTTACACCCTACTGTGCCTATTGTTCACCAAGGTTTTTATCCCGTAGGTGGTATTTTTCACTTTGGGCCCTATTTAGGGATTTTTTGTTGGAATTTGGAAGGCCTTGGATTGTCTTAGGTCTGTTTAGGACCCCTTAGAAGTGTTGTGTTTTCTCTATGATCAATTTCACTTGTATTTTTGAATCTCCAAATCAAATTTTTTTTGAAAGAGTACATATGCTCTTATCCCTACTCACTTTTTGTTCGAAAAAGTATGGATTCTCTTTTACTGCTAGAGTCCCATTGTGACTTCTTAGAGGTGGTCTATCCACTCTCTTTGAGTATGCCAGTCAATCTTTTTTATTTTTGGGTGAAGAGTTTTTTGAACAGTGGATTTGGTTGTAAGTTTGGAACCTTGTGCACTGTTTGATTTTGGCTTAATTGGAAAGTTGTTGATTGTTAGGGTCCTTTAGACACCTCTCAGAGGTGGTGTTTACTCTCTTGTTTTATCTACAGTTGGTGCTTTTGAGTATTTTGAGTGAAAGGTGTTTGAAAAAAAAAATTGTTTTAATTTTAATTTTTTGCTCTTTTCACTTGTGCTTTTGAGTACTCCTTTGAAGTGAAAGTTCATGACATTTTCTATTGTTTTAGGTCCTTGATTGCATTGTTTAGGTTCATAATAGGGCCTCCCCAAACCCTGTAGCCTATCAGGTATTAAGACTTGTTTGAGTTTAAAGAGTAGGGTTGTATCCTTTCCTCAAACTTGTGCACTTGTGTGACCGAAAAGTGTTGAGTTTGTGGCCTCTCTCACGTTTTTTTTATAAGGGTGTCATAAGTGTTTGGATTTTTTGTCTTGTGTGTTTGTTCTTAGTTAGGTCTTGTTTATCATTTCAAAAATAAATAAAAAATTTGGTTCAATTTTGAGTTTATGTTGGTTGAGTACATTGCAAGTGTTTTGGATTATTTGGAGTTGCTTCTTATATTGAAAAAAAATATTGTTTTGCATTGTTCATGTTGTTTTTAAATCAAGTTTTGCATTTTGAAACAAAAAATTCAAAAAAAGGGTCTTGCATTTGTTTTAGTTATTAAGTGTTCATGTTGAATTGAGTTCTTTTTCTCATTTTAGGATTCAATTTGAATTGTTTACCAAACAAAGTTGCATTTGATTTCAAATTTTGAATTTGTGTATCCTTATCGAACTGAATTTGTGTGTGCACTTTGAAAGCTAGTTTCATGCTTATGTTGTATACTTGATTTTTCATTTAGGGTGTAAAACTTTTAGTTTATTTTTGCATTGAAAAGACCAAAAAATTGCATTGTATATTGAAAAATCACATTTGCATTCCAAATTACATTATATATTTAGAACTTGCATGTACATTGAAAAGAGATTCAAAGTGAAAAGTGCATGATTATGGCAGTAGAGTGATTCATATTTTAGTTAAGGAACATTGTATCTTTAGTTGCACTTGTTTTGCTTCTTTTTAAAAGTTTTTGAAATTTACACAAGCAATCAATAATTAGAATAGACTACTAGGTTTTCTTTTTAGCAAGAGACACACCTAATAGTGTAGAATAGGATTTTGGAGATAGGGAGATGAAAGTTAATTTCTTCAAGATCACATAAAATTGGAAACTAGGAAACTCCTAAAGAGTGTTTTCTTTGTTAGTAAGAGATAAATATTATTTGTTAGTAAGAGTTACAAAATGACCCTCCTCGGGTCTCTAATTGCTTCTAATCCCTTCATGTCCATTGCCCTGCTTTGCACCATTACAACTTTCCATATTACACATCTATTTCAAAAAAATACAGAGAACTTCACCCCAACTAAACCGCCTCCCCTTATAGACTTTGTTCCCTTCTTATAGCTATGCCTAGTAGGCTAATACATTCTATTAAAACCTCTTTAAAAAAAATACATGTCAGTCTATGCCTCCAAGCATACCACTTGGTTGGTATTATAGCTTTATACTTTCCCATTATTGACGCACCCAAATTCTTAGTTTATTAGTGGTTACAATGAGGCTTATCAAAGCAAAATTGAGAAAATTTGACATTACCACTCCTGCAAAAATGATATTGGATGGGTTTCAATATTACTCAGGGGAGTAATTCTGTCACCCTATCCTCTCGGGATTCCTCCACAGGTGTTCTGCATGCTTCCCTTGTTGCTCTCTTCTCTGCTTCCTTCTGTAGCTCCAAAGTCTCGTATCCAGATTGTTCTTTCCATTGGTCCTTGTTCATTTGAGTTGGACGCTACACAACACTCATCGTTGGTTGTCCTTGTTCCGCTTGAAGAGAGTATGTGTCCTTTTATAGACACATGACCCCTTCCATTTCCATGATATTGTGCCCCCAGTCCTCTTTGGCATTATTGAGGACCTGAAGCACCAGGTACCCAAAAATTTCCCTTTCCAACATTATTTTTTCCAGTATCCTATGCAGAATCCAGTATGGGTTTATTCCCACCAGTGCCTCCTGGTATTCCATCGTTTCTTCCATTTCCTCTTCCCCCATTCCAGATATACGATCATTCATGTAATCCGGGATAGCTTTCATGTACCATTTCTCCTATTCATTTTCCAAAAAACGCTTGTTTCTTTTGCTTCTACCACCCCGCCCACTTCTCATCCTCTAGTGGGGGGTCATGCTAACTACCTTAGCCAACAGAGTTTATATCTAATGTCTTCTTACAAGAGTATCTATTCTCCTTCTCACCTCGTTCTTCTCCACTTCTTTCCTCCACTTACTATTTATCCTGCTAGCTTCCATGGTCACCTTCAATGTCCAGTCCATCTCCCACGAGGCATCGAAGCTCCCATTATTTCCTTTAAATCTTATGCTATTGTAATTACATTTCCCATTATTTCCAGCAGTACTCCTGCTCTTGTCATTCCTTACCCTTTATTTCCTTCGCATGTTCCTTAGGATGCCTCCCTTTTTGTGCCAATAAATAGACATTATCTTCTGTCGTCCCTGTAAACTGTTCACCAACTTCTTGTCTTTTCCACTCCACTGGCGTCATACCACAAATCCCATCGTAATAAGACTTACCAACCTTCTATTCCTATGCATTAACTTCACACTGCCTCCACTCTTCAATACGACATCTGACATCGCCTTTCCCATTTACTCGCCACCTTTCCGAGCTGTTGTAACCACGTGGCTTCCTTAATGGGCCACTTGGCCATCCACAACACTCGCATCTGGGAAAAATAGTAAAGAGTGTTAAACCCATTAGTATCGTAACATATTTGTTGGGAAAGCACCACTAATATCGGCGTCAAGTGGTAGGTAAAATTCTTTCAAGTACATAGAATACCCTTGTTTCTTGACTAAGAGGGGTTATGTGTTTTTGGGAGATGATCAAGCATGGAAAGTCCTCGTGCTGACACCACTAATCATTAATAGCTTCAGGTCTATGAATTTTTATACAAGGCTTATGTTCCCTTCCCATTCATAGAATGTCCATCCCACGACCGTCCCACCCGACTATCGAGTGTAAAGTGGTAAACATAGTTGTTATTCCTAGGTACCCTCCTAGGTTTCTACAAGGGGATATCTTGTTGGGACCTGAGACATAAATTGAATCTTCTACTCCTTGGGAGGGTGTTGGAAGAAGGATAATACTTTCACCCCTGGTGATTGAAAGTTCAATGTAAATGTTTCTCCAATATTAGATGGTTGGACTTGGGCCCTGATCATCTAGGCTAATATTTGGAATATTCCATATATGGATCTTCATTGAATTGTGCTTGAATCCAAGTAATTTTTCAGTGTGATATTTGTTTGATTGTTTGAGATCTTTTGGGGACTTTTTAGTGTGTGTTTTTTTATTTTTATTTTTTGTATATTTTCTTCTCAATTTCTTCTGCAAGCCACCATGGATGATCAACCTCTGTGCAAGTCCCAAAGAATCAAAGGACACTCTTTTGAACATAGAGAAGTCCCTATGTTGAGGTGAATACTGGATTACACTAATCCATCCCCTTAGAGGGTATAAGAGGAGAACTAGGAACATCAAATAGAACAACCAATAGAAGAAAACAGTCTTAGGTCAAGTGAGTCTGAGAGTTCTTCTTACAAAGTACATTTTAGAGATACTAAGGAGTAGTTGCATAAATCTCCTAGAGTCCATTCTCCTCACCTTGAAGAGAATTTAGGTACCATTGCAATTCAGGACCTCTCAAATCTGTCTAGACTTTTGAACCCGCCACAAAGTCCTAGTTTTTCCCAAATAACTAGTATCATCATTCCTAATCCATTGTGTAGGTGGTTTAACATGGAAAACATAACAAGTGTTTACTTTAGGGGAGGTAAATACTCCAGTTAGTACTATCCCTATAGGAGGAATTAATTTTAATATGGTATCCGCAACAGGATTAGGATGGTCCCCACCGTCCTCGATGATAGTAGTAGATACTTATTGGTACTAGTTCGTCAACTCAACATATTTCGAACCCTTTCTCTTTTGGATTTACTTTTTTAGGTTATCAAGCTATGCATGTTACTATTCCTCCTAGTTCAACTTTGGCCACTGCTTCAGGTAGTGTCCCATCTGTCCCTTTCCATAATTTCCCACACTTCGGTGGAAACATGTCCATGCCTAACCCACCCTTCACTGCAGTTGTTTCTAACTCCATCGTACTCGAGTTAAGATTACCTTTCCAATATTGTGGAGGTATGAGTTCTAGTAGCCCCTTTTTAATAAATGTACCACAAGGTAATTCCTTTACACTAGGGGGAAACAACAATGGATCTCCATGGGGGAAAATTCCACTCAAGGAAATATCCCCTTTTCTGGGATGGGAGGTTCCAATATGGTTAAATGTGTTATAACAAATTTCTTACAAGGAAGCCAACCATTAGGAGGTATGGGATGGGATTTTGGAACAAATTTTTCTTCTTTTCAAAACCAAAATGGTCAGAACTTTAGACAACCCAATCCGATTTTCACTAATACTAGAAATCCATATATTCTAGGACAACCATATTCCAGCACCAACCAATGGGAATCTAATTCTCCCAGAACGTGGAACACAATGGATCAGACAAAATTTCCATTTTTTGCTAAATTGAATTTGTCCAATCTTTTAAACTTGACTAACGATCCAGTGTTACATGAACCGATATGGCCACCCATACCCACTAAGATTCCTTCAAACATTCATAAGTTTGAAGGTAAACCTAAGGAATATCTAACTAACCATGTAATGACTTTTCATCTATGGTGTTTATCCAACTCTTTGATGTATGATTCTATTAGATTGTGTCTCTTACAAAGGAATTTAACTGGGGTAGCGACAAAATGGTACATTGAGTTACCATGAGCATCCTTTCAAACTTTTAATTCAGTTGCAATGGTATTTCTAAACCACTTTCAATTACTAGTCCATTATGAAACTGGAACAGAGCTGTTAACATCCTTTCGTCGGGATAAATCAACTCATATATCTGACCACATACATGAGCGGCAGAGGAGGTGTATCTTGATCAATGATCAGATTCCTAATGAGTTCCTAACTGATTGTTTCATTAAATAATAGAAACTTGTTATTGCAAATGATGCAGCTCTTTCTGGGGTTTAGACCGAAGAGCAGGCTATTCTTAAAGACTAGCAATTGGATTTGGTGTATTCCCAATTCATGATTCCATATGAAATTCTACCTATTGCTCCTAGAGTAGAAGCTGATCTAACCATGCCCACCCCTACACTCCATGCTCATGGTGGGATTGGTGTAGTTGAGAATAATCTAGTTAGCTCGGGTAACAACTTTTCTAGTCAAAATTCATCGACAACTAGTCAGAAGAGCACACAAAACCTTAAACTGAACCCTTCTCCTAATGTTCTGTTAGTACATAACTCTCAAGGAAACTAGCAACCTGGAGGGAAGAAAAATAAGAACAAGAAAAATGGGAATAAGGGGAATAACAATGCAAACAACAATAACAACAACACTAATGCTGGTGGGGAAAATAATGAGAAAGGTAAAAAAAATTTCCTTGCATGTTATGTATGGAATATCACTTAACATATAAATTCCCTGTAATGACCCTTTTTCAAAATTTTATTAAAATGCCATTTTCCACTTTTTCCCCAATTTCGACCTTTGACTAGTTTTACTGTTTTGACCTCCAAATCAACCCAAATGCTCCCAAATCTTCTGTAGGAGTGTATGAATGGTATTTAGACTTGAATATTAGGTTCAAGGATGTTTTATGGCCCTCCAAATACTACTGCAAACTTGACTTGTATTCTGATCAATATATGTAATTTTGACTTGTAATTTGTGCATCAAATCCCCCCAGGGTAACACTGCAAATGGCCTTCCAAATGCCTCCAAACTCCCATGAATTTATGAAAAGAGGTATGTAATGTGTTAATTATGTGATTAAGGTCTCATATGCACCATTAATTGATTTTTACTACTGTTCTAACTCTATCACATTCAACAGCAAAAACCCCCAATTCGACCCTTGGGGAAATGACACTATTTCACCTCTCGATACAAACAAACTAAGTAAAAATGCTTCAAATGCTCAAGTACAGTACATGAAACTTGTATAATATATCCATGGCAGTATATGAATCACAAATATATCAAAGAATCATCCATCCATTCGAAATAATCAACCTTATAGTGTCATACATCAAAGCATTGGGGAAATGGACATTGTTTTCTCATTAATCAATAATTTTGCATACAGTCAATGGGTATTTCGACCTGATAGTTTCTGAATATTAAGAAAAAAGGATATGAATCTATTACAATCAGAAAAATATCATATGAATCTCTCCCATTGAGTGCAAGATCTCACCCAAAGCGCAATCCCTCAAGGAGCCCGAATATGCCTTCAAAATTGGAAATGGTGGAGAGAAAGTGCTGCACTAAACTAAAACATGAAAATTCCTGTAGCTACTACCTGAAAATAAAAATCCATTAAAGCACCATGAAAGGACCTGAGTGGCCTCTCCAAACACCAACTTGGATGGGAATCTTTCACCCTCAAAATTGGCTAAGGCAAGAAACTAGTCATCCACTAGTTCTCTCTTCACAAATGCAATTTTTCTCAAATCATCAAAATCCATTCTCATACTTGATTTCTACATTTTATAACCAACATTAGCCTTCAAGGGGTCGAAATCCTCTCAATAGATTCAATAAATTTCCATTTAGAAAATATTCCTCATTTGCCACTTGTCTCCTAGTTCCAACCTTCCATCTCTCCCAAATTTGAATTTGAGTCTCTTTAGCTTCCCCCAACTCCATGAGCACCTTCCTTGAGCCTATTTTTGTGGATGACATGTCATAATGGTCAGGTGTAAGAATTCAGGTCTTAATTTTGTCATAAATGTTATAGATGTTTCATTATTGTTGTCATAAAACTAGGGAATCTAGCCCAAGTGTCCACTAGTCTCCAATTTGACTCTTCCTCTCCCATGGAGGTTACTGTTCCATCCCATTTCGACCTAAGATGCTCAATTCCATGTGTTATGACTTACCAACTCACCCAAGAGTGTTCACCTTCCCATGAATTTGAATTGACAAGAGAGAGCTGCCATGTGTCATTGAAAAATCAAGCTAGTGTGGGTTCCACCACCTCCATATGTCTCCAAAACCACTTGCCACTTAGAATTTCTCTTGAATTTATTTATTCACCATATTTATTAAATGCTTGAACCCTTCTAATGTCTAAATATCATTTATTAGCTTCATTATTATCATCCCACATGTGCCCATCCAACCTAGGAAACTAGTAGGATTGATGGGATTGTCTTACTATGCACTTATTTGAATGGGGACATTACAGTCCTCCCCATCCAAGATTGCTTGTCCTCAAGCAATTTCAGATTTGGATGCTGCAAAATATTCTCCTCTTCCCATGTGGCATCTTCATTTGGTAAGTCCTTCCATTGTACCAAATATTCTTTGATAATTCTACTCCTCAACCTTCTTTCCCGTGTCTTCAAAATATTTTCTGGAATAAGTGTGAGGTGACCTTCATCATCGAAAGGAGGAATTATTTTTGAAGTGATGATTTGCTGACCAAGAGCTTTCTTGAGACAAGAAACATGAAATACATTGTGGATTTTACTCCCTTCCGGAAGTTCTAGTTCATATGCTACTTCTCCAACATTCCGCACTACCTTGTATGGCCCATAGTACCTTGGTTTTAATTTTTCTGCTCCATTCTTTTTGAGAGATGTTTGTTTATAAGGCTGCAACCTTAAATATACTAAATCATTGACTTGAAAGGTTCTTTCTTCTCTATGCCTGTCAGCATATTGTTTTTGCTGATTTTGAGCAACCTGCAAATTGTCTTTCAAGAGCTTTAAAATTTCTTGGCTCTCTTCCACCCAATCTTTAGCCTTTGGGCTCTACTATCACCAAATATAATTTCAGTAAATGTAAGTGCTTCATAACCATATAATGCTTTGAAAGGAGACATTCCTATTGACATATGATAAGTAGTGTTGTAGCAAAACTCACCCAAGTGTAGCCAATTTGCCCATGCTTTTTGCTGCCCTCCCACATAGTTTCTTAGGTATCCTTCCAACCATTGGTTTACCCTCTCTGTTTGTCCATAAGTTTGTGGATGATAGCTTGTACTTGGAATCAATTGAGTGCCTACCAATCTAAAAATTTCTTGCCAAAAAGCATCCATGAATCTACTATCTCTATCACTGACAATGCTCTTGGGGAGCCCATGCAATCTGAAGATTTCTTTGAAAAAAATATCAGCCACTTGTGCAGCACTAAAAGATGATGTAACAGAAAATAAATGAGCAAATTTTTTCAACCTATCAACTACCACATAGATGCAATCCTTACCCAAGGATTTAGGCAATCCGGTGATGAAATCCATGGAAATACTGTCCCATTTTTGCTCCAGAATGGGCAATGGTTGTAATAGGCCAGCTGGACATGTAAGTTCTGATTTGTTTTGCTGACATGCTTTACATTCATTCACATACTTCTGAACATCTTCCTTCAGCCCCTTCCAAAAAATCTTTGCCTAAACTGTCTATAAGTTTTGAAGATCCCCAGATGGCCCGCTAGTGGGGAAACATGTGCTTCTTGCAAAATTCGGTACTTGAGCTTGGAGTTATGAACTAAATAAATTCTTCCCTTATAATATATCAGCCCATTCAAAATCCTATAATTATCATCCCCTTTGATTCCATCCAACACATCACAAGCAAATTTGTCTTTGGCATATTCAACTAGTAGCATGTTTTTCCAATCCTTGGCAATATCCATGAGAGAAAAACAAGGCCTTCTTGACAAAGCATATGCTACTATATTATTCTTTCCTTTGACATATTCAATATCAAAATCATAAGCTTGAATATTGCTTACCCACTTTTGTTACCTTTCATTTAGATCTTTTTGGTTGAGAAAGTGTCTTAGACTATTATGGTCAGTTTTCACCACAAACTTGCTGCCCACCAAGTATTGTCTGAATTTGGCCAATGCATGCATAATGGCTAGCATTTCTTTATCATAGATGGAGTAAATTTTTTCATGAGGCTGCAAATTTCTGCTCTCAAAGGCTATGGGGTGTTGGCCTTGCTTTAGGACAGCCCCTATTCCTCCACCCGAAGCATCACATTCCACAACAAAAGGTTTAGTAAAATCAGGAACTGCAAGTATGGGACAACTACTCATTATCTCTTTCATTTTTTGGAAGGCCTTTTTGTAAAATTAGTCACAGCAGATCTAATGAACAAGTAAATCAATCACAACAGATGAACATAGAAAATATGGTGCAAAACTGTGCAAAACATGCAGCAGTGCTCTCTATCCCAGAAAGGGTGAATGAATTACAATACAAACTGTCACAATGACTGAGCAATTCGAATTGCCTAAGGAGGTCATTCGAATCACAGAATGGAGTAGCTTGACTCTATCTAGGAGTCCTCATAAATCATCGGTGGTGCTCATCAATCACAACAACCAGTCATCCAGGTGTCAATCTGAGTCTAACTGAGTATAATAAATGTAACTGAAGTGTGTAGCACTGATATAGGATCTGGAGGCTCAGTGGGGGCGCATGGGAGGCTAACTGAAGTCAGAAAAAGTCACCTAATCAAACTGGAGGTCAACGGAAGTGATACAGTCAGTCGGGAGTGAAACTAGCCTCAAATCAGGGAGAATCGGAGCTAACTGAATGTAACTGAAGTGAATCTGCAGTGGTAGGTGAACAAGTGCGCCCTTCTCTGGAAGTAGGTGAGAAGAGGGCGCCTTTCAGCTTAGGAGGGATAAAACTCTGTGGTAAGTGGCTCTCGGGTGCTAGAAGAAGGTGGATAAGGTGCTGGAGGCATCAAACTGGTGACTGGGATGCATGCCTGTGCATGCAAGATCCTGAAATAGATCATATCCTGAAATAGATCATGCAAGATCCTGAAATAGATGATGTATCTCGAAATAGATGATGTGGATATCCGAACACCCCCCCTCAATCTAGACTATGATGTGCCAACAAAAATAATGTGGGGCCCTGGTAACTAAGACCAAAGGTCACCCCAATACAATAATCCAAAAAATGCTGAAAATAAACTAAGTGAGGAAAGAGGGAAAACCCAGTGGGAAGAAAGCCCCCCCTCAAGCTAAAGCATAATAATGAATCAATCTGTCTCCACCATGATGGAACTCACCCCCAACAGTGAACGGAGGTAAGAGAACTTCTTCTTAGTGAAGCTCTTGGTGAAGATGTCTGCAATTTGCTCATCAGTAGGGCAATATTGCAGAATGATGGTGCGGTCATGCACCAACTGTCGAGTGTAATGCATATGAATCTCAATGTGTTTGGTCCTCTGCCGCTGAACTGGATCTATGGAGATCTTGATAGCACTTTGATTGTCACAAAATAGGACAGTCAAAGTAGTGCCACCAAAACCAAACTCGGAAAGAATACCCTGCAACCAAACTGCCTGAATGCAGGCATTGACTGCCCCTCGATACTCTGCCTCTGCTGAAGAAAGTGCAATGGCTGCTTGCTTTTTGCTGGACCAGCAAATAGCACCATGACCAATCATGAAAACATAACCGGAAGTGGACTTCCGATCAATGCTATCACCTACCCAATCTGAATCAGTAAAACCAATGAAATCTAGCTCAGAATCTGCAGCATAATGTATGCCAAATTGTCTCGTACCTTGCACATACTGCAAGATCCGCTTGGCTGCTCTCCAATGAAGCTCATGTGGATGCTGCATATATCTTGACACGGCACTCACGGCATATGAGATATCAGGCCGTGAATGTGTCAAATAAAGTAGTGAACCAATCAACTGTCGATACATACTGCAATCTGCAAGCGGTGTGGAATCTCCCTCCTCAAGACTGATTCCTGAGAGGAATGGGAACGGGGCTGCCTTACATTCAGCCATATTAAACTTCAATAACAGGTCGGAAGCATATTTTTGCTGAGATATAGTGATCCCATCAAAATTTTGAGCTATCTCCAAGCCCAAAAAGTGACTCAGCAAGCCCAAATCGCTCATGTCAAAAGCTAGATTTAAGGCAGATTTTAGCTTGTTTATTGAAGTAAGTGTGCTACCAGTAATAAGCAGATCATCAACATAAAGTACAATAACCAACAAATTACCTTTAACTCGCTGAAGATACACATTCGGATCAGATTTGCATCTTTGGAAATTCTGAGAAAGAAGGAAGGAGTCCATCTTTGCGTACCAAGCTCTTGGGGCCTGTTTTTAACCCGTACAAAGATTTCTTCAATCTACAAACCAATGATGGATCTGATGTATAACCCTCTGGCTGCTGCATATAGACCTCTTCAGTAAGGTCTCCATGTAAAAATGCACTCTTCACATCCATATGGTGCACTTCCCAGTGCTTGGATGCGGCAATAGCTAAAACAAGGCGGATGGAATCCATCTTTGCAATCGGTGCAAAGGTCTCTGTGTAGTCCACTCCTTGGACTTGGGAAAAACCTTTTGCCACCAACCTTGCTTTATATTTGCTGATAGTGCCATCAACAGCAACTTTAGTACGGTAGACCCATTTACACTTCACTAATTTTCTTCCAGGTGGAAGAGAAACTAGCTCCCATGTATTGTTCTTTTGAAGAGAACTGTACTCTTCATCCATGGCACTTTTCCATCTCGGATCTCGATGGGCTGAATAGTATGATTGGGGATCTGAACCAGCCATCAAATAACAAATCTCAGGAAGAAATGGATCAGCAATAGAAAGAGCCATACCTGCCCTTTGAAAGTCTCCTCTTGTTCGTCTCGGATCAGCAGGATTTCCAAGACTAGAACCAGCAGATTGTAGAGTGTTTTGGGCCCACTTTGGTAACTGAGGGGGATCTGAATGTTCGAATTCCGAACCTGATATGTCATGATCATCATATGCTGCTACAATATCATAAATATCAGAACTCATACCTTCATTATCGCTGCTCGAATCTTCTTCTGGTGAAGGCGGTGAATCGGCAGTTTTCTCCTCAACTAGTTGCAATTCTTGAAGCGGTTCTTCAAACTGCACACTACGCTCTATGAATATCTTTTTAGATCTGATATCCATGAGTTTATATGCTTTTGATTCTTCCCCATATCCTATCAATATTCACTCGATACTTTGTGGATCCATAGCTCGTCTCTTCTCAGAAGGAATTCTAGCCCATGCAGTAGAGCCAAAAACTCTCAAATTTGACACATCCGGTTTGTGACCAAAGAATGCTTCGAAAGGAGTCATGCCTTTCACGGATGAATGTGGAACATGGTTCTGTATATATGCAGCAACATTGATTGCTTCAGCCCAAAGATTTGCAGCCAAACCTTTCGATTCAATCATGCATGTAGCCATCTCTTTCAGTGACCGTTTTTTCCTTTCCGCTACACCGTTCTGCTGGGGTGTGTAGGGAACTGTATGTTGGATCTTGATTCCGCTTTGGGCACAAAGTTGCAGTAACTCGGACTTGATATATTCCCCACCATTATCAGATCTAAGAGATTTGATCTTGCTCTCAGTGGTGGTCTCAACAGAAGCCTTAAAATCCTTGAATTTTCCAAGCACTTCTGACTTGTTTTTGAGAAAGAATACCCATGTAAAGCGGGAAAAATCGTCAATAAATGTCAAAACATACCTTGAACCATTTAATGACATATGGGGCAGCGGACCACTGATATCAGAATGGATCAATCCCAAAATAGTAGAGGCTCTGCTAGCCTTGCCGCGGTCGAATCTGTGCTCGGGGTGCTTCCCAATAATGCAACCGATGCATATTCCCTTCGAGGAACGGAGTTGTGGAAGCCCATCTACCATGGATTTATTTGATAGCAGCAGCAAATACTTATAATTTAGATGTCCAAATATTTCATGCCAAATCCTACTAACCTCATTACCATGTGTGCGAAGAGCGGTGGGCTTTGCAAGCGGTATAAAGTGCGAAAACTCATAACATTTTGCAGTGTGGTTTGCCTTCCCAACCGCAACTAGTCTTCCACTTTTGATATCAGAAATTTCAACTGTATTAGGGCTGAATGTGACTTTCTTTGGATCACCAGTATGTGTCATTTGATACACAGAAAGGAGATTCGAAGCTAAGGAAGGCACATAGAGAACATTCTGAAAGCATCCATGTTCTACATGAATCGTACCTTTGCCCTTTGAAGAAATTTTTGAGTCATCTCCCAAATGGATGGGGATGGAGCTGTTTGGATCGAATGAGGAAAAAGAATCAATATTTGCAGCCATATGATTTGATGCACCCGAATCTATCAAGAGAGTGGGCTTCGAAACCGTTGCCATGAGTGCTTGTCCTCTTTCATGATCGTCATTCCGATCCTTCTTCCTTGCACCGTCAGGAAGGGTTATGTTGTTCTTTTCCAAAAGGAGGGCCATTTGATCTATAGTCTTCTTCA
This sequence comes from Larix kaempferi, assembly GCA_027924585.1. NCBI lineage: Eukaryota > Viridiplantae > Streptophyta > Pinopsida > Pinales > Pinaceae > Larix > Larix kaempferi. Next base: position 9,275,064 of record BSBM01000950.1, read on the forward strand.
TACATGAACTTTCGGGATGAAAGCCACGGTTACAATAAGTACATTTAGATTTTTGGTTACCTTCTTTTCCCTTTTGCTTGGATTTCGAACCGGATGGTGCATCCGTTTGCTTGCCTTTGTCTTTTTGCTTGTGAGGCTCGAATTTGGGCTTCTCCTTCTTTAGCTTTCCTTTACCATTCGAGATCTTGGGTCCTTGAACAAATAGGGCTGAATCTTTGGAGCTTATGGACCCCATTTGAATCAACTTGTCATGCTCTTTTGTAACGGACTCAATGAAGGCATTCAAGGTAGGCATCTTCCAATTCGGGGTAGTTAGCTGACCGGAATTGAAAGTAGAGACAAATACCGAATAATCTTTCCCAAGCTTGCTTAGAATGGAGAGGATCAACTGTTTATCCTCTTTGATAACACCACTGTTCTTCAATTGCAAGTTCAAGTTCTTGAATTTTGTGAAGAATTCATTGATGATCTCGAAATTCTCAGGATTAAGGCCAATCAATTCATTCTCTAATTGAAAAGCCCTAAGCTCGTCCTGCTTGCCGAATAGTGTTTCAAGTTGCTCCCATATGGCTTTTGGAGTCTTCAATCCGCTGAGATGGAAGTGAAGATCCTTGGAGATGGAGAGACAAAGAAGACCATAAGCTTCATCAAGCTTGTTGTAGTGTTTGGTTCGATCTGACACATTGTTTGGCTCCAATTCAAGACCAAGAGTGACTCGGTAGTAACCTTTTGAACGTAATATGATCTCCATATCATCTTTCCAATCAAAATAATTGAATGGGGTAGGGATAGGATTTGAAGAAGAGTATTCCATTGCAAGGATTGAGTCAACTGATGAAGAGGAAGCTTGCATGCAGACTATAGCGAATGCAATTGATGTAGGAAACCTTGCATGCAGAAGATAGCGAGTGCACTTGAAGGAGACAATAAACCTGCAAATCACATCAAAACAACCACAATAAGGTCGAACAATCCACCCTTTGAGAGTTGCATCACACCTGGGATTGGATTTCAAGCAATGTTGAATAGGTCCAATGTATCAGATCCAGGAATTATGTGGTAACTCAAGCTTCTGGAGTGGTATTGGAATAGTTTTCAAGCTTTGCATGCACAGGAGCGAATGCTCTTGAGATATCTCATGCCAAACTTTTTGCAATTTTTAGCAATTCAGTCAAATCTTCTTGTATAAACACCTGTAGAAAAGATATCTTGTCCCTGCAATGGCTCTGATACCATGTAAAATTAGTCACAGCAGATCTAATGAACAAGTAAATCAATCACAACAGATGAACATAGAAAATATGGTGCAAAACTGTGCAAAACATGCAGCAGTGCTCTCTATCCCAGAAAGGGTGAATGAATTACAATACAAACTGTCACAATGACTGAGCAATTCGAATTGCCTAAGGAGTTCATTCGAATCATAGAATGGAGTAGCTTGACTCTATCTAGGAGTCCTCATAAATCATCGGTGGTGCTCATCAATCACAACAACCAGTCATCCAGGTGTCAATCTGAGTCTAACTGAGTATAATAAATGTAACTGAAGTGTGTAGCACTGATATAGGATCTGGAGGCTCAGTGGGGGCGCATGGGAGGCTAACTGAAGTCAGAACAAGTCACCTAATCAAACTGGAGGTCAACGGAAGTGATACAGTCAGTCGGGAGTGAAACTAGCCTCAAATCAGGGAGAATCGGAGCTAACTGAATGTAACTGAAGTGAATCTGCAGTGGTAGGTGAACAAGTGCGCCCTTCTATGGCAGTAGGTGAGAAGAGGGCGCCTTTCAGCTTAGGAGGGCTAAAACTCTGTGGTAAGTGGCTCCCGGGTGCTAGAAGAAGGTGGATAAGGTGCTGGAGGCATCAAACTGGTGATTGGGATGCATGCATGTGCATGCAAGATCCTGAAATAGATCATGCAAGATCCTGAAATAGATGATGTATCCCGAAATAGATGATGTGGATATCCGAACACTTTTCAGCCTCTTCATTCCACTTGAAAGCATCCTTCTTAGTCAAATCAGTGAGTGGAGAAGTCAACTTGGAGAACCCCTTCACAAATTTTCTGTAGTAGGTGCATATGCCAATAAAGCCTCTCAATTCGGTAATATTTTTTGGTGATGGCCATTCCAAGATAGCCCTAATTTTTTCCATGTGTACCTTCACTCCTTCTTTCCCAATAATGTGCCCAAGATACAGTAGTTCTTTCATCCCAAACTCACATTTTGATAACTTAGCAAATATGGACTCTTCTTGCAAGATTTTCAACACAATCTCTAACTGCTGCAAATGCTCTTCCCATGTTTTCTGTAAATGAGAATATCATCAAAGAAAACCAAAACAAACCTTCTTAGTTTCTTGCAAAATATCCTATTCATACATGCTTGAAAGGTGGCTGGAGCATTAGTTAACCCAAAAGGCATGACAAGAAATTCAAAGTGGCCAAAATGACATCGAAAAGCGATCTTTTGCACATCTTCATCTTTCATTCGAATTTGGTGATACCCTGGTCTAAGGTCAATTTTTGAGAAGTATTTGGCCCCATGTAGCTCATCCATGAGCTCATCAATCCTAGGAATAGGATACCTATTCTTGATAGTCTTTTTGTTCAAGGCTCTAAAATCTATGCACATTCTCAATGTTCCATCTTTTTTCTTCACTAGCACTACTGAAGAAGCATAAGGGCTAGAGCTTGGTCTAATGAATCCCAACTCTAGGAGTTCTTGGATAGCTTTTTCAATCTTATCTCTGAAATTTTTAGGATGTCTATAAGGTGGTATCTGAATGGGTGAAGTACCCTCCTCCAAAATAATATTGTGCTCAACCCCCCTATCCGGTGGCCTACCATGTGGAAGGTCTCTAAAAACCTTTTCATATTTTTGCAAAAGTCTCTCTATCTCCTTTGGGTATTTGACAATATTTATAGTTGTCTTGGGAGATGTAATATGACATTCAGCAGCCCATTCTATATCCCCATGCCTCAATATATATCTCATACTATTGCAAGTTACTACTTGATTTGGATAAGTATGTTGACCTCTCACAATTCTTTGTACTCCTTTTGAATCTTGGAATTTCATTTTGGGAATTTGATAATTTACTGTATGCTCTCCTATTGAATACAGCCATTGCACTCCCAAAACCACATTAGTATCAGCAACATTGAAGCCATCAAATGGTTCAATAGGTATCTTTCTTTTCTCTACCATCTCTGCATCAATGAAGTTATGAGTGGCTCCTCCATCTACCAAAACTGAAGTTCTTTGTCCTTGTACCACACCTTTGCATCAGATAGTATGATAGCGAGGTACTGCTGAAAGCACTGCCATTCTTGCTTTGTCTGGTAAAGGCTAATTTTCTTCTTGTCTTTCCTCTTCTACTGCTATCTCATATACCTCTTCTTGATCTGAAATATGTTCATCTTCATCCATGCCCCCATAATACCCCTCATTATCAGAAAATACTTCTATGTATTGAGCCTTTCCTTTGGTACATTTGTGCCCCGGTGTCCATGGTTGTAAGCATGTGAAGCACAATTTCTTTTTTCTAAGTTCATCCCTGTTTAGTCCCTCTTTTTTATTCCTCTAAAATGACTCTCTTTGCCAAGGTTTCTTATCATATCCATCCTCTTTCTAAGGTTTCTTTTCAAATTTGTAGCTAGGCTTAGGAGGAAATCTCGTTCTAGGAAGCACATTTTGGAGATCCCTAGTCAAGCTCATTGCATCTTTTAATGTAGTTGGCTTGTGGGCTTTGACCAAACCTCTTAAGGGTTCAGCCAAACCTTCAGTGAACAGCAATACTAATCTTCCCATAGATACATCATCCACCTTGACTGATAATTTTTTAAAGTCCAACATATATTCGGTAGGGGACCCAGTTTGCTTCAATTGAGCTAGTTCTTTGAAAGGCAATTTTAGATCTTTTTGTTCAAATCTTTCTAGTACCCTGTCAACAAATTCTCCATATGTTTTAACCTGATTATGAACCAAGGTTTTCAGCCCATGAAACCACCATTCATTGGCATCTCCTTCCAAATGCAAAATGGCCATTTTTAATACATCCTCTTCCAACATAGGATTCAACTGAAAATATACATCCAATTTTTGCACCCAAGTGTTAGCAGAATTTTGAGAAGAACCATCAAAAGTAGGAAGTGACATTTTTCCAATAGCACTATTCAATTCTTTGTTTTGGAATGGACTCCTATTGTCTCCCTTCCTTTAAATCTTTTGCATAGCATCAATGTAGTCACTGAGTGGTACACCTCTTTTACACTCTTCATTCAAATCATTCCAATCATTTACTAATTTCTTGTAATCCAATACAAGATTGGGCTCTTCTTTGGGTATGATAAATTTAGGTGTAGTATGCCTTTGTGTGCTTTGAAATTCATCAGGTCTATTATGAGGTCCTATACTTGAGAAAATATGTTCATTCCCTTTCATCTTTTCCCCTAAGTGTGAACCACTATTATCTCCTATCATCCCTTTGCCTGAAAATTGGCTACCCAACAATTCGAAACTTTTAATTATTTGTTTATTCATATCTAGCATAACCATGGTAATTCCTTCAAAACATGGTTTTAAGGCTTCAATAAATTCCTCCTTATGTCTTAATTTTTCCTCCTCCTCTCTACCCATTGTTTTAGAAAAAAACTCTTTTTTTGCTACTATATCTTCTTCAACCAAAACTTCTTCAACTACTGATTCAAAGGGTGGTGATTTATTTGTTTGGCTTCTTGTTAATACCATCAGGTGCCAAGACCATGCTCTGATACCACTTGTAATGACCCTTTTTCAAAATTTTATTAAAATGCCAATTTTTCCACTTTTTCCCCAATTTCGACCATTGACTAGTTTTACTATTTTGACCTCCAAATCAACCCAAATGCTCCCAAATATTCTGTAGGAGTGTATGAATGGTATTTAGACTTGAATATTAGGTTTAGGGATGTTTTATGTCCCTCCAAATATTTCTGCAAACTTGATTTGTATTCTGATCAATATATGTAATTTTGACTAGTAATTTGTGCATCAAATCCCCCCGGGGTAACACTGCAAATGGCCTTCCAAATGCCTCCAAACTCCCACGAATGTATGAAAAAAGGTATGTAATGTGTTAAGTATGTGATTAAGGTCTCATATGCACCATTAATTGATTTTTACTACTGTTCTAACTCTCTCACATTCAACATCAAAAACCCCCAATTCGACCCTTGGGGAAATGGCACTATTTCACCTCTCAATACAAACAAATTGAGTAAAAATGCTTCAAATGCTCAAGTACAGTACATGAAACTTGTATAATATACACATGGCAGTATATGAATCACAAATATATCATAGAATCATCCATCCATTCGAAATAATCAATCTTATAGTGTCATACATCAAAGCATTGGGGAAATGGACATTGTTTGCTCATTAATCAATAATTTTGCTTACAGTCAATGGGTATTTCGACCTGAGAGTTTTTGAATATGAAGAATAGAGGATATGAAGCTATTACAATCAGAAAAATATCATATGAAGCTCTCCCAATGAGTGCAAGATCTCACCCAAAGTGCAATCCCTCAAGGAGCCCGAATATGCCTTCAAAATTGGAAATGGTGGAGAGAAAGTGCTGCACTAAATCAAACCATGAAACTTCCTGTAGCTACTACCTGCAAATAAAACTCCATTAAAGCACCATGAAAGACCTGAGTGGCCTCTCCAAACACCAACTTGGATGGGAATCTTTCACCCTCGAAATTGGCTAAGGCAAGAAACTAGTCATCCACTAGTTCTCTCTTCACAAATGCAATTTTTCTCAAATCATCAAAAGCCATTCTCATACTTGATTTCTACATTTTATAACAAACATTAGCCTTCAAGGGGTCGAAATCCTCTCAATAGATTCAATAAATTTCCATTTAGAAAATATTCCTCATTTGCCACTTGTCTCCTAGTTCCAACCTTCCATCTTCTCCCAAATTCGAATTTGAGTCTCTTTAGCTTCCCCCAACTCCATGAGCACCTTCCTTGAGCCTATTTTTGTGGCTGACATGTCATAATTGTCAGGTGTAAGAATTTAGGTCTGAATTTTGTCATAAATGTCATAGATGCTTCATTATTGTTGTCATAAAACTAGGGAATCTAGCCCAAGTGTCCACTAGTCTCCAATTTTACTCTTCCTCTCCCATGGAGGTTACTATTCCATCCCATTTTGACCTAAGATTCTCAATTCCATGTGTTATGACTTACCAACTCACCCAAGAGTGTTCACCTTCCCATGAATTCAAATTGGCAAGAGAGTGCTGCCATGTGTCATTGAAAAATCAAGCTAGTGTGGGTTCCACCACCTCCATATGTCTCCAAAACCACTTGCCACTTAGAATTTCTCTTGAATTGATTTATTCACCATATTTATTAAATTCTTGAACCCTTCTAATGTCTAAATATCATTTATTAGCTTCCTTATTACCATCCCACATGTGCCCATCCAACCTAGGAAACTAGTAGGATTGATGGGATTGTCTTACTATGCACTTATTTGAATGGGGACATTACATTATGTAAGATGGAAATGGATTAGAAGATGTTTTTCCAATAGGAAGGGTCCTCCAAACCTGTTGTATTAATTGATCCATTTGCTCGACATTAGCAATAGATGATTGTTGGTGCTCACCAAAACCCTGTGGCGTCCCAAGTGGGAAGCTAGGGAACCTCCTCTCAAGAGGGAGATTTAGGCTCAGGTGAAGTTTTCATGTGTGAACATGGTGTTTATCTCCAGACAAGGAACACGAATTATCAATCTAATTCGTTTGGATCCAAAGGTAAAGAACCTCTTAATGCTGACAATGGAAATTATTTACACATTGAGAAGCCTTCCAATGATATTATGCCTAGAACACCAAAGCGTGTTCTCAAGACATCCACATATAATCCATGCAGATATTTTCTCATAGGCTCTGGAGTCTTTATAGTTTTACCATGACCTTGAGAAGAAGCCTCGTGTCTTTATTTCTCATATATTTCTGGCCATTCCATATAAGGCTCCCATTTTTGTGTTTAAGTCACATATGTATTTGCATCAATCATGCTTGTACTTAGAGCCTGATTTTGACTCTTACACTTTTACCTTGCCCTCATCTCTTATCTCATTTTTTCTAATCCCTGTATCATTTTTCCTTTGCAAATTGACACCTTTTACCTGTAGTAGACACACCCTGAGTGCCCTTATCTTGCTCATGTTCCTTGCATTAAGCATAGGTTTGTTCCATGCACTTGGAACTAGTTCTACATGTCTCTGACACTCGTATCCTATGAGGTTATGGAAATACTTCATGCTTCCTTCGAACTTGTTAAAAACAGAAGGAGGCCTCGAGTTCACCTTTTGGGATCGTTAAATTTTCACAAAAAATATTTTTATGGAGTATTCTTTAAGCTCTTTTCTGACTCCTTAAATAGTAAAATACTGCAAAGAAAGCTTATTTCTTTCACACTCGTTAAAATGTTTGAATAAACATCCATTTGGTATAAGTTTAACCCTTTTCTAGGCCGCTTGGATTACTTTTTGAAAAAGGAATACTCTAGTTCATTGTGGCTAGAAGAGTTCTTTCACGGTATCATTTTACACTTTTTCTAGTGGTGGAGACTAAATCTATGAAAAATTCTAACCTTAGAGTCTTCTTTAAGTTTTTCAGACTCTCTAAATATGAAAACATTAGTTAGCATTTACCAACTCGGGCTCAATAAATATCCACAGATGGTATATAGAGTTGTTGTTTAAGTTTTTCAGACTCTTTAAAATTGAAAACACCGGCGAGCACAAACCAATCTGGGCTCGATATAAAATCCATATATCAGTATCTTATCGTGCATCTTTCTATCTTTTCTTCAAAATCATTAAAAAATGAAGAAAGTTTCGAGCTTATTTTTTTAGACTTGTTAATTTTTTATGAAAAATACCTTATCGAGCATACTTTTATCATTTTCAAGCTCGTTAAAAAACTAAAAAGGTATTTAAAAAGAGAAAGGGGAAGGGAAGGATATCAAATTCCTTTCAATATAAAGGGAAAAAAACACTTGTTTCGAGTTTCTCAAACAAGTTGGTTTCTATTTTTGGATTTAGGATAGACCTAATCTCATAGTTGTTACTCCTCCGGTTGGTTACTCTTCCAATCATTTGGAGAACTTGTTGGTGTCTCTTACATCGCAGATTTATATTTTCAATCCCTTTGTGTACAAAGATTCCTAATTCAATACTATGTCATGCTTATTGTTCAAGGATTATACCTATGTAGACCATTCTACAATGACCTTGACTTCATATGCCAGCCACACCCTGGTGTCAATATGTTTCATCATATACTCATATCTGCTTCAAATCAAAACAATCCTTGATTGTTCCTCGTGTCAAGTGATGAGGGATTTTTTAATGCCTCTCTTCCAATGAACTTCTTCCTATCGATTTCAAATCAATTTTCTTTCGGAATGAAGTTTATAGACTTCGGTAGTACCTTGGGGATTACGGTCATCAGTGGCAATTTCCCCTGCTATCAGGTTATGGGAATACATCAATGTATCTTACTCGGTTGATTCTTTAGGTTTTCAACTTCAAGAACATATATTCACACCCGTTAGAATGTACTAGGTGCCTTGGAGCCCATTTTCATTATCAGTGGGTTCCATCACATTTTTTAATAGTTTACACCATTGACTGGTAATCAAACGGTTTCCTCCATGTTTAACGTCAACTCATTTATTCGCATGGTTAGGGTTCATACCTTTAGGCGGTTTGGATCTAATACCTTGGTCCTATAATAACATTATAATATTTTGTTATTTACCAAGTTGTGCAAGACAGAGCCACGGTGTATTTGGCTCCTAATGAGACATAGATCCACTTTGTTCAGTTGTGGCTATGATCTCTAGTTTTGACATAGATACACCTTGTATTCTTATGGCTATGATAATTTGTTGGACATGGATCCACTTTGTCATGTTGTGAACATGATGCATTTATTTCTCATGGATCCACTTTGTATATTAGTGGCCATGATATTTGTATCATCTATACATATGTATTGGATCACCATTGTATCTTTCTGCAGGTCATGTTCTATCATTGTGAACATGGACAAAGATCCCAGGGATAAGATTGTCTGAAAACCTTTTTCTGTTTCAAGCACTTTTTTGAGACTTTGATTTTTGTATTTTCCCAATTTCTCGACTCCCCACCCCAATCTGTTTATGTATTTCATCCATCATCTTCCCTTCTGACCTTATACATTAGGGGGCATATGTTATAGCCCAAATTGACACTTTTCCATCTATGCCGACACTTTCATGATGTTTCTCTCATGAAAACACTTTCATGGCAACAATTTCATGATGATATTGTTGCTCACACAAAAGGAAATTATGGATGGAAGAGCCCTAATTTGGTGCTTGGTGTTATGTCCTTAACTTATTCACTAATTTCATAGCAATTAGGAACTCGATGGCTAAGTTTGGAGACAAAATCACATCTAAAGAGCTATCAAAATAGATTTTTCACCAAATATTGAAGATGGATAAGTAGAGGATTTTGAATTTTGTTGAGGATTGGAGGTAGACTTACTAGCTTGTTTGAGATCAATCTTACGTTTTTGTCAAGTTTTTTCCTTACCTTTGTAGTTTGAGCCACAAGAGGTTGATTCTTAGATCAAAAAGAACATATAATTTCTCAATATTTGATTGTTCTATGGTAAGATGTTCACAAAAAATATCAAACAAGGGCATTTTAAATTCTAGTCCAAGTGCATCCATAGCGGAGTAAAATGTAGAGGAAAATACCTAAAAAGTACCTTTCAACTTTGAAAAAGAAAATGCATTCTTCATTTTTTTTTGTTTTCCATAACCCTTCAATTGTGAGAAAACCCACTTGAATTTGGCAAGAAAATATTCAATGGAAGCATGCTTGTTATAGGTCAAATCTGCACTTCTCTGTCCATGATCACATTGCTCCGTCGATCACACAAAAGGAAACCATGGATTGAAGAGCTAGGTTGACCTAGATGACTTATTGGTGGTAGTACACTCTTCAGCTAATAATTTGACTGTTTCTCCTGATTTCACCACATGTGCGCTACTCTTGCTATAGTAAACCAGCGCACACCTCAAAAGATGCACGGATTTACTCAAGGACAACCAGTGCACACCTTCAAAAAAGTTGCAAATGCTTGTTGCAAATCACAAAGTTGCTCTCTATGCACTACTCTTATTGTATGAAACCCACGCACATCTGAAGATGAAATCAAAAAATCTATTAAGGTTACGAATTGGGATTAGTTGAATTTGGTTCTGCAACTTCCCCAACCTCCTAGTTCAACGACCTCTCGATTCCAACTACCTACCTTGTCCTATAAATACAAGGATGATCCATGAGAGAGGGACCTAGAAGGAATGCTTTAAGCACTGTTATGCTGGAGGAATTCCCAAGTCATTGTGAAGAGCAGGAGTCCAAAACTGGAGCCCAGAACTTGGTTGCAGAAGCATCTTGACCGATCGGGTATATTTGTACTGATTCATGTTTCTTTGACAATAAAAAGGTGGAAATACCCTTCCTGTCCCAAATCGAATGTATATTGGATTGTATGTTCATTTGGTTTAATATCTTATTGTAGTTGATGTTTAATTGCTGTAAATTTCATCATATTTATTGCAGTCAAGATACATTGAGGAAGGTTTCCTTTGTGTTGCAGGTTCATCATAGCGAAGGATCAAGTGGAAGACCAAGCGAAAGCTAGGACCAGCCGTCGATAAAAGGTACATCTTTCAATATCTTAATCTCTTTCATTTGTAGGAACTAAATGTTGATGTATATGTAACTTCGGAATGTATTTCACATATATGTATATTGTATTCCTATAGAGATGTTATTATTCCTCTATATGGAAATGTCGTCATTTATATTGTAAGTGTTGTAACTTATACTTGATGGGTTACTAGACCACCTTGTTGGGGTCGGCCCTGTATAAGTCATGTGGGTCAAAGGGTTATTAGACCACCCTAGTGGGGGTCGGCCCAGTCAGCATTATGTTAAGTGGTTAATTTGAGGCTGACCTAGTTGAGTAAAGGTTAAGTCAAGTTAGTGTATAAATAGAGAGTGTGTCTCTCTCATTTTACACATTCTATTATCTCACTCACACTTGGGAGAGTGGCGCACTTGTGGAGGAGGAGGCTCTGCTGCTAGGAGAAGACTATCTCTTGTATTCTGGTTGTATCATTACTCTATCTATCTCTGAGGAAGTTAATGGGGTTTTCCCCCTTTATGGTTTTCCCCAAGTAAACTCCGTGTCTCTTGTGTGCTTGCATTACTGTGTCCATAATTGATATGCTGTAGATTTGTTGTACATGTTGTTCTATCAGTTAAGATCCTAGATCAAATTGAAGTAAATTCTGAAAATTTAACATGGTATCAGAGCTAGCCTGAAAGAAGGCATGATATGGCATGTATGACACTTGTTGCACTTACGATGCTAGGGCTTGATATAGCAAAAAACAGTCATCGTAGAACTTTCGCTCTAAATCCATTTTGGAAAAGTTTTCGGATCTAAAACTTTTACATGTCGAAGATAAGATCCCCATGTACCTTGTATCCAAAGGACAACCTCTAATTCATTGTACTTTGTGATTTATGATCTGTACAATATAGGGTTTCTGCCTCTTCCAGATCTGAGTCAAAATCAGGTGACCTTGGGAAAAAGGTCATAACTTGGACTAGGAAGCTCCAAATGAAATTTTGTAAAAAGTGACAGGTAGTACACAGACTATACTATCTCAGGAAAAAATTTCAGAGGCCTTAGTTGAACCAGTGACACGTGGCACACCTTACAATTTCGCTCTCCTGTATTATCCCATAAACAAGTCACGTTGCGACACTTGGCATAACTCTCTCTCAGAGAATCCAATTGAGGTCAGACTTGTCGGGATGGAAAGATAACAGGTTGGGCTATCTTAGGAAAAATGTTCAGACCCTGTGGATCAAAAAGTTTGAAGTTACACTAGAAACAATAAGGTACATATTTCTATCAAAACATAACTATTTTTTGAGTACCTTCATTCATGGCTTCCGGAATTTAGGGTTTCGGATAAAGTTGGAATTTTTGCAATCAGAGACCATGGCTGAATGATACTCATCAAAATCAAAATTTAGAGACCAAAATCAGAATTTTTGGTTGGGCAGAAGGATGGGCTTGATCAGACCCTAGTTCGGGACTTTGATCAGAAAAGTGGAAAATTAGGGCTTCTACAAAAATGGGAATTTTTTAAATATGTGACCACGGCTGGAAGCTCCTCATAAAAATAGAAGATTAGAGATTTGGATCAAGCCTTTTGATGGGGCAGAAGAGTGGGCTTCATCAAACCCCAGTTCAGGGTCACGTCCAGTGAATCCGAAAGTTTCAAAGGCAAAATTGAGTGAAACTTTGCAGTTTTCAAATTCTGAACATACCAGCTTGATCAACTCATCAAGGTGCATATTTCTATCCTTTCAGAAGTTTGAAATTCAAAGTTTGAATTTTTGGGGTTTCTCTGACAAACCCTAATCCAGCTCCAGATCCAGTTCTTACAAATCAAGTGGATTGGGTTAATCTTAGAAGAAGATGGATTGGTCACCTGCATAAGTGAAGAAGTTCCCGTTTCAGAGGGAGATGAGGCTAAGGCCTTACATAAGAAGATTACAAGCAATATCGATAGGTATGACTTATCCAGGTATGTTTCGAGATTTGTTCATGATTAAGTTTATGGTATATTTGTCTTCATATTATTATGGTTAGTACAATCTTGATTAAATCTAGACTTGTCGTATCACCTTAATAAAATTACGAATGCACGATAAAAAATATTCATTGATTAGAGTGTTGACACTTATGATTGTACTAATGCATTATGGTGTTGTATGAGGTTTATGTTGTCTGCTAACACAAAAGGTACACCAAGAAAGTCAAATCACGTTCTACTTCAAGAACATATGCTCATGGTGACATGAAGACAAAGATTCATCCATTGTCATGGATCACATAGAAGATCTACTTTCGAGGTATGTATAACTTGGTTCTACAATGGTGAACTTATGAGACATGCAGGTTACTAGCACAAGTCACTGAAGAGAACCAGAAGACATTATGCAGGTATGTTAGACATAACTATCTAGCATGCTAATCCAGGTATTTTTTCCTATATCAAGCTAGAATCCTACCTTGTGTTAGGATCTTATACTGTTGTGTTATTGATAATGATTATTCATGAAGTCATAGGCTTGAATAGTCATGGTTGTATGCATATTATGTTTCTTACCATAATTGATGATATGACTAACCAGAAGAATCATGAAGGTATAGGTTTGAGTAGTCACGGGTTTATGCATTGATGATTTAACTAATCAGAAGAGTCCTATGATCAAATAATAATATGCATGAGTAAAAGAAGACTTCCCTGAAACCTTGAATACTAATGTTTATTATCTGTGAATGATCATGAATATACATGTTTAAGATTATTGTGTTTTGATAGTATTAAGATTATACTAATAAATGTGTGATTATGTATGAGACCTCAAGGATATCACAATGATGATACTAATAAGCATGCATAGTGATTAAGGATGGATGTAAGTTCAAGGACAGGTAATCCAAGAAGCAAAGATCAAGAGGGAGCACACTCCAGTTGTTCCTGCAAGAAAGCAAAGGAGCACACTTCAACAGTTTCTGCAAGGATGCAGATATTCAAAGGGAGTTGACCACTTCTCACAATCCACATCAGAATGGAGTTGCAAAGATTCAGAGGGAGTCCACCTAGCAACCAAACAAGGATAAGTATTTGAATTGTCATTTCTTACATAATGTTATTCAATGATGTATATGCTTATGTTCCTAGAATTAGGTTGTGTATTATGCATATTAGAATAGTTGCATTGATGAACAATATACTACTAATATACATGGGTAAGTGGCCTATGGCACTGTACAACATTCCATTGCTACTTATCTAGAATGAAACCTCTTTGATGACATGTTAGGAGTCGTGCACACTCTTAATGATGTTCTGGTAGAGATTGGAAGGCATCTAGAAAGTTACGGAATATGGATAAATGTTGTATTGAAGCATTGGCTAAGATAATTGCATGACTGTATGACATATTTCTTTGTGTGTAAGAATTTGTTCTGAAAACTATGAAATGTTTTCTAATCATGCAATTTAACTTGTTGTGTAGGAAAGATCGTATACCATCACCTACAAAAGGACTACAACATTTGTTCAGCAACAAAGTTATCTATTGAAAATATTGAAGTTCCCAAGATCTGGGAAGAATGCCATGATCGAGGAGTACCAGTCGATCATAAAGATGTTTGGGATGCAATCCCAAGACCTGAAGGGGAGTCTGTAGTGACTTCCAAGAGTATCTACAAGATCAAGCATGCTGCAGGTGGTAGCATAGAGAGTTTTGCTCCTGTAGCCAAATACACTTCCATTAAATCAGTACTTGCTCTGGCTGCAGTGATGAAGGGGAAGATACACTTTCTTGAATGGTGTAGTTGAAGAAGAAGTGTATGTGGTGCAGCTACTTGGTTCTGAGACACATGACAGGGCTCATATATGTGCAGAACTTGGTAAGGTAGGATAGACAGCTTTCTATCCAGTTTGGGCTTTACCAAGAGTAAAGCGGATTCCAACCTTTACTACAAAGTTGAGGAAGGCAATCCAGTGATACTACTTTTGTATATGGATGACCTATTTGTAATAGGTGAGGATAGATTGATTGCTGACATGCAGTGGAAGCTTGCTGTCGAGTTCGAGTTGAAGAACTTGGGGATGATGCACTATTTGTTTTTTGGCATGGAGGTGTGGCAGAGTGCAGATGGAATCTTCCTTGTAAAAGGGAAGTATGTAGTAGAGATCCTGAAGAGGTTCGGGATGATGGACTGCAAGGCTATGGCCACACCTATGGCATCAAACCTGAAGCTTCTGTGTGATGCTTCATCTGATCCAGTTGATGTCACTGTGTATCCTCAGATGATTGGGTCCTTGAGGTACTTGACGAACACGAGACCAGATATTTACTTTGTGGTGAACACATTGAACCAGTTCCTCACGGATCCAAGAGATGTTCATCTGGTTGCTGTAAAGCATATTATGAGATTGGGAAGGCAGTGTTGCAGATAGGAAGAGCACTTATGGGTGTTGCTTCAGTATGGGATCAGGTGTGATCTCTTGGTTTAGCAGGAAGCAGTCTTGCGTAGCACTGAGTACAGCCGAAGCAGAGTATGTTGCGACGAATGAGCAGGTTGCAGATGTATTGACCAAGCCGTTGGCCAAAGTGCAGTTTGAGTACTTCATAGAGAGGCTTGGTGCACTTCAGATCAAGGTTCCTTCCAAAGGGAAGTGATGAGTCTGGAAGATGTATATGCACATGAGCTTTTCTGACATGGTTGATGTGTTCTCCCATGGTAGTGATGAATTGTTGAGCCATTCTCACATGGTGGTAGATGTGTTCTCCCATGGTGTAGATGTAAGGGATGAAGCCATTTTTCACATGGTGGTAGATGTGTTCTCCCATGGTGAAAAATTAAGGGTTGGAGCCTTCCCCGAATGGTGGTAGATGTGTTCTCCCATGTCGGCGGTGTAAGTGCTGGACGATGTGCATCTGGGTTGTGCTTCATGGACGATGAGATGATCTGAAGAAGATGATGCTATGATGATCAGGAGGATCTTGGATGATGAGCATCAGGATGATGCTCCAGTTACTGCTCTGTGTATGCATCATGTTGATGCTGGATATGATCAGTTGGATCATTTATATGTATGTATTCATCATGTTGGATGTTGGATATGATCGGTTGGATCATTTGTATGTATTTGTATATGCATCATGTTGGATGCTTGGACCATGTATCTGTATATGTATCAGGTGGATACATTGTATGATCAGGTAGATCATGTATGTTGATATGTATCATGTATTTATATTTGTATCAGGTGGATACACTGTATGATCAGGTGGATCATGTATGATGATATGTATCAAGTAGATACTTGGTATGCACCAGGTGGATGCATTGTATGATCAGGATGATCATGATGACGAGCTTCAGGGTGTTGCTCCAGATGATATGTATCAGGATGGTACAGTGATGATGATCAGTGTGATCATGAGCATCAGGATGATGCTTTGTGTGATGATGATCCGTTGGATCATGAGTATCAGGTTGATACTTGGAGGTCAGAGATGATATGTGGAAGGTTGTGCAAATAGCATGTAATCAGTCCTGGGAGATCTTGCCAGTCGTGTTGTGGCACATAAATGTTCCTAGGATACTCTTTATGGTATTGCTATGTAGTATGTAATCAGTCCTCAGATATCCAATAGGTTGAGCTGTGTGCTCGTAATCAGTCCTGGGATGAGGTATTACTATGGAGACATGTAATCAGTCCTGGAGATCCAAGAGGTTGAGCTGTGTGCTCGTAATTAGTCCTGGGATGCTCTTTAGAGATCTTGCCGGTCATGCTGCGGCACATAAATGTTCCTGGGATGCTCTTTAAAGGTTTTGTCTATCCACATGTAATCAGTCCTGGAGATCCAAGAGGTTGAGCTGTGTGCTCGTAATAAGTCTTGGGATGCTCTTTAGAGATCTTGTCAGTCGTGTTGCAGCACACAAATGTTCCTGGGATGCTCTTTAAAGGTATTGTGGAGGAGATGCATGTAATCAGTCCTGGGAGATCTTGTCGGTCGTGCTTAGGCACATAAATGTTCCTGGGATACTCTTTCCGGTATTGCATCCGCACATAAAATTAGTCCTGAGAGGCCACCTCTATCAGACCATTCGCACAGATGATAAAGACCTACAAGTGGTGGTCCTACATCCAGTATGAAAAAGGACTGGCTCTATAGAACTTCCTATGACGAGTAGATTCAGAGATTGATTGAGATAGCAGCAGCAGTGACGATGATGATGACTCGATGACGATTATCCAGTGATGATGATCCAGAGAAGAAGACTTGTGCTAGAAGACCTGTGTCGAGAAATACCTTCCTAGTTAAGAGGGAGTGTTGATGTATATGCAACTTCGGAATGTATTTCACATATATGTATATTTTATTCCTATAGAGATGTTATTATTCCTCTATACGGAAGTGTTGTCATTTATATTGTAAGTGTTGTAACTTATACTTGATGGGTTATTAGACCACCTTGTTGGGGTCGGCCCTATATAAGTCATGTGGGTCAAAGGGTTATTAGACCACCCTATTAGGGGTCGGCCATGTGGGTCAAAGGGTTATTAGACCACCCTAGTGGGGGTTGGCCCAGTCAGCATTATGTTAAGTGGTTAAGTTGAGGCCGACCTAGTTCAGTAAAGGTCAAGTCAAGTTAGTGTATGAATAGAGAGTGTCTCTCTCTCATTTTACACATTTTATTCTCTCACTCACACTTGGGAGAGTGGCGCACTTGTGGAGGAGGAGGCTCTGCTGCTCGGAGAAGACTATCTCTTGTATTCTGGTTGTATCATTGCTCTATCTATCTCTGAGGAAGTTATTGGGGTTTTTCACCTTTATGGTTTTTCCCAAGTAAACTATGTGTCTCTTGTGTGCTTGCATTATTGTGTCCATAATTGATATGCTGTAGATTTGCTATACATGTTGTTCTCTTAGTTAAGATCCTATATCAAATTGAAGTAAATTCTAAAAATTTAACACTAAATGCAATGCAATGAATGTATTTACCTGTCACCCCTCCCAAGTTGGTACTGTCTTCTCCTCACTATAAGGTAATAATCCTGCACAACAAACTGGCGACTCCGTTGGGGAGTAATCGATAGTTTTTCTACTCTAGGAGACCTAGTTAGGTTTTTCTTCCAATCTATTTCAGTCTATTTGTTCTTTGAGAGGTCTTATAGGTCATTGTTACCTATTCTTTCTTGCTTGATTCATCTCAGTTTACTGTTGCAAAGCCTGTTTGTGTCCTTTAGAGACATGTGCACTGGTTTACCCTACTTACAGTAGCGCATTTTTCCTAATGGGCGCTGGTTTGTACACTAAACATTAGCGCATCTTTCGTAGTGTGCGCTGGTTTATGCACTGCACAGTAGTGCATTTTCCTGTAGCTTCCAGTTTTCTGTTAGGGTTTGATTTCTAGTGCTTTGGTTCCACTTCTAGCCTTTTGCTTTGATTCCCTGACTGACCCCTGAGACTGTTATGTCTCTTCTGAGTCTTGTTTGCCTCTCTGAAGTCTTTTAGTTTGCTTTTGCTTGCTTGAGTACTTGGTCAAAGTGTCCTCACTGCTTTCTAGCCCTTTTGAAGTTTGTGCACTACTCTCTTTTAGACATAGCTGCACACTTTTGCCCTAGTTACTTGTTGCAGTCATATAGACCTACGTTCTTAACATTTTTTGTTTGTGGCAACAATAGCACACTTTCACTATGTCTTATCCTTTTCGTTAGGGTCCGACCCCAAGTTTGAGTCCTTAGGGTGCTTTTGAAAGGTTGCTTGGTTTAGATACTTTCTGATTATCTTTTCAGTTCAGTCCAAGTGAGTTAAAGCTTTCTAGTTTAGCTTTTCTTTTGAGTCCATGTGTTAGTAGGGTCACTTTTTGGTTCGCTTACCCACTCCTTTGCTTGGCTTAGTGTTTTCTTAGGGTATTGGTGCTTAGGAGAAACCTTTTGGGTTTGCCTTTCTGTTACGAGCATCTCTTTTCCTTGTTTCTTTTTCACTTTGTTTCCAAGCCTAAAGTTTTTTCTTTTGAAACAACTTGGTAGGTTGAGACTTCCTCAAGTCTTTTGATTTGTTTGTTTTGAGACATTAGGGTGTTTGTCTTACTCACACTTTACGTTTAGGTCTTACTTGCTCCTTTCCAAGTTCTTTTTTATTTTGTGCAATTATCAGAAAAGACAAAAAGAGGATTTGGTAGCTTAGTAGTAGGATTTATCATTGTTTTGAAGTAGCATAATTTGCTTTGCTTTGAAATTTAAAAGAAAAATACAAAAAGAAATTTGATTTAGGATTGCCTAGTTTCCGTTTTTGAAAGAATATAAACGAGAAGAAAATAGTCTTTTGTGAATTTGAATGCATTATTTCTTTATGCAATTTGCTTTTCGTCGAAACCATTCCACACACCGCACTACCCTTATTGAGTAAAAAGTAGCCCTTAAAAAGAAATATTAATAAAATTAACTAGCAAAATTTTTAGGTATACACATCATCAACTAGCTTAGGCTAGGATTTCGGGTTTAAACCACCTTAAACCACCCGAAATCGGCTTCATTACTCAACAATCGTAGTACGACTATCTATTAGGTAAATCCATCTCTATCAAATAGTCCTAGGATGCTCTACTCAAATGAGAGTTAAGCACAAGGCCGTGGGCGATTGGAATTGTTGAGGATACCTCCTCACTTTCCCATCAACCATAAACCAGAGTTGACTCGCGTACGGGGGTCCACTAGTGCTTTTTAAAGCGCTTTTGAATTTCGGGCTTTGCTACCCTACCCATGCATTTCGACTAGGATGACGACTGTTCCCCCAGGTTATTTCGTATTGGTGGTAGCCTTAGTATCATAACCTTTAGGGCTCTACATAGGTAGAGTGGAAGGATATTCCCACTCCACCTCGGACAGACATGGAAGGTAACCCTTTGGCAGTAATCCCGGGAGGGCGGTTTGGTGATTCAAATGCTTGCACCCAGAGGACCTCCATTGGACACCATGTAATTGACCGTCGATACACTATTAGTCTGTTATGGGCCCTAATCATCCCAGACTTACTTTTGATAGGATTTGCCTTGTATTGCTTGGTTTGATCACTTAGGAAATTTTTTAGTGGTATGTTGTTTGCTCATTAGTTGTAGTGGCCACTAGGTTTTTTACTTACTTTATTTTTATAGTTGTGGAGGACCTTCCCCCACTCATTGTGGTGTTTCCACCGCCACCGCGACGCCAAAGGACAGATTCTCGTGGTTCTTTTGAACTTATGGGCGAAATAGAGGTTCTTGGAGAACCACAAACCACAACCCCGGATCAACAAGTCTTTGATACTATCGAGGTTGAGAACCTAACTTCTAAAGAGTTCAGTACTCCTTTCAACCCTCCTCTTACTGGACCCAATGATCCACTTCTGGTACCTGTAGGTGTTCAACAACTTGAGTACAATCCTTACTTGTTTACACCTAGTTATACTATGACTAACCCAGGGGACGAGCAGGGAGTTCCTCAAACTCCCACAACTTCTATGGCTACACGGATTGTTAATCCTTCTTTCACAAACACTGCCACATCGAGTTCGTCGCAGGCTGCTTCTGCTTCGACTCCGTCCTTTAGTTTTAATGCTGGTACTCTAGGCATGCCGAGCTCATTAGCTTCAACATCTGCCTTAGTTTCTACCCCTACTTTAGGACCGAATAATGTCCCTTTGTCAGGGATACCCACAACGAATTTCACTCAGTATTCTGCTATAAAACATTTCCAGGGTGTAACTCAATCTATTCCTTCCACTTCCGTTGTAGGATCGATCCCTTCTTCATATATACCTGTTATGGGTACGATGACGGCACCGTCTGTTACTACTACACCTGGCTTTAACCCCTATGCAGGTACAATGTTAATCCATCAAATATACCTGCAGGGAGTATCCCTTTCTCTTTGTTTGCTAGAGGAGGGGGTAATTTTATTAATCCACAATACGGTGGGGTTAACACCCAGCCGCAATGGACCACTGCCCCGGAAAGTAATCCGCTTTCTTTTGGGTGGAGCAATTTTAATCCGTTCATTTCACAACCGATGGCTGGGGGCAACCCCAACCAACAATACACGAATCAGGTAGTGGGAAATACCCAATACCAGGTTTCAGTCTATCAAATGCCATCGGCACGACCGCATTTACCATTTCTGGCAAATTTAAACTTGCCATATCTTTCGAAACTCACAAACTACCCCGTGCGCCATGATCCTACATGGCCACCTATTCCCACTAAGTTTCCCTCAGACATCTCGAAGTTTGAAGGTAAGACTAGTGAGGACCACGGTGACCATGTCACAACTTTTCATCTTTGGTGCTCCTCGAATTTGCTAAATGATGACTCCATCAAGTTCAGGCTCTTTCAAAGAACCTTGACAAGTGTCACAGCCAAATGGTATATTTAACTACCGGCAGCTGCTTATGGCACCTTTTGGGATCTAGCCACTATTTTCTTGAACCACTTTCAACTTCCTGTCCGGTACGATGCCGACACAAACCTTCTGTCGACCTTTCGACAGAACAAGGCCACTCATCTATCTGATCATATTCAGGAGTGGTGAAGGAGAAAGAGGCTCATTAAATCCGACATCCCTCCTTCATTTTTATTAGAGTGGTACCTTAAATCACTCCTTCCTTATATTTCTAAGGAAGTTGCAACTTCAGGGGTGTCCTCCAAAGAGGAATCCATTTTGAGAACCCAACAGCTTGACTTGGTTTATGCTTAGTCTGGGCTCTTATATGATATTATTCCTAATGTGCCGAGGTCTAACATTGAATTAGGTAAACCTAAACCTGGACCACATGCTGATGGCATTGTGGGTTCAGTCGACTCTGCAGCGTTTGATGACTTAACAAAGCAGGTTCATGCCTTGTCAGACAAATAGTCTGCTGCAGAAGCAACTGTTGTTGCATCCTCCCCTTCAAAAACTGAATCTATACAATAGGTACAGACAAACCAAAAGGACTCTCGGCAGCCCAACAACAAAAGAAAGGGCAAGAAAGGGGAGGGAAACCAACAAAATCCCAAGAACACACAAAATGCCAAGGAGGGTAAAAAGGAATGAAGGTCAAGTTCCCTAGCAAGCTATGTCAAGACGACCACCTTACCCATCAATGCCCTCTAATGGGAGAAGCCCAAAAGCTGATCCATGAAAAGAAACATACTGTCTTAAAAGACCCTTTCCCTCACATACAAAGTTCAGCTTCTGGCAGCTCCGGTGCTGGGGAACTACTCGTGCCAACTCATCTGATCAGTCATTCATTAATATGGTTAATTCATATGCTCTTTTGCAAACTCGAGCAAGAAATTATACCCCGGACCCACAGTAGAAGGATGTTCCTGAGTCATCTACCCCTCTCCACGTCGAGAGACTGGTGGATCCACTGCCGAAGATTCCAAAAGGTGTCTTCAAACGGGTTGTGCACAACCCCAACGCGCGGGCTGCCTCCAACTACAATGTAGTGGAGGATTTAGCCCAAACCCCCTGTGCCATGTCCACTTTGGAGGTACTGCAAAGTTGTCCATTGCAACGCAGTGCACTCCTCGCAACGATTGGAAGTGTAGATTCATCCAACATGCTTTCCCATTTTGATATGAAATATATCAAGTTCCGGTTGCTGTACCACGTCGCTCTCCAGATAGAGGTCATCCATGGTCCCATGACCATTCGACGAGCTATTGTAGATGAGGGCACATCCATGTGCGTAATGTCTATTTCTTGCTGGAAGGATTTAGGTGAACCTAAGTTAGCCCCCTCTAATATAGTACTTACCACCTTTGATGGAAGATCTTTTCGTCCACACGGAGTCTTACCATCATTTGATGTTGAACTTGCAGGAAAACTAGTATTGGTAGAGGTTGAAGTTCTGGATGCTCCGCTCGATTATAACTTGCTGTTGGGTAAGAGTTGGACATATGCCATGAAGGAAGTACGGTCAGCTGTTTTCTGGGTCATAATGTTCCCTCATGAAGGCAAGATCATCACAATCGATCAACTTTCATTTTCTTGGAAGACCAACCAGACTTCATCGGATTCAACTATCCTGTTGGTTGATCAATCCTGCCCAGTTACTGAGAGTTTGGGAGTAGGTATCTATGGGTCATTAATAGGCACTTTTGACCTACCTTCTCCCATTCATTTTATTGGTTATGAAGAATGTTCTTCGTCCGATATTTCCACGCTCAGTTCATTGACTGATCCCTGGATTCTCCCAACTGAATCAGAACCAGTTGTGCCTTTATCTATTGCAGAAGTGGCTTACTTAGATTCACATCTTACTGCAGCAGAACATATCGTGACTCTGTTGGTCTCTGTCGAGTCAGATATGGACTATGCTCCTGCATGGTTAGTGGACTCTACCCACTCTCCTAAATGTCTAGACACGGTTTTGCCTTCTGACGAAGCCATTTTGGAAGCTATGATAGGCCTAGACCACCCTTGGGAACATATGCACCCCAGGTCCTATTTACTTCCCATTCTAAAATTGATAGAGAGAGGTGAGTTTTCTCCGAGACCCAGTGAGAATGTTGATTTTTCCTCTATCCCTTCTACTTGACAAGCTATTTATGCTGAAGGAAATATGACGAATATATCGAGAACCATCTTGATCAACATTTCCACTGAACCTGGGGTCGCAGAAAATATTTTTATTGGAGCAGATTTTTTTCTTGACGAGATCATTCTGTATACCAATCTTTTTAATGATTTCCATGACATCTTTTCCTGATCTCATGAGGAGGTTCCAGGCACCGATCCTACCTAAAGAAGTACTATGCTTAGGCATCTGTGCTTTTTCATGTATTATAGCTGTACACTTTTGTAGAGTTAGTTTTTGTTTACGGTTGTAGTTACGTCTTATGCATCCATTGTTTTGTGTTTCAGATGTCGACTGAACACTTTATAGGGTTTGTTGATGGTGCTAGCCGCCACACTCGTCAGTTGGCCACAACTGCTTGGGTTATTTACTCACCAACTGGCCAATTGGTATCTTCGGGAGGGGCTTGTTTAAGTCCCACAATGAACAATGTGGCTGAATACAGTGTAGTCATAGCGATACTCCGAGATGCTCTGTTCCATGGAATTTCACATTTGGAGGTACGACTCGACTCGCAGTTAGTTGTTTTTCAATTAATGGGTGTTTATCAGGTTAGAGATCCTACTTTGCTACGTCAGTTTCTGCGTGTTAAGTTGCTTGAGAGATAGTTTGATTATATCACATATCAGCATATTCCAAGGAACTTGAATGCATTAGCTGATTCATTTGATTGGAATTTGCATCATTCACGCACATAATGATTCATGCATAAAACAAAATAACACACATGTAAATAACCGAGATTGTATATATATATATATATATATCCGTATCAAAAAATAGTATGAGTTTGGATCATAAGTCTGTCACAGAGTCATGTCATAAGATACAAAATTGGGCTCGATGGCCTAAAATTTTTACATAGAATATCCTTCTCCTATGGATAAGGTGGGGCCTCATCTGCCTCTGCTACCTCTCGATAGCATATGACCAGCCTAGCTACTTTCCGTAGTAGCCTAATCCAGGATGGGGGCACACCAACCACATCCTCCTGCATGTCGAGCGACATCCACTCGATCCTGTAAGTCGGAATGTCATGAGTCAACCGACTCATATTTCTCTCTATGTTTCCCAACATGGCATCAGCTGCACCCACTACCACTGGTCTCATGAAAGTACGGGGGTGTCCCTCAGGACGTACTGGTCCAACATCTGCATATGACACTTTGTTTCAGTACTTCAAACTCATCATACAAATCATATATATAAAATATAAAAATTTAATAATTTTCAAAAGCATAAACATACCTATCTCTCCCCAGGCTGCTCCTGGAGGAAGGGTCAGCTCGGGATCATTGCGGAAGTCTATACCCGCATATGGAAACTGCTCGAGAGCTGGCACGTGTCTTTCCCACCAACCCCAGAAATCATTCTCATGGTAACAGAAGTTGCTCTCGCCACCACCCTAGTGGAGGAAGATCTCACCCCAACGAGACAGCATTGGCTCACGAGGGTTGATTGGGGGAAAAGGCATGTCCAAACTCATAGCACGCACCCTTTCAAAGAAGAAGGTGCAAAGTATGCTTCCATACCCAAAGTTCTTCATCCTCCCGGTCTTACAACCCGAGAGTTGAAGCTTCATGTTCGCCAAAAGACTTGAACACCGGTCATATACTCTTCTATGCAAACATTCAATACCTATGTGCATATAATGCCTCGAAGCAAGATGTTGTGTATCACTCCCTCCCATCCGGTTAAGAATACTCATGATGAATTTGAGGGGGAAGCTTGCAATAGTCGAGATCAGAATTTGATTACCATATTTCTCAGTTCCCAGTAGGCAGTAAGCATTCACATACTCTTGCACGGACAAGGCACCCACATTGCGTGAGGACCCTTTCAAGTTCACAAAGTCTCCCCTCCGAGAAAGACCCGTGATAAAGTAGATGTCGTCTATGGTGATTTCCAGTATTTCTCCTTGGATATCAAACACCAATGCCTCGGCATCCCAGTATTGGACAAGCCTCTCAAGAAAGCGGTTTAGTGCCCACATGTTGACCATTCTATAAAATTTCAATAGTCCACATCTTTGGAGCGCATGGAGGATCACCAGATCTTGTAATACTATTTGATCCATGTCCTCATGCTCCCTTTCTCGCCAGACAAGAACCATCCTTCCAAGCAACAGTCAAATTTTTAGTCTTTTCCACTTTTTACCTCACTTTCAGGGGTGTGCGCTACTTCTTGTACTGGACAGTCACGCATGAGCGCTACTATGTCTTCACTAAACCAGCACACTTGGCTAGTATGCGCTGCTTTTGCTCAGATACAGTAGTGCACATGCAGAAACACGTGATGAACATTGCTAGAAAGTTATTTTGACCATGAAAATTGACCAAAAAATGCATCAAATAGCAAGTATGGGAGGAATAAACTTACTTGGTGGAAGTAGAAGGTTGATCAGTGGCCCGGTTTGATCTCAACGAATGGAGGAAGATCAAGGTTTTGCTCCAATTTTTCCCTAAAAAATTCAATTGTGATATTTGATTTTTCTATTTGAAATTATTTATATAAAATGAACTTTGATTTTTACCCACTTTTTGCGAAAGTGTATAGTTTCAAATTGTCCCTACAAAGGTTCTATTTAATCATTAATACCTACATATTTCGGTGAGTTAAATTTAACTTAGGTATTTCAAATTTTCACTAGAGTTTCAAAGTATTAAACCAGAAATGACTTGTTTTCTTATTGATAGACCAATATAGGTACCATATTGTCATTATTATGTCATTGAGAAAATTTGTCGATAGTTACTAATGCGATTGTTGAGATCCTATTCTTTGGCAGGTCATGAACCCATGATCCTAGAAGCTGTCTTTTAAGTCGTTTTAAGCTCTTGTTTTGACTATTTAAAAACTAAACAAGATTGTCGAGCATACTTGTTCTCTTCAAGCTCGTTAAAGGTTTTGAAGGTACATCCACTTAGGTATAAGTTTAACCCTTTTCCAGACTTTTGCGGATTACTTACGAAAAAGGAATACTCTAGCCATACGTGGTTAGAAGAGTTCTTCTCTCATCGTTTTAGACTTTTTCGGGGGAGCATACTAACTTTAAGAAAAAGGACTTTTGGAGCCTTCTTTAGGGTTTTCAAGCTCTCGAAACATGAAAACACCAAGTGAGCATTCACCTACTCGGGCTCGATGTGAAATCCACGAGAGGGTATATAGAGGATTGTTTAAGTTTTTCAGACTCTATAAACAGGAAAACACCGGCAAGAATATACCAACCCAGGCTCGATATTAAAATCCACGAGTAGGTGTATGGAGTTATTGTTTAAGTTTTTCAGACTCCTTAAAATTGAAAACACCGACGAGCAAGAACAGATCTCGGCTCAATATTAAAATCCAGAGATCAATATTATAGAGTATTATTCTATCTCTACTTCGAACTCTACAAACAATGAAGAAGGTCCTGAGTCGTCCTCCCATGGGCTCGTTAAACTGTTTACATGGCTGGGCTTATTGAGTTTTCTTTCTTGGACTCATTAAAACAACAAGAAGGACATTCTTTTACCAAAAAGAATAAGGGATAAGAAGGGTATATCACATATTTTCAGTTTCAAAGGCAGTTAAGTCAGTCATGTCCTTGAACACAACACTTATTTGAGTCTTTCATTTTAGTTAGGTATTAGTTTTTGACCTTAGGGTGAACCTGATCTCCGATTTTTTTACTCCCCCGGTTGGTTATTCTTCCAACCATATGGAGGGTCTGTTAATGTCTCCTACATTGCATGCTTATATCACTTCCCCTTCATGTTAAAAGCTACCTAAGTCACTTTGTGTCATGCTCATTGTTCAAGGATACAGCCTGTGTCGACCATTCTGCAGTTTACTTTGACTTCATGTGTCAGCCATCCTGTTGTCAGTTTGTTTCATCTTGTTACTTGTCCTACTCCACATCAACTCATACCTTTTGAATGTTCCTCGTTTTGGATGATGGAGGATGCATTAAGGCCTCCCTTCCAGCGGACTTCTTCCCATTGAATTCAGCTCATTATGCTCTGGGAACGAAGTTTAGAGTTTTGGTTAGTACCTTGGGGATTGCAATCATCAGTGGCAGTTTCCCTCGCCGTTGAATAATGGGAATACATCAATGTCTCTTATTCGACATGTTCCTCAAGTGTTCGACTTCAAGTCCACTTATTCACACTTGTTGGAACGTACTAGGTACCTTGGACCCCATTATCATTATCAATGGAAGTCCTCGCGTTTGTTAATGGTATACATCACTGACCAGTAATCAAACGATACCCCCCAAGTTTGACCTCAGCTCATTTATTCACATGGTTAAGGTTTGTACCTTTGGTTGTTTGGATGAAGACCTTGGGACTCTGATAGCATCACCATATTTATGTTATCACCCAAGCGACTGAGCCTCACTCATTTTTGGCTCTTCATGAGACATAGATCCAATTTGTTGTTATGGCTATGATCTCTCATTTGGACATGGATCCACGCTTGTATTTTAGTGGCCATGCTATATATACATATCCTAGTTATGTATCAGAGATCATGTTGTATCATGCTACACATCTATATGATGTCAAGATTGTAATTGCTCGCTGACCTTGATCGTTGTTTCAGGTACTTTTGTGACTTGGTTCTGCGGTTTCTTGCTCTTCCTCTAACTTGGAATTATAATGTATTTTGGCCATCGTTTCCCTCTAACCTCACACATTAGGGGGCATATATTATAGGTCAAATATGCACTTCTCTGTCTGTTATCACATTGCTCTGTCGATCACACAAAAGGACACCATGGATTGAAGAGCTAGGTTGACCTAGATGACTTATTGGTGGTAGTACACTCTTCAGCTGAGAATCTAACTGTTTCTCCTGATTTCACCACATGTGTGCTACTCTTGCTATAGTAAACTAGCGCACACCTCAAAAGATGCACTGCTTTTCTCAAGGACAACCAACGCACACCTTCAAAAAAGTTGCAAACGCTTGTTGCAAAGCACAAAAGTTGCTCTGTGTGTGCTACTCTTGTTGTATGAAACCCGCGCACATCTTAAAATGAACTCAAAAAATATATTAAGATTACAAGTTGGGATTAGTTGAAGTTGGTTTGAAACTTCCCCAACCTCCCAATTCAACCACCTCTCGATTACAACTGCCTACCATGTCCCACAAATACAAGGAGGATCCATGAGAGAGGGACCTAGAAGGAATGCTTTAGCACTGTTACGCTGGAGGAATTCCCAAGTCATTGTGAAGAGCAGGAGCCCATGACTCGGTTGCAGAAGCATCTTGACCGATCAGGTATATTTGTACTGATTCATGTTTCTTTGATAATAAAAAGGTGGAAATACCCTTCCTGTCCCAAATCGAATGTCTATTGGATTATATGTTCATTTGGTTTAATATCTGATTGTAGTTGATGTTTAATTGTTGTCAATTTCATCATATTTATTGCAGTTAAGATACGCTAAGGAAGGTTTCCTTTGTGTTGTAGGTTCATCATAGCGAAGGATCAAGCGGAAGACCAAGCGAAAGCTAGGACCAGCTGTCGATAAAAGGTACATATTTCGATATCTTGATCTCTTTCATTTGTAGTAACGAAATGCAATGCAATGAATGTATTTACCTATCACCCCGCCCAAGTTGATAGTGTCTTCTCCTCACTATAAGATAATAATCCTGCACAAAAATGCTCATCAGGTACAAGGAATGACAATTTAGCTTCCAATTGCAATGCTCAAAATTCAGTTACTTTTCCAAATAGTGAATTCAACTATTCCCATTTTTGTTTTGGTATTTTACATTCATAAATATGAAACACCAGACTATCTGAAACACAGAGTCCAAACAAACCCGTGGATTTATCAGGTTTGTACCTATAGGAAAACCTCTCAATTGCCTTTGTAAATATTCGTTGTGCTTCAACCAACATTTTCCGTAAAATTTTTGACCATAAGGTATGATAATTATGGGTAGTTGAGAGCTCAAAATCCTAGAATCGGCCATTTTAACAAAAACCACATAAACAAAGACACTAAAAATGTGTCTTGTAATATCCAAAACATTGATAGTATAAAAAAATGCAATCCCCATGCACAAAACAAGGGCATTAAAGGACAATTTATCTAGAAAACAACTTACAACAGAATAAATTTGGAGAATTTGTACAATTTGTGATATCTAGATGTTTAGATTTGAATGAAAATATGTAGATCTAAAGAGATATTCTCAATGTGTTGTGATCTAAATATGTGCCAATCTAAGCAAGTAATCCATGCTTTAACCTAAAAAAATTATCTAGATTCATATAGCCATGAACATGCATAAGCTCTAGCCTCCCCAACAACATACCAACACTGTAAAAACCTTACAAACAATACATCCTTACCTATATCTCTTAAGAAAAAAATGAGAAGGGGTTTGCATAGGTTAGATTTAATACCATGAAAATGTAAATACAATAACTTTGAGAATTATATATAGGTTGAATACCATGAAATTATTCTAATAGGCAAGAATATTGAAGCAAAGAAGTCCTCACAATAATTATTCAAAGATATGCAAGAATAAGAAGAAGAAATATTAGACAAAAACATAAGAGAAGGAACTCAATTGATGGAAATATCATATCATATATTATTCCTCAATATGAATACAATATATAATACATATCAAGAGAGAAAATAGAATGCATTAAAGGCAATTTATAAATAAAAAAAAGTAAGGCTTACTAAAAGCATAAAACCCCCCCTAGGTGTCAAAAGAACTTTCCAAAACACTCTAAAGGCTCACAAATTGGATAAATATGGTATGGAAGCTCATGAGTGATGTAAATGGAATGTAATGATGAATTTAGGAGAGAATAAAGTTGTGTAGGTTGAATTGGTCAAGTGGAGAGAGTTTCCAAGTCAACTAGCTTTACCTTATCCACTAGAAAGTAGAAAAATAGGGTAAAGTTGTCTAAATCAGGAAAGTGTCTTTCTAATTCAGGAATGGAATAAAATCAGACATAATCCAAGGAAATATTATCCAGAATCTATCAAAATTCACTTTTTTGACTTAAAATGGCATATGGAAGCATAAAAGACAAAACTAGGAAACCTACATAGTATACACCTAGGAAAATTAATCTAAATGACTAATAAAATATATCATAAGTATGAAATGGGTTTTTAAATCTTACAACAACCCCCCTTAATCCTGACTATATGTGGTAAAATATCATAAATATAGGGCCCAAAAAACAAGTCTTATGGTCACCCCAATACAAAAATTATGCCCATGTAAACTGAGGAAACATGGAAAACCTCATGGGAATAAAACCCTCCCTCAAAAATGGACATGTGCACACCAAAATTGATGCTACTCCAAACTCAAGTAGGTGTGAACTTGATCAGACGTCTAGAGGAATATTCTTCTTGGGAAGAAGTGGATCATGCTCCAAAAACATGTGCTTGAATTCTCCAGCAGTGGATGCAAGCGAAATTGGAGGCTCTCTAAACTTGCTCTTGAAGAGAACAAATACATGAATATGAAGACCATTATGGAACTTGAAATTCGAACCAATTGAGGTAGGATAAGATCCAATCAGATATGATTTATTTTGAAACTTGAACTTCTGATCAGTGGAATTTAAATCATCTCCAAGAATTGATATAAGGTTCCTTGAATCTCCTTTGAACCGACAAGAGTGAGATCAGAACCAAAATCACCAAAATATGCCTGAGACTTGAAACCAAGCGAATGGTAGTGTCATCCATCTTCATTGAAATTCTGAGAACATGTGCCAATGATAACATAGAAGTACAGAAGAAGTATATGATCAAGGAGGGTGAATGCATCACCTCCAATCCAAAACATTCAGAAGATCATCATTCTGCACACCAGCAGACTCACGTGAAAGAGAGGATTCAAGAACCTCTTCAGATTCTAGAGCATAAACTTGATTATATTTCTCAGAATTTAGAATAGAATACTTATGGGAGAACAAGAGAGAGAGATGGAATTCTTCATCTTAAACAACTGTATGTATTGAAGAAATCTCTGCCATTTGATCTTCAGTACCTGCAAAACAAACTCTCTGAAATATTATACTAGAAGGCTAATTTAATCAAGAGCTCCCTAGGATCTCATACTATGTGATAATTATATATAGGTTCAATACCATGAAATATTTCTAATATCCAAAAATCTTGAAGCAAAGAAGTCCTCACAAGAATTATTCAAAGATATGCAAGAATAAGAAGAAGAAATATTGAGACATAAACATATAAGAAGGAACTCAATTGATGGAAATATCATATCATATATTATTCCTCAATATGAATACAATATATAATACATCTCAAGAGAGAAAATAGAATGCCTTATAGGCAATTTGTAAAGCACAAAGAAGTAAGGCTTACTAAAAGCATAAAAACCCCCTAGGTGTCAAAAGCACTTTCCAAAACACTCTAAAGGCTCATGAATTCGCTTAATATGGTATGAAATCCCATGAGTGATGTAAATGGAATGAAATGATGAATTTAGGAGAGAATAAATTTTTGGAGGTTGAATTGGTCGAGTGGAGAGAGTTTCCAAGTCAACTAGCTTTACCTTATCCACTAGAAAGTAGAAAAGATAGGATAAAGCTGTCTAAATCAGGAAAGTGTCTTTCTAATTCAGGAATGGAATAAAATCAAACAAAATCCAAGGAAATATTATCCATAATCTATCCAAATTCATTTTTGTGACGTAGGATGGCATATGGAGGCATAAAAGACAAAACTAGGCAACCTACATAGTCTACACCTAGGAAATTAATCTAGATGACTAATAAAATATATCCTAAGTATGGAATGGGTTTTTAAATGTTCCAACAATAACATCATACTAGATTAGAAATTCTCTACAACACCAAAACCTTCTACAAGAGATAAGGTAATATCTATTAGATATGTTGTTCAAATACAAGAGAAATATCTTTATTTATAATAACATGAAGAGGTCCAATGGATATCCATTACAATTGGGAATATAAAGATGACATGCATAAGCTTACATCTCCCAAGAGCTAGCTTAAAACTGTCACAACTATACAATGGGATAAGTATACAACTAGATAGCTATTTCCAAAAGAAATTCAACATGTATTTTATCTAATATATTCCCCCACCCCCACCCTCATCATAATGATATGTATAGTGTGTTTTATCTAATATATCCTCACATATTAGAGAAAAATCACATGAATATATTTACATAATCTACATTCATGATCTAAATTAAAATGAAACACTATATGTTGAATCAATTTGCCAATGATTTCTAAAATATTTAGAAAGTGAATATACAAATCATCTTATCTCAAAAAATGATACAAAATATAATAATGTTTCTCAAATTTCTTCATCCATGCCTACCCTCTTAATTGTATTTTGTTTTATCTAATATCTTCCCCCATCCCCACCCTCCTCGTGATGAAGGGTGGAGACATGGAGAAATATTAGAGAAAATGAGGGGGTTAGAGGTTGGGTGGGAGGAGATATTAGAGAAAACACGTTTATCTAATGTATTTTGTCTAATATCTCACCCACCACTACTATATATTAGAGAAAATATATTAATGTGTTTTATCTAATATGTTTTATCCAACATCTTCCTTGACCCCTACCTTGGGGGGAGACATTCACGAGGTTTTTTGGACCCAAAATCCGACGGCCAATAAGTTGGATTTTCTACATCTTGTGGTCAACTATCCGACAACCTCATTATTTTTTTAACGACTGTCCAATTTTGGATTAAAACCGACAGCTTGGACTTCATCGATTATTCGACGCCTTCATTAGTCGGATAACCGACGCCATTCACAACTGAAAACGGCTTGGATCCGACGTCTATGGCTGTCGGATCTATGGCATAATCGTTGGGATTTTTCACTGTGGCAGTCGGATAACTGACGCCCCTCACAACTGAAAATGGTTGAGCACTGACGTCTTTTGCCGTTGGATCTATGGCAAAGTTGTTGGTTTTGTGCACTTTGAAGGTCGGAAAACCGACACCCATCCCACTTGAAAATGGTTGAGCACCGACATCTTTTACCGCTAGATCTATGGCATAGTCGTCGGATTTGTGCACTCTAGAGGTCGGATAACCGACGACCATCCCACTTGAAAATGGTTGAGCATCGACGCCTATTGTCGTCAGATCTATGGAAAAGTCGTCGGTTGTCTTTGTTGTGGTTGTCGGTTATCTGACATCATTGGGAAATTTTTAAAAAAAAAAAACATTATTGTTTGGAAGTGTATGTTGTTGATATAATTCCAAATAAAGGTGTGGAAGAATTAATTGTAGCAAAATACAATAAGGAAAAGATTGGGGGTAAAGGAGCTTGTACAAGAAACTCAAGAAACAATGGAAAAGTTGTAATGGATATATGTTGTAGTAGTGAGTGGTGTTGTAGTAGAAGATGGCACTATAGAAGAGAGTGGTGTTACAATGGTGGAGTTGTAAGGAGATAATATTTAATTAGATGTAATAGTGGAAGATGAAAATGTGAATGTCTTATTCCCATAATGTGTAGTGTGTTGATATCATTGCAGATGACTTTGAAAGTGCAACAAAAGAAAATAGAGTGGATAAAACTAAAGTAAAAATATAGGCAAAGTAGTCGAAGAAGATAGGCGGAGTAGTCGAAGCAAATGAACTTTTACTTCATTTGCTCCAACTACTCCCCCTATCATATGAACTTGTCCCGCCGTATCCAAGTCTTACCTTGATTTCAAGAGGCGGATGTGAAGTCGGATTGTCATAATGCATCGTTTCATATATCTCTAGTTTTCTCAAAACTCTAGAATGAACATAAAGAGGATTTCAACGGTAATATATTCCATATTCCAAACCTATCAAGTGCACTTTTAGGTCAGCAATTTTGACGTCTCTGAACTATGGCAGCTCTATGGCCATTTTCACCCTGTAAATTGAAGGATTCCTACAAACACAAACCACTATGTTACGCGAACTTCTTTCAGGGCTTTGTTACATTTGTTTCTAAGATATTTCATCGCTTTGTTACAAGAATATTTTTGACCTAAAAGTACACTTGATAGGTTTGGATGGAACAAATTTCCGTGGAAATCCTCTTTAAGTTCATTCTCGAGTGACTCAATATTAACAATTCCGATTATCACAAGGGGATACATAATGTTAAAAAAGGAAAATAAAGAAAACACATAAAGGGATACGTAAAGTTGACAAAGGAAAATAAATAAAATCTATAATTTGCATTGAAAGAAAAACTGGGTACGAACTGAACTGAGGAGATTCGAACCTGCAACCTATGTCTAGTCCCAAGGCTACCACCTTCAAGCCTGACCTTATCAATCAATTCCTGACCTTCAAGAAATTGTCAAAATTTAGATGACACACGAGTGGGTTGTAGAAAGCCAGCATCGTAGCCATTCATTGAGCTCCTCTCTGTTTCGAGAATAATTTAATATTCTCTACTGAACAGGGCCAACCACGTGAAGGTGGAAGCTCTTATGCCCCCCCCCCCCTCACATCACTCTCAATTTCCCATACCCAATGCATGTACTTGAAAAAAACAAATACGTGCAAATTCATCCATATTTCATCATGAACTTTCATCTACCATTCATTCAATAAAGGCTAACATTCATTAAACCATTGTTTCGTTCAGTCAACACATTCATACAATAAAAGATAACATTCAATAAACCATTCATTCATTCAGCCAACACATTCATTCAATAAAAACTGACATTCGATAAAGGTAACAGTTTACTACACTGAATCATTAAACCATTAAACCATTCATTCATTCATAAGGCCAAAAATCATGGATGATATATTGTTATCAAAAATAATTAGACGACATTTTTCCAGTCACTACTTTTTAGTTTTTCTTCTCTTTTGTGGTAAATAATTTCTAAGAGGAACATCTGGACTTTCTACTCTAGTTCTTTGTTCTTCATCAGGCGCTTGTGGTGGTGTTTGCATCCTAGACTGTTGTTCTCGACGTGGATTTTGCGGCAAGGGGTTCGGATTTGCTGCAACAATGTGAAAATGTTACATTGTTGTATTTGGATATTGTAATGACAAGTATTTCATTTAAAAAAAACATTACAAAGGTGTTTTTTACCTGGTGTGGCCACATCATGTAGTTCATGTTCTTGTCCAGGCTCAACCTGTACAGTTTCACCCTCTACATGCTTCGCAGTTGAAATATGGTGAAATGCAATTAGTGTTCACCATTTGCAATGCTATACATAAAATTGTAGCATATGAATAAATTCATTACCAGGTATCGAATCACGATCTTTGATTTGTTGTTCTCCCTCCTCGACATTAGGGGGATCATTGCTTTCCTGCTCAAAACAGAGTCAATATTTTTTGTCAAGTATTTATAACGAATAGTTTGCACAAGCGGTTAATCTTCAATAAAGTATATAGATTCTATTTACCTTTGCACCGGATGGATTGGCACCAGAAGACTGTGTTTGGCCAGACAAGCTTTTTCGGCGTTCAACAACAGCTCCAAAGCCTTCCTTAAATCCAAGCTTCATGTCTTCCTCAGTGGCCTATTCATTGAATAGTTTGGCCTACATATTTGCATAACGTCGTTAATTAACATTTTCTGGTGTAATAAAACAAAAAATAATTTGCAATTTATTATTTGTATGCATTATTGGTTTTTCAAAACTTACAAATCGTGCTGCGAAATTGGAATAACCACTAGGCCCAAGCTTGTGCTGACCTATTTTTTCAAGTCTTTCCTTTGTGGCCTTTGATGTGTCTGGCAGCCTATGCAAGTGTTGAAATACGTTAGATGTTCCAAGTTCAATATAGAAATATTCAATAATAATAAGGTGTTGAATTACATTGCGGAAATTATTGCATACCTCCCTATGCCTGGTGTTATCTTTCCTTCTCTTCTCTGAGCCCTCTCCCTTCCATCCTCCACTAGAGCTCTCCACTCCATTGGTGGAATCATTGTAGGGCACTCATACCTTGGGTTTTTTTCTAGGTGTGTCCTATATTGGTCTCGGACAACCTTCACATGTAGTCTAGCGTTTTTCATGACCTCGACTTTATTGAAGGTCTTGTCGCCGAACAGGCCAACCAACCGATTAGTGAGTTCATCTTTTAAGCATTTCGTTTGTTTATCCCACCTTTCTCGGATGGTGGGCCCGAAGACTCCAAGCATTCTTCATTCATTTGTTTATAGAAAACATAATTTCCTGCGAAACGATCATGCCATGATCATAATTAGTTGAAAGAAAACGTTTTATCGGTATATTACAATGAAGTTATAAACACTAACTTGATCAACGTATTTTAATTACCTGGGACCTTATCAATATTTATTGAGACGAGATCTACGTCGACCAAAAATGTTACCTCCATTGTTCCTGTGCTAGTGACACGGGAAGATCCTGGAAATGTAGCTAGGTCGATATCAATATTACCAGGATTCTCGATGTTGACCCTTTCTTCTGGAGGATCAGTGGCCGGTGCGCTCACAGTTGGGATCCGTGGTGTGTCAGAACGTGTTGCCGACTGTTCAGTCAACAACAATGGCAAAGGAGTACTCGATGCATGTGGAGTCGTTTGCTCATGATGCCACGTCTCTCCACGAGCCTCGCTAGGGCCAACATCGCCTCCACCACTATTGTGTGTTCTCTGGTAATTCTGTAAATACAAACCACGTCTTACACATTCAATACTATCATATAAAAGAGAAAATTATAAAGTCATAAATGAATTATTTTATGAATCAAGATTCCTCAACTTACTTCCAAGGATTCAAATTTTCGTCCCAACAATTCAATCCTTGCCAGATTCCAGCTTGTCTGCGGAAACTTGATTAGCAGAGAAACGAGTTCCGCACTATATTTTTCCAACAATTTGTCTATCATCTTAAACGGGTTTGTGGCTTCATCAATTACATGGGAATCTTTAATGATCTCAGCCACTTCAGGATCTATTGAACATTCTTTTGATGCTGTTTCATACAACGATTCACTGGGATGCAACAAAAATATATAAAACACTATTGACTTATATCATGATAGATTCCTAAAATTATATTAAAAAAACATATCTATGATCATGATAGATTCCTAAAATTACAACTAGGTTTACTTGGTGCCTGTATGATGGTGTCGTCTGATCCACAGCTGTGGACTTCCCCGATCATCGGGCCCCTGCAAAAAATAATTAGAAAACATTATCACAACGAAACTAGTATACACACGAAAAATACATAACGAAATAAACATTATGCTACGTATTATATTGGTACAATTCCAATGGATTATACCTACAATGTAGAGGATCATGATCCACTCCTCGGATCGATGCTCATAGGTGACTTGCCCCGATCTACTAATATCTGGGAGCTACCCCTTACAGATACCTAAATAAAAAACATAGTGAAAGTGATCACCTAAACGAATCCAAAACTAATCATGAGAAAACACATCGATTAAAAACTATTATTAAGTATTATATTTTTACTATTACAAAGAATATGTATACCTGTTGCGTCGAGGGTACTGTGACCCTTGCAAAACCGGACTGCAACAAAAACATAGAGAAAATTACATAAACAAAACAATTAGATAACATTATAGGAACGAAACCAATATACTAATAATGAAAAAACAAAGGAAAAAAAACTAGTTTTTCTTATTATATTTGCACTATTACAAAGATGTATCTCTGATCCCTCGAGGAAGATATACTCCTCTGACCATCTGCTGGTGGGGTTTTATCCCGATCACTAGCCTGTGAAGTAAATATGAAAAATTTAAATGAAATAAACTAACGAAAAAATCCTTAATATGTTAAATTCATTAATAAAAGGTTGGGTAAATTGCTATATGTACCACCATAGTAACCTTTTTTGTATCTGCTCGGTTCAAATTGTAATTAATAAGCAACTCTTCCCCTCCAGATATTGATTTAATGGCAACTACAAAAACACAGTTTCCTTCATGCCCCTCAAATTCGCAGTTTGGTTGCTTAATTGTAGACCTTGGTTGTGTACTGTTTATAAACCCCGCAATATTCCTTGTGGCCTTTGGCCTTATGTCTATGTACAACGTTGCTCCTTTATTTTGATTTTTGTCTTTCAACTGTAAATAGTTTGTTGACAATCCATAGCTACGCATACTTTTTGTAAATTGGACCAGGCACATCCAATCTGTGTAGATGTAACAGGGTCCAACTTACTCCATCAATTCTGTACATGTGTTGTAAGGGACCCTTATGCCATCCATGCTGAACAACCCGAAACCTTGTATTGACGACGGTGCTATTCGATATATCCTCTCGTTCACACAAAAATCTGTGTTCGGTTGAGGAAGATCCTTGGGTACCCATTGTTTCACTAAATGTCTGTACCTTAAGGGCACCTCGAGGTCGTCTTTTGTCTCATCACCATAGGAACATGACCCCCCTTGACTGTGAAAAAATTCATTGCGTTTGTTGAATTTTCTTCTAGTCTTTTGACATCTAGTTGATACAACTCTTCTAGACCTACTGGATGTCTCACTTTCCTCTAGCCTTCCTAAACTCCCCTCGCTCGAGGAATACAGATCTGACAAATACCTGTTTGGTTCTACTTGCACCATGGGAAAAAGTTTAGATACAACCGCAAGGCATAGCACCTCTTAAAAGGTGACGTGTAGCACCTTTTATAATATTACTTGATCCTCATTCCCTTTCTCAACATGTAGGCATTCAAGCGATGAGGAAGACGATCACTTTATCTTTCTTATGAGTACAAATTCACGCAATTATGAGCTTTATTTTATTGCTACTTTGGGTCTTGAATCCCATATCAAACCATCCAACTATCAGCTTTGTCGTCATGGCCCTAAAGTCTCTCTCATCCCATCAGTTTGGGTTCATCACCTCGGTAATTGAAGTCCAGTCACATTTAGTAAGATATTTATATTCAATAATAATAATATAAAATAAAAATAACTAACGATTATGGAAAACG
This sequence comes from Larix kaempferi, assembly GCA_027924585.1. NCBI lineage: Eukaryota > Viridiplantae > Streptophyta > Pinopsida > Pinales > Pinaceae > Larix > Larix kaempferi. Next base: position 9,314,381 of record BSBM01000950.1, read on the forward strand.
TCTAAAAGTTTTTATGACTTTCAAAAGTAAGATCTTTTAGGTGGTTAATAAGTGTTCAAAAATATTCAAAAACAATATTTTGTATAATGTTGTGGAACTTGTATAATCTTATTCAAGCATGGTCTTCTTAGATGACTGAAAGTAATTGAATCAAGCAAAAATGGAACTGTAAACATGTAAGCTGTTTTGAAAAATGGTAGCTTTCAGTCATACTCCCAACTAATGCTTCCTTTTGACAATTACTTGTAACATTGACTTAGGGTATTTAATTCATAACATAGATTTTCAATCATATTGACACAAAGAAAAGTAGGGCTTTCTTTATATTATCATGACATAGTTACAAAGCCTTTCTTTTCAATCTTTATGACAATTTGAATGGACAGGCCCCACTCATAGCCAAATATTTTTGAGATATTTACAGCTCATCGGAGTATGTGGGACCATATAATTCTCGAAAGACATTGGATTCAACAACGCATGCCTTTGAATAAACATACCTCAGGACCACATGTCTATTTTGATGCATGTGGACGTCTATGTGGGTTTTGACAAGCCACTATCGTTCATTTTTAACGTAGTACCCAAGGATTTGAACCTCAGTAAGCTTTGTCTGCAAAATATCTTTGACCTGTTCAAGAGATTCTCCAACTTCCCATTTTAGATTATAAATAGCACCTGGATCTAATGCTGTCAGGTTGATGCCAAATGACCACCACCAGTCTCTAGTCCAATCAAGGACGTAGAATGTAGGATCCTCATAGATTTGTGGAATTTGAAGTCCAAACTTTAGCATGGTATAATATGTTCTATATGTATTTTCTTTTCTCAAGAATTTCCACCATAATTTTTTGTATTTTTCATAAGTGTGTGTAGTACTTGGAAACCAGAGACTAGCATCTTGATGTGGCCATGCTTCCAAAGAACGTATCCAGTTAATATAGTAGTATTCTTGGTCTACTTGTATCCCGTGGCGAGGTGTAGATCCCTCCGTCGAGATTAAGTTAAGATCTTGGTAGAGGTGTGTTAAGCAATTGCTTGCATCAGTTGCTTTTCTCAGGGAGTTGTTGTAAATCATCTCTGGTACAATACTGGATCCCATAGGCATTCTACCGAGTTCTGGCACTAGTCTAATAAAAGCGTCAAATCCATGTAAGTTAGCATCTAACACTTTAGCATGTCTCAACTCCCACCTTGGTTTCCAGTCTTGCATATAATACAACCAACTCATATTATCATTGATAGTATAGATATGTTTTTTTTCCTCCGGTCCAAGCAGAGATTTTCATGTTTACTTGTGGGTTATGGTCCCACTGGATTTCTCTTTGACCTTCTACGCTCTCTTGCCTCGTGCTTGCTTGCACCAGGCTCACTTGCTTCAGGCTCACTTCTTAAAAATTAACAGCACACTTCTGTGTCAAATATTCTCTTGTTAAAAAGGCAGGAATGCTTTTTGCTTTCCCAGAAATGTGCTCATGAACAGTACAGTTATAACATCAAAACAATGCTTTCCATCTTGCAAAATTTCCTTTTCCGTTGCAAATTTTATTGTGTTGTTTAGCACAAATGGAAGACTGAAGACTGGATCAATCTGTTCTTATGATAAAGCCATGGTTCAACAAATAAAGTCATAGTTCTACTCAGTTTTCTATTAGGTCACTTATTCTCCAAGATAATTTCCCTCACAAGTTCAATCGAGGAGTTCCACCACTCTTAAAATTCTTTACCAACAAATATAATTTGATTACCAACAATTTAATTACTTAAGTCTTATAACCAACACATCTTTGATTACCTGGGTGTAGACGTTTCCTATTATATACTCAGAAGAGTTACTTTCAGAAATGACTGTGCCTCTTAGAAGCCAGTCAACTCTAGGAACCAAGTGACCCTATTATAGGGTTAGTACAAACCAGAGAGAGAGAGATGACTAGGCTATGGTATGGTCAATCAAAGAAAGTCAATGATAGTCAAAAGGCTCAGTAAGGTACAAGTAAAAGAAAAGAGTGGGTATAAATTAGACTCATAACCCTTGGGACTAAGGGGGTGTACTACCTCAAATGTGGACAAACTACGTCCATAGTTATACCCACAAGACCAAAAACATAAAAGTCGGTACAAATCAAAAGATAACTCAATATCAGCAAAAGACCCAAAAGGTGATAGGCAAGGTACCACAAAAAAATGAAAGGACCAAAATTAAAGGACAATCTACCACAAGACCATAAACAACGGGGTGTAAGGACCAAAATCAAATCAACCATTGTGAGGAATGTACAAATAAGGTCAAATTTATATTGCAATAGCTCCTTGTAACTACCTGTTATTTGACATGCCAAAGAGATGGAAGGTCAAATAATGTCAAATATATGCAATAGCTCCTTGTAACTACCTCTTATATGCAATAGCTCCTTGTAACCACCACTTATATGCAATAACTCCCTATAACTACCTCTTGTAACTCAAATAGGACCACCAAAAGGTATGATAGCAAGCAACCTTCCTAACTAAGGTCTGGAGGGTGGTACGAAGTGGGTATAAAGACTCATAACAACTTGGACAAAGGGGGTGTACCTCAAATGTGGAAAAACTACCGTAGTACCCACAAGACCAAAAACATAAAAGGTGATACAAATCAAAAGATATACCAAGATGAGTAAAAGACCCAAAAAGTAAAAGGAAAGGTACCACACAAATATTATTGACAAAATGGAAGGACCATAAGACAATCAACCAAGGTGGGGTACAACCAATCATCTCTCTCTCAAATGTACCATTGTTCCATATAACCTGAAAGACCATCATCACATTAAATAGAAAATTCCACACGGATGATGTGATCACGTGGTCCTCTAGACTACTCCTAAGGTCAAGCGTTAGTGGCTCTATCAAGGGTTGTTCAGTCCCTTGAGAAGACCATCTAACTCAACTATCTCGAAGACCTAGGAGAAAAGGACATCACACATGATCAGATATTTGGTAACTAACCGAGTAAGAACTCAAAAACCCTAAAGCAACCGAGTGTGCAGAAGGGGAGCTAGGAGAAGACAAGGCTCGCAGGCCAAAAAAGCAAGCTCAAAAAAATGTACTGGGACCAGTGTCACAGTAAGCGAGCTGAAAAAAAAGTGGCCAGAATGCCAACAAGAAGCACTAAAAAGAAAAAGACCCTCTAAAAAGGTGAAATAGCAAGCAAAACCTCCTAATAAAGAGCTGGACACCTCAAAAAGTTGTATCCTTCGCAAGGTGATGAAATCCAAGTCGAACAATAAAAAATGAGAGACCAATAATGGAAGGATATCCCTCTATCGAAAGGGATCCTAGGTAAAGGAACCCTAGTAGAAAAGTCACTAAGCTACCTCGTTCATGACACGTCGGAAAAGGTTTTTGGTGCTTCTGCCTTATCGCCCTTATATCACCAGTATGGTGGTCGGAGAATACAAGGAAGACATTGATCGATGTTTCCATAGGGCTAAGTGGAGTGCGGAATTCCACAGAGTCCGTCCGGTTCTTGATCTCGTGGTGGTTTAACCCCTGAAACAACAGGAGGCCCCTCCACAAACTGGTTGATGATCGTGTCAACAAGTACAAGAGGATTTTAGCACCCTGGAAGACAACAACTATGTCTCAGATGATAATGACAAGGGGAAATTATTTGGATGTCTATCTCCGGTGTCCCACCTAACTAACAAATTCTTTTTATCCTCAAGCGAGGTTAAAGTGTTTTGAGTTAACGAGTTAAATTTTAATGGTTGTATTACTCAGTCGGGTGATGGAAGTGCAACTCGTGGTGTGATGACTGACTCAAACCATGCAAATGCATATGAATAAAATAAGCCTTTCCTTTCAATGAATGCTAGCTAAGGTAAGGAGAGAGTTATTTCAAACTATAACTACTCTTTCAAATTAAATGAATGCAACAAGTGTTCAAGTTCATTCATGGGTGATCCAGGTGGATCTTTCTAAAGTAGATCAAGTTTAAAGTCTTCAAACATCAGTACAAAGGTTACCATGTCAAAGGGCTCATCGACAGCTTTCCGTCAACATTCGTTTCGTGTAAAACAGTCTCAGGATGAAAAAGTTGTTAGTGGTTGAAGTTTTGTCAATGTTGGTGAAAATGGTTAAAAATTGTTACAAAGTGGTTAAAAAAATGTAATTGGGGCTATGGGAATCGACCTCATGGTAACGCCACCATGACCCCATTAAAAACATGGATAAAATATGCAAAAATCCATATCACAAACCATATAATATGGTATTTTTAAAATATATGTAATGACCCTTTTTCAAAATTCTATTAAAATGCCAATTTTTCGACTTTTTCCCCAATTTCGACCTTTGACTAGTTTAACTGTTTTGACCTCCAAATCAACCCAAATGCTCCAAAATCTTCTATATGAGTGTATGAATGGTATTTAGACTTGAATATCAGGTTCAAGGATGTTTTATGGACCTCCAAATACTGATGAAAACTTGATTTGTATTCTGATCAATATAGGTAATTTTGACTAGTAATTTGTGCATCAAATCCCCCCCAGGTAACATTGAAAATGGCCTTCCAAACACCTCCAAAATCCCACAAATTTATGAACAGAGGTATATAATGTGTTAATTATGTGATTAAGGTCTCATATGCACCATTAATTTATTTTTACTACTGTTCTAACTCTCTCACATTCAACAGCAAAAACCCCCAATTCGACCCTTGGGGAAATGGCACTATTTCACCTCCCAATACAACTAAACTGAGTAAAAATGCTTCAAATGCTCAAGTACAGTACATGAAACTTGTAGAAGATATCCATGGCAGTATATTGATTACAAATATATCATATAATTAGCCATCCATTCGAAATAATCAACATTATAGTGTCATACATCAATGCATTGGGGAAATGGACATTGTTTGCTCATTAATCAATAGTTTTGCATACAAACAGTGGGTATTTCAACCTAAGACTTTCTAAATATTAATAACAGAGGATATGAATCTATTACAATCATAAATATATAATGAGAAGCTCTCTCAAGAAGCACAAGTGCTCACCAAAAATGCCCTCCCTCAAGGAGCATGAATATGCCTTCAAAATTGGAAACGGTGGAGAGAAAGTGCTGCACTAAAACAAACCATGAAACTTCCTGTAGCTGCTACCTGCAAATACAAACTCCATTAAATCACCATGAAAGACCTGAGTGTCCTCTCCAAACACCAACTTGGATGGGAATCTTTCACCCTCGAAATTGGCTAAGGCAAGAAACTAGTCATCCACTAGCTCTCTCTTCACAAATGCAATTTTTCTCAAATCATCAAAAGCCATTCTCATTCTTCATTTCTAAATTTTATAACCAACATTATCCTTCTAAGGGTCGAAATCCTCTCAATAGATTCAATAGATTTCCATTTAGGAAATATTCCACATTTGCCACTTGTCTCCTAGTTCCAACCTTCCATCTTCTCCCAAATTCAATTTTGAGTCTCTTTGGCTTCTCCAACTCCCAAATTCGCCTTCCTTGAGCCTATTTTTGGTGATGACATGTCATAGTGGTCATATGTCATAGGTCAGGTCTGCAATTTGTCATAGTTGTCATAGATGGTCCATCATTGGTGTCATAGGGGCTAGGGAATCTATCCCAAGTGTCCACAAACTTCTACTTTGACTCTTTATCTTCCATGGAGGTTACCAATCCTTCCCAATTCGACCTAAGATGCTCAATGACATGTGTTATGACTTACCAACTCACCCAAGAGTGTTCACATTCTCATTAATTCGAATTTGCAAAAGAGTGATACCATGTATTATGAAAAGTCAAGCTAGTGTGGGTCCCACCACCTCCATATGTCTCCAAAACCACTTGCCACTTACAATTTATCTTGAATTTATTTATTCACCATATTTATTAAATGCTTGAACCCCTCTAATGTCTAAATATCATTTATTAGCTTCCTTATTACCATCCCACATGTGCCCATCCAACCTAGGAAACTAGTAGGATTGATGGGATTGTCTTACTATGCACTTATTTGAATGGGGACATTACAGTCCTCCCCACCCAAGATTGCTTGTCCTCAAGCAATTTTAGATTTGGATGCTGCAAAATATTCTCCTCTTCCCATGTGGCATCTTCATTTGGTAAGTCCTTCCATTGCACTAAATATTCTTTGATGATTCTACTCCTCAACCTTCTTTCCCGTGTCTTCAAAATCTTTTCCGGAACAAGTGTGAGCTTACCTTCATCATCCAAAGGAGGAAGTATTTATGAAGTGATGATTTGCTGACCAAGAGCTTTCTTAAGACAATAAACATGAAATACATTGTGGATTTTACTCCCTTCCGGAAGTTCTAGTTCATATGCTACTTCTCCAACCTTCCGCACTACCTTGTATGGCCCATAGTACCTTGGTTTTAATTTTTCTGCTACATTCTTTTTTAGAGATGTTTGTTTATAAGGCTGCAACCTTAAATATACTAAATCATTGACTTGAAAGGTTCTTTCTTCTCTATGCCTATCAGCATATTGTTTTTGCTGATTTTGAGCAACCTGCAAATTGTCTTTCAAGAGCTTTAAAATTTCTTGGCTCTCTTCCACCCAATCTTTAGCCTTTTGGGCTCTACTATCACCAAATATAATGTCAGCAAATGTAAGTGCATCATAACCATATAATTCTTTGAAAGGAGACATTCCTATTGACATATGATAAGTGGTGTTGTAGAAAAACTCACCCAAGTGTAGCCATTTTGCCCATGCTTTTTGCTGCCCTCCCACATAGTTTCTTAAGTATCCTTCCAACCATTGGTTTACCCTATCTGTTTGTCCATTAGTTTGTGGATGATATCTTGTACTTTGATTCAATTGAGTTCCTACCAATCTAAAAAGTTCTTGCCAAAAAGCACCCATGAATCTACTATCTCTATCACTGACAATGCTCTTGGGGAGCCCATGCAATTTGAAGATTTGTTTGAAAAAAATATCAGCCACTTGTGCAGCACTAAAAGATGATATAACAGCAAATAAATGAGCAAATTTTTTCAACCTATCAACTACCACATAGATGCAATCCTTACCCAAGGATTTAGGCAATCCGGTGATGAAATCCATGGAAATACTGTCCCATTTTTGCTCCGGAATGGGCAATGGTTGTAATAGGCTGGCTGGACATGTAAGTTCTGATTTGTTTTGTTGACATGCTTTACATTCATTCACATACTTCTAAACATCTTCCTTCAGCCCCTTCCAAAAAAATCGTTTCCTCAACTGTCTATAAGTTTTGAAGATCCCCGGATGGCCCGCTAGTGGGGAATCATGTGCTTCTTGCAAAATTCGGTACTTGAGCTTGGAGTTATGAACTAAATAAATTCTTCCCTTATAATATATCATCCCATTCAAAATCCTATAATTATCATCCCCTTTGATTCCATCCAACACATCACAAGCAAATTTGTCTTTGGCATATTCAACTAGTAGCATGTTTTTCCAATCCTTGACAATATCCATGAGAAAAAAAGAAGGCCTTCTTGACAAAGCATCTGCTACTATATTATTCTTTCCTTTGACATATTCAATATCAAAATCATAAGCTTGAATCTTGCTTACCCACGTTTTTTGCCTTTCATTTAGATCTTTTTGGGTGAGAAAGTGTCTTAGACTATTGTGGTCAGTTTTCACCACAAACTTGCTGCCCACCAAGTATTGTCTGAATTTGGCCAATGCATGCATAATGGCCAGCATTTCTTTATCATAGATGGAGTAAAGTTTTTCATGAGGCTACAACATTCTGCTCTCAAAGGAAATGGGTTGTTGTCCTTGCTTTAGGACAGCCCCTATTCCTCCACCTGAAGCATCACATTCCACAACAAAAGGTTTAGTAAAATTAGGAAGTGCAAGTATGGGACAACTAGTCATTACCTCTTTCATTTTTTGGAAGGCCTTTTCAGCCTCTTCATCCCACTTGAAAGCATCCTTCTTAGTCAAATCAGTGAGTGGAGAAGTCAACTTGGAGAACCCTTTCACAAATTTTCTGTAGTAGGTGCATATGCCAATAAAGCCTCTCAAATCGGTAATATTTTTTGGTGATGGCCATTCCAAGATAGCCCTGATTTTTTCCATGTGTACCTTCACTCCTTGCCCAATAATGTGCCCAAGATACAGTAGTTCTTTCATCCCAAACTCACATTTTGATAATTTAGCAAATAAGGACTCTTCTTGCAAGATTTTCAACACAATCTCTAACTGTTGCAAATGCTCTTCCCATGTTTTACTGTAAATGAGAATATCGTCAAAGAAAACCAAAACAAACCTTCTTAGTTGCTTGCAAAATATCCTATTCATACATGCTTGAAAGGTGGCTGGAGCATTAGTTAACCCAAAAGGCATGACAAGAAATTCAAAGTGGCCAAAATGACATCGAAAAGCGGTCTTTTGCACATCTTCATCTTTCATTCGAATTTGGTGATACCCTGATCTAAGGTCAATTTTTGAGAAGTATTTGGCCCCATGTAGCTCATCCATGAGCTCATCAATCCTAGGAATAGGATACCTATTCTTGATAGTCTTTTTGTTCAAGGCTCTAAAATCTATACACATTCTCAATGTTCCATCTTTTTTCTTCACTAGCACTACTGAAGAAGCATAACGGCTAGAGCTTGGTCTAATGAGTCCCAACTCTAGGAGTTCTTGGATAGCTTTTTCAATCTCATCTCTGAAATTTTTAGGATGTCTATAAGGTGGTATCTGAATGGGTGAAGTGCCCTCCTCCAAAATAATACGGTGCTCAACCCCCCTATCCAGTGGCCTACCATGTGGAAGGTCTCTAAAAACCTTTTCATATTTTTGCAAAAGTCTCTCTATCTCCTTTGGGTGTTTTACAATATTTATAGTTGGCTTGGGAGATGTAATATGACATTCAGCATCCCATTCTATATCCCCATGCCTCAATATAGATCTCATACTATTGCAAGTTACTACTTGATTTGGATAAGTGTGTTGCCCTCTCACAATTCTTTGTACTCCTTTTGAATCTTGGAATTTCATTTCGGGAATTTGATAATTTACTGTATGCTCTCCTATTGAATACAGCCATTGCAATCCCAAAACCACATTAGTATCAGCAACATCAACCACATAAAAACTATCAACAAAAGTATAGTTACCTACGGTGACTTGCAGCTTTGGAACCCATGTTTTGCATTGCATTGTGTTGTGACCGGGAATGACAACTGTGAAGCCATCAAATGGTTCAATAGGTATCTTTCTTTTCTCTACCATCTCTGCATTAATGAATTTATGAGTGGATCCTCCATCTACCAAAACTGAAGTTCTTTGTCCTTGTACCACACCTTTGCATCGGATAGTATGATAGCGAGGTACTGCTGAAAGCATTGCCGTTCTTGCTTTGTTCGGTGAAGGCTGATTTTCTTCTTGTCTTTCCTCTTCTACTGCTATCTCATATGCCTCTTCTTGATATGAAATATTTCCATCTTCATCCATGCCCCCATCATACCCCTCATTGTCAGAAAATACTTCTATGTATATAGCCTTTCCTTTGGTACATTTGTGCCCCGGTGTCCATGGTTGTAAGCATGTGAAGCACAATTTCTTTTTTCTAAGTTCATCCCTGTTTAGTCCCTCTTTTTTATTCCTCTAAAATGACTCTCTTTGCCAAGGTTTCTTATCATGTCCATCCTCTTTCTAAGGTTTCTTTTCAAATTTGTAGCTAGGCTTAGGAGGAAATCTCGTTCTGGGAAGCACATTTTGGAGATCCCTAGTCAAACTCATTGCATCTTTTAATGTAGATGGCTTGTGGGATTTGACCAAACCTCTTAAGGGTTCATCCAAACCTTCAGTGAACAACAATACTAATCTTCCCATAGATACATCAGCCACCTTGACTGATAATTTTTGAAAGTCCAACATATATTCGGTAGGGGACTCAGTTTGCTTCAATTGAGCTAGTTCTTTGAAAGGCAATTCTGGATCTTTTTGTTCAAATCTTTCTAGTACCCTGTCAACAAATTTTCCATATGTTTTAACCTGATTATGACCCAAGGTTTTCAGCCCATAAAACCACCATTCATTGGCATCTCCTTCCAAATGCAAAATGGCCATTTTTAATGCATCCTCTTCCAACATAGGATTCAGCTGAAAATATACATCCAATTTGTGCACCCAAGTGTTAGCAGAATTTTGAGAAGAACCATCAAAAGTAGGAAGTGACATTTTTCCAATAGCACTATTCAATTCTTTGTTTTGGAATGGAATCCTATTGTCTCCCTTCATTTTAATCTTTTGCATAGCATCAAGGTAGTCACTGAGTGGTACACCTCTTTTACACTCTTCATTCAAATCATTCCAATCATTTACTAGTTTCTTGTAATCCAATTCAAGATTGGGCTCTTCTTTGGGTGTGAGAAATTTAGGTGCAGTATGCCTTTGTGTGCTTTGAAATTCATCAGGTCTATTATGAGGTCCTATACTTGAGAAAATATGCTCATTCCCTTTCATCTTTTCCCCTGAGTGTGAACCACTATTATCTCCTATCATCCCTTTGCTTGAAAGTTGGCTACCCAACAATTCAAAACCTTTCATCATTTGTTTATTCATATCTAGCATAACCATGGTAATTCCTTCAAAACATGGTTTTAAGGCTTCAATAAATTCCTCCTTATGTCTTAATTTTTCCTCCTCCTCTCTACCCATTGTTTTAGAAAAAAACTATTTTTCTGCTACTATCTCTTCTTCAACCAAAACTTCTTCAACTACTGATTCAAAGGGTGGTGTTTTATTTGTTTGGATTCTTGTTAATACCATCAGGTGCCAATACCATGCTCTGATACCACTTGTACTGACCCTTTTTCAAAATTCTATTAAAATGCCAATTTTTTGACTTTTTCCCCAATTTTGACCTTTGACTAGTTTAACTGTTTTGACCTCCAAATCAACCCAAATGCTCCCAAATCTTCTGTAGGAGTGTATGAATGGTATTTAGACTTGAATATCAGGTTCAGGTATGTTTTATGGCCCTCCAAATACTGCTGCAAACTTGATTTGTATTCTGATCAATATAGGTAATTTTGACTAGTAATTTGTGCATCAAATCCCCCCCGGGTAACATTGAAAATGGCCTTCCAAACGCCTCCAAACTCCCACAAATTTATAAAAAGAGGTATATAATGTGTTAATTATGTGATTAAGGTCTCATATGCATCATTAATTGATTTTTACTACTGTTATAACTCTCTCACATTCAACAGCAAAAACCCCCAATTCGACCCTTGGGGAAATGGCACTATTTCACCTCCCAATACAACTAAACTGAGTAAAAATGCTTCAAATGCTCAAGTACAGTACATGAAACTTGTAGAAGACATCCATGGCAGTATATTGATCACAAATATATCATAGAATCATCCATCCATTCGAAATAATCAACATTATAGTGTCATACATCAATGCATTGGGGAAATGGACATTGTTTGCTCATTAATCAATAGTTTTGCATACAACCAGTGGGTATTTCAACCTGATACTTTCTGAATATTAATAACAGAGGATATGAATCTATTACAATCATAAATATATAATGAGAAGCTCTCTCAAGAATCACAAGTGCTCACCAAAAACGCCCTCCCTCAAGGAGCATGAATATGCCTTCAAAATTGGAAACGGTGGAGAGAAAGTGCTGCACTAAACCAAACCATGAAACTTCCTGTAGCTGCTACCTGCAAATACAAACTCCATTAAAGCACCATGAAAGACCTGAGTGGCCTCTCCAAACACCAACTTGGATGGGAATCTTTCACCCTCGAAATTGGCTAAGGCAAGAAACTAGTCATCCACTAGCTCTCTCTTCACAAATGCAATTTTTCTCAAATCATCAAAAGCCATTCTCATTCTTCATTTCTACATTTTATAACCAACATTATCCTTCTAAGGGTCGAAATCCTCTCAATAGATTCAATAGATTTCCATTTAGGAAATATTCCACATTTGCCACTTGTCTCCTAGTTCCAACCTTCCATCTTCTCCCAAATTCGATTTTGAGTCTCTTTGGCTTCTCCAACTCCCAAATTCGCCTTCCTTGAGCCTAGTTTTGGTGCTGACATGTCATAGTGGTCAGATTTCAGAGGTCAGGTCTGCAATTTTTCATAGTTGTCATAGATGCTCCATCATTGGTGTCATAGGGGCTAGGGAATCTAGCCCAAGTGTCCACAAACTTCTACTTTGACTCTTTATCTTCCATGGAGGTTACCAATCCTTCCCAATTCAACCTAAGATGCTCAATGACATGTGTTATGACTTACCAACTCACCCAAGAGTGTTCACATTCCCATTAATTCGAATTTGCAAAAGAGAGATACCATGTATTATGAAAAATCAAGCTACTGTGGGTCCCACCACCTCCATATGTCTCCAAAACCACTTGCCACTTACAATTTATCTTGAATTTATTTATTCACCATATTTATTAAATGCTTGAACCCATCTAATGTCTAAATATCATTTATTAGCTTCCTTATTACCATCCCACATGTGCCCATCCAACCTAGGAAACTAGTAGGATTGATGGGATTGTCTTACTATGCACTTATTCTAATGGGGACATTACAATATACCATATATTAAAAATGAAATTTAAAATCATAAGCATATATATGGAGCGCACATGTTATAACCATTTGAACCATATTAAAAGGGTTATGTTATAATATGGTGCAAAGTATTACCATATATTACATGCCAAAGTGACAAATCATTTATCAAAGTCATATGGTATAAGCGCCAACACATTCAACATATAATATGGTATAAGCGCCAACATGTTGCAACGTGGACAAACCATATCCAAACCTTAACCATATGATATCACAACAATATAACGTGGAGTTATATGATATGCCACCGCTCAAAGGTTTATACCATATAATATAACGTGGTAATGTTATATAAGCGCCACCGATCCGTGCAACAGAAGGGGGATATGGGAGAGGTCCACGGGTTTGAACCCGTGACCTCCTCACATCATAACAAGCGTTTTAACCAACGCACCAAAGCAACCACTTGCTAAAATATTCGACATAACACGGTTTTAATTGCCCAGAACCTATAAAGCGAGGCACAAAGACCAAGCAACGGGCAGGTTCAGAAGTCGGAATTCGGAGTACAGAGCGCCTGCACAGTTTTCGAGGTGGAGTACGAGAACAGTTCCCAAGGCGAAGCACAGGAGTATTTAGTGCTTTTGTCTTTTTGTGCAAATTGATTGTCTCGAATTGCATGCCAGAGGTGGCCTCAGGAAAGTAGGGTCAACTTTATACCCATTTTGCTTAGAATTTTGAGACGGACGTAGTGGTGCAATTTGTTTCTGCATTTGACAGAGAAAAAACAAAGGTGTTTTCCAGAACACCCAATTTGTAATTTTTGAAGACTGGATAAGATTGGATTTTCTATTGGAAGTGGCCAGGAGACGTAGCCTAGGAGGGGTGAACTCCATTATCAGCTGTTGTGTTATTTTTCTGGTTTGCATCTGTTCTTTATGTGCTTATGTGTTGATTTGAAGCATTTTAAATCATCTTTTATAGCAAGTTTTATGAACATTTTATTGCAAATTTCACATGCAAGTTTATTGGTTTAAAAGATCTTGAGATTTTTAGATCAATGGGACCTCAAGGAGAGCTTCAGATATAAGTCATGCAAATGAATTCATCACATAAAACAAAGTGATAATAAATATAAGGAATTGTATATATCCATGTTCATAATTCTTTAGGCACACTTATAACATTCTTCACAAAAACATAGTGATAGTGAACTACAACTCCTCCTCCTCCAGGAAACCATAAAATACATCTAATTACATCATTCATTATGCAGGACAGAATTGTGAACTTAAAGAATAGTCATTTACTAGTACTAATTACAATGTGACTCGATCCGAGGAGTGTTGCTAGCGGTTTTGAACTTTAGCATGGCAATGGTGACGACTGGCGTGGGTCACCATTGCCAAGCTAAAACTCAAGACCGCTGGGAACACAACTGTAGGCCAACTTTATTTGATATCCAAATTAACTATTAGATGGTTTTAGATAATTTTGCACCAATTTCAAATGGAAATCAAAATTTATAAGCAAATTGTGAACCCTAAAGATAAAAAAACATTACCAAAATGAAATAAATGCTTATTGTAATTTGAAATATCAAACCTGTAAGATGCATTAAAACACACTAAGCAAGCAGCCAAAACACAGATTTACACCTAAGGAAATGTAAAAACATTAATGTTGAAATTATGGTCAAAGTGCATTGTTTTCCCTTTTTTGCTAGGTTATTTATTACCAAGAATTGGGGTTAGATTGAGTGTTTTGAAATCCTCTTGGAAACTCTATGATGCTTCTAGAAGTAGAAATCCATATCAGAATTATGGTGAGTTGACATGGTTTCCATTACCTTGTTGGTGCCATAAATTTTGTATATGAACTCTGGTTTGTGAAAACCAACCATTGTTAGAAATCTAATGACCCATAGAATGAAAAAAGGCATACAACCTAGGTCCTCGATACTAGGTCCACCAAAATTCTACCTCTTTGCCCCTTAAGCAGAGGATTTACCGTGTTGGTATGTCAATGTAGTTGACCCAAATCAGTCAAACTATAAGGGCTTCAAGAGAGTTGGATAATGTACATTGTCACCTCATATTATCTTGTTGTACTTTGCATTAGTGATTGCTAACCGCATGGGGGAATCCTTATACAAAGTGTGAACGCTAAAGAAGAAGAAAAAACATCCAAAATGCAATAAATGGTTATTGTAATTTGAAATATTAGACTTGTAATATGCATTAAAACACACTAAGAAAGCATCCAAAACACAGATTTACACCTAAGGACAGATTGTTGCCTTGGTAAATATGTAAATCTGTTGTTAGACCACAAAAACCTGCCCCTAAAATCAGAGTTATGCATGCAGAAATGTAAAAACACTTCTAAAGAACCAAAAATAGGTGGTATTCACACACTTCTAAAGTAACTAAAATAGTAGTGCACAACTCCTATTAAGTCATGAAATATTCTCAACTATATATCTCTATCTCCTGGTTAAAATAGCAGTAAAATAGAGTACAAATCTCACTCCAACCATAAACCTACGTAAATGGAAAGTACCCATAATGTAAGGTTGGAACAAAGCTATGGAACAAATTAGGTACCCATATGGCCAAGGTACTCATGAATCATTGATGTTGAATTATGGACTCCAATGCATAGTTCATCTTGTATAATGTTTACAAACCATCAATGTCGAATAGTGAACTCTGTAATGTAACATTGAGCTCACCTCGAATAATTTCCACAAATATAAGTTGGAAAGTAACACTTGGATTTATGAAGGAAAATTTGGTGTTAACATTGGCTCCATCTAGGGGATAGTATCCCCTGGCATGATGTTGTGAATCTTAGAACTCTAAATGAAGAAAATTTGTAAAATAGGACCATAAGAAATCCATGCTACAAGCTTCAAAGAGATGTTGAATGGAAGCTATACATGCTCAAATCATTTACGCCCAAAATTGCCACATATACAACTATCCATAATGGGTAACGTCTCACTATTGACCATGCGAGAAACCATCTAGTTAGGAACCACTAGTTATGAAGGAGTCATGGATTAAACACAAAATAAAAACAAAAATAAAAAAATAACAAACCTAACCTACAAGTCTGCCCTAATTCAAGAATATGGGTATTGGATGACAAGATATGGCGAGGAGGACATGGCATTGAAGCCAACACATGGAAGATATTTTTTGTAGTTAAAGTCAATACACAAATGAAGTAGAATATGAAGTTGCATGACTTGATGCATTTGATGTGATGTTTGGACACCCATACTTATGGGGAAAAGGGTTGCAACCTTCTACAATAAAAACAACAAATTTTTCTTACTTAAATGTGACAAGGTCTACCTCATCAAAGCACATACATGGAGAGGAAGAACACATTTGGTAGAAATGGAACAAGAGAAAACTAGTAACTCAAAGGGGCAAATAAGAAGTAGCTAAACTATAGGACTAATGGAATGTTGAACTTGAAAAAAAAAGTGGAGACTCTGTACTTCAATCTCCTCCATAGATCATATTTTAGAGGCCAAAAGCTTCCCAATGGGAAGGTTGCACGCAAAAGGGTTTTGAGACAAATTTGAATGGCATAGAAATTAAGTCAAAGTAAAAAATAATCAATGGGGATGAGAAGCATAATAGCTTGCATTGGAAATGACAAAGAGGTGAGGGTGATTGTTAACATATTGGTCACACACCCAACTTGGATACGTTGTAAAAAACCTAAAAATTTCCTGTAGATTAGACTGCAAAAAACCTAGAGGGCCATGATACGCTATACTTCTCTGTAAACGTTGGTAATAATAGACTGAGCATCGCCATTCAAACTTGCTTTCCCCAAATTGGGTTATAAGGCCGTAAATCGTAGTCTCACATGGTTGATATCAATGTGCATCTTTTTAGTTATGCGATTATTCTTTGTTGTTTTGGTCTGAATGTTAGCATATAGCTCTCACTAAATTTGTTTATTGTGTTTCCAATGAAATTTTTGTTTTCCTTACTATCAAACCAATAACTACTACCCTGCTAGCACCTAAATGAGAAATGCCCTACTCGGTGAGAGATCCGTAGGTCATGGGTAGTGTGCGTCCCTACAGTTGTTCCGACAGGCCCACACATTGGATAAAAGGAAAGGGGTTTGGCCCTACAGGCATGTTTGTGCTCCGTAAGACATTGCTTCACGCCCAAATGAAAAATGTGCTACTCAATCCATAGCTAATTGCATTTATTAAAACTTAAAACGCAGATGAATGAATAACAAGGGTTTGCTAGTTTAGAAGCAACTAACCTTGGTCATTGTGCTCCTCCCCTGCTCACAGCTGAATGAGAAATTCCCTACTCGATCTCTACTCGCGCCCAAATAAAAAATGCGCTACTCAATCTCAGTCTTGGTATTGGTCTTGTAGCTGCTCACGTTAACGCGGTCTCACTGTTGGAATAAACGAGAAATTCCGGCCTACTCGCTCTCTACTCGCACCCAAATTAAAAAATTGCTACTCAATCTTAGTCTTTGCCATATTGGTCCTGTAGCTTGTCACATGAACACAGTCTATATCTTTTTCATAGAACGAAATATTGGATATGCTGGTGTTGGGCTGGTCTTTGTCTCGATTTCGGATAGTGATCTCCCTCTTCGTCTTTGTCTATTATCGATGGTAATCTCACATGAATATATAGGTCACCAATATATAGTGTGTTACTTTGGAGTTGTACATCACCAATTCACTCGAAAGGTATTTGTTGATTAGTGAAAGGTTTACATAATTTTTCTATTCTCAGAGGTTTTCCCTTGCTAGTGACCTAACCCCTTTTTACACTTTTAAAATATGATGATGATAAGGAATATCTAGTTTCTTAGGAATTTTTGGATTGTTAGAGCCTTACAATGCATATTTTCCAAAATGGGACTTTTAGGAGGGGACGATTACGTGTGCTCTTTAAAATACCTACAAGGTTTGTAATAATAGTAAGGGATAAAATTCCACCAACCATAGGGATTCCATCATGTCAATGATGTTCCATTACAATACACTGTTTAGAGTATTAATGATGATGACGATGATGATGACAATTCCATGGATGATGATGAAAACGAATACAAATACAAATACAAGTCATTACAAGACATACGAATATGAATACAAGTCATTACAATGTTGAGATGTAATTAAAAGAAGATGGTAAAACATGCTTACTTGACAACGAGGTGAGGTAGGCTTAGTGAACATGCAATGGATTCCAATCAAAATTGGCCAATATCCTTCTCCTTTTCTCATACAATGATAGATGGTAGTGACAAATTTGTCAGTTGGGGGCACCAAGGTTCGAAATCTTGTATTCATCAACAATTGTGCAATGTGGAAGTATCGTGTGGTTTTAAAGCTTTAGAGAAGATGATATGTGTGGTGTGTCATAGGGTAAAAATTTTACAGTTATAGTGCATATCTATTTTAAGGTGCAATGAGGGATATTAAGCAATTATACTATGTTAGTGATATATTGTGAGTGTACAAGTTTGCAAGACATCATAGAGATAAAACTACCACAACCACTTAACTTGTGGTCGGTGAACACCGATAGGTGATCACAAGTTAAGTGCCACGAACAAGTTATATGTTACCCGTTGTCTGCAATGAACTTCTTGTTATACATGCATCATCTACTAGTTATTCAAGCATCAACTACAAGAATTCATCAAACTAACAACGTAATACGACATTAGATCAAAATTTATAAGGAATGGTAAACACAAGCTCAAAAAAGGGAGGGTTGGTCCCATTTACACAAATTGTAATAGATCAAAATTTATAATCCATGGTAAACAAAAGCTCAAAAAAGGGAGGGTTGGTCTCATTTAGACAAATTGTAATTCAAAAGGGATTAAGATTGATGATGATAAAACCTTTTGAAATAGTAAATCCAAATATGTCGCAATCAATATGACATGAAGAATTTTCTTTTTTAAAAATAATAAAAAGGGATCACCTATGAGGTTTCTTTCTTGAAAAGAAAAAAAACAATGTAAAGAGATGCATTGTGCTTATTCTTGACACATATAGAATAAAGAGGTGATGAGAAAAATCAAACATGTATGAAATACTCATAATATTTAAATTTAAAAATTAATATTTTTGCAATTATCAAAGTTTTATTATATAATTGTTTATTGAAATTATATTCTAAAGTAATTTTATCAAATTGATTATAAAATTCTAGTAAACAATAATACAATAAACTTCTAAACAGAAAATAAAATCAAACATACGATAAAAGTGGATTTAAATAAAATATTTTTTTTATGGATTTAATTAAAATATTACTTCTAAACCCAATATTTAAATAGTAATATTAATTCATCCTTGAATAATAGTAATTAAGCTGCAGTAATTATGATCCATATTTGTATTGTTGATCCATATTTGTTGATGTTGATGATGGTGTTGATGATGACGATGACGATGATGATGATATTGACGAAGACGATGACAATGATGATGATGATGATTAAGATGATGATGAAGATCATGGCGATGATGATGATGATGGCGATGATGATGATTAAGATGATGATGATGGTGATGATGAAGATGAAGATGATGAAGAAGACAATGATGATGATGATGACGATGATGATGATGACGATTATGATGATATTGACGATGTTGATGATGATGATGATGATGATGATGATTGATGATGATGATTATCATGGTGATGATGATGATGATGATGGTGATGATGATGATGATGATTGTGATTAAGATGATTATGATGATGATGATGATGATTATGATTAAGATGATTATGATGATGATGTTTGAGTCTTGATAATTGTGCATTTCCTTACAAAGCTTCTCTCTGTTTCGAGAATAATTTAATATTCTCTACTAAACAAGGCCAGCCACGTGAAGGTGGAAGCTCTTATGGCCCCTCCCGCCCCTCACATCACTCTCAATTCCCCATAACCCGACAACAATATCTATGTACAAAAAATTTAAATGTGTTTTTTGACATACTCTAAAACAAGCAATGTTTCTAATTATATCATATAGGAAAATGGAAACTCACTAAGAAACAATTAATTTCTTATTACTGCATACCTCGTAAACTTCAATGGTCTTCATCATCTTCTTCATCTGAGTCATCGTCTGTACTATCATCCGATGATCCAGATTCAACATTGTAAGGATTGGCCATATCATCCTCGACGTCGATGTTAGTTACGATCATCATGTCATCGTCGATATCATATTCATGGAAATTCTCTGATACATCATCTGATTCAATAAGTTCTTCAACATCTTTTTCTAGACCATGATCATCTAACTCAGGTTGATCATGATCATCTTCTACGGCCTCTTCTTCTTCGAGAACATCTTCATTACCTTCATCTACGTTATACTTTAACGGCCTTCCCCTTGGATCGTGTCTCATAGAAAATGACCACCCCACTCTACTTGGAACCTCAGAGTAAAATACATGTTCACATTGGGTTGGAAGAACATAGGGCTCCATTCCTAACTCAAAAAACTTTGTATTTACCATGGTAAATCCATTATCATGTTCAATTATTGTTCTATCGGGATCACGTTGATTCAATCGACACTTGTACCATTTGAAAACGAACAGAAATGCCTTGAAGGAGTTAAAGTCACAGTGAAGAATGTCTTCCTGATACCCATAGTATCGATTTTCAGAGAGTTTTGGATGTCTGTCACTTCTATAAGAAACATTGGTCACCTCAAAGACTACAGATATCCCACAATCAAATGTTTTCTTCATTTCAACCAACTTTTTGGTGCGATATCTACATCCATTGCACCACATAGCCTTATGGTGTTTTACCTACAACAAGCCATACAAGAAAAGATTACACAATGATCCAATATTTATGAGTAACTAGTAGTGCATGTTTATAATGCCATACAATGAAAAAAAATCAGCGTGACGTACAACGACAATATTTTTTACAAAAAAAAAAATAGTGTGGTTGATTAATATGCTTACCTATTTATCTTTTAAACCTCTTGCTAAATCGATTTCCCTTTGTGTTAGATTGGTGTCTCCATTGCTATGTGCAGCTTCAACCAATGAAGCCACACCTTCCCATGATATTCCATGACCAGATTGTTCACATCGTTCGATCCATACCTTCATCCAGTCAAGATTGTTTGCAATGTATAAATGAATTGCATCCCACTCTCGACCAACTGTTTGATGACAATAAAATTAAAATTCAATACAAATGTATAGTCAATTAAAATTAAAAATAGAATATATATGATATTATATATACATAAAAATCACCAGTCAAATGTGTTATATTACCTTTCACCTTCCTCGATCTACCTTTCCCCTTCGGGTACTCCCCTTTGAAATTGTTATTTGATTCCGGATCACAAATGCGATGTAAATTGAGCTTTGACGCTAATTTAGGAAGATATTTAGTAACATACATCATGTTTTGGTATACCATATATCCCTCCATCATAGAACCCTTAGCATATGCTCGTTGTCTGACCAAACCCTTCATAAATTTCAAGTGCCTCTCAATCATCCACATGGACCTTGAGTGCACAGGTTCACACAGTTCAATCTCCTCAACTTGGTGTATGAGGTAGTGTTCCCGTGCATTGAAAAATGCCGAAGGTAGATGCTTCTGCATTTCTATCACATCCCCAAATTTAAAAAAATTAAATTAAATTTTTCGGAACGACTAAATGTCAATAAAAGTTATGAGGAATATAAAATGTATTTACGACATCTATAATTATTGTTTTAGTATAAGCATCATACTAATAATCTCATAACTGGTTAACAATGTACTTATTAATAAAAAATTCCTTACCGACACAAAGGTTCCCTATTTTATCGCAAACCACCTTAACTATCAATATACATCTTTTAACCAAATTCTTTTTATTAGTGCAAAGGTTTATAAGTAAACATGAGCAGTACAATGAAACACACCAATTCATATTGTCAACCAACTACCCTTTAGAAACATTAAGTACACCGAAACATTTCTTGTAAAAAATATACGTACATTTCATGATTAATGAACACTTATTTTCTCATGCCAATTTAATTATACATAATCGAGAAAATTACCAAACCATCATGATCTTTAAGACAAGTTAAAAAAATTACGACACATAAGAGCAAAACCTTCATACACAACCACAAGGCATAAAAGATACACCAATACGACCACACTTATCTAGAGAGATATACACATAAGGCATACATATCAAGAAAACATTTTGACATGGTTCACCCGTATCTTGGGCTACGTCCACAAAGGGGGTTTGTATCTTTTTATTAATTATCAAGTTCAAAGGATTACATCCAGCAACATACTTGTTGCATAAGGTCTCTTTCTTCTTCCTCTAAGCTTCTAGCACATAGAGCTTTACATGTATCAATAAGGTATCCTAAAATGAGTCCAAAATAACTTTATGGTGGTAACATAGTCATAACAAAATAAAAGACTAGAAGAGAAATTTCTCTTCATACTAGAATATAGACAAACTAACACATAGATAATTTTTATGCAATTATCAATTATCATAATGGTAAAGATAACTATATTTATCTCCCTTGGTCTCTCATAATATTCTTAAATTAGTTTATACAAGTTGAGACACGAGTATCAACCTGTATTAATATCTATTGATATCTTAGATATATTTACATTCATTAACTTATATGTACACTCAACCTAATTACAAATTGATATAATGCTTATCATTTATAACGTGGTCTATATAATATTGCATAAAGAGATCACTTTCAACTATGTATATTTTATCCACATATGTTTGACTTCCTATGATATTACTTTCATATACGAATTAAATATATAATACCATAATAATTTCCTTGGAGGCATTTGACTAAACTTTTAAATAATGGAGAGTACATGCATTAAAATGAGATTGGAGATCCTTAAAGGATGACTTAAAGAGAAAAGAATAAACTTACATTACTTTATCTATTTAAACATGCATTAATAGAAGTTTGGCTTTATACATAAATTTTTGGACTAAAGGCTTGAAGATTTCTTTCATACAAAAGGCTTCATTCCTCTTTATCGATTAAAATCCAAAAAGGTGTAGAATCGATTAAAAGAAGATATATATATATAAATTTAAGGGAAAGTCTTCCCATACTTTTTTTCCGCGAAAAAAAGCATACTATTGTTATTCAAAGTGCTGAATCAAATAGTACAGATAGAGTCTATGGAGAAAACCCAAAAAGTCTTCCCATACTTATCATACCTTTAAGGTATATAGCTTTACCTTTTTCAATAATTAACTAAGGGAAACTCTTTTCAACAAAAGATCAACCTATTTTAAGATAGTCAACATTCTTTCCAAAACCGAGTAATGGCACCATTATACATGGAGATTTAAAATTTATAAACCGAATCTTTCCTGCGAACTATCTCATGTCGCAGGGGTAAAATAATTTGATGCTCTAGATAATTATCCACAAAGAACGTAACTATAGATCAAGATTTCTATGCGGCCTTTACTAAAATGTAAATCTAAGATATATACTTAATTCTATGGTAGGCGGAGATCCTTTCTTAAATCCCATATGGTTGTGTAAATTTATTACCCCAAACCAATCGGTTAGGGCTCGGTGTTGCCACTCCTCACGATGGAGACCACTTTCCTTGATTTAAGGAAGGAGTGGGATACGGAGAACCCTCTCCATGGCGTGTGCTTTCAAGTTAAGTTAATCCTTTATATAAAATATATAAGTTACCTTTGCCATATGCTATCCCTGTAGCATAATCTTTTTTTACAAAATCAAATAAAATGTTTATTACATAATTCGTAGCTTTAAATTCTAACTCTCTTTATTTTTGTATATAAAAATATATAGTTGAACTTAAAGTCTTGTATAATATCCTTATTATATTGTTTAGCTTGTAAGGTTTCTCCCTTGATTATTATCAAGGTTTTACTAATACCAGCTATCTTAAAAGATACGCCTACTCTGTGTCCTAAAACTATATAAGAATATATCTTATGGTTTTAGTATATCCCTTTTTGACACTAAAAGATAATTCTATTTTTACAACTTCCCTTTATTAAAATGGGAAAAGAAAATTATTAATTTCCCCCTTTAAAATTAGAGAAAATAAAAGCCTAGCTCAAAAAGTTGCATAATCTCCCTCATAAGATTATACTATTTGTCTTTAATAAAGACTAGGTTCTCTTTATATTAATAATTATCTTAAGGATAATTCTCTTCATCTCTAAGGTTTTGGGTGTTCTTATTATATGAACATATGTATATTTATATATAATTGTACTTTTATAATTTTATATTTTATTCACCTCAAAGTATAAGTTATAGCTGCTCATACTAAGTATACAATTCATTAAGTATTTTTGATAAATACTTAATAACAACATATCTTATATATAGATAATATCCACAACTAAATATCTATATATATATAATAGTTGATCATAACTATATATGTAGTATCCACTTAGTCGCTTGGTTTATGTTCGACTTCACTTAAGTGGCGTTCTTAGTATTTGTGTTTTAATGAGTGGTCGTTAGTAGACCGCTTTACCCCAATTACCTATGGGTACCAAAGTGGCATAGGTCATCGTCGACCTATTTCTATCTTATTGCATTTCCAATACCAGTCGAATAGTTGCGTCACCACTTATAGTGACCTAGGTCTACCACCTATGTTTACAACCTTTAGGAAATAACCTCATTAGAAACAATGTTTATTGGTGGGGCCTTGGCCTTGAGCTCCTCACCAGGGTCATAATCATAGTTACAATATACATTCATAATATTAGGTCAAAATGAGGGATGTTACAATTTCACACATGAGACGAGGAATTTCTCTCCTCCAATACTTTATGTCTTCTTTATGGAATTCTTTAGATGAAAACCATCTACAAGTGACATGACAACCAAATCAAGATATTAAAGGAAAAAAACATTATATTACGTAACATGAATTAGAGAACGAAAATCAAATACAAGTTCAATGTTGAATTAAAAAAACACTAAGCGCACGGAAAAATCACCACTTACCTCATGTATTTCCCGAGACTATATATTATTTGCTTGACATTGTCGTTGAAGTTGTCCAGGATAGAGAGAGGTAGAACATACTGTAACAATAAGATACAAATCGTTTCATTTTATCAACAAATTAGAGTAGACAAACAAAAAATATACCAACCATATTGACTAGAATAGGAAAACAAATTAAATTAAATCCATGCCATGATAATTACCTTCATGAAGACATGCCAATCGTGAGTCTTCACCCCTGTGAAATCACCTTTCTTTGTTATGATATTCTTTATGTTTGCACAAAATCCAGTGGGAAATTTAATTTTTCGAATGACTTCTTTTAGAACATTAATTTGCTAGTCCGTTAACATCCATGGAAGTGAGTTGATATTAATTTGCTCTCCATTGCTATGAAATTGAATGATGTCTTTCATTGCATGGTTGCTATCTTGAATGCCTTTGTAAATTTTGACCATTTTTTCTTTGTCACTCCTTCCATCCAATATTCGCCATAATGTTTCGGTCACATTCTTTCCGATATGCATTGTATCAAATAGATGAGCAATTTGTAGGTGCTCATAGTAGGGCAACCTACTAAATTGTCTAGGATAACTTTTCATTCATTGTGGAAGCCCATTAATGTCTTCATGATCACATGAACGACAATCATGAAATTACATAAATCAATGTCAATTACAGTAAACAACACAATATATTAAAAAATACAATATAACATAACATATACGATGATTCATTATATGTACCTTGACGATTTCTATTATATTGCAACTTCCATAGGTGCGATGTCATTCTCTGCGGTTTTAATGCAGTATCTTGCTTGCCATTGAACACATGTTTTTCGGTAGTTCGATACCCGTGATTCTTAGACAGGAAGTTCCTATACTCATCGAACACCTCCTTTCCTAAGATTTTTAAACGATGAGATTTGATCTTAGGACCACAAACTAGACATGCAAATTTCTCCTTTGTCTGAAGACCTACATAAAGAGATGGAATATCTATGTCAATTATAATTATATACAAAATGACTGGATTATTTAGAAAAAAATGCGTTCAGAGTATATTAACTAGTAGTTCGTAAATTTAAATGCAAATAAAGTGGAACTTATAATTACATACCACAAAAATGGGTTAACCCCGAGGCATCATGTATTGTCCATACAAGCATTGCATGGAATTGAAATTTCCTTTGTCATATTGGTCTAGATACGTCATACATAGTGATGGAATTCCATAACTTCAATAGCTCATCAATCAGAGGTTCGATATATATATTCATATCTTTGACTTGGTACTTACCTGATTGTTTTGAACATATAAAAAATATAATTATGAGATGTACCATTTAGATTATATATATGAAACCATATTGCACAGTAGAGAAACATTAAATATATATATGACATTATGCGACAAAAATACGACAAATGAGATACCATGACTACATTAAAAAAAAACTGCAGGGTTCGTACCTGGAATAATCATTGACAACATTATGTGCTCCCTCTTTATTGTCAACCATGGAGGAATGTTGTTGTTGATAACAAAAATAGGCCACACCGAGTAAACAGATCTCATCTCTGCAAATGGATTGACACCATCTGCTGCCAAATAAATCCTAAGATTACGAGGTTTTTTAAAGTGAGGCCATTTTTCCTCCATATCTCTAAATGCAGACCCATCTACAGGAATCCGAATAATGTCGTCCTGACTTCTGTTCCGTGCATGGTAATCCATAAACTGCACTATGTTTTTGCACCTGAACAGTCATTGCAAACATGGAATAATGGGAATATAACGTAGAACCTTGCGAGGCACCTTTTTAGTTACTTGATCTGTGCGATATCTACTGATATGACATTCAGGACATTCTGTTGCAAATTCATGCTGATTGTAATATAGAACATGGTCATCGGGGCATGCATGAATTGCTTCATACTGCATTCCAATTTCTTTCATGATGGCAGATAGATCTCGATATGTGCGAGGTAAAATATTTGATGGTGGTAACAAATATTCAGCTATCATGCTACAACAAATTAAAATAAAAATGTAGTTAATATAATATAGAAATAATATTAATGAAACAAATTTAATTCATAATAATTTGACTTATATATGAATTAACAATAAAATACACAATCATATTTATTTTCTGATGGAATATATTACATACCTTAACATCCGTGTGACTGATATGTTTGAAATACCATTCATAACCTTCAAGTTCATTATCAACAATATAGCAGAGAGAATATTTGTTTTGGAGCCCTCATAAAGGGGTTCATATGCCTTATCAAGAGGAGGTATATCATGAATATCATCAAAATGTTCATCATTTTCATGATCATGATCATCATGATCATCAACATCCATTCCAACATTAAATGAATCATGGATCAAATTATTTGTAACATCATCTTCAACTATGTTATCAGGATGATCATCTTCTTCAATGTGATCATTAACTTGTTCTCCATTAATATTCATAGCTTCCGGTACTTGTTCTGGAAGCACTTACTCCAGACGAAGTGCCCTAGGATGTCTTTCCTTTATAATTACATGAAACCATCAATAGATAAAAGTTGATATAAGAAATTCAAACGCAAAATGTAAACATTTATGTGATGCATTTAAAATGTAACAAATTTTGTACTGTTGGGATGAAAAGAATAATGGCCAATTGTACTATTGGTCAAATAGGTGCATCCAAACTATCCAAGAGACATAATAATTGACCCAATTACTGAGCAAATCTACTCAAATATAACCCAAAATTTCTCATACTGTACTCCACTAAGGTAAGATAAATGATGCTATGATAATTTCTATAGAGAAAATATAAGAGAAATTACAACATGCCAATATAGTCGTTATTTCTATTGTCATGATGGAAAGTGTCACAAATTTAGAGAGTTAAGTGCTTTCCCTGGTGCGTGGGTTAGTCTCACTAACGAACAAATAAATGAGTTATTCTACTATACCCTAGATTCAACATGCACAAAAGAAGAAATATATTATAATAAATATTTAATATTAAAATAATATTTATTGTCTATGTTAGTCCCCATTTATTGAAACCACAATCAATACAAAAATTTACAAAAACAATCAAAATAAAAACATATATAATGCAAAACTTACAAATGGATGGTATTCATGTCCCCCCTCAGCGTGCCCATGCTCCCTACAATGTTTTCTGGCTGTTGTGATCAAAATTCTTCTCCTCTTAAAGCCCCTGCATTGACTACATGGACAATAGCATTTCCCATCACCCCTTCTTTCAACTCCTTCCCACAATCTAGCAAGCAATTGTCGATTTTGTTTGTCTGGATCAGGAATATTGCTAGTTGACATTTTATCGTAAAGAGCTTGAATGAATATTATCGATCTTAAAAAATGAAGCTCCACACTTCGATTGCTTGAATCACAAAAATAATGAAAATAATGAAAAACAGTCCGTCGAATAAAAAAACTTCCACAAACCGTCGCTTGTATAGCAAACATGTCGGAATGTTTCACTATTTATAAGTTTTAAAAGTCATCTTGCCGTCGGATATCCGACGCCTTGAACCTAGTTACCGTTGGAGATTTGATGTCAGATTTTCGACATCCTCGGGTGGTATAGTTGGGCGTCGGATATCCGACATCCTAATGCTTCATATGTTTTCGGATATCCACAGAGCCGTCAGATATCGGCATATCCATCGGATATCCGACGTCGCCTTCTATCAATTTTTAAAAAATCATCAAATTTTGAAATTTTTATGGTGAAATCCGATGACACAGCTCTTGTTCATCGGAGGTCGTCGTATTTTGTTGTCGGATTTTGGGTACAAATCCAATAGTGATTAAAGAAAACACATTCTCTAAAATATCCCGAGGGATATATTAGATAAAACATAGTGGGGATGGTTAATCTGTTTTTTCTAATATCTCTCTAGGGAGATTTTAGAGAATGTGTTTTCTGTAATACCTACCCCCACCCCCACCATGAGGATTGTTGTGTGTGGGGGGGGGTGAATCCATGAAGATGGGTAACACTTTTGGGCCAAAAGTGATGTTGAAAATGTATTTTCTTACTCATTCATTAAATCGAATCCCTCAAAACTCATATATTCCTTGTGAATTCTGACACGCAACAAAAAACAAATTTTAGAGAATTATGTTGTCTTTCCACCTATATTTTAAAAAATAATAATACTATTTAATATGCCAAATTTGCATTGAATGATATTTTTTTCTTGTAAATTTCAAGAAAAATTTACAAGCGTAAAATAATTAAGTGATAAATGCATAATTTTTGAAAAAAAATATGAACATAATCTACACAAAATGCACTGGGGTGCACATTTTGTTTTGTAATTTATGATGGAAAATTATATATTTTTTAATTTTCAAAATTGTTTGTTGAAAATTTAATTGTATTTCATACACATGTGTGTGCACGTAAAAAACTTTTTACTGGTTACAAAAATTGAAAAATAAAAAATACCCTTTTGAAGAGCACGTGTTGATTTAGGGCATATATATTTTTTGAATTTGTTTTGTTGTGTACTTTTTTTGTTGTTGATTTTTCTTTGCGTAAATTCAAATTTGTTGACATGGTTTTGTAAGTGTAAGTTTCAAAATAAAATTAAAAAAATATCATATGAACTCAGAAACTTGTAAATTATATGCCAATTAATTGACAATTTGTTGACAAATCGATTGGTATGAAGTCCTCCATCTAAGGTGCATCCTAGGATAGGGGGATAAAATATTGTTTTAAATCCCTTGATTGAGCTAATAGCTCGATTGAGGAGTTTAAAAACCCCAATCAAGAGTTTGAGCATATTTTGAAAATACCTCAACCGAGGGTTAATGTGTGGTTAATTGAAAGCTCGATCGAGCATTATAAAAATGTTGGATCGAGCTTAATAGCTCGATCGAGCTATTTTTCACCAAATTTTTCATTGATTTCTCCTCTCTTCCTTCCCTATAACCATACCCGCAAATTACCTACCCACATTTTGCATTTAATGAACTAAATTGTATAAACAAATCTATAAAATACACAGATAAACTCAAATTTATCATTTGCAACTCTATTTTTGGCCTCTTGAGTCTCTCATATTGTACATTTTTCTAACGATTTCAGAGGAATTGGACATTTTCATTTCTTATTCACCAATCAACATGGGAAGCAAAAAACCATTGAAGTAGGAAACATGATCGTTATCAAATTATTGAAGAATAAATACTATAAAATACCAAATAAAGGATGAGGCCAAAACAATAGTATCATGTCTCATTAAAACACAATGGAATAATTTAGAGATTTTTTTAAAATTAAGTTTACCCAAACATATAACGAGAAAAAAAATCCATGTAAAACTTTCATTTTCACTTATGTCCCTCCCTACTAGGGAGGCTTGGTCACACTTTAACCAATTCAAAGGGTGCTTTGGAATCTAAGGGTGATTTTATAGGTCCCACCCACATCGTGTTAGTTCCTTGCAAGATATGCTCTTCTTGTAAATTAGAATCGAATCTATTTGAATCACAATTAACAGGCCCACTCAACATTGAAATCCAAGAAGACCGAGCCACTATGTTCTTGAATATCCACTTATAAGAGCGTTAATCCCAATGAAGTGCACTAAAATCCCAGGATTCATAGGCAGAGAATTATTAAGTTTGTAGCTACGTTAGAGTGCTCTCTCTGACTAATTCTGCGTCACTAAAATTTTGTGTCCGACAAATTAATGACTAGAATTCTAGATCCATATGGAGCTTCTTTGTAGGTGGATCCTTGGGTATTATGGTAGTTTCTTGGCCTAGGGATTCACCTTCAGGGAAGAATATCGTAACATTAAGTGTTTGAAGGGACTCTAAATAACTGCAGACGAGTAGATATGGAGAATGAATCTACTCAGAATCCCTGTAGGACATAGTCTTGTCTTTTTAATGTTTGGAATTGATATCTTATAGAAAATTTAGAGATTTAGTATAAGATCCCACTCTATGAACTGTATTTGAGTAGATGAAACTGATTTGAGCCTCGTAATGGTATTTCATGTAGAGGCATCCTTAAGCAATAGAAACGATGAAGAAAAGGAACATATATCTCCATGGAATGCAGAGGGGGATCAACTAAAATCCATTGAGAACGAAAAAGAGAAAAGACTTGTTCCTATAAAAGAATATTCAACAGAGGATGAGGATGTCCAGTCTCTGATTGAGGCAGTGGCTCTCACATTTCCTACAACTGATGATCCAAGCCTTCCTGTTGGCTCATGGGCATACCCAAATTTCAACATAAATCACACCAAAAAAACCCTAGACACCGTCCCTTTCGGAATCACCTGCAAGAAGATGACGTCCCACCCAAGGTATCATTTCCTTATGTCACCAATCCAAATTTTGGGATCTGATGCTAATTCACTGTCCTTTCAAAAATTTGGATGCCATTTTCCTTCATGATGTCCACACATGCTCTCTGACGCACTTCACTTCATGGCTTCTTTTGCACCACTTCCACTATATCCATCAGCTTCTAAAGTGTTTCCTTGGCCTTCATGACTTACTCATTTGCCTGAGTTTCTTTTTGTATGATGTCTTCCACTATCTGTGCATTGAGTGGTGTTTGCAATTGTTCCTTTGTTTCAATGATCTTCTGCTTTATGACTTCTTGGACTTCAACGAGGTTCTGTATTAGTTTGTATGCTTCTTCTTGCAATACCTCTAGTTTATGTGTGATGTTCTACTACTCGAACCTCAAATGACTAATCTCCTATTGTTGTTCCTATTTACAATCAATTCTATTACCTTCTCTGTCGTCAGTAAAGTGTTCATTGCTTCCTTCATTTTATGTACCTTTTCTTGCACATCTCGTATCTTTTGCTCTATTGTTTGCAATTCAATATCCGCTAGTAATTAATCCCAGATCTACGTACTTTATTCACATAGCTTCATGAAATTCTCCTTCAAATTTTGATCTTTTATACCATGACAGTCACTATCTCTCTGCTCCCTTTCTTGCCTTTGTTCTAGTGGTATGCTTGGAGTTTCCTTCACTTCCAAGTCCATAATATTTTGCTGGAATCCCTTAATTGCTTGTGCTATTTTCATAATGTTTTCCTCAAGTGGGATATCCACCTCCAATTGGTCATCGAGAATTGTGTTGTACAACCTTTCTAGTGCCTGCTGTAATTTTTCATTTTCCCGAACCACCTCTTCTTTCCTCTTTTACGCTTCTTCTTTATCCTTCTTTGCTTCTTGCTTTTCTCTACGCAACCATTCATTTTCCTATCATAATACCATCTTCTCTATTATCCCATCAGCCTTCACAACTACACAACTGAATTTCCCTTTCTACTCATGTCTGCAATTTGTAGAGATCTTCTTCTGGAATTTTAGGCAAGATTAAATTAACTTAGATTACCATTACTTTGCTTTCTTGTAGTTCCTATGTAGTGAACCCGATGGCTCCCACTTCTATCTTCACAGTTCTTTATGTCGTTGATATAACTACTGGATGACAAACCATCTCCCTTGGTTCCATTTCCCTATGCAATCTTCTCCTGATCCTCTAGCTATAACTTTTGTTACTTCTAATGCATGTCGCAATGTAGTTAACTGCTCCTGCATGCTTGTCTTGATCTCTTCTTACTTCTTCACTAATTCTTCCCATGTTTCTTCTGTTGCCTCCCTTACTTGTTCTCCTATTTTTTTCCAAATCATCTTCTATTAGTGATTGGAAAAATGGTTCATTTACAACCTTTTTCTTCTTTCTCTACATGGAAGGGATTGCCTCTATTTTATCCTTCCTCTTTTCTCCTACCTCTGATGGCATCTCCTATGCATTGTCGCATGCACCATCATCTTATTCAGGTTCATTATCTTGCTTGTCATATTCTTAATTGTCTTGATCTTCATTATGTTCCTATTCTAGATCATCAATATGCGCTTCATCTTGCTTTCTCTACTCTTCCTCTATTAGTGGGACTCTCTGATCATCATCCCAATCTTTCACGATGGTGATGAAATTTTCCTTTATCATCCTGAATAATGGTGGAAACCATCTCCTTTCTGGATACTTCCTTTCCTGAATGTACATTTGATGTATTCAAGCTCTGAAACGTGCAATTTATTTGTAAATATCCACCACCATAGGTGTGATGCACAATATTGTCCTGATGATGTTCTGAATAGCATCATTGTATATGAAGAACATAACATTGTTCTCAATCTTCCTTCTCTTATTCTTCGTAAACCACAAATTAGCAGACTTGGCTACCAAAGATGCTCTATGTGTAGCATCCAAAAAATATGAATCTTATGGATCCCTCCATGTAACTAGGTAAATCAGTGTCAGTAACCACACATAATTGAATGGTTATGCCTTCTCTTGTGCTTCTTTGTAGTACTCCAGAAACTCATTTACTAGGAATGTCGCCCAATTCAAATGTATGCCTTCTACGCACTTCTCTATTGCTACTATGATCATTTCTATCACCTGATCCTTCCGACTCTTCCTGAATATATTGCAATCTAAAACTTGTGTTGCAAAAATCATTGAACCATCATTGATACTTGGCACATCCAGTCCTTATGGGACCCTATGCATACCATACTTATCCTTCATTCTTTTAGCTAGCTCTTTCTCCTATTTCTTATTTTTAAACAACAACGCAGAACCCTCCTCTGCTGTCAATAGTCCTCATGTTATCTCTGCAATCAACTTATTGTCAATGGACATGATTGTATCCAACCATAGAAAACCCCCATGCACACATATCAACAATTTTTGTACATAGTTATTTACTTCCGCAATTTTTCCAAGGTGTGGGATCTCTAGCAAATTCAACATGCTTGGGCGCTATAACTTAGTTGGTGTGATTATCAATGACTCTGGATTAGTTTTCTGCTCCATATATTTTTCCTTTGAAAGCTCCAGGAACTGCTCGGCAATGGTGATGCCATGATATGCATACCTTAATTTATTTATGGCTCCCAACAGAGTTCCCCAAATCAACATGCCCTTTGGAATCTGTGGTGTGTCCACGGGATACTTTGGTTGCTTCTGTAAATTAACCGGTTTCGTGTCCATCTTCTTTGGAGGCACGCAATCCCTTTGATAGTTTATTGAGGTGGAGGTTGATGCTCCTTTCCTCACTCTCAAACTTGATGTTGATGCTTTGGGTGCTAACCCCGACACTCATGCTGGTACCTCCTCCTCTATCACTGCAAATACGTTCTTTGTTCATGGTTCCCTTTGAACTAGTGTTGGTACTGTACTTTTGGTGCCATCTTTCTACTCCTTCGCTGTTGCACTTGAATCGGCTCTAATATACTCGTTTCAATTCTAACTGCTTTCAACTTGTGTTGGGAACCCGTCATTCTACTCATGATTTTAAACCCTACTCTTAAACTATCTTGTATTCCTTCATTCTCACTCCCGCATTCAATGTTACCCTAGATTCATGCAACATTGCCTAGATCTAGTCTTAAATATGCTTAGGATTTTCTCCCCTTTCTAATTCCCTTCGACAATCTCTTGCATTTATTACGCCACATCCCCTCACTTCAGCTATTAATACACCCTTTAATGTTCACACTTGTGAAATGCATATCCCTTTTCCTTGAATTCCTTCCTACTCTATCCATCTTTCACGTGCACCTCTGTTGGTTGTGGATCCTGATCTCCGGATTCAGAGATATTATTATTCAGCCGTGTTTGTACCCTAGGTTTGGTTATGATCCCAGCACGATCCCCAGGGGGTCCGGCGGCAGCGCCCCCGAGGAAATTTTTTGGGGTTGTTTTCGCCATCAATTTTCGGGCCCATGGTTTTGGGTAACCCATGGTATTTTCCTATTGTATTTCCCTTATAAAAGAAAGACATTGTAACACGGATAGGGTTTGATGTATTAGGTATTATGCATTGTAAATATCTATGAGATCAAGAAGAGAGACTGTGAGACAATGAAGAGGAAGTGCAGCGGTTGTGCTGCAGGTTGTATCCCTTCACTTTGCTGGATGGAATAATAAAGGACCGACAACTTCAATGTGGATGTAGCCCAAGTTGGGTGAACCATGACATATCTGTGTCTCTCTTGTAATGTGTATGTGTGATTATATTTGCATTTCTATTTATTGTTATTGCTCTGCGATCCTGTTTTTCTAACAATTGGTATCAAAGCCAAAGGTCTATTTGGCAGATAAACCCGCAGGAAGCTAGGGTTTCTGGTTCGAGTGGGAGCAATGGCAGAAGAAGGAAAGTTTAAGTCCAAGAAGTTTAATGGCCAAAACTTCCAGTTATGGAATATGCAAATGGAGGACTATCTGTACCAGAAGGATCTATTCCTACCATTGGGAGGAAGAGCAAAGCAGCCGGCGGGCATGAAGGACGAAGAATGGGAGGTTCTTGATAGAAAGGCTCTGGGAACAATACGGCTGAGCCTGGCTTCGTCGGTGGCTTTCAATATCTCAAAAGAAACGACAACTGTTAACACCTAAAAAGTGCTCACTAGCTCATTCCCTTACTCACATGACCCATTTGTCCACTTTTCCACCATCTGAGCCTCTGAAACCAACAAAAGGTCACCAAAAGACCTTGGTACACCCCTTTTTCCATTTAAAAAGATTATTTTTCCAAGAAAATCATAAAAAACCCTCAAAAAGGGTCCAAATTCCCAAAAATATTAAAAAGGGAATTAAAATATTATTTTTATTCAAAAAAGGAAAAAGGAGGGAAAATTACCTAAACCATGTTGGTCAATACCATTGGTTTCCACAAAACCACAAATGGTATCTCCCACCACCAAAACCTATAAAAAGGTGGTAGGGGCTCCTCATTTCACATCCTTCCATTATCTCATCCTTATGCTGCTGAAATCTCCCATGAGCACTTTTAGCCATTGAAGCAACCTTGGAGAAAGAGACCTATTGGAGTTTGGAGCTACTCATCTTGGGAGTTGCTCAACATCAACCTTCACCATTGGAGGTAATATCGCAAGCACTTGCTTGCCCCCCACTTTTCAATACAAAATTTATTTCTTATGTTTCTTGTTCTTGATTTTGAAATATTTACATTATTTGCTTAGATTCTTGTTTAGATCCATGAAAAGTATTGTTTATTTAGTTTATTGTTTTTATTTCTATTGAAACTGCTACTACTAGTTAGTAGGTGCCCATAGCACTAAGCTTGGTTGCAAAACCGAGCCAACAGTTTTGGCGACTCCGGATGGGAAATAACTGGGTCAAAAAATGGGTAGACTCAAACTTCCTTTGTTCAGAGCATGATGACATGGTTGACCTGGCAGTGTAGGGAACTGACTTGTAGGTGCAGGGATCATCTTTGACTGAATGGTATATATTGACTCTGGGGGGGGAGGACAAGCTGATGGTAGCTGTCGAGGGAGTTTCAGGGTGATATACTGCAGAATACTCTGAACAAAGGCGACCAAAAAATGGGGAAGCTGATATGCGAGTAGCCAAGAGGCACCATTGATTCCTTCTTCGTAGTTTTAATGAGCTCCAAGAAGGGATAAAAGTGTGCTCTGAAATGGTACGGTCCTGTGGATTTTGTGAGCCCAGGACGGCTGATGCTCATGGTTGCTTTCATGTTTTAGAGAGTCTGAAAACGGTAAGTGGACTCTGTCGGTGTTCTTTTTCGTAGTTTAGTCTCCAAGGCCCGAAAAAGCATAAACTGATGCGGATGGAGAACTCTTCTAGCCGATGTGACTAGAGTATACCTTTTTCGTAATTAGTCTACGAGGTCCGGAAAAGGGGTAAACTTATACCAGGTAGACGCCCTTTCAGATACGTTTATCGAGCATGAAAGGAAGCAAGATTGCTCGGCGATCTTTTCATTGTTTTAGGAGTCAGAAAAGAGCTTAACAGAAACTCCCTAAGTGCCTTTTTCGTAAAAGGGGTTGCTCGGCCCGAAAAAGGGGTAAAATTATACCGAACAAAAATGGATTGACGAGGGCGAGAAAAGGTCTCAAGCATCGTCATCTGCGCGGAAAACATCACCCGTTATCCATACGGACCTGATTGACGAGCAGATCTTCGTCATTTCGTCGAACGACCCTTGGTACGGAGACATTTTGACTTACCTCCGTACACAAAAATTCCGACCACACATCGATCGTGATGGACGCCGTCGCATACGACACCACGCACCCCGATACCTACTTATTGGAGATGTACTTTACCGACGCGGCGTTGATACTATCTTACGCCGCTGCCTATCCCATAGTGAGGCAGAACAAGTCCTCAATGATTGTCATAGCGGTGCCTGTGGAGGCCATTTCTCCGGCATGGCTACCGCCCAGAAAATCATTCGGGCAGGTTATTTTTGGCCATCGTTGTTTACTGATTGCATCACCGCAGTCAAGCATTGCCAGAACTGCCAGCTCTTTGCCCCCAAAGCAAGAACCCCCCCTGCCCCCCTTCATCCAGTCATCACTGTTGGACCATTCTGCAAATGGGCCATAGATTTCCTCGACTGCAACCCCCCGTCAGCCGGCGGTCACAAACACATAATCGTGGCCGTAGATTATTTCACCAAATGGGCAGAAGCCATGCCGACCTATAACTGCAAAGCCGACACTGCCGCGCGGTTTTTCTTCAACCACGTCATTGCTCGTTTCGGAGTACCACAACAGCTAGTCTCTGACCACGGCTCTCACTTTGAAGATGCCGTCTGGAAGGAATTATCAACCATGTTGAAATTCGAACACCATTTCTCTTCCGCTTACTACCCTCAAGGAAACGGCCAAGTCGAAGCGATCAATAAAATCTTGAAGACCATTCTCCAACGCACTGTAGACAAGCACAAATCCAATTGGCATCACATGCTTTTCCCAGCACTCTGGGCTTACCGCACCTCGACCAAAACCGCCACCGGTTTTACCCCTTTTCATTTAGTTCACGGCGTCGAATCTGTCCTCCCTATTGAGTGCCAGATCCCAGCCTTACATATCGCCGTTGAACTTCTACCAGACACTTCCCCGATCGAGCAACGTTTGCTGCTCCTAGAGCAGGCCGATGAAGATCGGCGCACAGCCATTCAAAACATGGAAGCTGCTAAACAACGATCGAAACTAAGTTACGACAAACACGTCCACCCAAGAACCTTTTCGGAGGGAGACCTTGTCCTCGCTTACGATCAAGCTCATGATAAAACCGGAAAGGGAAAGTTCGTGTCTATGTGGCAAGGCCCCTACATCATACGCACCTGCCTCGGGCAGGGGGCATACATTTTGACCGATTCAGAAGGCAACACCTTACGCAACCCACGCAACGGGTTGTACCTTAAAAGATTTTACCCATAAGAAAATCTCATGGACACCATCGTCCATTTTTTAGTATAGGCATACGTTTTTCGTTCACAAAAAATTTTCAAAAAACCTAAATATTTGTTTTCCCTGCATGATCACAGATGGAGCCTCTTCCACTCTGCCATATCGGTTTCGCTGATGGTGCAAGCCGTTGGTCTCCCAATCTCGCCTCCGCAGCTTGGGTAATATACTCCCCTTCACACGAGTTAATTCACATTGATGGAGTATGTTTAGGTGCCGCCACCAATAATCAAGCTGAGTACGATGCCGTGACCGGTCTCCTGGCCGCTGCTCTCCAGATGAGCATACGTCACCTCAACGTTTTCTTGGACTCACAGCTCCTAGTTTCCCAGCTCAACAATGATTACCAGGTACGCGATCCCTGTCTGTTCAGAAAATTCCTGCGCACTAAACAAATGGTTAGACAGTTTGAATCCATTACATTCACACATGTCCCAAGACACCTCAATAGTGTAGCAGATAATATGGCCAACAGTGTCCTCGACTGGCACACCAATCACATCATGTCATATCCATAAACAAACATGCATCCAGGTGCAAAACATGTGCCTCCACGGGCATATACAAAAAACCAATATTGCATCCACGTGCATAACATGTGCCTCCACGGGCATAAAAACAAACAAACCAAAATGATGAACCATGTGCATAGCATGTGCCTCCACGGGCATATATAAATCTACAAACACACTGCATCCACGTGCATAACATGTACCTCCATGGGCATATACAAAAGACAAAGTGCATCCACGTGCATACACAACAAAATATCCAAAATATATATCCACATATATATACGAACCAAATAGTCCACATGTCATAAGTGCCCTCAGCACTCGATATACACAAAATACATCTGTCATACAAAAAATGCTTCCCCATATGCTCATGAGCATTTGGGGGCAAGTACAATGACGTCTAAACATCAGGATCCTCCGGATCCTCAGGCTCCTCCTCCGGCTCCTCCTCCGCTGGACCAGCCGGGTCAGGACGACCCCGAACTCGCCGCTCGGCTGGCCCTGCTGGGTCGTCCCTCAGACGTATCCTCCCCGGTGCCGGCTCTGCCGGAGCATCTCCTCCACCACCCCCGTGTCTCGCAGCAAGCACCGCTGCCCTCAACAACAGTGACTGCCACTCAGGCGGTGCACCGAGACATCCCTGCAAAATCTCCCGATCAAGGTCCCTCCAGCCATCCTCCGGAAGTCTAGCTACGATCCGGGCTAAAGTCCGTCGAACACCATCTATAGCATCGTCCTGAGGGCCAACCCCTCGCCCACGGGCTCCATATCCTCCACCACGAGGAGGACGTACAGGTACTGGGGGACGAGCAACCACCATCGCCCGCCCCTGCCGAGCCACATAATCAGGTGGTGGTACCGGACCAATATCTGCACAAAGCAAGTAGAACCATCAGATACTATACAACAGACATCATCATGATCAATCATAATACATATGGTATAAACATCACATAAGACACAAAAACATACCATCTAAGCTCCAGGCCTGTCCTGGGGCACGTGGCATCTCTGGGTCTCCCCGGTAGTCCATACCAGCGTATGGATAGTCCTCGATCACCAGTGGCATCTGCTCCCACTGCTGGAAAAAATCCTCTGTAAAGAAGCCACGGATACCACCGCCAGCACGAGGCATCATCTGCCCCCACCTCATCATACGAGGCTCGCTAGGAAGACCAGCACGAACCGGTACGTGTGGCCGTAGGGTCGGCACCCGCTCAAAGAAAAAACAACATAAAAATGAGGCGTAACAGAACTCACCTCCCTCTCTCACGGCCTTGTCCAGATCTCTCCGGACACCGGCCAAGAACATCTGAGCCCAAGCATAGTAAGTACCCCCGTAGAACGGAGTCCACCAACACCGTCTGCCCCCCAGACATACGATGTGGTGCAGCAGCACCCAAAACCCTCAGAACACAGGCACCAACGGCCCGCATATCCCACTCACGTAGGAACTTCAAACTGATAGAGCTGTTTACCAAAACAGCGTCATCCCCACAAAAGGTCTGTAAGAGGTCCTCCATGTCCACGCCTGGAGGCAACCTCGGAGAGATATCGCCCACCTCACCCAAGCGAGGCAAACCCGTCAAAAAATATACATCAGTGAGAGTAATCTCCAACCTCTCACCACCAATAATAAAGGCACCCTCTACCGGCACCCACCACTGCACGAGCTTGTTCAGGAGTCTCCTCACTGAACGGATATAAGGTATCTGAGCGAACTTCAAGAGTCCGCTCATGGCTAGGGCCTGTCTCACCCCCCCATCATTCTCGATCCTCGCCACAATCTCGGCATCAATATCTCTCTCCCGCCATACGGACTGAGCCCTCCGCAACATCCTGCCAAGAAAACACAGAAAATTTTAGCCCTAGCATAAAAAATTTTAGAAAAAATCCCATCGCGGCTTTTTCACAAAAAGCCGCGATGACCATCGCGGATTTTCCACAAAAGCCGCGATGACCATCGCGGGTTCCATGAAAAAACTCGCGATGAACATCGCGAGTTTCGTCCAGACAGTCGCGATGAACATCGCGACTGTCACCCATGAACACGCGATGAACATCGCGGGTTCCGACCTCACAGTCGCGATGAACATCGCGACTGTGGGTCTAAAACCCGCGCGGTTCATCGCGGGTTCCGCCCCGAAACCCGCGCGGTTCCACGTTGGAGAGTCAACGTGGAGTTTCGCGGCCTTCGGGGGCCCACCGCCAAATAAAAAAGACATAATTGACTAGGTTAAGGCGAATAGAGTTACCTGCAACTCGCTAAATCGAAAACCAACGGTGAAATCTCCCAGAAATCGAGAAAAAGCTCTGACCGCTCTATCAAACTCGCACGTGACAATGACAAGTCATTTTGGGCCCCACGTCCTATTTATAGAAATTCCACAAATTTCAAACAACCATTGCGGTGTCATACGAAGCCCATTTCTCAAACCGTTGGCACCGTTGGGATCAGCACAGCGAGAACTTCATAAAGGTTCCTCCCGTTTCCCGTTTTTCCCGGGGTCCATTTTTGACCATTTTTTAGCCCCTCTCGTGGCCTCGGTTTGCGTGCCACATCGGCCGTTCTCCGTTTTCGAAGTACCTTATATGGCCGGATTCAGTTTTCCGCGCTCGTGATGATGCTAGAGATCATTTCTCGCTCTCACCTTTAGATTTTCCGGGCATTTTTTCCACGCCCCCTCGTCGCCTCGGTTTGCGTGCCACATCGGCCGTTCTCCGTTTTCGATGTGTCTTATATCGCCGGATTCAGTTTTCCGCGCCCTTGATGATGCTAGAGATCATTTCTCGCTCTCACCTTTAGATTTTCCGGGCATTTTTTCCACGCCCCCTCGTCGCCTCGGTTTGCGTGCCACATCGGCCGTTCTCCGTTTTCGATGTGTCTTATATCGCCGGATTCAGTTTTCCGCGCCCTTGATGATGCTAGAGATCATTTCTCGCTCTCACCTCTGGAATTTCCGGGCATCTTTTCCATGCCCCCTCGTCACCTCGGTTTGCGTGCCACATCGGCCGTTCTTCGTTTTCAACAATCCTTATGTCACCGGATCCAGTTTTCCGCGCAGATGACGATGCTTGAGACGTTTTCTCGCCCTCGTCAATCCATTTTTGTTCGGTATAATTTTACCCCTTTTTCGGGCCGAGCAACCCCTTTTACGAAAAAGGCACTTAGGGAGTTTCTGTTAAGCTCTTTTCTGACTCCTAAAACAATGAAAAGATCGCCGAGCAATCTTGCTTCCTTTCATGCTCGATAAACGTATCTGAAAGGGCGTCTACCTGGTATAAGTTTACCCCTTTTCCGGACCTCGTAGACTAATTACGAAAAAGGTATACTCTAGTCACATCGGCTAGAAGAGTTCTCCATCCGCATCAGTTTATGCTTTTTCGGGCCTTGGAGACTAAACTACGAAAAAGAACACCGACAGAGTCCACTTACCGTTTTCAGACTCTCTAAAACATGAAAGCAACCATGAGCATCAGCCGTCCTGGGCTCACAAAATCCACAGGACCGTACCATTTCAGAGCACACTTTTATCCCTTCTTGGAGCTCATTAAAACTACGAAGAAGGAATCAATGGTGCCTCTTGGCTACTCGCATATCAGCTTCCCCATTTTTTGGTCGCCTTTGTTCAGAGTATTCTGCAGTATATCACCCTGAAACTCCCTCGACAGCTACCATCAGCTTGTCCTCCCCCCCCAGAGTCAATATATACCATTCAGTCAAAGATGATCCCTGCACCTACAAGTCAGTTCCCTACACTGCCAGGTCAACCATGTCATCATGCTCTGAACAAAGGAAGTTTGAGTCTACCCATTTTTTGACCCAGTTATTTCCCATCCCCACAAGT
This sequence comes from Larix kaempferi, assembly GCA_027924585.1. Lineage (NCBI taxonomy): Eukaryota > Viridiplantae > Streptophyta > Pinopsida > Pinales > Pinaceae > Larix > Larix kaempferi. The sequence continues at coordinate 9,356,779 of BSBM01000950.1, forward strand.
ATGTAGGTCCTACCAGCAGTACTACATCACTTCCGTTTACACCTCGCGCTCCTAGCAAGGAAACATCATTGCCTTGTTAGTTGCTGGTCTCCCTCTGTCGACGACAACCACATTTATTCCAGAGGATAGACCTAGAGGCCCCTGTGTCTTGGACTCATTACCATTTATGATGAGTGCCTACGAATCATTTCGAGAGGAATCCTCAGTACCTCTCCCAATGGTTGTTTCTCACATGCTCGACTTCAACACCTTGATCGCATCGTTGAGACTCGCACAGGGTATTGGTCCGTTCAGTTATTAGTCGAAGACCCCGGATACCTCCTGACTCCTCCACATTTGAGAGTCTTCCTATGGATAATATCAGTTACACTTTTCCTATAGTTATCCGGGCTGCGCATGGCGACAATATTCAGATTCACACCTGTTTCATACTCCCTTGAGTATACAGTTACATTTATTCCCAGATTTGACTCATAGTCTTTGAGTCCCTACAGATGTTGGACACCTTCAGTTTCAGCAGTTCCACAGTTGATCCAGTGTATCAGTTATTGAGATCATTCTTATTGAGATCATTCATGATCATGAGTATATCCCACCATCATGTCCCCTCTGGACCATTATGATGTACCAGTATATTTCTTCACGTATTAGATCCCCCTTCTTGGGACTAATTGTTTTGTATATGCCTTGATACGAGCATGGGAATGCCCGCCTCGTCCTTTATCAGAGATTATACCTCATTCATATTGAGGCCATGTAATATTTTTTGTTTTTGCAGCTTCCAAGGGCCGTGGCTCCAGTCTCCAAACGGTCTCTTCTCTCCCCTAAAACCCAGAAAAAGGACAAAAGAACTATGATGTCTATCGGCCATACGATGAGCTCCTGCCCTCACACATCAGGGGGCAATCTGTTAACACCTAAAAAGTGCTCACTAGCTCATTCCCTTACTCACATGACCCATTTGTCCACTTTTCCACCATCTGAGCCTCTGAAACCAACAAAAGGTCACCAAAAGACCTTGGTACACCCCTTTTTCCATTTAAAAAGATTATTTTTCCAAGAAAATCATAAAAAACCCTCAAAAAGGGTCCAAATTCCCAAAAATATTAAAAAGGGAATTAAAATATTATTTTTATTCAAAAAAGGAAAAAGGAGGGAAAATTACCTAAACCATGTTGGTCAATACCATTGGTTTCCACAAAACCACAAATGGTATCTCCCACCACCAAAACCTATAAAAAGGTGGTAGGGGCTCCTCATTTCACATCCTTCCATTATCTCATCCTTATGCTGCTGAAATCTCCCATGAGCACTTTTAGCCATTGAAGCAACCTTGGAGAAAGAGACCTATTGGAGTTTGGAGCTACTCATCTTGGGAGTTGCTCAACATCAACCTTCACCATTGGAGGTAATATCGCAAGCACTTGCTTGCCCCCCACTTTTCAATACAAAATTTATTTCTTATGTTTCTTGTTCTTGATTTTGAAATATTTACATTATTTGCTTAGATTCTTGTTTAGATCCATGAAAAGTATTGTTTATTTATTTTATTGTTTTTATTTCTATTGAAACTGCTACTACTAGTTAGTAGGTGCCCATAGCACTAAGCTTGGTTGCAAAACCGAGCCAACAACAACAGAGGGTTTGATGAGCGCATTGGGTAAGCTATATGAAAAACCCTCGACCTCCAACAAGGTATTTCTAATGAAGCGTTTATTTAATATGAAGATGTCTGAAGGTGGATATGTTACTGATCATTTAAATGATTTTAATACGGTTACAAATCAACTAAGTTTTGTAAGTGTGAACTTCGATGATGAGGTTAGGGCTCTTCTAATCTTGTGTTCATTTCTAGAAATTTGGAATAGCTTGGTCATAGCTATAAGTAACTCTGTCTCTGGTTCAAACACTTTGAAATTTGATGATGTTATTGGTGTTATTCTTAGCGAAGAAATGCGAAGAAAAAGCATAGGTGAGACATCAGGTAATGCATTGACCATGGAGAGTAGGGGAAGACAAAAGGAGAGAGGAAAGAGCCAAGGTAATCACAGAAACTCTAAAAAGAGCAGATCCAAGTCCAGACTGGGAAAGATAGAGTGCTGGAACTATGGAAAGAAAGGACATTTGAAGAAAGACTGCAGATCTCTAAAGAAGAAAGGAGATGCACAGAAGGAAACTACCCAGGAAGCAAATGTAGCAGGTGATGTGTTACAAGATGCTTTGATTCTTGCATTAGATAATATTAGTGATTATTGGGTAGTAGATTCAGGGGCTTCATGTCATGCTACACCCCGTAGGAAATACTTTCGTGATTATGTTCTAGGCGATTTTGGACATGTTTTATTGGGTGATGATGAGCCATGTAAAATTGTTGGAATGGGTAAGGTATGGATAAAAGTTAAGAATGGAACTGATTGGTTGTTAAAAGATGTTAGGCATATTCATGCTATGAAAAGAAATCTGATCTCAACAAGGCAGTTGGGAGATGGTGGTTGTCTATCTACATTTGGAGAAAAGTGGTGGAAGATCACTAAAGGATCAATGGTGATAGCAAAAGGAGATAGGGTAGGTACGTTGTATTTATGTCCTCATAATACTGACCATTCTATCTCTTTAGCTTCCACGTGAACAAATATAGCATTGTGGCATCATAGGCTTGGCCACATGAGTGAGAAGGGGATGCAGATTCTCCACTCAAGGAAGTTGCTGCCAGATTTGAAGTAGGTAAGTTTGGAATTCTGTGAGAATTGTGTTTATGGAAAACATAAGAGAGTCAGATTTCTCAGGGTTGGGAAACAGAAGAACAATGAAAAGTTAGAGCAAGTGCATACAGATGTATGGGGACCGGCTCAGGTACAATCTCTTGGTGGCTCTCATTGTTATGTTACATTTATTGATGATGCAAATAGGAAAACTTGGGTTTATTGCATTAGATAGAAATCTGATGTGTTTGCTACTTTTAAGAAGTGGAAAGCTTTGGTTAGAATGAGATAGGAAAAAGGTTGAAGTGTCTCAGATCTGATAATGGAGGTGAGTACTGCAGCAGGGAGTTTGATAGTTACTGTTCATACCATGGGATTCGTAGAGAGAAGACAGTCCCAGGAACACCACAAGAAAATGGTGTGTCAGAAAGGATGAACGGAACGATCATGGAGCGTGCAAGGTGTATGAGATTGCATGATGCTGTAAATACTGATGTTTATTTAATAAACAGAGGACCTTCAAGTGCTTTGGATGGTGGTATTCCAGAGGAGGCATGGACAGATAAAAAGGTAATCTACTCATTTCTGAGAACGTTTGGTTGTGAAGCATTTGTCCATATTGATAAAGAAAATAGAACAAAGCTTGACGCTAAATCCAAGAAATGTACCTTTATTGGATATGGGGTTGATGAATTTGGTTATCGCTTATGGGATTATGAAAATAACAAAATCATCAGGAGTAGAGATGTGATATTCAATGAAAAGGTCATGTATAAAGATCAGCTGCAGGTAGAGAAACAGGAAAAGGAAAACACAGAGTACACAGTACATGATGAAATTAAAGAAAATGAAGTTCCAAAGGTGCCAGAAAATCAAGAACAGCAACAAGTACTTGAAACTCCTGCAACTGCAAGAAGATCTACCAGGTTAAGTAGACTCCCTGAATGATACTCTCCTTCAATGTATTATTTGTTGATGACTGATGCTGGTGAACCAGAATGTTATGAAGAAGCAATGCAGGTGGAAACTAGAAAGAAGTGGGAGCAAGGCATGAATGAGGAGATGGACTCATTGGTAGGAAACCGGACTTGCGATTTGGTTCAGTTGCCTGCTAGTAAAAGAGAATTGCAGAACAAATGGATTTACAAGTTGAAGGAAGAAGAAGGAGGCAAGAAGTGGTACAAGGAGAGACTTGTTGTAAAGGGGTTTGCACAGAAGAAAGGTATAGATTTTGATGAAATATTTTCTCCTGTTGTTAAGATGACTTCAATTAGGACTATCTTAAGTCTAGTGGCAGTAGAAGATTTGCATCTTGAACAGTTAGATGTAAAAACAGCCTTTCTCCATGGGTATTTGGAGGAAGAGATATATATGCAGCAGCCACAAGGGTATGAGGTAAAAGGTAAGGAGAACTTGGTATGCAGGTTGAAAAAGAGTTTGTATGGATTGAAGCGAGCTCCAAGGAAGTGGTATTTAAAATTTGACAGGTTTATGATAGAACAAGGTTATAGTAGATGTCATTCTGACCACTATGTTTATTTCAAGAAGCTAGACAATGAAAGATATATTATCTTGTTATTGTATGTGGATGACATGCTTGTTGCAGGGTCTAACATGCAGGATATAAATGTACTCAAAAGGAAGCTAGCTAATTCATTTGTGATGAAGGATTTGGGTGTTTCAAAGCAAATCCTTGGTATAAGAATAACGAGAGACAGGAAAAATCGCAAATTGACATTGTCTCAGAGTGAGTACATACAAAAGGTGTTGGAGAGGTTCAGAATGTAGAATGCAAAACTAGTTAGTACACCTTTGGCCATCCATTTCAATCTAAGTAAGGAAATGTGTCCCAAGACACAGGAAGAGACAGATTACATGTCCAAGATTCCCTATCAATAAGCAGTTGGTAGTTTGATGTATACCATGGTGTGCACAAGACCAGATATTGCACAAGCAGTGGGAGTTGTGAGCATATATATGAACATTCCAGGTAAAGAACATTGGAAGGTAGTACAGTGGATTCTCAGGTATTTGAGAGGTACTACCACTCAGGCATTATGTTTTGGAGGTTCAGACGCTGTTCTACAGGGATGTGGTGATGCAGATATGGCAGGTGATAAGGATAGCAGGAGGAGCACCACAGGGTATGTGTTTACTGTAGGTGGAACAACAGTAAGTTGGATTTCAAAACTGCAGAAGGTTGTTTTACTTTCAACAACGGAAGCAGAGTATGTTTCTATTACAGAGGCTAGTAAAGAGATGATTTGGTTGCAAATATTTATGGAGGAATTGGGTAAGAAGAAGAAGGATAGCAGGTTCTATAGTGACAGCCAGAGTGCCATTCATCTTGCAAAGAACTCAGCATTCCATTCCAGGAGTAAACATATACAACTAAAGTACCATTTCATACGCTTTGTTCTGGAAGATGAACTGTTGAAGCTGGGAAAGATACACACTAGCCAAAATCCTGCAGACATGTTCACAAAGGTAGTGACCAAAGAGAAACTGAGTTCCCGCTCAGTTTCAATTGTCCTTCTAGCATGAAGGTGAAGAGGAGAAAGTTTCCAAGTCCAAGTCCAGCAAGTGCAGTAGCGGTGGAGTTGTTGTGATCAGTCTCCAAGTGGGAGATTGTTGGTTGTGGAGCCTGATCTTCGGATTCAAAGATATTATTATTCAGCTGTGTTTGTACCCCAGGTGTGGTTATGATCCCGACACGATTCCCAGGGGGTTTGGGGGGCGCAGGGGCATAGCCCCCGAGGAAAATTTTTGGGGTTGTTTTCGCCACTATTTTTCATGCCCATGGTTTTGGGTAACCCGTGGTATTTTCCCATTGTATTTCCCTTATAAAAGAAAGACATTGTAACATGGCTAGGGTTTGATGTATTAGGTATTATGCATTGTAAAGAGCTCTGAGATTAAGAAGAGAGACTGTGAGACAGTGAAGAGGAAGTGCAGCGGTTGTGCTATAGGTTGTATCCCTTCACTTTGCTGGACGGAATAATAAAGGACTGGAAACTTCAGTGTGGACGTAGCCCAAGTTGGGTGAACCATGATATATCTGTGTCTCTTTTGTAATGTTGTAATGTATATGTGTGATTATATTTGCATTTCTGTTTATTGTTATTGCTTTGTGATCCTGTTTTTCTAACAACCTCCTCTTTGCATGGTCCCTTACTCTCTTTCCTCGTGATGTGTTGCGTCCTACTTGCAACGCCTCTCTCTGGAACATTTTTTTTCCTAAATATTTCTTTAACTATTGGGTGGAAGGAAGGTTGTCCCTATACATTTGTATCTGGATTCCATTAACAAATCCTTCAAGGTGTTTCCCATTCAACATCTCACTTGGAACAACGCTTGCCTCTGTGACATATTTTATAACATAAGGACCTAACCAATGCATTCTGAACTTACCTGGATGTTTCATGAACTTGATATCATACATTAGAACCACGTCTCCTCTCTTGAATTACTTATGCTTAATATTTCTATCATGCCAAGATTTCTCGCGTACTTTCTGGACCTGCTGATGAAAACTTGATACAAACCGATCTTTCTCTAGTTCAAACAATTGCGAGAATCTCCTTTCAGAGGTGCCACTATTTGTTAGTTCATCTATTGCAACAATGCACAGACTTGGACAATAAAATCCATACGCATGACTGCTTCCTTCCCATACACCAACCTGAATGGTGTCTATCCTGCCAAATTTCTTGGATGTCTTCCTATAAGCCCATAACACTGTATGGATTCTCATTTCATAGTAATATCTATTGACATTGCAAATATTTGTTAGCACATTCTCCAAGATCTTATTAAATGATTCCACTATTTCATTTGCTTGAGCGTGATAAGGGGTGCTCTTCTAATCGTAGATATGAAATTCTTCAGCTAGTGCTGCAATTTCCTTATTCAAAAATGGGTCCCCTTTATACTCATAAAAATCCTTGGACACCCAAACTGGGTCACCACTTTTTCAAATAGAAACCGTGTAGTTGTCTATGAGCTGCAATTCTTCACTAATTGTGCTTCATCCCACCTAGTCAAGTAGTTTGTCATAGTGATGATGTATCTTGATCTTGACTACTTCGTAGGTGGATTAATAGGCCCAAAAACTTCCACCTCCCATTTATCAAATGGCTATAATGTCACCTGGGGCATCAAAGGAATCTTGTACCTCCTTGATGGTTTCCCGACTCACTGGTAGACATCTCATTCCTAGCAATATTCCTTAACATCCTCGTGCAGAGTAGGCCACCACAATCCTATGCACAAAATATTTTGTGCAATCACCTTCCCCGCATAATGGCCTCCTGCCAATTTTCATGGGCTTCTTTCAGAATCATAGGATTTTCATGTTTTAGGATACATCGTCACAGAATCTCGTCTGTTCCCATCTTGTACAAATTTCCTGCAATCAAATGATAATATGCCACCTTCATCACCAATTTATTTTTATGTGCGAAAATATATCCCTCTGGGGCCATTCCAATTGTTAAGAACTGTGCAATCTATGAAAAATATTCATCCACCATATGAACTGCAAACAAGTGTGCATCTGGTAAACTATCATCTCGGTTCCCCACATCTTCTCTCGTCTCTCTGCACAAGTGGTTCAGTGCTGAGTTTAGTTTCATGGGTTTCACTACTACTTCAAAATCATATTATTGGAACAACAATAGCCATCTGCATATCTCCCCCCCAATAGTGGCTTGTTGACCAGGTCTCTCAATGCAGAATATTCGGTGTACATCTTAAATCGTGAGCCCAACAAGTAATGTATGAACTTCTGCAGCGCGTACACCATGTCCAATCCTTCACACTCTATAGTGGTATAGTTCTTTTTTGCAATTGACAACTTCCTTCTCACAAATACGATGGGGTGATCCAAGTATCCTTCCCTTGGATACATCAATACTGCACCTAATGTTATTGAGGACACATCCACACATACATGAAAATCCTTTTTCCAATCCGAAAATACCAAGATTGGTGCAGCCACCAATTTTTGCTTTAACATATCCAAACTCTGTTGACACTCCTCACTCCATTGGAACTTGGCGTCTTTCTTCAACAACTTCTCGAGTGGGGCTCTCATCTATGCATATCCTTTAATGAAATTTATATAATACCCTATGTGCCCCAACACAACACACAATTGTCGCACCGTCATAGGTGGTGGTAAGTCTGCAATCACTACAATCTTCGATGTATCCACCAACAGTCCTTGTATGCAAACCACATGGCCCAACAAGATACTAAATGTTGCAAACAAAATGCACTTCTTTAGGTTTAACAAGATCTGATATTGTTTGCATCGATCCAACATCAACCACAAAGCCTCAATGCGATCCTTCAATAGACTAAACATTGTGAAGTCATCCAGGTACACTGCTAAAAATTTGTGGATAAACTCTTTAAAATATGCAATGACCACCCTAGAGAATATTGTGGGTGCATACTTCAACCCAAATGGCATAAGTATGTATTGGTAACATACCCAATTTGTCGCAAAATCTGTCTTATGCCTCTCCTCCTTTGTACTCATTATTTGATGGTACCTTGAAAACCCATTAGTAAAGGAATAAGCTTCTTGTCCACCCACATTCTCCAGCACCTCATGTGTAAACGGTGTAGGAAATGGATCATGTAGACATCGATCATTCGGTTTTTGTAGATCCACACAGATTATTCTCTTGCATGTCTTCTTATCCTGGAATACCATTGGACTAATCCACTCTAATTCTTCATCTGGTTCAATGATTCCTATATATAACATTCTATCGATATTAGCTTTGAACTTCTCTTTATATCTTGGATTCAATTATATGGTCGGTGTCTCACTGGTTTAGCATCTGGTTGTAGAGGTATCTTCATTTCTCCTAATTATCCTACAATGCCCTTCATTTATGAAAAATTGGCAGGAAAAAGATCCTAATATTCACGCAGTAAGTCAACAATCTTCTCAATTGTATCCTCATTCCAATACTCTCCTATGTTGTCAAACTTTGGATTCTCCTTTGTGCCAATGTTCACTTTATGGATCTTTAGTGGTTTCCTATAATTATTGTATCCCAACTCAAGTCCAATTGAGTTCTCTCCCTCGGTCTTTGGTATCAGTATGTTTCTTAGATTATCCTCCTCTCGTCCTTATTCATTGATATTGTAGCATTCCAAAACCTCATGCATTATGGGTGGGAGTAGGTACGCGGTACATAGGGGTATTGACCCCATTATTTCTACTAGTGCCAAAATATTTGCTTTAATATCCTTTAAGGTTGTATCTACTACTAGGAATTCGTCTTCAAAACATAACGTTAACTTAAAATTGCTAATTAGCTCATCCCAAACTGTTCTACCTCTTCTCACCTCCACCTCAGTGTACAAATTAAATCTTGGAACTGTGTCTAATGTGTGCACAAACTAATGTGTCCATTATTCCTTTTGAAATTTACCCCACATTGTAATACACTATGAAATATGGTCCAATGGACATCTCACATCCGCATATTTTTGCATGGTATACTCAGAACCAAATATGACCTACAACATCTTCTTACACTTCTGCTAACTACCTATTCTTTCTTTATGAGTAACCCACCAATGGGCGAGTGTCACTTTCAGTGTGACATCTAATGCTAATATTCTTTGTTGTTTTGGTGTTTGCAGTTCAAATTTTGTTATAAACAATGCTACATATGTTAAGCCATCATATTTTGGACAATCACATACCTTTGTCCCAATCCAACATAATGAAGCTATAACTCATGAAAAATTTCTCATATGAACTTTGTGCATTCTTTGTTTCCAATCCTCAAATTCTTTGCCAGATTCTGATGCGGAAGAACTAATGTTGTGCCTACTTATCACACCATATGATGTAGGATTCACATAATCCTACATTCTGCCAGTCATATTGTACAATTTTTCTAACTCTCCATTCCTTACTAGCTCTACGTACCTTTTCTCTTATGTTGGATCTAACAGCATAGTGACCCTCAAAATATCCCCTTCAATTATCATTTTCCTTTTCTTCAAATCAATGATGGCGTGATTCGCAAAAGACCATCCAAGTCCCAATAAGGAAGGATATAGTTTACTATCATTTACAATTTCTATGACTTCAAGATCAACGATGTTGCGCACCATGTCGACATCCATAGGTACCCCTGCTAGCCTTCCGAGTGGGATAATTTTATGTTGGTTAGATAATCTCAACTAAATATTGGACCATATCAGCTTCATCCTACCCATCATTTCCCATGTCCTATTTGTCAAGACATTTACATTCGAACCCAGATCTAAGATTATATAATCTATATCATATTCTCCTATTTGTTCACTCAGGCGGAATTCCATATTTGTCCTTCTTCCACACTACACCTAATTAACTGCAACAGGTCTTTCCTTTTCTTGTGTGCAACGGTCAATCATCCAACATAATATACCTAGATTAGATTCATCCTTTATCAATTCTAAGGAGCTCTTTAAAAATTTTCTCAAAGTGCTTACCTTCTAATCCGGTCCTTTTGTCACTAAATAATCATATAATGGTGGCATGTCATACACCTGTTGTGAATATGAAACTCCAAATTATGGCCTTAATAGTTCCTATCTTGCTTGCTTGTATGTTTCTTGCTCCCTCTGTGGATCAAACGTCGGTGCTTTTCATGCAAATTTCCTTACCCACTAATTGGTGCATAGTTCCTGTTCTACCGCATCAGCTCCCATCTTGGCCCCTCCTCGTGTTACCGCTACTACCCTTGGTTGGTCATCGTGCACGGATTCTGACAATCCCACACAAAATTTCCTTGCTATAACCAAAATTATAACAAATGATTGGTCCTCTTCCTCTTCCAAATCCTCCACGACCGTGACCTCTAAATCCTCCACGACCCCCTTGGTTGAAATATCTTGGAACGTTATTTTGTCGTGTCATTCCTTCTGGTGCAACTTCCCCTTGCAACATGTATGCATCTGATGTGCACTATCTCATAATGTCTAATGCGTAATAGGCCTTCTCATCATATCCCATAGATTTGCAAAAGTTGCAAAATAGGCTTCTTGGGGTACTTACATATTTATGTAATGTGGGACAAACTTGGGGAGAGTGGGGTCCTCTACAAATATCACACCACATACCTCCCCCTGTAGGAAATGGATTTGGATGTCTCGTTTCCAAATAGTCTTTGTACATTGAACACTAATTCTTATGGTGACCCTCGGTCCTACAGTTGGTAAACCATACCTCTTCGCACTTCTCTTTCCCATTGGCAATTTCCTGCAATTTGATAGTTAGTGAAACCAATTTTTTATGGACCTGATCCATCCGCAGGCTACTCTCTCCTACTGGGGATTCTTCCAACTTCATAGCCAGTTCCAATGCATCATTCTGCATTGTAATCTTATGCTGCTTCAGTGGGTTGTATATATGTAGCAACAAACCTGAAATAAACCATTCCTTATGTTGTTCTTCCGTAATTTGGAATGTCACCTTATCCATCAATGCCTTAAATATTTGGTCAAATTCCTAGACTATCTCAATTGACAATTGTCTAATTCAATTTAGCTCAATAATATACTGTGACTTGGACTTTGGCTTCTTAAATTCCTTTATCAATGCATCCTTGACACCTTCAAAAGTTATATTTGGTGCAATGGCCTGATACTTCATATACCATGCCATTGCGCGATCCTTGAAATTGGTTACCAACTGATCCAACTTCACAGCATCATCTTGGACTTGCTTCACCTTCCATATAGCCTCACATACAAACAAGTGTTGATCTGGATCATCTATCCCCATCCCAAGGAAGACATACATCCTCAAAGTGGGGTATACCATCGTATTCTGTGTAGTATTGTTATTCAATGTTGCAAGATATGTCTAACAAGCTAATTTACTTCCACTACTTTGATTACTATTACTATTTTTACTAACTTGAAATAAAAAATTCATACTTATTACCTCAGGTGTTGGGGATGCGCGTGGGGTCGTGGGTTCGACACAGATCCTTATATGAACAAGACTACCTCCTTCAGACGGATCGAGTTGTATTCCTTCCTCTTTGTCTGAGTGTAACAATACTTCAAAATGGATTCTAATGCAGAAATCTCTTTCTTGATACTCACTACACTCCTTATCTACCTTAGAGGTAGTCCTCATCCTATTGTCTTTCCAAAACCTTTTCCCTCTGTGCAGTAATCCCTTCTCTTCTACTGTCACCTCTTCTTCTATGCTCATCATCCTCAGCTCATCCTTTCTTCATTCATTCCAGCTCCCTTCATTCAAATCGTTCTCTGGTTATCCCCCAGTTCCCTACTGTGTGCATTAGTGCCTAGATGCTAGGCTGGATTAATTCCAATATCATTGTTTCCTCATCGCACAGTAAAATCTTAATCTAGGTACTCAGTGACTTCAGGTACCTTCCACATGGAACCTTAAAGAAATCCCTCTCAGCAACGTTGTAATACTGAGTATAATCTACGATAAACTCTACAACATACCCCTTCAAGATATTATCTAGCCAGTAATCAATTTCACGTGAGATAGGATTACTTACAGTGTTAACCAATCAGATCTCTTTCAGGGTCTAGTCCCTCGGACTTTTACTACTATATCTTAGATTCACCTCAACCAACCTTAGCAACCACTCTACTAGAAGTATGGGAAAATCACAGAAGAACCATTCATACAAGTCCCAATAGACATACCTCTGCAACTAGTATACTCGCTGAACCATGGGTTATTATTCTATTCTCTGGTAAACTTGTACTCCTTTTGTTTTAGCCAATCTTCTATTTGTTCTCTTGTCAGTCTCCATAGAACCATTAATCAAATCTCATGCACCTTCAGGTGCATATCCCAGCCCTAGCAATGGAACCATTTGTTGGCACATGGGAAGACCCAAGGTTCAACATAAATCAAACCAACAAAAACCCAGACACCGACCCTTTTGGCATCACTGTTGTTAGGTAAAGTGTTCCTATGGTTGGGGTGAGACCACCAACATACTAGGGTTAATAGATAGATATCTAAGGTTACACAAATACAATAATTAAGCAAAAGGTTTAGGGTTTAAGATGATGTGTACCTTACAACAAAAGTTTGATCCAATCCTCTCATAGAGTCCTCCTCTTTCTCTCCAATCAAGGAACCTACAAAACCACTTCAAGACCTTTCTCAAACCAATTTGACTACAAATAGAACATTGATATTCAAAAGAACATGAAATATTGATCTAATAAACATCAATAAGTAATAAAAACTTAGATATACATGCACACAATGATTTGGAAAGGGAAGCATGTCTAATCCTTTATTAATGAATGAAGCGAGTACATAATACCTTCCTTCAATCAAGGCTCCTCATGAAACCTTCAATTTAATTGAATCCCCTTCTTCTCTCCTCCAAGAATCCCAATCGTCCAAGCAAATCATTAGGGTTTAATGGAAACTAGGGAACAAGTGAGGGGGACGAGAGTCAAATTTTCTCCAGAATAACATTACAATGGGCTAAGCCCCTTTCATGGTTCCCTCTCCCTCTCTTATATAGCAAATGAAGAAGATAGGGTCGAGGAGGAAGTAGTTACAACCGAGGAGATGGTTCCAAAACCACCCAAACCACACTTTTTTGAAATGTATTATATTTTTTGAGTATTTTATGAGGTACACACTTGTGAATAAGGGATACAGGGCATGTAACATGCATGTGAACCATGTGCTACCTGTGTGTGGGTGAAAAAATGAGGAAAAAATTCCTTTTCTAGGATTTTTTAGGAAGTGTTTTGGTCTCCAAATATGTTCATAACCTTCCTAAATATCAAATGAACCATGAATGAGGTAAGGCCATCCTACTAAGATCCAAAATATGGTTCTTCCATCCCTAATGTCCTTTTGTGTGACTCACAGCAGCCTCATGAAGTGTCATCATGTGATCAAAAGGTGTAAGTGTCGTCACAAACAGAGAAGTGCCAAATTTGGTTATAACAGATGCCCCCTAATTTATGAGGTCAGAGGGGAATACGATGGCCGAAATGCATTATAAATAATGAACGGTTGGGTCATGGAGTCAAAGAAACATGAGAAACCAAGAATCGTAGGCTCAAACGAAGTACCTGAAAGATAGGAAAATGTCAGACAATATCATCCATGGGATAAATGCCCATGTTCAAATAATGGAACATGACCTCCAGGAGGATACAATGATGATCCAATACATAATTATAACTGATGCATATATCATGGCCACTAGAATACAAGTGTGGATCCATGAGAAACATAAGTGTGAACATAGCCACTGAAATACAAAGGTGGATCTATGTCAAAATTGGAGATCATAGCCATAATGAACAAACTGGATCTATGTCTAATCAAGATCCAAAAGTAGTGTGGATCAGTATTGCACAGCTTGGGAAATAACAAAATATGATGATGCTATTATAGGCCCAAGGTCTTCAATCCAAACCGTCTCAAGGTACCAATCCTATCCACGTGAATAAATGATTTGATTTCGAACATGGAGGATACCGTTTGATTACCGTCATTGATGTAAACCATTAACAAATGCGAGGTAACCCACCAATGATGAAAATGGACCCCAAGTTACCTAGAAGATTCTAACATGTGTGAATAGATGTTCTTGAAGTTGAACATCTGAAGAATCCATTGAGTAGGAGACATTGATGTATTCCCATGACCCAATAGCGAGGGAAATTTCCACTGATGAATGCAATCCCCAAGGTACTATCGAAACTCTAAACTTCATTCCCAGAGAAATATGAGATGAATTCAATCGGAAGAAGTCCATTGGAAGGGATTTCTTAAGGCATCCTCCATCATCCAACACGAGGAACAATCAAGGACTGATTTGATTTGGAGTATAACTGAGTACATGATGAAACATACTAACACCAAGGAATGGCTGACACAAGAGGTCAAGGAAACTGCAAAATGGTCCACACATGTTTTATCCTTGAACAGTGAGCATGACACACGAGTGACTTAGGCAACTTTGAACACAAATGTACCATGATATAAATCTGCAATGTAGGACATATTAACAGATTCTCCATATGACTGGAAGAGTAACCAATCATAGGAGTAAGAACTCTGAAATAAGGTTTATCCTAAGGCCAAAACTAGAACTGAACTTGTTTGATAGACTCAAAATAGGTACTATGTTCAAGGACATAGTTGACTTGTTTCCATTATATGGAAAGCCATTTGATACCCTTCCCTTCCCTTTTCTCTTTTTAGAAACCTTCTTCATTTTTTAACGAGATTGAAAAAGAACTAAAGCATGCTCGATAAGGATCTAACCATGTGTAATTTTATGAGTCCATGGAAGGGAAACTCAACACTTTATTCTTTGTTTTATGAGTTTGAATATAAGATAGAAGATTACTCGATAATAGACTTATCCGTGGATTTTAATATTGAGCCCAAATATGTTCGCGCTCACTAGTGTTTTCATATTTAAAGAGTCTAAAAAACATAAACAATAACTCTATACACCATCTCATGGATTTTACAGTGCCTGAGTTGGTAGATTCTCGCAGGGGTTTTCATATTTCGAGATTCTGAAAATCCTAAAGAAAACTCCAAGGGGTCATTTTTCGTAAAGTTAGTCTTCTCACCCAAAAAAGGGTAAAACAATGCAAGAGAGAACTCTTCTAGCCAAGTATGACTAGACTATTCATTTTTCGTACATAATCTAAACAGTTCGTAAAAGGGTTAAACTTATACTGTAGATAAAACCTTTCAAGTACTTTAATGAGTATGAAAGAGACAAGTCAGCTCGACTATGTTTTCCTATTTAAGGATTCTAAAAAGAGCTTAAATAGGACTCCATAAAAATATTTTCCATGAAATTTTAACGAGCCCGTAAAATCAAACTCATGGCCTCCTTATTGTTTTTAACAAGCTCAAAGGAAGGATGGAAGAATGCTCGTAGCGGAAGGAGATGAATGTTAGGGGCATGCGATACTAGTTCCAAGTGCATGGAACAAACTTATGCACAATGCAAGGAACATGGGAAAGATAAGGACACTCAGGGTGTGTCTCCTTCGGGTAAAGGGTGTCAAATCAAAAAGGAAAAATGATACATGGATTAATGGAAATGAGATCAGAGATGGAGGCTTATATAATGAGCTTAGAGCATGAAAGTAGGCATCAGGCTCATCAGCGTAAGGAAGATCAAGGAAAACACATATGCGACTTAAACACGAAAATGGGAGCCTTATAAGGAATGGACAGAAACATAACAGGAATAAAGACATGAGGATTCTTCTCAAAGTCAAGGTAAATCTAGAAAGGCTCCCGAGCCTATGATAAAAACTCAGCATGGGCACCAAAATGGTATAAGGGTGCTGACAAGGGTGTCCCATGTTAGGTAGGATCTATTATTAGACTAGCGCACAATGCATATAAAGATGGTTAACACACCAATATCCAAAAGGTTCAACCCTATGGCGAATTTGGATGGCAAAAGGTTCAAATGCATCATAAAAGTGGGGAGGCCTAAACCGATATGCAATTTTCCAAATATACCTGACATGATTGGACAATATGTCGCCAAAGATTAGTAAGAAATCATGATTCTAGTTAAGAATACTTCCTCCAAGAAACAACAGTACCAAGATCATATATAAAAAATGAGTAAAGAAATATCTGATACACGTCACTGTGGTAGAAATAATTTCAACTTCACTATCATCGACAACATGCATAATGAAGGTAGAGATAACCAATGAAGACTCTATAGTACCAAATCCTAAGGACTTACAATCAACAATATCAACTTCAGGATGAAGATCAAAGTTGAAGGGCATGATGGAATCTGCAGGAACAAATTCATCATCACAGGAGTTGAAAATTCTAGAAGAAAAATCAAACTCAGCAGGACCACAAATTTGCGAGTCTATGGGAGAGTTCAAAGACTCAACAATGATAGGATCAGATTCCAAAGGAAAACCGGGGATGGACATAATTGTGATTGGATCAACATCCAAATGAATGGCAGTCTGCATTATAGACTCTACGAAAAATTCGTCAGAAGGAAGTATATCATCCCAGATAGAACATATGTCTACACATTCAGTTGGATCAACAGATTGGAGATAAATATCTGATGGCCCTATTGGATGGATCTTCTGGTCAACTGCCGGAACCAAGTCCCGAGAAGGTAAGCATGAAATCAGAGGCTTCTCCTCATTAGAAATTGAAACCAAAGGATATAAAGGTTGGCTAATTTGACTACACCCAACTTTAGAGGTCGAACACTTCCAAATGTTCTTAAAGTTCGACATTACAGGTTCAACATGAGTTGGTAAAATCCAAGGATCAGTTCTATTATAAATTGTAAAGAAATCTACAGATACTGAAGCAGTTTTTCCAATGCTAGTTGAAACAATATAGTTAACAGGAGCAGGCAAATCAAATGTTCCCATAAGAGATGAAGAAATCCCTACTCCCAAATTTTCACTCGCTACGATTTATTAACAATCATAGGAATGTTTGATTCAGAAGAGGTTGTGTTAATTTTTTGGGTGAAAGACAATTGATAACCTGTGACAATCCTTCCATCATGAGGAAACATTAAAACCCAAAAAATGGATGATGGATTGACTTGCATGGCATAAGTCCAACTCCTCACTAATTAAAAATTGTAATCAAGAGGAGCGTCCACTACCATAACTTATACTGAGACTACTTTTCCTGCTAACTATATGTCAAAAGAAGGCAAAATCCCATGAGGACGGAAAAATATTCCATCAAAAACAGTAAGTAGGGTCGTAGACGGAACCAACTTAGGAGAACCTAAAGCTCGCCAACAAGAAATATCCATAACACATGTAGACACACCTTCTTCTACAACAGTTCGTCCAATAGTATTAGCACCATGAAATACTTTGATTGGGAAGGAAACGTGATACAAAAAATGGGGTTTGATATCAGACATGTCAAATTTCTCCTACATATTAGTGGAATCGAGACTTCCTATAACTGCCAAGAGTGTATTTCGCTGCAAAGGGAAAATTTGCAAAACTTCTAAAGTAGACATTGCACATGGTGTTTGGGATAAATATTCCACAACATAATAGCTAGGAGAAGCTCTCACATTAGTTTTATGTGAAGCCCGCTTATAGACACCTTTCAGTATCTTTGGCATTCGGTCTGCCAGCCTCTCGATATGAAGAGGAGCCGAAATTTCAGGAATCTCTTTATCTTTCTATGACGAATCCAGGTTATAATTATTGCCTTTGGTTCACAAGAATGTGTCTGAATGAACCATATTAATGTATTATTGATCGAATGACGTGGAATTTTGGGTTCCCCAAGCAACATTAGAACCACCAAAAGCCATATTTTGTCCTTTAGGAAAAGGATCCTTTAGAACGACATGTTGTTGTTGTTGTAAAAGATTTTGAGCTTGTTCCATTAAAGGGAATTGATGGGTTAAGTGATATTCCTTGAAAATATTACAAGGAAACTTTAATTTTTTTTTTAGTTCTTTCTTTCCTCCCTCAGCATTATCATTGGACTTGGGATTATTCTTACTACCTTCCCCCTTTTGGCCATTGTTCTTTTTATCACTAGGTTGCTGAGCACCCTTTTGATTCGACTGCACATTGTGTACCGTAGTTGTTTGATAAGAGGGAGTGGAAACCGTAGTTGCCTCTGTTGCAGAAATATTAACAGACAGCTCTTGAAATTACTTAGCTAAATATTTTAGCTGTATCAACTGAACCAACGATGCCATCAGCATGCATTCCAGGCTTAGGTTTTGCAGTATCAGTGTTTGATCATGGTGTATCAGGAATAATTTCGTATAAGATCCCAAACTGTGAATAAATCAAATCTAGTTGTTGGGATCTAAGAATAGCTTCTTCCTCCATCATGACCCCTGAAGTAGAAACATCCTTCGATATGTATGGTAGAAGTGATTTCAGAAACCACTCTAATAAAAATTGTGGAGGTATATCAGCCTTAATCATTATTTTCCTTCTTCACCACTTTTGAATATGGTCATAAATATGGGTGGCCTTATTCTTCCTAAAGGTAGAGAGAAGGTCAATGTCGGCATCATACCAAACATGAAGTTGGAAATGATTGAGGAATATTGTCGCTAAATCGTAGAAACGATGGTAGGAAGCAGACGAAAAATCAATGTACCACTTAGTTTCTACACTGGTTAAGGTTCTATGAAAGTGTATCAACCGTATAGAGTCATCATTCAACGAATTTGAGGAACACCATAAATGGAAAGTAGTGACATGGTCCCTAGGATATTCACCAGAATTACCTTCAAACTTTGGAATGTCTGAGGGAAATTTGGCTGGGACCGGAGGCCAAGTCAGATCATGACGAACTGGACATTCATTAGTTTTGAAAGATCTGGCAAGTTCAAAGTTGCCAAGAATGGTAAACGAGGTCGAGCTGAAGAAAAATGTGTTTGGGGAGATTGGGGATGAAATTTTACTGAACGAAAGTTCCCATAAGGTTGGTTGGGGTTTCCCCCAACCATCGAATGCGAAGTGAAATAATTTTGAAATGTGCTCCACTCATATGCAACATGATTTCCCCCTTGGGGCCCACTCCACTAAGGTTGAGAGTAACTCCCTCCAACTGAAACAATAGTTGAAGGAAGAGTGGTACTACCTATTCCACCAAAAAGTGAAAAGGGAGAACACCCCATAGGTACAGTTGATGATTGAACATTACTCGGTTGAAAACCGAAACCTGTAAAAGGATTCTGACTTGTGAAAGGTACAGTAGAGTGAGTAGATATAAAGCCTACAAAAGGAGTAAAAGGAAAAATGTGTCCCCCAAACCAAGGGAATCCTTGAAACAGTGCAGCAGAACTGCTAGCACCAGTCTAGAAATTTTTAAAGATAGGGGATGATGTAAAAGGAACACTAGAGATCCCAATGAAAGGTAAGCCAGATGACCCAATGTTAGATCCAAAGGGTATAGAAGTTCTAGCAACTTGAGTACCAGTTGACCCTAAGGATGTTGAACCAAAGTTAAAATATACCATTGGGGTAGAAGTTAACTATATTGAACTAGGTATCTAAGCACTAACATGAGGAGGAGATAACCCTCCAGACATGATAGCTGATGTAGGGGTATAAACATTTCCCGATCCTTCTCCTGTATTGTCCATAACAAAATGAGATGTGATCCTATATGCACTTAACCTAGGTTCACCAAATGAACTTACCTACATTAATACTGGATTGTGAGTTCTATTTAAAGGTGGGTTAAAATGTCTTATAAAGCCTCCAACTTGCAAATATTCAACCCTTGTTGTGTGAGAAGTAGGTGTAGTATACCTGATGGGATCAAGTTCCCTAGGAATGTTAGTTATCCCAGTTGGCTCAAAAGGGCCACTTGTGTTTATCCATCATCGCTGAGGTGGCAGTGGAGGCTCCATTATGAGTGGACGAAGGTTCTATAACCATGTAGACATACAAAGAGAATGGTCCTCTACAACTAAAGACTCAAATTAATGAAAATGTAGGGCCAACTAAACACAAGTAAAACAAACAACACACCATTAATAAAAGTCCTAAGTAATCCAAACTAGGAAAACATATGCCTTCCAAAGGAACTTTTGGGATGATTGTTGGCAGGTGGTTTGATGGGAAAATGTCGCGGTACCGCCGACACTGTGACATACCGGAGGAGGGCGCGAAAGGAGTATGTTGTGTTAAAGAGTACTGCACTTGGCGGGTTTTGGGTCACTTGGACCACATAGTATGTAATAGTGAGTCAGTGTACCGCGGTTTGTAGGTTTTTGGGGGTCATTTCGACCGAGTCAGTTAGATATTGGGTCAATTGTCCATAGTGTCGGTTAGGAAGTCAGTTGTAAGTGCACAAATATTGTAATGGCAGAAGCCTATAAATACATGAGAGTTGTAAGTATTAGAAAAAGAAGAGGAAGAGGAGACGGAGCATAGAGGAAGAAGAGCGATTGTGTACGGAGATCTGTGTTTTGCTTATGGTATATGACCGCGATAGTAATATAATGATGATGTTTTGGTACTATCTTTGTGCAATGTTGCAATATATGAATGTTGTTTGATGCAATGTCTGCTTACTGTTACTGTGATGATAATTGATGTGATTAAGTAATATTTTCTCTGTCGAATGTGATGATAAATGCTGCGATTAAGTAAAATAACTCCTTTCTGAATGTTTAAAGTTTCTGTTTAAGTATCGCAATAGAGTTAGTCTGCACAGCCACAACTCTCCTCCTCCCTCGGCGGAAACATGGTTCTGTCTGCTCTTCCTGGACGCCTCGGGTGAGACCTCATCCGCTCTGCGGGTGTTGCTGGGTGGGCTCAAACCTGCCCGGGTCGGTGCCCAGGGAGACTGCGGATGTGTCGACAGTGAGGCGAACCCCTGTCGACCGAGGTCGCATTAGTCAACAAATGGTTCTGTTGCCAGACCGTGTGCAGAGTAAGAGGAGGTCACGTTGTGGCACCCGACGAAGCTGAAGATACAGAGCTGGTTTGATCAGAAGTTGCGGGAGTTTGCTGAAGAAGAAAGCCGGAACACGCGACTGACAATAGATCATTGGCTGGGAAGATACGACGGTCCGCATGAATGGTTTTTCTATGAATTCCCGGTTATTCTGTACGAATGGTTGTCGAAGCTGACCTTCCAAAAGAGGAATTTCCAGGGTGGTGAGCCGACGGCTTGGACCCCGAAATTTATTCAGGAGTTGCAGGAAGTCGATAATAAGGCATCGCAAGCTGTCGAAGTTTGGCTTGATAGCATCTTGGAGGGATATATCACTGAATTTGCAGTCGATACGAAGAAATCCTATAGTGAGGCTGAAAAATACTTCTTCCAAGGACCAAGGGGAAGGTTTCTGTTGTCACTCCAACTATCAATTAAGATGCTAATCTGTGAAAAAGGTATATTAAAGATGCACCTTGATCAGTAGACATCCTGGTGGGAGGAGGCCATGGGTACCGCGACTGCTGGGGAATGGTACATGGAATGGTAAAGGGGTAGATGGGTGCAGACCATGAGGAGACTGTGAGCGAAGCCGAGGAAGCAAGTGGCCTTACAAGAGGAGGAGTGAGGTTTTGACAGGAGAAGAGGCAGAGGATGGGAGAAGGTCCTGCTGCGATCGAACCGCAAAAATGCAAAGGAAGACCACACGGGACGAAGTGACCTCACAGTCCTAACAGGGACGACCAGGCTACGCCTAGGATAGAGGCAGGACCAAACCTCGGCACCAACGTACCCACACCTCCGCTCACTGACTCACAACCAGCAAGAAATACCACTTCAAAACCGCCAAGTTCGTCAATTCCGCAGAAGTTGATTGGTAGTAGCACAGCGACAGGAGGAAGGAAGCCCAGAATGGCAGGCGATGATGCTAATTACCGTTGTTCCATGGAAGTGCGACAGACAACCCAGAACAGTACTGGTTTCTATGTGAAGCAGTCTAGACCATGAAATAGATCACTGATGTCGATGCTGAGAAAGGAAAGTTAGCCATGACTCTACGAGGTCATGCATTAGATTGGTTCATGAAATTTATTCTAGTCCCTACGGGAGCCCCAGAGAATTCGCTGGATGAGATTCGGGATGGGCTCATTGCCAAATTTAGAAGGCCTAAGTCGGAGGCTCAATATATTACTGAATTGAAGGAAATTAAGCATTATCCCAATGAGATGGTATGGGATTTCGACCAGCGATTCAAGACACTGGTGGCAAAGGTTAGTTTCGATATGAGCGCCATCCAACATAAAGAATGGTTCATTGCAGCACTGTTACCCCACATTCGGTTGCCGCTGATGCAACAGAACATATCGACGCCTAGAGAAGCTCTAGAGATTGCAATGCGATTGGAGGCGTTACCGATTGGAGATAATGCAGCCAGGATGTCTACAGATGCAGCTCGCCAACCTGCCTATACAGTTGCAAGATTTGAAGAAGAACAAGGAACAATGCGATGAAGTATGGTGTACGCGATGCCGAGGAGAAGGACATACGAAGGATAATTGCCTGGACTTCTGTAATTATTTGGTGTCAGGTGCGCCAAACCCGTTGAATGGCGGCAGTATGCCGTGGTGTCGCATTTGTCATGTGTTTGGGCACAGTCATGATAATTGCCCGTATATCTAGAAAATGATCACAACCCCGCGAAATATTTATTGTACATTCTGCAAGTCAGTGGGTCACGACGACAAAGATTTTCGTGCATTTGGGTTGCTACAGGAGAGGATGTGTGATGCATTCTACGTCAAAGACGATCAGTACGATGTGCAACAACCACAACTGCAACCGCAGGTAGCCCAGTCGCTACTGAAACCACAGATGCAGTTTGCACCATAGCAACAACAACCGCAGCAGTTCATGCCGCAATACGCTCCGATGCAGATGACTCCCCCATAACCACAATATGTATAGCAACCGCAGTATGCACCACAAGGGAAAGGGATACCACCAGCACCGATGCAGCAACATTTTAACCAACCTCAGTACCAACAGCAGGGCGACTACCGGGGAGGATATAGAGGCGGACGCGGTGGTGGATTTGGTCGTGGAGGAGGAGGCCGAGGAGGTCATGGACCTGTTCAATGTTACCACTGTGCGGTATGGGGGAATTATCAGCGCGACTGCCCACTGCTACAGAATCAATGTATGTGTTGTTTTGGTAATGATCATACGGTTGAGAATTGTCCACAGTTGATTGCACGATGGTAGGCTGGGAATGCTCCGCAGCTGCAGAATTAGGCCCAGCCACAGCAACTAGTACAGAACCCGGTACAACAACCAGTATAGAACCAGCCCCCGCGACCACCGCTGAATGCCAATCAAAATATCAATCAACCGGGGAATCTGCAGCAAAACCAGATGCAAGGTGCAAATATTGCGACCATTTCTACAGAACCGTGACCACAAGATGCTTTGGTGGCTGTTGTCACTCGTGGAGGCAAGACGAAAGGGGAAGATGGTTCGCGACCACTAATTCAGTTGGCTGGTTAGAAGATGGTACCTTTCGACATTGATACAGAGCGAGAGACATTCCTGGAGGCACGTCACACTTTGGAGAAAGATCGCGGTAAGGTTGTTGTTTGTGATATGCCACTTGTCTTTGATACTACATCAGACGTTGATCGACCGCCACCACCGGGGACATTGCAAAAGTTTCTTGAAAGCTGCCTGTTATTGGCCCGAGACCCAGCTACCTTGGTTGAGATTGAGGGATGGTTACAGCGATTTACCAAAGGACGACAGGAGTCGGCAGTAAACTCCCTACAGCGACGGAAGACTGGAAAGGAGATGCGAATGAATATTCAGATTGGTGAATATGATGTTGACTCTATTATTCTTGACCTTGGTTCATATGTTAACATCTTAACCAAGTAGGCATGGCAGAAGATGGGGAGTCCCCCATTGAGCTGGTCTCCTGTACAGCTCCGGTTGGCTAACCATGCGAAGGTAACACCCATTGGGCGAGTTCTGCGACTCACGATTGATATTGAGGGCATGAAGACTTATGCTGACTTTGATGTTATTGAAGTGGTTGAGGGAAGAAGCTCTTATCCGACGCTCTTGGGGATTGGATGGGCTAACGATAGTGGAGCTGTCATCAACTTCAAGAAGCGCATGATGACCTTTGAGAATCGCGATTTTAGAGTCATAGCCCCGTTGGATCCAGCTGAAGGATGCTGATACATTGAGCCTGTAAAAGATGATGATCCCGCTGGATGGGACCATGCATTCAATATTTCCGAAGATTATATTCATCCTACTATCCACGGTGAGTTGGAGTGGCGCAGCGAGAGCTCTGCATCTTCCGACTCTGATGATGCATTGGAACATTGGCAAAACCGAATGCATGAAGTACCATTCCGGAAATGTGGCTTAGTTACGCAATCCTTATGTCGTGTTGCGACAGAAACGATCACATTGTCTGTCTATGAGGGGTTTCCCAACCTAACCACCTTTTTAGCAGAATTTGAAGACCACGTCCTGGAACCACAGCGATTGCTGGCATTGGACGAAGCAGTGAAGGCTACTCCAGCACGATGGTGGGCGACACATAAGAAATTCATTAAAGGTTGTTCACAGTGTCGAAGGTTGATAATGGTTCAGTTCGGTGATCCTTAGGTTTATCACACTGGAAAGTATGATGGTCGGACTGATCCCAATGATCATGTGATGGAATGCCAATGCTTATGGGTAGCGCGATCCATAGATGAGTGGGTCCATGCTTTTGTCCATACTTTAGATGAGATACCGTGCTCGTGGTACACTGCAACTGAATTTCGTCGAGACATTACAACATGGGGGGAGTTAACAATCTGTTTCACTCATACGTTCACTTTTGTGGATGCCAACCCTAATGTCCATAACGCCCTGCAGCTGATCCGCGGCATAGTACTTCAGGTTGTTCTGGCAGCTTACCCTGTCGACCCGCACACACATTGTCAGATGCAGTCTCTCATGGAGTGCTTCAACATCAGCGGTGGGCTCGAGGACGATGATGATCCCCGGAATATTAACATTCCCGAATCTGAAGGAAGTCGCAATGTGGTCCCACCTGCTGCGCCAAGTAATCCGTTCAATCAACCATTGCAGCTGCACAAGACGAATATCGACACCGAGGCTACTCCCAAGTTTGCCAATGTTGGGGATTATTGGGACGATGAGATGATGAGTAAGGTTACTGAGTTACTTCATGAGTTTCAAGATGTGTTTCCCACGAAGTTTTTTGAAATGAAGGGAATCCTGGGTGATTTAGGAGAGATGAAGATTCCATTGAAACCAGATGCTAGGCCAGTCCGACAGCGACCTTATCAGCTGAATCCACGACATAAAGAAAAATTCAAGGTGGAACTTGATCGCATGTTGGATGCTGGTATTATCAAACTCGTAGAAGAGTCCGAATGGATCAGTCCTATGGTAGTGCAGGACAAGAAAACAGGCGAAGTGCGCATTTGCATCGACTTACGAAAGTTGAACGATGCCTACTTGCATAACCCGTTTCCAACCCCGTTTACTGATGAAGTACTTGAAGGAGTGGGTGGCCAAGATCATTCACTGATGGATTCTCTAGCTACCATCAGATTCTCATTGCCAAGGAAGATCGCCATAAGACAACTTTCGTTACTGAATGGGGTTGCTTTCAGCACACGGTAATTCCATTTGGTTTGAAGAATGCACCTAGGATATTCTCCCGAGTCGTTGTTTCCGCATTCAAAGATTTTATTCAGAAGTTTTTACAGGTATATATGGATGATTGGACCATCTATGGATTGATTCGTGATCATCTGGCCAATCTGCGGTTAATGCTTGAGCGATGCCGACAGCACCAGATATCGCTGAACTTGAAGAAATGTATTTTTTGTGCACCATTTGGGATATTGTTGGGTCATATCCTGTGTAAACAGGGATTGTTGGTCGATCCAACCAAAATTGTGCTCATTTTGGGGTTGCAACCGCCAACCACCGTTAAGCAGTTGCGAGCGACTTTGGGTCATACGGGATATTATCACAAGTTTATCAAGGGTTATGCTGCGATAACTGTCCCTATGGAAAAGTTGTTGAAGAAGGACGCGACATTCCAGTGGAGCCCGGAATGTCAGGATAGTTTCGAAACGCTCAAAGCGAAGATGGCGTCGGCCCCAATCTTGGTCTTTCCGGACTGGAGTAAGGAATTCCATGTCCATGTTGATGCTTCATCGATTGCATTAGGGGTTGTGTTGGCTCAATCTGGAGAAGGCGACCTTGATCATCCTATTGCTTTTTCCATTCGGAAGCTATCCTCTGCAGAATGCAATTACACCACCACAGAACGAGAAGGTCTGGCCATGGTTTACACGCTGCAGAAATTCAGGCATTATTTGTTGGGTGGCCACTTTAAAATGTTCACTGATCATTCTGCATTAAAATACTTGGTCAATAAGCCTGTGTTGGGGGCAAAGATATGTCGTTGGCTACTTTTATTTCAGGATTTTGATTTTGAAGTCATTATGAAACCGGGGAGATTGAATGTTGGACTAGATCATTTGTCACGGATTGACATAGGGGAGGAACCGACTAATATCGAAGATGGGTTGCCGGATGCCCAACTATTTCAAGTTGCCGCCGTTGATCAATATTTTGACGACATCCTTCAGTTTCTGGTGACCGGCACCGCACCCGATGACTTTACCACTACTCAGAAGAAGCAGTTGGTTGTCAAGGCTGCTGACTTTCAGCTAATCATGGGAGAGTTGTATAAATTGGGCGCTGATGAGATCCTGCGCAGATGTGTCTTGCCGCATGAGCAAGCGCAGATACTGGCTGAGGCACATGGTGGAGTAGCGGGAGGACACTATGGCGGTCGGGCGACTTCTCGGAAGGTACTGCGTGCAGGACTTTGGTGGCCCACATTACATAATGATGCGACAGACTATGCGCGGTCTTGTGATGTTTGTCAGCGAACTGATAAGCCATCCAGACGCGACGAGATGCCATTGCTACCTCAAGTGACACTGCAACCATTCGAAAAATGGGCTGTGGATTTTGTAGGACCAATCCATCCACCAGGGAAACGTACAGGTGAGCGGTATATTGTCACGGCGACAGAGTACTTGACCCGATGGGTTGAAGCAGCACCTGTAGTTGACTACTCCGTCGCCACGGCTAATCGATTTCTGTTTTATCACATTATCACTCGCTTCGGCTGCCCCACGATATTGCTTAGTGATCAAGGCAGCCACTTTCTTAATTGCACTATCAGTGCATTGACGGAGGAGTTGCAGATACAGCATAAGAAGAGTACACCCTATCACCCACAGGCGAATGGAACGGTGGAGGCGTTTAACAAGGTATTGGAGCATGTGCTGACCAAGGTGTGCAATGCAAACCGTGATGACTAGGATCTGAAAATACCAGCAGTGTTGTGGGCCTATCGCACCACATGTAAAAGGTTGACTGGTCAGACACCTTTTAAGCTGGTATATGGGAAGGAAGCAATTATGCCTATGGAGTACATTGTTCCAAGTCTACGAATTGTGGCTGTTACGACATGGATGATGTCGCAGCATTAGATGAACGTCTAGCGCAATTGGTGCAGCTGGAAGAGGATCTATTTATCGCTGGCTTTCATCAAGGGGTGGAGAAGGATCGCCAGAAGGCATGGCATGATTGCCACATCAAAATTAAACAGTTTCAGCAAGGCGACTTGGTGCTATTGTACGACAGCAAGTTTATGAAACATCCAGGAAAATTGCAAATGCATTGGCTGGCTCCCTATCACATCAATAATATTACTTCAAGAGGAGCGGTTCAGTTGCAGCGGTTGGATGGGGCGATGCTCCCCAAGATGGTAAATGGTCACAGGTTGAAGCCCTATCGCTCGGGCATGGAGCAGTGCGATGTCTGAGTCGCATCAAAAAAATAAAAATATACGTGTGTGTGTTGTAGGTTGCTTGGTGCCAGATGGCGCACCAACAGAAGAGGGTATCCGCAAGCAGGGAGGCTTGTGCCGCAAATTTGAAGCAGTCGGAGACACGTGACAGTGTTACGCCCAGGATTGATGGCGGATTTGCTTGAGTACATGCGGGATTTTGTGATGATTACAGGGGTACGGGGCAGTGTTGTGACTACTTGTTGTTGGAGCAACATCCCCCCCAAAATTTTGTACATATTGGGGCCCCTCCTTTTACTTTTTCTAGAAAGACTGCCTAAAGAAGTTAATTCTCCTTTTAACTTAGTTTTTGTTTTCAACTGAGGAATCTGCTTTAAAAAATTGAAGTTTTTTTTCTTCTAAGTTAAAATTCACGATTCCCTCCCGAAACTGCGGAAGCAATTTACATGTCTCTCTCGAAATTGCGGAAGAAATTTAAAAATCTCTCCCGAAACTGCGGAAGCAATTTACATGTCTCTCTCGAAATTGCAGAAGAATTCACGATTCTCTCCCGACACCGTGGAAAGACTTAAAGTTACTCACTAAAATAGCGAAAACACTTAGTGTTTTTTGGAAGAACTTAAGTTTCTCTTCCGAAACTGCGGAAGAAGCTCAAGTTTCTCTCCCGAAACTGGGGAAGAACTCGGCGAACTCTCCCGAAACTGCGGAAGACTTAGCGTTTCTCATCCGAAACTGCGGAAGGAACTTTCATTTCTCTCTTGAAACTGGGGAAGAACTCAAGTTTCTCTCCCGACACCGCGGAAGAACTTGAGATTTCCTCCAGAAATTGTGGAAGCTTTCGTCAAATGTTGCCGTAGTAATTTGTCGATAAGCTTGAACAAAGTTATTTTGTAAGTTGCGGAAGGATATTCTGAGTCTTTTCGAAACTGCGGGATGACTCGGCAACACCGTTCACAATAAGCTTCCGAGAGACTGTATTTCGAAAACATACACAAAGCGCTCCCAAAATGCTGAAGCAATTCGCGATCTTGTTCCGCAATTGCGGATGAAACTTGTAAGTCCGCCCCGCAACTGACGGTCGCGTTTAAATGACAAGACGGCTTGAAAAGACCGCACCATACAAGCATTAAAACCCCGTCTAAAAATGCCACCTACCCGTTTAAATGCCGCACGTGTCTAGCTTTATATAAGGGTGGTGGGGTGTCGTTGATCCCATTGTTGGTTTGTTGTTCAAAGAACGCCGTTAGGAAGACCGCGTCGGGTCGCTCCAGCTCATCGCATCCACCACCGCGTCCACCTCACTTAACCACTGTCTCGTCTCCAGGTAGGATTTTTAACCGCCATCTTTGTCTCATCTCCACGTCGAGTTACTTTTTGGGTTTTCCTGTTCATCACGTGGCCGATAGACATTGGTAGCATAGGTCTTTTTTTTATTTTTACGGTCGCCCTGGCCCCATAGGTTTCTCATTCCTACCAACTGAAAACTGTAGCCATGACCATACGAGTTTTTTACCGGCTGCATTCCAATCGTTTTCCTACCCTGATTCAAACTTCATACCGGCTACAGACCGTTTTGCAAGTATTATTAATGATAGTAGTGGTCGGTTGAGATACTCGACCACTTACCTTTTCGGCTCAGTTAATGAATGTGGAAAACAGTTCCTTGTTTCATTGTTTATTCATAGGATTTTTCCACTCCAGGCCAACCCACCATTGACCATTAGAAGTGCTACGATGAAGGGCACCCTCTCTCCAAGGACTAGGAGGGAAGTAGGTTTTTTCCACGTCATATGCTTACCTTTTCGGAAGCATTCCAAAAGTTCCTGATTAGGCATTGTCTCCGTAGAATAATCAAGTCTCAGGACCATATTTCATTTTCTGAAATGATATTTTTTGCTTCCCCAGCATGCAGCTTATAATTTTTTCTATATTTCTCATTTGCATGTTAAAATTGTCCTTCTCTATGTTACACTCTCATAACATGTTGCAAATTTTTATAATGATTCACATTTGGTTGCTAGCAGGGATAAGCCACAATGCCAAAAGGTGGTAGAAAGAAAACTAAAGTGATGGAACCAGAGCAAGTGCAACTAAGGACTGAAACTATTTTTCAAGACATTAAGTGTACCATCGGCGTTCCTCCCGAGGTCCGTTGGGGAGATGTTTACCAGATAATCAGGGACCAGGATATCCCAGATGTATTATTGGAAGAAGAACAAATCTACCTCAACATCAGAACTTCCGGCATAGCTAGGGATTCTACCCGCCCTGAATTGTTCCCATGCTCTGAAGTGATCGGGTGGATACTGGAACATGCCAACCCAGAGACAAGAGTGTTGCATGACAGCAAGGGAGAGCCTTTCGCTTCATTCCATCCAGGGTATATTGCTGCAGCCTACAAATTCTCACGTCCCCAACAAGCTCTAAGTGATGAATGGTTGGGAAAGATGAATAATATTGAGATGGCCAAAAAATTATTGGTCACGGGCAAACACTTGAGGAAGAGAGGTAATGATGAATATGATGTTCAGAGCCTAAGACCTCCTTTTAGGTTAATCGCCCTGATGCTATGCAGAATTTTCGGCATGCCCGATGGCACTGTATATAGGATACAGTGGGTCCTCATCATCCACTTCATAGCATTCAAAGGAACCGTGTTTGATTGAGTTACTATCATGTCGGACAGTTTGGCATCCACAGTGGTCGCTACAAGAGAAGGTTTGGCCTTAAAAAAGTTAGAATTTTACATGTCTTCCTATCTCATTGACTGTATTTTGGCCAAACTCTCTTTCCCTAGACTAGGTTGCACATGGGATAAAGCCAACACCCCGATCTACACTGCTTATAAAATAATGTGGGCTCAAAATTACATAGCAAGCTATAAGCTCATCTGCGAAGAATTCATCATGCCTCTATATGAGCAGATGTTCAAGGAAGAGCACAATTGTTTATCAAAAAATGCCATGGAGGTCCTGCAAAACTATGGCGATTTTTATTTCTCAGAGCAGGTCACCTACATCAGGATGTTTGGAGGTACCAAAGCGCCATACATTTTTCCAAAATACGCTACTGATTATGTAGTCCTCAAGGAAGCAGTCAGGCAAATTTTCCTTGATGGAATAGGAGGGGTGCTTAACAAGTAACATAAGGCTTCTTTCCCTCATTTTCCCTTCTGCATAGGAGCCTACAAATTCTCAGGGGTTGCATCAGCTGAGGAATTCATTCAAGAGCTGAAATCTTTCCACTTCGGTGAAATGATCTTCCATAGAAATGATAGGTGGAGCAAGGTTTCCGAGCATTGCAAAGAAGTTTATGCTCATTACTATGATGCCGAGGAAGAAGTGTTCAGAGGCATCAGCAACATGACTGAGTTGCAGATTTTTAATCAAGGCAGTGGAGCAAGCTCTAGCTCTGCCCCAGCCCGAAAAGCCACTCTGCAGAAAGAGAGAGAAGCAGCTGATGCCCTAGCCCGCGAAGAACAAAGATTGAAAGAGGAAGCAAGGCTACAACAAGAAGCAGAAGTTGCAAGGTTGCAAAAAGAAGCTGAGGAAGCAAGGTTGCAGAAAGAAGCTGAAGATGCAAGGTTGCAAAAAGAAGCTGAAGATACAAGGTTGCAGAAGGAAGCGGAAGATCGAGAGCTGAGGGAAGAAAGTGAAAATTAGCAGCAAGCTGAAGAAGAAGAAAGAAGGCGTAAAACTGAAGAGGAGAAAAAGGTGGAAGAAGAACTTAAGACCGATGAAGATGCCCAGGAAGGCGGCTCCGACACCTAAGATATGGAAACAGACATATCTCAAGCAGGTGTTTTCGGCACCCAAGATATGGAAACAGACATATCTCAAGCAGGTGTTCCCGGCACCCAAAATGTGGCGGCAGACACAACTCAAGCAGGTGTCCCCAGCACCCAAAATGTGGGAACAGACACGTCTCAAGTAGTACAGACCCCACCCATAGAAGCAGAAATACATGTAATAGACCCTCCCAATCGTCCCTTACACTCCATCAGAAAATCATACTGTGTCCCGATGGGATGAATTTGTGTATGATAAGAAGAGGAAGGTAGTAGTATTGAAATCGGAAGAGAGGATAAAGAGACTCTTCCAAGAAGATATTGTTACCCGGTGGGAGACCACGGTGATGCAAAATACAAATAAGGCTCCCATAGCCATGGCATCTTCCGCTATGTCAGCAGCAAAAGCAACACAGGATAATGTGGTCGATATGGTTAGAGAATTTGAGTCAACAAAGAGAAGAGCTCGCATGTTGTAACATACTGTAGCTAATGAGCAGGCTTACAGGAATCTTGTAGTGAATAAATATAATTTCCTGTCTGTAGAGCACAAGGAATTGTCAGATAAGTATCACCATTTAGAAGAAGAAAAGAAGCACCTGGCAGTCCAAATGATGGTTTTAGAAGCAGAAAAGAACAATTATGAAGCTAGAGTTTCTCATCTGCAATCAGATAAGCAAGAAATGGTTGAGCAATTAGAGCAGGAAGAGAGCAGAGCAATAGATATGTCTCCCTTTCATGAGCTGTCCTGTGACATTCTAAGACAAATGCATGCCACACAGGAGCTGATTACTGAGGAAGTGTGCAGGCTCAAAACCATGATGGTTAGATTGAAAGAAGTCAATGCAGAGGCCAATAGGCTTAAGGAAAAATATACTCGAGTTAAAGAAAACATCCTGAGCCAGATGGAATGGAGAGAAGGGAAGGTTGATTTCCCCAAGCATCTCCCATTCAAGTATGTAGATGATTTTAAAGAAGATATAGCCCTTATGGAATTCTGCAGGAACTGTGGCCTTAAGCTAATGGATAAGATCCAAGGAACAATGGATAAAAGTAACAACCTTTATCAAAAAATCCATGAAGTACATGATAAGTGCAAGATGAGTTTTCCTCAGTCCCTCGATGAGTTCCCAAGCAAAGAGCAATGTTTATCAGACTTGGAGGAAGAGCTAGGCATTCAAATAGAATATGTAAATAAGATTGATGTCTTAGCCACTGATGATCTCCATCACTATATTGAGCTGTCATCAATTTACAGTCATTTGCTTAAAGAAATCCACCAAGCAACAGTTGTAGAAATTCAGGGTGTTGAAGCAGAACTTGGTAAACATGTGACTTCCCAGAAGATCTTGCTCCCTTCCCCAACAAATGTGGTTATCAGAGACACTGGTATCTGGTTCAGTTACATAGCAGAGGAGGAAAAGAAAGCAGCAGCAGCAGTAGCAGCCAGTCCGGGCACCTCTCTCCCAGCAGGAGCGCCTTCCCAAGGGTGAACACGCTGATCCTAAGGCGTTGTTCCTATTTTTTATTTTTGGTCTCCATATGTTTAAAGCGTAGAATCACTGGACAGTTGTCCTTTTCCTTTTTGAGAAATTTTATGTTTTAAGAAAAGGGCCACGATTTGTTTATTAAGAGGAAAAGTCTGTAGAGGACATGTGTAAAGAGCCAGGTGGCAGCCCAAGAGGCATTTTGTAAAGATATAAATAGAAGTTTAGGGAATAGTGTGGGGGACTTTTTGCAGGGAAAATCATTTTCTTAACTTGTACGAGCTATCTTGCACTTGCTTCAAGAAAATGAAATTTACCTAATACGAGCCTGGAGAGGACGTCTTTTGCATGGAAATAGATGTTGGATGCATGATGGATTATTCTCGTGACTTTCATATTCTACAGTGAGATCTTTCTTTACTGTCTTGAATTATTTCACTGTATTGAATGATCTTACTGTTTCTTGTGCAAATGATTTTTCTCCTACATGGGTAATGGAATGCATTATATGTGAATTGGAAGCTATCTTCTAATATCTGTTGCTTTCTTGTTGTAGATATATCTTTATGATTTAATGGCTTTCTATTGATCTTTAGATAACTCTTCCAGCACATTACTCATACTTATAATTTTGCTCCTTCAAGGATAGTTTAGGTTTATTTCGGTTTTAAATACAGATTTGTTTCGAGTTCTGCATTTAGATTAAGTTAGCTTAGGCACTTGCATATCATTTTAAACCATAAAATCAAAAATAACGGTGGATCAAGCCATAACCGGTGTAATTGAAGCAAATCTCCAAACCTAATGGTTGTCGGAACCGCTAACCGGATGGATTTCCCATACCAAATGGTGGACAATCTAATTGGGATAGTCTACCGGGGAGAATCTCTTTCTGCTTGATGCTGCGATATTCGAGGCATCAACAGTTTTTTGCGCTAGAAGGAGGGCCTGAAAGTGCATGGATGATAAAGGAAAATCTCCCACTGTCAAAAATGTTACTGAAAATCCGCTTAAAAAAGGAATTTCAGACAGCCCAAATCTTGAAGTAGCAAACCAAGAAAACCTCGTCTCTGATTCTGAACCTCAAGAAGTATTGTATGTTGTGCCTTTCGTAGAAATAGAAGATTTAAGGAGACAGACATGATCTTATGTTAGACAGCTAGGTGGTTTAAATGCAGTAAATTTCCTCCCTAGGAAAAGTTCTCCTAGAAAAGAGCAACAGTACACCCATGATTCGATTCTTGTGCAAAATTTTGAAGAGCTTGTGAATTTAACCTTGGAAGAAATTGCAGAACCCCTGAACAAGGTCGATCTTGAAAACCCAGAAAATATTTCAGATCAAGAAAGTCTTGGAGAACTTATTACTCCAAAGAACACTCCATTGAATTCACCATACAATTCTCCACCTGATTCCCCACATAGAGACATGGCCATACCTGCTTGGAGAGCGAGGGGAGCGTTGAATCTAGCTAGGCCATTCCACAATCTTCCAAAAAATCCAGAGAAAGTCTTGCCTAAATTCGACCCAGGGAAAGCCATTTCGGTTGAAGATCATCTCAAGAGTTTTTATTTAGCTCTGAATATTTTGAATGTGCAACATGAAGATGTAGTCTGTAGGCTTTTTCCATACACATTTGAGCCGAAAGTATCGTCCTAATATTTTAGCCTACAACCTAGCTTGATCTCAAGCTGGGATGAATTTGAAAAATGTTTCTTAAAGAAATATGGAAACCAAAAAACTGTAGCTACGGTTATGAAAGAATTATTGTCCATGAGAATGGAAAAGAAAGAAAAAGTTCAAGACTTTAACCAAAGGTTCAGAACACTCTTAAATAATTTCAGTGAAGCAAATAAACCAGCAGAGGAATCTCTGGTTGAATATTTTACAACAGCTCTTGAAGGACCCATAGCAATGTTCGTTAAAAGATCTAAGAAAACTACCCTGATAGAGAATTTCGAAGAAGCTAGAAAGGTGGAAGAAGAAGCGGATAGCATTGCTAAACATGCCTTAGATGCAGAAACAAAACCAGCAGTCAGTAAAAAAACCTTGCTGCTCACCAAAGGTAAATAAGAATCATCAACAGACATGGAGAATGTAGTTAAGATGATGCAAAAGTTGTCCAATAAAATTGTAGATCTCGAGAAAGATAAGGCTACTGGTACATCTAGGAAACCTTTCAAGCCATTTTACAAAAAGAGGGAAGACAGCGATCAACCTCATCCACCCATGAACACTTCCCCTGTTTTAAACCTCAATGAAATAGGGATGGAAACTTCTGCACCTTTCATCAAGAGCTGCATTCGGAGAAGAGCTGCCCACAATGGATTAACTCTATGAGTTTAGTCATGAACCAAATGCTAGATTCACAGATTCCAGATCAAGACGATCCTCTAGAGGAATCGAGCCCTGAATTAGAAGAACCACCTTCGGACACCACTATGGTGCTATGGGATTGGGTACCTTTAACTGAATTAGCAAAACAAGATCCCATAGAAATCTCTCTCTCTGCCGTGAACATTAATACTCGCAGTAAAGGTCCTATTACGGATCCTGTGCCAAACTCGACTCCTCCCAAGCCTAAAGTTTCAAAAGAATTACCTAGAATACATATATCAATCATTCCACCGCAACCTAAAGATAACCAAACAGCGGCCAAACAGCCGAACATCGACACCATAGTTCGACAACCAAAGGTCACGATGAATAAAACAGACCATCCGACCCGAATTGGGAACAAATCTGATATAGGATATGACATTATTGAGGATATAAAGAAAGTCAAAGCAAATGTATCAATATTCGATATGTGCAGTTTGCCTCAACAACGAGATAAGTTGTTGCATGCTCTGCAATCCCAGTCTAGCACCCCATTAACAGATACTAAAGAAGAACCCGAAATTAATGAGGCTAGTATCGGCGGAAAATCTAAATCCCAGACGTTGCCATTCCTATTGACCTTTGAAATTTTCAATCATAATGTTCACAATTGCTTGGTAGATTTTGGAGCATCTTCAAATGTCATGCCGCTATCAATTTGTAAAAAAATTAACGGGCAACCTATTCCATCTCCGGCCTAAATTATTCAGTTAGATAGAACTGTTGTCAAAGTTATTGGGGAAATGAAAGATGTCCTCATTAGATTATCAGCCGACTCTAGAGTCTGTCAGTTTATTGACATAATGGTAGTTGATATTCCTGAGGCCTATTTGTGGTTGCCTTATCAAAATAGGCAGAATTAGATCAAAGTCCTGAGAGAACCGCACATGAAGCAAAATGTAACTCAACTAGAGGGAAAGAATGAGGCTGTAACCTTCTCATCCTCGGTTCTGGGGAATTATTTCTTAGAAATTGATCCGGGTAATTATCAGTCTGAAACCATCAGCCATGAATCAGATGAACAGTCTGATCTCCTTCATTTCTCTCAGACTGATGATGTTGACTGTAATATAGTTAGTTTAGTCATTGACTTAGACCATAGAGATACTAACTTAGCTGAATCAAAATATTTGTTTTGGACATTATACTTTGACGGTTCTAAAACTCGGGAAGGATCCGGAGCCGGTTGTGTTCTGATGGATCCGGGAAGAAATACGTATTTTTTGTCCTGTAGGTTAGAATTTGATTGTACTAACAACACTGCGGAATATGAAGCTTTGGTACACGGATTAAAGAAGGCCATCGATTTAAATGTTAAATACCTGAAGGTTTTTGGTGACTTAGAAATAGTTGTGAGACAGGTAAGAGATACCATTCACTGTCTCTCACCTCATTTGAAGGGTTATCAGGCTGAGGTATGGGATTTAATTATGCATTTTGATGCTTTCAATATAAAGTCTATTCCTAGATTGCAAAATTCTGCAACTGATTTGTTAGCAACATTCGCTTCTAGATTGGTGCCATCTAATAACAAATGCTCAATTGAATTAATTTTCAGGCCCTCCGTCCCTGACAACGTCACAAATTTCAGGGTTTTCGATGATGACGAACAAATTATCAGTTTTCTAACAAATGAAGACATTTTCCAAGGAGCTATGATAGATGAAGAAGAACACGATTCTGATTTGCTAAAGAAGGATGCAAATAAAGGAAATTTCATCCCCAAAGGGGTAAGGTCACTCGAAATGTTGTTTGACCTTCAAAGTAAGTTCAAAAGGCCAGCGAATACCAAAACTAACAGTTCATCAATGCAGCATGAGTTAGTTAATTTAGGTACTGAGGCTGAACCAAAATTTGTCAACCTTGGTAAATGTTGTTCACCGGGAGAAAGAGATAGGTTCATCAAACTGTTTAGACAATATAAGGATGTTTTTGCATGGACCTATTAGGATTTGAAAACATATGACGTCCGCATTATTCAGCATGTTATACCAATGAAAGCGGGTGTCAAGCCATTTCAGCAGCAATTAAGAAGGATGCATCCTACTTTGGAACCTCTGATTCAAAAGGAATTGAAGAAACTCCTGGACGCTAAAATAATCTTTAAGGTCCGGCATTATGATTGGGTTGCTAACTTAGTTCCCGTAAGAAAGAAGTCCGGAGAGATAAGACTATGTGTGGACTTCAAAAATTTAAACAGAGCTTCAGATAAAGACAACTATCTCGTCCCTTCAATGGAACAAATTCTTCAAATGGTGTTGGGATCTGAGCTATTTTCTCTTCTCGATGGTTTCTCTGGCTACAATCAAGTATTAGTAACCGAAGAAGATCATTTTAAGACTACTTTCCGCACTAAGTGGGAAACTTTCGCATACAGAAGGATGCCATTCGGCCTGATAAACGTAGGAGCTACATTCCAGCGAGCAATGGATATCGCCTTCCGAGGATTGGGTGGGCAGTGTGTTGTTGTCTACCTGGATGATGTGACAGTTTTTTCA
Organism: Larix kaempferi; assembly: GCA_027924585.1. Taxonomy (NCBI): domain Eukaryota; kingdom Viridiplantae; phylum Streptophyta; class Pinopsida; order Pinales; family Pinaceae; genus Larix; species Larix kaempferi. The sequence continues at coordinate 9,395,015 of BSBM01000950.1, forward strand.
AAGAAAAGGGAAGATCATGTTGTCCATTTGAAGCATATTTTTTATTGCTGTCGGAAATATGGTATTTCATTGAATCCCAAGAAGAGTGTGTTCGCTGTTCCCGAAGGTAAACTTTTGGGCCATATCATTTCCAAAGGAGGAGTGTCAAAAGATCAGGAAAGAGTACAAGCTATCAATAGAATTCCAATGCCTGATAACAAAAAATCTATGAAGTCATTTATGGGCACTATCAATTTCGTCCGAAGATTTGTTTCAGATTTCGCACAAATTGTTAAACCTTTGCAACAAATGGTTAAACAAAGCATACAGTTCAAGTGGACAGATTTAGAAAAGGATGCGTTTAGAGACATTAAGACAGCTATAGCTAAAGCTCCTTCCTTAAGAAGCCCAGATTTTAATAAGGATTTTATCCTGTATACCTTTGCTTCGGATGACTCCCTCGCGGCTATACTCATGCAAAAGGTGGAGCTAGGGGACGAATACCCAATCTCATTTATGAGCACTGGTCTGCAAGGGGCTGAGCTAAACTATCCCATGGTTGACAAGCATGCATATGCTGTCTTCAAAGCAGTCAAACAGTTCAGACCATATATTCTTAAGAACAGAACTAAAGTTATAGTTTCCCACCTAGCTGTTAGATCCCTCTTCGTTCAAAAGGAACTAGGAGAAAGGAGGGGAAACTGGGTCACAGCTCTTCAAGAATATGACTTAGAATTTAAACCAGCCACTATCATCAAAGGACAAGGCCTGTGCAAATTGCTTATAGGAAATTTGACTGATGAAGAGCAACATTGGAAGAATGAAGCTGAGCTAAACTCAGTTGAAGTATGTCCTATCTTCACAACTCCTCAGTCATGGTATAAAGATCTGGTGCATTATTTGCAGCAAGGATACCTACCTGAGCATTGGAGCTCTAAGCAAAGGAGGGCACTCCGTTTGAAATCAGCAGCTTATCAAATCATTGATGGGATACTTTTCAGAAAGAATTATGATGGAATTTTTCTTAGATGTTTAGAAAAGGAAGATGTAAGTAAAGTTGTTAAAGAATTACACGATGGCCCCACGGGTGGACATTATTTAGGGGAGACAACAGCCCACAAGATACTTAGAGATGGATATTATTGGTCCACTCTGTTCCGAGATGCCCATGAGTATGCACGAAACTGTGATATATGCCAAAGAAGTGCCGAGAAATTACCTAAGGCAGAAGGACCCTTGCAGCCGGTTATTATCTCTGAACCTTTTGAACAGTGGGGTATAGATGTTATTGGAGAGATAAATCCAAATTATTCTTTGCAACATCGATACATCCTGATGACTACCGACTACTTCACTAGATGGACGGAGGCTATCCCGTTGTGCAAGATCAATGAAGATACGGTCATCAGTTTCTTGAAGGAAAACATCATAACCAGGTTTGGGGTTCCAATTTCCCTTGTTTTTTATAATGCTCCGTATTTTTCGTCTTTTAAGATAAATGAATTTGTTTATGAATGGGGGATTAAGCTGCATTATTCATCTAATTATTACCCTCAAGGAAACGGATTAGCTGAATCTTCAAACAAAAACCTCATTCAAATTCTCAAGAAGATTGTGATAGAAAATCAGCGAAGTTTGCATATAGCTCTCCCAAACGCCTTATGGGCAGATAGGGTGACTCCAAAGAACGCATTAGGGGTTTCCCCTTTCACTCTTGTCTATGGAAAGGAAGCCATCCTTCCCCCCAACATCTTGCTTCCATCCTTACAGTTGTCCCAAGCCTCTTGAGGGTCTGGTAGCCAAGTCTTACAATCCAGGATCAATACCCTGCTTCAACTTGAAGAAGCCTGACAGAAAGCTAAAGACCGACTCCATCAACACCAAGACATAGTCAAGAGATGGTTCGATAAGAGGAAGTCTGGTAAAAGAAGTTTTGAAGTTGGGGATTTAGTCCTGAAATGGGATCATAATCATGAAGGCAAAGGGATGCACATGAAATTCCAACATTTATGGATAGGCCCTTACCAAATTTCGGCAAAGATAGGCCCATCCACTTATAAGTTGACAAACCTCAAGGGAGAAGAAGTAACCCTTCCTCTCAATGGCCTCGCCCTGAAACAATACTTTGCGTAGTCTCACTGAGACTTTCTGTACATAAATAAATTTTTTTTCTTTTATGTTGCTTTAGCCCTTTGTTTTCATCATTTTCAGCTATGTTGTTTATTTTCTCGTCATTTGAACCTTTTGTACAAAGTTTGTTTTCTGAAAGCTCCTACGGTTGGGTTTCTCATCAAGATAGATCTCTCGAAGAAATCTCACAACTCATGAATCCGAAACTGCGCTCGAATGAAAGTTTATTTGTGAATTCTGCTCTTGTTGAACATCCTTCGGAAGGAAGGAAGCCCATTCTGCTAGTCACACTAATCCTGTTTAAATAGCAGAGATCTATGACTATCTTTATTACTATCTTCGGGCTCCATCCACTCTCACACTTAAAGGCATCTCAAGAAGGTCATTGAAGTTGGACCCACAAAGAGTAGCACATCCCGAGGGCATAGGGTATTGAAATGACTCCATGCTACAAATTTAACAGCCAAAATGGCTTTGATCAAGGGTCTATTTTCCAGAGATTCTCGCCTCAATTGAAGCATGGCTGAGACAAAAGAAAAGCATGTAAGTCAAGAAAGTTGTCCAAAAGACTCAGCTCAAATTAGGCTCCTCTCCGTCCGTGAGGCTTGATCAAATCAATAAAATCTCTCACTCACACAAAAGGACATTATGGATTGAGGAGTCAAAATCAAAGATCATGTCTAAAGAAAATATTTATGGAAGGCTCAAACAACAAAACTGTCAAAAGTATAAACATCCAAAAGGATGCAAGCGGCATGGGAATGAGGAACAAGAGCAATAATGTCCATGAGAAAGTGTTGCAAATCCTGTGGAGTCCGATAGCAGTAGCCATCTGAAAGATGAATCTTCTAAAATGAACCCCATATATTGGCCCTTTGAGAGTTTTAAAGATGTCTCTATCAAAGTTCCCCTTTCCCCAATGGCTAGCAGATAAAGTAACTTTTTCCTTCACCGAGATTCAAGTGCTTAACTGAATATTGCATATAAAATGGATATCTTTTAAGAAGGTTTCGGATTATCGAGAGGAATTTTTTCAGAGATCTGTGTTCGTCAGTGACTCGCCAATTGTTGTTGGAGCAACATCCCCCTCAAAATTTTGTACATATTGGGGCCCCTCCTTTTACTTTTTCTAGAAAGACTGCCTAAAGAAGTTAATTCTCTTTTTAACTTAGTTTTTGTTTTCAACTGAGGAATCTGCTTTAAAAAATTGAAGCTTTTTTTCTTCTAAGTTAAAATTCACGATTCTCTCCCGAAACTACGGAAGCAATTTACATGTCTCTCTCGAAATTGCGGAAGAAATTTAAAAATATCTCCCAAAAATGCGGAAGCAATTTACATGTCTCTCTCGAAATTGCGGAAGAAATTTAAAAATCTCTCCTGAAACTGCGGAAGCAATTTACATGTCTCTCTCGAAATTACGGAAGAAATTTAAAAATCTCTCCCGAAACTGCGGAAGTAATTTACATGTCTCTCTTGAAATTGCGGAAGAAACTGCGGAAGACTTAGCGTTTCTCTTCCGAAACTGCGGAAGGAACTTTCATTTCTCTCCCGAAACTGGGGAAGAACTCAAGTTTCTCTCCCGACACCACGGAAGAACTTGAGATTTCCTCCCGAAATTGTGGAGGCTTTCGTCAAATGTTGCCGTAGTAATTTGTCGATAAGCTTGAACAAAGTTATTTCGTAAGTTGCGGAAGGATATTCTAAGTCTTTTCGAAACTGCGGAATGACTTGGCAAAACCGTTCGCGATAAGCTTCCGAGAGACTGTATTTCGAAAAGATACACAAAGTGCTCCCGAAACGCCGAAGCAATTCGCCATCTTGTTCCGCAACTGCGGACGAAACTTGTAAGTCCGCCCCGCAACCGACGGTCGCACTTAAATGCCAAGACGGCTTGAAAAGACCGCACCGTACAAGCATTAAAACCCCGTTTAAAAAGGCCACCTACTCGTTTAAATGCCGCACATGTCTAGCTTTATATAAGGGCGGTGGGGTGTTGTTGATCCCATTGTTGGTTTGTTGTTCAAAGAACGCCGTTAGGAAGACCGCGTTGGCTCGCTCTAGCTCAACGCATCCACCACCGCGTCCACCTCACTCAACCACTGTCTTGTCTCTAGGTAGGATTTTTAACTGCCATCTTTGTCTCATCTCCATGTCGAGTTACTTTTTTGGTTTTCCCGTTCATAACGTAGCTGATAGACATTGGTAGCATAGGTCATTTTTTTATTTTTACGGCTGCCATGGCCCCATAGGTTTCTCATTCCTACCAACTAAAAGCCATAGCCATGACCATCCGAGTTTTTTACCGGCCGCATTCTGATCGTTTTCCTACCCTGATTCAAACTTCATACCGGCTACAGACCGTTTCACAAGTATTATTAATGACAGTAGTGGTCGGTTGAGATACTCGACCACTTACTTTTCAGCTCAGTTAATGAATGTGGAAAACAGTTCCTTGTTTCATTGTTTATTCATAGGATTTTTTCACTCCAGGCCAACCCACCATTGACCATTAGAAGTGCTACGATGAAGGGAACCCTCTCTCCAAGGACTAGGAGGGAAGTAGGTTTTTTCCACGTCATATGCTTACCTTTTCGGAAGCATTCCAAAAGTTCCTGATTAGGCATTGTCTCCATAGAATAATCAAGTCTCAGGACCATATTTCATTTTCTGAAATGATATTTTTTGCTTCCCCAGCATGCAGCTTATATTTTTTTCTATATTTCTCATTAGCACGTTAAAATTGTCCTTCTCTATGTTACACTCTCATAACATGTTGCAAATTTTTATAATGATTCACATTTGGTTGCTAGCAGGGATAAGCCACGATGCCAAAAGGTGGTAGAAAGAAAACTAAAGTGATGGAACCAGAGCAAGTACAACTAAGGACTGAAACTATTTTTCAAGACACTAAGTGTACCATCGGCGTTCCTCCCGAGGTCCGTTGGGGAGATGTTTACCAGATGATCAGGGACCAGGATATCCCAGATGTATTATTGGAAGAAGAACAAATCTACCTCAACATCAGAACTTCCGGCATAGCTAGGGCTTCTACCCGCCCTGAATTGTTCCCATGCTCTGAAGTGATCGGGTGGATACTGGAACATGCCAACCCAGAGACAAGAGTGTTGCATGACAGCAAGGGAGAGCCTTTCGCTTCATTCCATCCAGCATATATTGCTGCAGCCTACAAACTCTCACGTCCCCAACAAGCTCTAAGTGATGAATGGTTGGGAAAGATGAATAATATTGAGATGGCCAAAAAATTATTGGTCACGGGCAAACACTTGAGGAAGAGAGGTAATGATGAATATGATGTTCAGAGCCTAAGACCTCCTTTTAGGTTAATTGCCCTGATGCTATGCAGAATTTTCGGCATGCCCGATGGCTCTGTATATAGGATACAGTGGGTCCCCATCATCCACTTCATAGCATTCAAAGGAATCATGTTTGACTGGGCTACTATCCTGTCAAACAGTTTGGCATCCATAGTGGCCGCTGCAAGAGAAGGTCTGGCCTTAAAAAAGTCAGAATTTTACATGTCTTCCTATCTCATTGACTGGATTTTGGCCAAACTCTCTTTCCCCAGACTAGGTTGCACATGGGATAAAGCCAAGCTCATCTGCTCATAATTCATCATGCGAATAATTCATCATGCCTCTATATGAGCAGATGTTCAAGGAAGAGCCCAATTGTCTATCTAGAAAATGCCATGGAGGTCCTGCAAAACTATGGCGATTTTTATTTCTCAGAGCAAGGCACCTACATCAGGATGTTTGGGGGTACCAAAGTGCCATACATTTTGCCAAAATACGCTACTGATTATGTAGTCCTCAAGGAAGCAGTCAGGCAAATTTTCCTTGATGGAATAGGAGGGGTGCTTAACAAGCAACATAAGGCTTCTTTCCCTCCTTTTCCCTTCTGCATAGGAGCCTACAAATTCTTAGGGGTTGCATCAGCTGAGAAATTCGTTTAAGAGCTGAAAGCTTTCCACTTCGGTGAAATGATCTTCCATAGAAATGATAGGCGGAGCAAGGTTTCCGAGCATTGAAAAGAAGTTTATGCTCATTTTGAATATGCTCATTACTATGATGCCAAGGAAGAAGTGTTCAGAGGCATCAGCAACATGACTGAGCTGCAGATTTGTCGTCAAGGCAGTGGAGCAAGCTCTAGCTCTGCCCCAGCCCGAAAAGCCAGTCTGTAGAAAGAGAGAGAAGCAGCTGATGCCCTAGCCCGCGAAGAACAAAGATGAAAGAGGAATCAAGGCTACAACAAGAAGCAGAAGATGCAAGGTTGCAGAAAGAAGCTGAGGAAGCAAGGTTGCAGAAAGAAGATGAAGATGCAAGGTTGCAAAAAGAAGCTGAAGATACAAGGTTGCAGAAGGAAGCGGAAGATTGAGAGCTGAGGGAAGAAAGTGAAAATCAGCAGCAACCTGAAGAAGAAGAAGAAAGAAGGCGTAAAACTGAAGAGGAGCAAAAGGTGGAAGAAGAAATTAAGACCGATGAAGATGCCTAGGCAGGTGGCTCCGGCACCCAAGATATGGAAACAGACATATCTCAAGCAGGTATTTCCGGCACCTAAGATATGGAAACAGACATATCTCAAGCAGGTGTTCCCGGCACCCAAAATGTGGAGGCAGACACAGCTCAAGCAAGTGTTCCCGACACCCAAAATGTGGGAACAGACACGTCTCAAGTAGTACAGACCCCACCCATAGAAGCATAAATACATGTAATAGACCTCCCAATCGTCCCTTACACTCCATCAGAAGATCATACTGTGTCTTGATGGGATGAATTTGTGTATGATAAGAAGAGGAAGGCAGTAGTATTGAAATCGGAAGAGAGGATAAAGAGACTCTTCCAAGAAGATATTGTTACCCGGCGGGAGACCACGGTGATGCAAAATACAAATAAGGCTCCCATAGCCATGTCATCCCCCGTTGTGTCAGCAGCAAAAGCAACACAGGACAATGTGGTCGATATGGTTAGAGAATTTGAGTCAACAAAGAGGAGAGCTCGCATGTTGCAACATACTATGGCTAATGAGTAGGCTTATAGGGATCTTGTAGTGAATAAATATAATCACCTGTCTGTTGAGCACAAGGAATTGTCAGATAAGTATCACCATTTAGAAGAAGAAAAGGAGCACCTGGCAGTCCAGATGATGGTTTTAGAAGCAGAAAAGAACGATTCTGAAGCTAGAGTTTCTCATCTGCAAGCAGATAAGCAAGCAATGGTTGAGCAATTAGAGCAGGCAGAGAGCAGAGCAATAGATATGTCTCACTTTCATGAGTTGTCCTGTGACATTCTGAGACAAATGCACGCCACACAGGAGTTGATTATTGAGGAAGTGTGCAGGCTCAAAGCCATGATGGTTAGATTGAAAGAAGTCAATGCAGAGGCCAATAGGCTTAAGGGCAAATATACTTTGGTTAAAGCAAACATCCTGAGCCAGATGGAATGGAGAGAAGGGAAGGTTGATTTCCTCAAGCATCTCCCATTCAAGTCTGTAGATGATTTTAAAGAAGATATAGCCCTTATGGAATTCTGCAGGAACTGTGGCCTTAAGCTAATGGCTAAGATCCAAGGAACAATGGATAAAAGTAACAGCCTTTATCAAAAAATCCATGAAGTACATGATAAGTGCAAGATGAGTTTTCCTCAGTCCCTCGATGAGTTCCCAAGCAAAGAGCAACGTTTATTAGACTTGGAAAAAGATCTAGGCATTCAAATAGAATATGTAAAGAATATTGATGTCTTAGCCACTAATGATCTCCATCACTATATTGGGTTGTCATCAATTTATAGTCATTTGCTTAAAGAATTCCACCAAGCAGCAGTTGCAGAAATTCAGGGTGTTGAAGCAGAACTTGGTAAACATGTGACTTCCCAGAAGATCTTGCTCCCTTCCCCAGCAAATGTGGTTATCAGAGACACTGGTATCTGGTTCATTTACATAGCAGAGGAGGAAAAGAAAGCAACAGCAGCAGTAGCAGCCAGTCCGGGCACCTCTCTCCCAGCAGGAGCGCCTTCCCAAGGGTGAACACGCTGATCCTAAGGCATTGTTCCTATTTTTTATTTTTGGTCTCCCTATGTTTAAAGCGTAGAATAACTGGACAACTGTCCTTTTCCTTTTTGAGAAATTTTCTGTTTTAAGAAAAGGGCCACGATTTGTTTATTAAGAGGAAAAGTCTGTAGAGGACATGTGTAAAGAGCTAGGTGGCAGCCCAAGAGGCATTTTGTAAAGATATAAATAGAAGTTTAGGGAATAGTGTGGGGGACTTTTTGCAGGGAAAATAATTTTCTTAACTTGTACGAGCTATCTTGCACATGCTTCAAGAAAATGAAATTTACCTAATAAAAGCCTAGAGAGGACTTCTTTTGCATGGAAATATATGTTGGATGCATGCTAAATTATTCTCATGACTTTCATATTCTTCAGTGAGATCTTTCTTTACTGTCTTGAATTATTTCTCTGTATTGAATGATCTTACTATTTCTTGTGCAAATGATTTTTCTCCTACATGGGTAATGGAATGCGTTGTATGTGAATTGGAAGCTATCTTCTATATCTGTTGCTTTCTTGCTATAGATATATATTTATGATTTAATGGCTGTGTGTTGATCTTTAGATAACTCTTCCAGCACATTACTCATACTTATAATTTTTCTTCTTGCAGGGATAGTTTAGGTTTCTTTCGGTTTTAAATACAGATTTTTTTCGAGTTCTGCATTTAGATTAAGTTAGCTTAGGCACTTGCATATCATTTTAAACCATAAAATCAAAAATAACGGTGGACAGGGCCATAACCGGTGTAATTGAAGCAAATCTCCAAATTTAACGGTTGCCAGAACTGCTAACCGGACGGATTCCCCATACCAAATGGTGGACAATCTAATTAGGATAGTCTACCGGGGAGAATCCCTTTCTGCTTGATGCTGCGATCTTCGGGGCATCAACACTACTGTCCTGCTACCTTCTTGCGACCCGGTGCCATCATCTCTCTACATGATTTCGCTCACCATATTTAGCCTGGTTACCACATGACGACGGTATATTTTGCACATGGCACGCTGGGCCGGTACGATCAGGAAGATGTGAGGAGATTGCTCACACGACGACACATTGGATCTTCAGTGGCAGCATGGTCGCCACCCACTGCGTCAGTTGATGGGTTCCCGCATGCAGATGCGAGGTACTGAGGCATCATTCTCACCGTCGTGACCCAATCATGGTCCGGCTATAAGTAGCAGGGCCCGACCGTAGTTCAGTACAAAGAATTCTTTCTGAAATAGCATGGTTATGCTGTTAGATTAGTTGGTGAGTTGAGTTGTGAGGAATTCCAAGGAGGCTGTGGAAATGCTTCACTTCATTTCCCGTGGCAATACCCGAAGGGCCCTACGAGCACGAACGATGAGTGTCCCGGAGCACCTTGATACAGCGGGTGCATTTACACTATGGTATGACCAAGCCAAGGGTCGTACCAGCATGCTTAAGTACGCAGTAGTTGTTCGAAGGATTGTGCTTCTCTTGACCAATGAGATGGTTGGGGCGGTAGCTCCCCAGCCATAGTAGGAGCCGTTTGCTAGTGCGAAATATATGTGCTAGAGTCATCTGCTCATTTCGCACCTTGGTACTGTTCATCCTCTTTTCCTTCCCGTCTATACCATTCCAAGAGACTCGAGGATGAGTTTGAGCAGTACATGACAGCAAGTCAGGAGCTCCCCACTTTCGGGTAAGACTTACCGAACAGCGAGACGATGATCAATATAGCCGAAGGAGCAGAACCACACCGCATGCTCTAGACAGCAAGAACAGTTGGCGTGTACGATGTCCAGCAGTTGACGTAGCTTGAGGGCGAGCCACAAGACTGTGTTGGGGGCCTGTTGGCAGGCGGTTTGATGGGGAAATGTCGTGGTACCGCCGACGCTGAGACATACCGGAGGAGGGCGCGAAAGAAGTATTTTGTGTTAAAGAGTACCGTAGTTGGCAGGTTTTGGGTCACTTGGACCACGTAGTATGTAATAGTGAGTCAGTGTACCGCGGTTATCGAGTTTTTGGGGGTCATTTGGACCGATTCAGTTAGATATTGGGTCAATTGTCCATAGTGTCGGTTAGGAAGTCAGTTGTAAGTGCACAAATATTGTAATGGCAGAAGCCTATAAATACATGAGATTTGTAAGTATTAGAAAAAGAAGAGGAAGAGGAGACGGAGCATAGAGGAAGAAGAGCGATTGTGTACGAATATCTATGTTTTGCTTCTGGTATATGACCGCAACAGTAATATAATGATGATGTTTTGGTACTATCTTTGTGCAATGTTGCAATATATGAATGTTGTTTGATGCAATGTCTGCTTACTGTTGCTGTGATGATAATTGTTGTGATTAAGTAATATGTTCTCTGTCGAATGTGATGATAAATGCTGTGATTAAGTAAAATAACTCCTTACCGAACGTTTAAAGTTTCTATTTAAGTATCGCAATAGAGTTAGTCTGCACAGCCACAACTCTCCTCCTCCCTCGGCGGAAACATGGTTTCGTCTACTCTTCCTGGACGCCTCGGGTGAGACCTCATCCGCTCTGTGGGTGTTACTGAGTGGGATCAAACCTGCCCGGGCCGGTGCCCAGGGAGACTGTGGTATGTGTCGACAGTGAGGAAAACCCTTATCGACTGAGGTCACGTTGGTCAACAATAATGAGGGCCCATAACATACCAATGAAGGATGAAGAACAATACAGATGCCTTGGGGCCAAGCGTTTGAATCACCAACTTCCTTACCAAAGAGATGCAAGGGATTTCCTCCCACGTATGTCCTAGGTATAGTAGAAATAACCTTCCATTTGTCACCTGTCTATGAGCCCTAAAGTCGGGAGACTAAGGTTACCAAATTTGTAGAAAGGGTCCGGTAGAACAGTCACAGGTCGAGTTAATGCACATTGGCAGGGTAGCAAAGCCCGAAACTCAATAGCACTGGTGGTATTGATAATTCCCCTTAGACACACCAACTTTGGGATATGCTCAATTAAGTATTGGAGGGATATATCCTCTACTTAACCTTGCATGACCTTGTGCTTGACTCTGGTGTGAGTGGAGCTTTCTGTTTCACCTTCTACAAAACTGGATTTCCCTAATGATAGGCCACTATGTCTGAGTTTTAATACTTTGGAGAGTTTAAGACAACTCCTAGTCCAAAGTACTATCCTAAGCTAGTTGGTGATTGTCCCTAAGCTAGTTGGTGATCGTCCCTAGAAAAGAAAAATTACTAGTAAATTTTAAATTAACATTATGTTTAAGGGATGTTATTTAATTAGAGGGTGATGGCCATGCAACTAAGAGTGTTTTGACTCATGCATGGAAATAACATGACAAGTGCAAAAAATGGAATTGAAAATAAAATAATTTCACTTTTTCTTTTTCTTTTCGAAACTAGAGGACTAAAAAACATTCTTTTCAAAATATGTAATACGAATATGCAACTATCTTTTTGAAAATATGACTATGTCACTAAACTAAAATGCTTGTAAAGAAATTAAATTATTTTTCAATTTTCTCTTTTAAAATGAAAAGACAAAACTACTTACAAATAAGTATACTACACTAATACAAAAGCAAAGTGCATCAAATTCATGTACCTAACCTAAAAGATCAGAACTTCAAATCACTCAAAGTACTGCCAACAATACACTTGAAGAGTTAAATCAAACAAAAATTCCAATTTCACTACCTTTGGTATAAATAATTTGATAAAAAATACTAAAAATAAGAAAGGAATAAAAAAAGAAACCCTTCAGGATTTTAAACAACTCTAATACAATCAAAAAACATCACAAGAAGCTGACCAAAGCATAACCAATAAAAAATTCTCAAGCATGAATGTCTAGGGTGTTAAGTTTAGCATAAATTCACAACAAAATCACTAAAAGAAACACAATCACAAGATAGACAAATATTTATCCTGGGAAACCCTCATGGGGTAGAAAACCCAGCAAAGATTTCCTCAATATAGATGACCAACAAATACAAAGATGTAATCCCCAAACAAGATCTCCTTCTCCTCCTATGCAGATCTCTCTCTCTCCTATGTGCAATTCACAAGTAAGTGAATGAGTGTGTTAAATGAGGAACACACCTCCTCTATTTATACTCTACTCCTACTTGACTTTTCACCCTAACTGGGCCGACTTCTCCTAGGAGAGTCTAATAACCCCAAAACAACTAACTCAGGGCCGACCCCACTAGGGAGGTCTAATAACCCTAGTTATAACATCTCAATGGAGGAATAAACATCTCCGGAATAATAAAGTACAAATAGAATATCCTTAGAAGTTACAATATTTCAAGACTCCCCCTTAACGAGAAGGAGATTATAACAACATCTGCAGGAGGAAGGAGTCATCAACATAATACATGATACATCTATAAATCATTGGAATCTTTCTTCAATCATCATCAGTAACTCAACCAGTTACTGGAACATAATCAATACTGGATCATCAACATCGTCAGTATTGAGTCTTCATCTTCTGCAGCACTTGATCAGCTACAACATCATCATCTGGATCTTCCGATCAACAACCTCATCGTCTAGATCTCCCAATCAACAATATCATCTGTATCTCTCGATCAACAGCCTCATCGTCTGGATCTCCCGATCAACAACATCATCTAGATCTCTCGATCAACAGCCTCATCATCTGGATCTCCCGATCAACAACATTGTAGAAGCATACCCTGCAACATACATGATCTATTTATGAGATGATCAATCCCTATCCATTTAAGACACCATATCATTTATAGGGACGATGTAGTCCACTCGTCAACTTAGACAAAGTCTAAGTACCACTTTTCGGATACATCTGTCTATGGATCAATTTAGGGACCGAAGTCCGGGGATGATACAATCCCCCTCTTCCACTAGGGACCATTTCTCGGAGACATCTTTCTAAGGATCAATTCAAGGACCGAAGTCCGGGTATGATACAATCCCCCTCATCCACTAGGGACCATTTCTTGGAGACATCTGTCTACAAATCAATTCAGGGATCGAAGTCCGGGGATGATACAATCCCTCTCGTCCACTAGGGACCACTTCTCGAAGACATCTATCTACCGATCAATTCAGGGGCCGAAGTGAGGGGATGATACAATCCCTCTCGTCCACTAGAGAGAACTTCTCGAAGACATCTATCTACGGATCAATTCAGGGACCGAAGTCCGGGGATGATACAATCCCTCTCGTCCACTAGGGACCACTTCTCGAAGACATCTGTCTACAGATCAATTCAGGGACCAAAGTCCGGGGATGATACAATCCCTTTCGTCCACTAGGGACCACTTCTCGAAGACATCTGTCTACGGATTAATTCAGGGACCGAAGTCCGGGGATGATACAATCCCTCTCATCCACTTAGACAAAGTCTAAGGACCATACATCGACCTCATCATTAGAACAGGTAACCTCATCATCGACCTCATCATCGGAAAAGGTAACCTCATCATCGATACAATTGTCCTCATCATCGATACAAGTATCCACATCATCAATACAGGTGTCCTCATCATCGATACAGGTATCCACATCATCGAACTTACCGTCGATGTAGAAAATATCATCATCGATACCAGTATCCAAATATCATTATCGACCATATCACTCCCCCTTTCGAGGAGGGTCCTTCTGAACTACACCAAGCTTGTCTTGGAAGTACTCAAACTTTACTCGAGACAGGGGTTTGGTCAATATATCAACAACTTGTATGTCAATGCTCACATACTCGATCTTTATAGCTCCTTTCTGCACCATATCCCCTATATAAAAATATCAGATCTCTATGTGCTTTGACTTATCATGGAATACTGGATTCTCTGTCATCTTGATACAACTCTGGTTGTCACACAAGATCACAGTGGGGTCCATCTCTAAGTCAAACAATCTTGATAACAACTTTCGAAGCCATATCGCTTCACAACTAGCCGAGCAAGCAGCTATATATTCCGCTTCAGCTGTGTTGAGAGCCACACTAGACTGCTTCCTGCTAAACCACGAGATCATGGCAGATCCCAGACAATAACATCCACCTGATGTGCTCTTCCTATCTGATACACTTCCTGCCCAATCAACATCTGTGTAGCCATACAATCTGAAGTCATGATATACAAGATAATATAGACCAAAGTCTATAGTACCCTTTAGGTACCTCATCACATGCTTTGCAGCTATTAGGTGAACATGTCTGGGCTCAACCAGATACCGACTCAAGTTGTTCATAGAAAAGCATATATCTGGCCTGGTATTCGTCAAATACATCAATGACCCAATAATCTGTCTGTACAGAGTTACATCCACTAACTCTAATGAGTCATTAGCTAACATCTTCAAGTTGGAATCCATGGGAGTGGCCATGGATTTACATTCCAACATATCAAATCTTTTCAATATCTCCACAGCATACTTTCCCTGGTTGAGAAAGATTCCTTATGGACCTTGCCATACTTCCAGACCTAGGAAGTAATGCATCAATCTGAGATCTTTCATCTCAAACTCTGTAGAGAGCTTCTTCTTGCACTCGACAATCTATTTCTCATTTCCAGTCAAAAATAGATCATCCACATATAGCAACATTATGACAGGTTCATCATCCATAACCTTGAGGTAAAGATTAGGATTAACTTTACTTTTGGTAAAGCCCAAGCTTGTCAAGAAACTGTCAATTCTTCCATACCAAGCTCTGGGAGCTTGCTTCAACCCATACAATGCCTTTTTCAGTCTACATACGTGGGATCTTCTATCTTCAACCTCAAATCCTTGTGGTTGTTCTATGTACACTTCTTCTTCAATCACACCATTCAAGAAGGTTGTCTTCACATCCATCTGGTGTAATTCACACTTCATCATGGATGCAAGTGCCATGATGGTTCTAATGGAAGTGTACCTTGCAACTAGTGCAAATGTCTCTTCATAGTCAATTCCCTCTTTCTGAGAGAATCCTCTGGCTACAAACCTTTCCTTATACTTTTTAATACTACCATCCGCAACATGCTTTATCTTGTATATCCATTTGGAGGATACCGCACTTTTGTCCTTTGGTTTGGGAACTATATCCCAAACATCATTCTTCATTATTGATTGGTACTCCTCCATCATTTCCTCTACCCACTCTTTCTTATGAACTGCCTCTTAATAAATAGTAGGTTCTTGGTCTACAAGATCACACATCAAATGTCACATCCCTACTAATTTCTAAGAGCTCTTGTGGAACCTTCAAGAGCTCCATACTTTTCTGCTCCATGAATGATGTCTCTTGCCCATGCTAGATTTATCTTTCTTGATATGTTTAAGGTAGGAGGTTCTTGTGGTTCTAACATGTCATGATCTTCTAGTGTTTCATCTTCAGGAATGGGTGCATCTTCTGCAATTCTGGGAGGTGCATCTTCCACATATACTTCTTCATACTGGCACTTCCTAGATCTTTTGAGAGCTGCCTCTTCATCAAATGTCACATCCCTACTAATTTCCATATGATGGAATCCTGGGATGTATAATCTTAATGCTTTGGATGCTTCACAATATCCAACAAATATTCCCTTCTTTCCGGAAGGGTCCAGCTTGGTTCTCTTTTCTTTTGGTATGTGAATATATACTGGGCACCCAAATATCTTGAGGTGGCTCACCTCAGGCTTCTTCCCTGTGAACACTTCTTCTGGAGTCTTGAATCCAAGGGCATTGTGAGATAGTCTATTTTGCACATAGATTGTTGTCCTGGTTGCTTCATCCCATAGATGCATAGGTAGATCTTGATCATGTATCATTTCCTTCACTACTTCCATAATGGTTCTATTATTTCTCTCTGCAACACCATTTTGTTGAGGATTGTAGGGAGTGGTTAGTTCCCTCTTGATTCCAGCTTCTTTACAAAATACTTCAAAATCCTTTGAAGTATATTCTCCACCATTATCTGTCCTGAGTGTCTTGATCTTCTTTTCTGAATGATTTTCTATCAAGGCTTTGAATTCCTTGAACTTTCCAAAGAATTCATCTTTTCCTTTTAGGAAATATATCCAAGTCTTTCTTGAATAGTCATCAATGAATGTAAGGTAGTATTCATATCCACTCAAATATGTGGAGGGCATGGGACCACATACATTTGAATGGATCAATTCCAAAGTACTTTTAGTCTTTGTTTCACTCTTTGGAAATGGATTCTCGATATTCTTCCCTTTTGCACATCCTTTGCAAGTGCCTTCATGATCAATCTTCAAATCTGGTAGTCCTATAACTACTTTGCTCACATGAGGTAGTGCTTTGTAGTTGATGTGAGCAAGCCTCCTATGCCATAGCTCACTTGGGCTAGTGGCTTCATGAACAAGGGTTGCTTCTGAATGTTCCTTGAGTTTATATAGTACTCCTTCTTCTTCACCAATAACAACTACATCCTCAAATGCTTTTCCTTTGGGCCACATGAGTACTTGTCCATCTATGAATGCAATCCTATAACCTTTCTTATCTAATGCTGAGATAGAAAGTAAGTTCTTCTTCAAACCTGGTACATATATGATTTCATTCATCTTCAAGGGGGTTCCAGAATCAAGCTTGTAGCTTTCTTCACCAATTCCCTTGATGGGATATTGACAATCATCTCCTAAAGATACCTTCTGTGGAGAGGTCTTCTCTTCAAGTTTTGAAAGAGTCTTCTTTTGTCCTGTCATGTGCTTTGAAGCACCACTATCAATAAGCCATGTATCTTCTCCAGGTGTTACTAAACCAAAGAGTACAGAGAATAGAACATACTCTTTTGCATCTTCTTCTTCTACTTTAGTTCTTTTCTTTTGAGGCCTTTCCTCCTCTTCTTCTTCACTATCATCTTCTGCTAGATGTGCTTGATGTCTTATGTGGTGGAAACCCTTCTTCTTCTTTGAAGGACAATCTCTAGCAAGGTGTCCTAATTTGTGACAAGTGAAACATTGGAATGAGGAGTAATCTCTTCTTTGATTAGTTCCTCTTTTCTTTTGAAATCTTAGTGGAGGTTGAGACTCCTTGTGGCTATCCTTCTTGAAGTTGGATTGATTCCTTCTTTTCTTGGTGTGAGTAGCCAATGCTTGATCATCTTCTTTGAGTAAGGCTTCTCTATTGGCTACTCTAGCCTCTTCTTGAATGCAATCCTCCCATACCACATCAAACTTCATACTTTCTTTTCTGGCACACATGGTTTGAATGAATGAATCCCAAGGTCTAGTGAGACCATTGAGAGCAGTCATGACTAGTTCATCTTCATCAAGGGTGTCTCCAATGGCTTCTAGTTGTTCTTTGAACTGGGAGACAATTGTGAAGTAATCTTGAATAGATTCTCCTTGATTCATCTTATTGCTCTTCAATTGAGCTCTCAGGTTCATCTTCCTATTGATGTTCCTCCCTTCATACATTCTGGATAGGGAATCATACATTTCCTTTGGGGTATTCTTGGATGCCACTTGGGGAATCAAGTGGTCTTTGTAGAATCAACAATGATTCTCTTTTCCCTAATCAAGTCCTTCTTGTATTTTTCTTTGGCTTCATCTTCCACAGGTTCTGCAACCTCATCTTTGATATATTGGGAAAGATCATTCTCTTCAAGAATGAGACCAATCCTATATTTCCATGCCCATAAATTCTCTATACCCTTTAGCTTGTCCTCAAGCTTAGTGCTTGGGACCATCTTATCCAGGAGGTCACAAAAAATTGAAAATTCTTAAAATGAAAAACTAACCTTACCAGGAGATGGGCTTGACTGAGGCGAGGTGACTGGTACACTTGCTTTCTGAAAACTTCAAATTTTCACCCTTCAAACTTTACCTGTGAAATTTGGACCTGCTGTAGAATTTTGGTTCACAGTTTTCTGGTTTTCTGCAATTTCTGGTCCAAAAATCAAACTAGGGTTTGACTTATCCTGGGATTCTACCCACTCAAAAAGTTCGATCTAGGGCTCAAAATTTCGCTTTTGAGGAGGAGCATCCAGCCATGCTCTTAGATTCCAAAAAATTCCAACTTTTGCATAAACCCTAATTTTCATTAGAGGAGGAGAGAGAGGTATTTTCACCTTATGAAAGATGTCCTATTCATGCTAGCTCTGATACCATGTTAAGTTTAGCATAAATTCACAAGAAGATCACTGAAAGAAACACAATCACAAGATAGACAAATATTTATCCTGGGAAACCGTCATGGGGTAGAAAACCCAGCAAAGCTTTCCTCAATATAGATGACCAACAAATACATAGATGTAATCCCCAAACAAGAGCTCCTTCTCCTCCTATGCAGATCTCTCTCTTATGCGCAATTCACAAGTGAGTGAATGAGTGTGTTAAATGAGGAACATACCTCCTCTATTTATACTCTACTCCTACTTGTCTTTTCACCATAACTGGGCCGAATTCTCCTAGGACAGTCTAATAACCACAAAACAACTAACTCAGGGACGACCCCACTAGGGAGGTCTAATAACCCTAGTTACAACATCCCGATGGAGGAATAAACATCTCTGTATATATGATAAAGTCTTGAAGGAGGAATGAAACATCTCTGGAATAATAAAGTACAAACAGAATATCCTTAGAAGTTACAATATTTCAACATAGGGCACAATTCTTCAACAAGATCTCAATCAAAAAGAGGATTTTCACTCAAAAAAGGTATAAATAGGCTCAAATACTCTCAAAAGGTCCCAAACCAAATCAAATAGGGGAAAACAGGTTCAATTAGACTCAAATTGGGCCAAAAAACACCAAACTAGTTCACAAAGTCCCAACTTGGGTAAAAAAGCCCAATTTTTTCCAAACAAGCACAAATGTCTTCAAAAAGATCCCAAACATCAAATTAAGATCAATCACAAAATAAGACTCCACTTCCAAGGGGTCCTACACAGACCTAGGATCAACAGAGACTCCAAAACATGCAACCAAAACCCCCCAAACAACCCTAAAAGTGAAAAACTCACCTATAAGAGGGACACACTGGTGAATAACCAACACAATGTGTGTAACATGTAGGTAAAAATACCCTCCAATGACGTGCATGCAACATACATGTAGGTTAAAATACCCTGCAATAGCGTGTGAGTGTTGAAAGTCCCAAAAAATCTAAATGCAATTCTCAAATTGACACTGGAAAGGTGCAATAAAGTCTATAAAGAATGTTCCTAACCTGAAATCAAACAAAGACCTTCAAATATAGTGGAAAAATAGCCTTGGATACCCCAAAGCAGATAGGCTCCCCCCCAACAGAGTCTCTAGTTTCGTTGTTAGGGAAAGTGTTCCTATGGTTGGGGTGAGGCCACCAACATACTAGGGTTGACAAACCTACATCTAAGGTTATGCAAATAAAACAATTAAGCAAAAGGTTTAGGGTTTAAGAGGATGTGTACCTTACAATAGAAGGTTGATCCAAGCCTCTCCTAGAGTCCTCCTCTTGCTCTCCAATCAAGGAACCTACAAAACCACTTCAAGACCTTCCTCAAACCAATTTGACTACAAATAGAACATTGATATTCAAAAGAACATAAAATGTTGATCTAATAAACATCAATAAGTAATCAAAAGTGAGATATACATGCACACAATGATTTGGAAAGGGAAGAATGTCTAATCCTTTATTAATGAATGAAGCAAGTACATAATACCTTTCTTCAATCAAGGAACCTCATGAAACCTTCAATTCTGAATCTCCTGCTTCTCTCCTCCAAGAATCCGAACCTCCAAGCAAATCATTAGTGTTTAATGGAAACAAGGGCACAAGTGAGGGGGATGAGAGTCAAAATTTCTCCAGAATAACATTACAATGGGCTAAGTTCCCTTTCATGGTCCCCTCTCCCTCTCTTATATAGCAAATGAAGAAGATAGGTTCAAGGAGGAAGTAGTTACAACCGGGGAGATGGTTCCAAAACCACCCAAACCACCCTTTTTTGAAATTTATTGTATTTTATTATTATTATTTTTTGAGGTACATGCTGGTGAAAAAGGGAGGAAGGGAGTGTAACATGTATGTGAACCATGTGCCACCTCCGTGTGGGTGAAAAAATGAGGAAAAACTACATTTTCTAGGGTTTTTCACGAGGTGTTTTGGTCTCCAAATATGTTCATAAGATTCCTAACTATCAAATGAACCATGAATGAGGTAAGGCCATCCTACTGAGATCCAAAATATGGCTCTTCCATCCCTAATGTCCTTTTGTGTGACTCACAGTAACCTCATGAAGTGTCGTCATGTGAGTGTTGTCATGCGATCAAAAGGTGTAAAAGTGTCGTTACAGATAGAGAAGTGGAAAATTTCGTTATAACAATCACCTGCAAGCAGATGATGTCTCACCCAAGGTATCACAAGGAACTCCTGGAACCAAGTTTTTGCAGGGAAGAAGAGATGTGGAAATACCTTCAACAGATCTACTATTCATTCATTTACCGCTCAACATAACATTACTTTCACCATAATAGGAATAACATTAGTGAAAGTATCATATTATATCAACCATGTGTGACAAACACAAGTATTCATCACATTTAACACATGCATATAATTCTCTAACCAGAGTTCCTCATTCTTATTATCATTAGGATAGTCTTACATAGCTTACATGGTGCGCAACAATACTCTATTCAGTCATCAACTACCCAGCATTACAATGACAATACAATAACTACTATCTTCCAACAAAAACTAGCTACTAGCTCTTTACCCTTAGATTTCCTACATATTTATACATCAAAACATGGGTGGAGCTCATTACAAAGTGGACACAAATCCTAACTAACTTCTAACTAACTTTGACCTTCTGCGTGGTTTTGGTCCAATTGTTGAGTTGTCACATGGTCCATATATTGTGTGCGTCTTCCAAGATAGGTCCAAAACCTGCTCCAACACTTTCGGTCATGACTTTCAGGATGTGGGTTCTCGGAATATTGTCATGCATCATACTGTTGTTTCTAAATCAGTTATTTTGGTAGAGAACAGATCCCCTCACAATTATTGCAATCTTTGCTAAGACTGCAGTCCTTCCTCTCGACCAGCTAATGGAAGCAACAATAACCAGGAAAATTTCTCTATAGGTAGTAGATGGGATTTCTCACTGAATCCAAGGCCCTTTAATATGAAAGAGCATGTTCTCATCACTATCTTCTCTAATGTAGGGGTTGAAAGTGTGTATTCCATTCACATTATCAATGCTGTCAAGATTTTCTATAAGAAGAAGTTGGACTTTTTCATTGCTTTGCTCATTGTCATGACAACCCAAGTTCAGTTTTGACCATTTTTGTTCAAATTTTCGCTGGAGGTCAATGAAACTCCCTGTCGTTGGTTGTATGCAATATTTCTTACTGTTTTGTATATGTAGATATTGGGGTTTGGATGGGTAGGGATATTTAGAAAATATAGAGTGGATCCTATTGCTATGTGGTGGTCTACAATTCTTGTTCAGGTTTCTCTGTTCAAGCAGTTTTTCATAATAACCCTTACCTATAGTTTCACTTATTGTGTACTCCCTGGTTATCTGTTTCCCATGGTGACATCCCTATTATGGATCGGTTGGATCTTTCCCAAGTCTGTTCTAAGACAACAATTGGGTTCAGGACTATATGGCCTTGGCATCAACTGTCTAGGGATAGACTGGTCCACTGGTCCCTGGTTTGTAGTAGCTAACGTGGGAGTCAGATTTGTGTTTGTAATGTATGTGATAACACCATTAGTATACTAGATAAACTTGTATGATGCAAAACATTTACAATCTTTTATAAAGACATGTTCACCTCCAGTGGCCAGGAGCTAAGTCACAGGGTTCAACGAATTTTAAGCTTGGACTTCGAAATTTTCCGAACTTCACAAAAAATTCGAGTTCATTCTGGTTCGGCAAATCTCAATGCCGAACCTCAATCTGAATTGAATCAAATTAAACTTCATGGTGAATTTTAAGCTGAATCAAATCCTAAGCCAAACTTTAACATGAATTTAAAGGTGATTTTCAGGTGAAGTTTTAGGGCTTTAAGATATGAGGTTTGGGTAACCCTAAAGCATGGTTGCTTTTTCTAAAATTTTGTTGAGTGGTTCCCACATTACACCACATTCATTCTCCTTCTGTTGACTGAATCCTAGTCACTCGAGGTTTCGAACACCAGCTACCCTCTCACACTACGCAACATATCGAGTCTCGACCCCTTGTCTCAGGCTACACTCTATCGATGAGGCTCAGAACTGTTCCTATATCGACCCGACGACGACTGTCAATCTATCTCTCGGCCTTTGGAAATCAACATTGCCACTTGCTAATGCCGACGACCGGACTGCAGCTAACTCCCTCCACTACGTTAACTCTCAAACTCGAGCTACATACTAAAATCATACTGCTACGTAGCAGTTTGAAACTCTGCTCATTGTTAGTCCAGACTCTCTCATTTGGTCGAAAAGGATCCTATGTAACAAGCTGTTCACTTCAGAGTCTGAAATTTTTTCACCAGTGTTTGCTAGAAGCAGCGCACACCCATTGGAATTGGAATCCTGCTGGAAATAGCCTCGGAACTGGTAGCTCCACCCTCAAGTTTCAATGCCAAATTCCAATATCGATTCTCTGTCATCGACTCATATGGATTCTAATTTATGATTCCTGAAGGATATGTCATCTATCAATGATCTTCTATTATTTATCTACTGATCAGTGTTTTCATTGTTCAGTTTTTTGTTATAATTAAAACTACTAAGTCTACTCTGTGTCATGTGACTGTGAGAGTTTGAAGACTGAAACTATGAATCTGTTCTGTAAAGTCACACAGTCACCAGTGTGCACCGTGTGACTATACAGTGCAACCTGTAGGATGTTGTTTTTTATTTTTTGTTATTGTTTGTTCATGTTTAAAGTTCCATAGTCCACTGATATTTAATCTTTTTACTGTTATAGTACAAACAATTATATCTTTCAAAATGCAAAAAAAATTCTAAAATTTAATTTACAAAACACAAATGTAGAAGCATGGCACCTCAAAAGTCAACAATAGAATGATGGAAATATATGTAGAAACTGGATGGGTCTGGGAAACATTTGAAATGCAAATTATGCAACCATCTATTTTGTGGGTCTTTAACAAGAATGATGGACCACCTTCTTTCAACCAGTAATGGTAAAGGAGTTGGTGTTGAAGGTTTCTCAAGGTTTTCTATAAAATTGAGGGATATTTTGCTAAATGATTATGACAAAATAAAAAAGGACTAGGAGGTGAAGGAAAACAAAAAAATATGCATTCAAGTAGAGATAGATATTCCAAGTATTAGTTCTTATTGTTTTTTATTAATGAATCTCTTATGTGAAATTTAAAAATGAAATACTTGCTTAATATTAAACATAAATTATAAATTTGATTGTTTGAAATAAAAAAATTACAGTTAAAAGCATATGAAATAAGACATTATCAATAAAAATAAAAATAATATTATGAAAATGTTTAATAATTATTATTTAAATGTTAAGCATTACAATTTATAGTAATAGTGATGGAACCACCCATACAAAACCATGATGAGTGTCAAACCACTCCATTTACCACTTAATGAGTGGATCTCTTGTAATTACAAAACCACTCAATTGTTACATGAAAATTGTTTGATGAGAACTCTCCAAAACCACTCATCCACTAAAGACAATATGCCTAATACGGAGAATCAATTCTCTCATACAAAAGAAGAGCACTAGTGTTCCCACACCTTAAAACAAGATCATTGGTGCACTTATACAAAAAATGAGCACCGGTGCACCTTAACCAAAGAGATGCACCGATGCGCTTCTTCCAAAGAGAAGCACCGTGAGCATAGAATAGATTGCCGTCAACAGAAAATAGTTTTATGTGGGTACAAAAACCTTGTTAACCTACAAATAAGTGGAGGTGAAAACCCCTATGGATATGTACCCATGCTACACAAAAAAAGTATCATTTTCTTTTCCAAACTTGCCGCTTATTTGCTATCTATATATTTTGAAGAAAAATCCTAAAATGAATCCACCATTAACCTACAAAATAGAGGAAAAACCCTCAAACCAACAAAAACGAACAACAAAGCCAAATAGAAAATTAGGAACAATAGTGAAAAAGGAAAAATAATAGAAATAAAATAGATAATGGGAATAAGGGGTTGATCAAGGCTCAAGAAGAGCAAAACCATACTAATGCTGCCATCCTTCAGAGTCTCATTGATATTCAACATAGGGCTCATCTTGGATCTAATCTGAGTAATGTTGGTCAAGAAAGAAGAAGTACGGAAAGCCACTCTATAAGTTGCACTAGAAAGAGGACTCCAAGTCCAAGAAATGGTTCTTTGAGCAGGGTACATAGGGTATCTTTGTCAAGATCGCCTTCTAGCAGGTCATGTGATTCTTGGGATTTTGGAAGCAGCCCAAAGTACACTTCCAACGTATTTGAAAGAAGAAGGAATTTTAAAAGGATTCCACAAGGAGAATTCAAGAAGGCTTGATGGATAAAGTAAAACAGGTCAGGAATCATAGGCATATCTTCTTGGAGTGAGGAAATATTTTAGGATTCATGACTACTCAGGAAATGAAAAGGCCAGAATTGCTATTTACAATTTCAATGGCCAAGCCTCAATTTGGTGGGAGCATCTCATGCAAGTAAAAGGAATTAAAGAGAGAAGGATTAGTTGGGAGCGATTTAAAAAGTATTTCAAGGGAAAATACCTATCTGCCAGATATTATGATAAGAAGAGGAAGGAGTTCAATGACCTGAAATTGGGACATAAGTATATAGAAGAACATGTCCATAAGTTTTTGGAATTGTTTGGGTATGTAGATTACATCAAAGATAAATGATACAAATTCAAAGCTTCCTTGGAAGTTTGCCCCAGAATTATAGAGACGGGATTGAGTTTGTCAATCCACCAACTCTTGATGAAGCCATTAGAATGGAAATGTATTGTTATGAGCAGAGAAAAGGAAAATCAAAGGTTCATCCAGCATAGAAAGGAAATCCAAAGGGAATATTTGACCAAAGGAGAAGTGGATTCAAGCCTCCATTTAGAAATCAACCAAGAAATTTCCAACAAGGACAGCAAGCACAAAGTGCAATTAAGCCAATAGTAGCACCATAAAAAGGAGTGAAAGGACCACTTCAGTGTTGGGGATGTGGAGAAAACCACATGCTTAAGGAATGTCCACATCGAAGAGAGAACCCTTGAGGTTTGCATAACTTAGAAGAAACAATTACAGTGGAGGATATGGCGAGGGCAACTCCCCAAATTTATGCATCGTTGGATAACCATCAGGAAGACCATCAATCAGCAATAGTGGAAGTTGAAGGTAAGATTGCTAAGCAATCTATTTCTGTTTTGATTAATCCAAGATCTACTCATAGTTATGTTACTCCAAAAGTGGTTGAAATTGTTATCTTATAAAAATGAAGCATCATAATTCTTGGCTAGTTCAATTATCTAGAGGAACAAAAAGAAAAATGAGTGAAGTAGTGATGGAGTGCCCCATAGAGTTGAATGGACTCCTTATAAAGGTAAATTTGAATGTCCTAACATTAGGATCGTATGATGCTCTTATTGGTATGGATTGGTTGGAAAAGCGTAGAGCCAAGATAGACTGCCATGAAAAGTTCCTTGAATGCATTGATGGAGAGGGAAGGTCAAGAGTGGTGGAAGGGATTCCTAAGCAAGTTTCAGTAAGCCATATTTCAGCTGTGTATTTGGGAAAGTTCTACAAGAAAGGTTGTCAACTATATGCAATACATATATCAGATTCATTAGAGGACAAAGGCCCAAGTATAGAGGATAATCAGTTGTTACAAGAATTCAAAGATGTATTTCTAGGATGAAGTGCCGGGATTTCCACCAAATAGGGAAATCGATTTCACAATCAATCTTGTCCCAAGGGCGACCAAAATTTCTAAAGCTCCTTATAGAATGAGCACGTCGGAATTGGTAGAGTTGAAAATGAAGCCACGAGAATTAATGGAAATGAATTATATCAGACCAAGTGTGTCTCCTTGGGGAGCACCAATGTTATTTGTCAAGAAGAAAGAGGGGACTTTAAGGCTATGTATTGATTACATGAAGCTTAATAAAGTGACAGTTAAGAATAAGTACCCATTTCCTAGAATTGATGATTTTTTTGATCAAATGAAGGGAGCCAAAGTGTTTTCAAGGTTTGACTTGAGATCTGGTTATCATCAAATGAGAATAAAAGAAGAAGACATTCACAAGACAAATTTTCAGACAAGATATGGCCATTATGAGTTCATGGTGGTGCCATTTGGTCTTACCAATGCACCTGCCACATTCATGTGTCTCATGAATAGCATCTTCAGCAAGTATTTGGATAAGTTTGTGTTAGTGTTCTTGGATGACATTCTTGTTTACTCAAAGAGTGAAGAAGACAATGAGGAACACTTAAGAATGGTGTTGCAAGTTCTTAGAGAGCACAAATTGTATGCAAAAAGTATGAATTCTATAAAATAAGGGTACAATATCTGGGTCATATTATTTCAGAAGAAGGAATTGTAGTGGATCCGGAAAAGATTGAAGCCATAATGAATTGGTCTACCCCAAAGAATGCAGGGGTGTTAGATCTTTTATGGGTCTTGCAATATATTATAGAAGGTTCATTGAGGGATTTTTCAAGATCTCTCATCCAATTACGTCATTGCAAAGAAAGAATGTAAAGTTTGTATGGTTTGAAAAATGTGAAGAAAGATTTCAATGATTGAAGAAGTTACTTACTAGTGCCCCTATTTTGAAGATTGCAGATCCAAAAAAAGTTTTTTTAGTATGCAAAGATGCTTGCATTGAAGGATTAGGTGAAGTGCTTATGCAAGAAGGCTTTGTGATTTGTTATGAGTCCAAAAAATTAAAAGAGCATGAAAATAATTATGCAACTCATGATTTAGAGCTAGCATCCATAGTGCAAACCCTCAAGATGTGGAGGCATTAGTTGTTGGGAAGAAGATTCGAGCTTAGGATATATCACATGAGCTTGAAATATATACTTGATCATCCAAGCTTAAATTCCAGGCAAGCTAAATGGCTTGGATTTTTGTGTGAGTTTGATTTTGAAATCATACATGTAAAAGGAAAAGAGAACGAAGTTGCAGACGCCTTTAGCAAAAAATTCATGTAGCAGCCTTAAGTATGTGCAAATCAGATTTAAGAAAAAAAGTTCTTGAAGTCCAAAATAAAGATGAGACTTACCTTCAAGTAAAAGAGAAATTGCAGTAGGGAAATTTAGATGAAAAGTCTGAAGGATGTCAACTCGGAGAACATGATCTTCTTGTTTATGAAGGAAGATTGTATATTCCAAATTGTGCATATTTGAAAAAAGATGGTAATGGATGAAATTCATCAAATGCCATACTCTGGACATCGAGGATATCAAGAGACAATAGCAGTAGCAAGGAAACAATACTTTTGGCATGGGATGAAAAAGATGTAGCAAAATACATTTCTCAGTGTTAAAAATGCCAACAAGTCAAGGTAGAATATCAACATCCAACAGGACTGTTGCAACCTTTACCCATTCCTAAATGGAAGTGGGAAGTAATTTCTATGGTTTTCATAACAAGTTTTCCAATGACAACAAGGAATCATGATTCAATCATGGTTGTGGTGGACAAGCTATCAAAGGTAACTCATTTTATTCCATTCAAGTCCACTCATAAAACAAGTGACATAGCAAACATCTTCATGAAATAGATATTCATATTACATGGGTTACCCAAAGCAATAGTCTCGGATCGATATGCAAAGTTCACATCCAATTTTTGGAAAGGGTTATTTCAAGAATTGGGGACTCAACTAAATTTTAGTACAATGTATCATCCTCAAACATATGGTCAAACTAAGAGGGTGAATCAAGTTCTTGAGGATATGTTGAGGATGTATGTATAAGCCATCCAAGTGGGAGGATTACCTACACTTGGTAGAATTTACCTACAATAATGGACATCAAGCATCATTGGGAATTAGACCATTTGAGGCATTCTATGGAAAAGGATGCATAACTCCAGTGAGTTAGGATATTCCTGTAAACAGAGTAGTACTTGTACTAGAAATTCTAAAGGAAATGAAATAGGAAATTTTTAAAATCAAGAATAATTTAAAGGAGGCCTATGATAGGAAGAAGAGCTACGCAGATTTAAAAAGAATGCACAAGGAATTTAAAGTTCGGGATCATGTCTATTTGAGAGTAAATCCAAAGAAAAGTTCCCTAAAGCTGGGAAGTTGTGCCAAGTTGGCACCGAAATATTGTGGGCCATTCGAAGTCCTTGATAGGATAGGACCAATTGCATATAGGATTGCATTGCCTACTAACATGAGAGCTCATAATGTTTTTCATGTTTATTTTCTTAAAAAATATGTAGATGATCCTAATCACGTAATTGATTGGAATGTGATTAAGGTGGAACCTAAGGGAGAGTTCCAAGTGGAATATATGTGCATCCTCGACAAGAAGGTAGCGTTTTTTGGAATCAATCCATCGGACAGTTAAAGGTGCAATGGAAGCACCTTGGTCCTGATGAGGCTACATGGGAACTAGAGGATGCCATGAGAGATGCATACCCATTTTTGTTCAGTTTTGAGAACACCGAGGATGGTGTTTCTCTAAGGGGGAGGGGAATGTAATACCCCCATTTTGACCCTTGGAATTATTGGCTCGATATGTAAATATTGAAAATATGCGGTGTATGATTCATGACGTGGAGCTCAAGGTCAAGGCCTCGCTAGTGAGCACTCAGCTTACAAAAGAAATTATATTGTATTTTGTGGACATGTGCTAGTCAGCCATGGAAAAATGTAATAGTATGTAAATATTTATAATACAAATAAAATTCTAAGCTTTGGCTATGGAAGCAACAAAAATGAGGGGTTTTTTTTTATCCACTAGGGAGAGGTGAGGGGCGTGTGGGATTAAATCCTTTGTTTCCAAGTGTCATCTTGAGAACCCATGTGCCATAAATGGTAAACAACTACCCAAGCGGACTCCCTTGCTAATATTTCTTTTTGTTGTAAGAAGACAGTTGAGAAATCATCTCATGAAATTAATGAAGCATGGGCACAACCCAGAAATTCGTATGGCTGAGCATGGGCTCAATTTTGGGTACCCCATAAGTCAATTTCACCCATGGGAATTTTTTTTCCCTTCATTCCCATTCCATTGGGGGTCAATTGGACAACAGCTTTTAGTGCTATGCATTCCCAACAAGGAGAATAACATAAATTGTAACAAAAAATAAGGTATGTTTTAGACTGTCAAAAACACCCAGAAACTTGTGTTGGTCATGAAAACTAGTGGAGGTTCCATATACCTGAGATTTGGGGAGAATTTGGAAGTGTCAGAACATCAAAAATATTTGGGAGAACTCGGATTTAGGAGCGTGGCTGCACATTAGTGCTACCAGGATTCAAAAAATCAAAGAGACAATTGAAGTCTAGGAGGGATGTTAGGATATTCCTATACTCCATCCTAGTCCTACCAGCCTGTCAGTTATTTCCATTATCAGTCTTGCATGCATTTATGCATGCATCATGCATTTTGCATGAATCCGCATGCTGCCCAGTCATCAGGTTGACACCTCCAGCACCTAATCCCTAGTCTTCCAGCACTCGGGAGCTTATCTCCACTCAGATTGAGCCCTCCTAGCCAGTCATGCGCCCACTTCTCACCCACCACTTGAGAAGGGTGCCTTTTCTCACCTACCACTCCTATTGTACTTCAATTAGTGAGTTATCATTAGTTATTTCCTTGATTTAAGGCTAGACTGACTCTCAACTGACTGTATCACTCCGATGGACCTCCGATGAGACTTGACTGCCCCTTCTAACTCCAGATAGCTCCTCATGCGCCCTCCACTGAGCCTCCTTCATTTAGTTAGTGCCTCCATGTGCCAGTTACACCTACCACACTCAGTTAGACTCAGTTTGACTGATGATTGATAGTTACTTGTGCATTGATGACTCCACCAATGATGAGATAGACTTCTAGTTGTGCTTGATGACACTCCACTGATTTTGGATCTATCCATGCAGGCTAATTCGAATCACACCTAGTGTATTCAAATCCTGAGCATTGCATATTTATTGTTTTACTATTCAGATTAATGAAACATGTGTAATTATTTTGCCTCTATCTGAGCTCCTTTGGATCTATGTTCTACTGCTCTGTTCTTCTTCTATTATTCCTAAATTCTTTCATTGTGAGGTTTATATCATCTCTTGGATATACTGTGAGCATTTTCACATGGTATCAGAGCCATTTGAGAGTATATTCTACCTCCATTCTTGAGAGTTTTTTGCAGGTATTTCGAAGTTCCAGCAGTTGCAGCAACAGTATCAGTAGTTTCACTTTTGCACTCATTCCAGCAGTCAAGATGAGCAATTCGAATGCTCCTTCCTCTCCTATGATCCTCACTCCCTTCAATTACTTTAAATGGAAGGGTAAGATGAAATTACACTTGTGCAATAGACAGCTAAATAGAATGATATTTGAAAAAGATGCCATACCACATTCAGCTGTAGAGAGAACCAAGCATCTTAATAAAATGGATGAAGCTTTTGGATTCATATGCCTTCATATGTCTGAAGATCTATTGTTTCGTGTTGAAGGAGTGAAGTCTCCAAATGAGTTATGGACAAAATTGGAGAGTCTCTTTGGCAAACAAGATGGGCTAAGAGGCCACATTCTCGAAAATGAATTGGTTTCCCTACAACCTAGCAATTTCGAAAGCATTCAAGAATTCTTCTCAACATTTCAGAAATTGGTTGCACAATGCAAGCATTGTGGCATCACTAAAAGTGATGAGCAATTGGTGCTCTCCATTCTGAGCAAACTTGGATCTCAATTTTCTGTCTTTGTATCTACCTTACATTCTCGGCGAATGTCAATCCCTGGATGGAAGTTTCCCACCTTAACAGCCTTTACTAAAGCTCTCATTCAAGAAGAGGACAAATTGGTTCAAATGGGTGTCATCAAGACCTCCAAAGATCTATCTTTTCTAGCTGGAGAAGCCAGTAAGACGAATGTGAAAGGGAGGCAAAAAGACAAAGATAAGAAGTCATCTAAATCCAAGCTGAATGATAATTCAAGTCCATCAAAAGGAGTCTCCAGCTCCAAAAAGGACAAACATAAGAGATCTGGATGTCCCTACTGCAATAGAGGATACCATCCTGAGAAAGCTTGCATGCACAAGAAAATAGACCTACTAACCAAGCTTCTTGAACAGAACAAAATTGTTGTTCCAAAAGATGCAAAGATGCCTGATTCTGGAAGTGGATCTGATGGTCATGAGGATTGCCATGCATTGATAGCTATTTTTCCACAATCAAAGGCCCTCCTCATGGATTCTGGAGCCTCCAACCACATGGTTTCCTCTAAAGAATCATTTTCCTCTTTAGATCTCAAATATGGGCCTACCATTCACATGGGAGACAACTCTCAGATCTCTGCCAAAGGATTGGGTACAGTACATATGGAGCATGGCAAGTTCAAGAATGTTCTATTCGTTTCCTCCTTGATAGCAAATTTGTTGTCTGTATATCAAATGACTCACACCGGATCACCTAAGAAGGTAACATTTGATTCCGACACAGTTGAGATTACAGAGATCTCTACTGGGAAGACTATAGCGAAAGGGTTTGCAAATCATGTCTCCAAGGCATATGAGTTCCCTCATTTTCTGCCCTTCTCTCCTCCTACTCCTTCGGAATCTGATGAAGATTCAAGTGACTCTTCTTCTAATGAAGATGAAGATGAAGATCTTGATGTTGAGATCAAAGTTCAAGAACATTCAGATTCAGATCCAGAACCAACACATGTTCTCAATCCAGAGCCAAGTCCATTATGGGCTCACACACTCCTTGCAGCTACTGAGAA
The DNA here is from genome assembly GCA_027924585.1 of Larix kaempferi. Classification (NCBI taxonomy): domain Eukaryota; kingdom Viridiplantae; phylum Streptophyta; class Pinopsida; order Pinales; family Pinaceae; genus Larix; species Larix kaempferi. Next base: position 9,427,015 of record BSBM01000950.1, read on the forward strand.
CACAGTTGAGGATTCGTTTGATCACAAAACTACAAGACTTCAACATCATGCCAACCTTGCATTATGCCATCTACCTCTCCATGAGAGATGCAACATGATGGTGGGGTTCTCTCTTCCATCCCTTGGGAAGACTCATCATGATCCATTCGTTCCAGTTGCAGAAAGTATTCCTGAAAGACTTGCTTCATCCAATACATCTTCTACACAGTGGGAGGCACATCAGAAGACCAGATCTAGATCTCGCACCTACTTTGGCATCCTACAGAGGATCAACTTGTCAAGTTTTTTGCAAAATATTTCACTGATAAAAGCTTCCTTCTTTTCTGCTTAGTATGATGGTTCTTTGAGTTATTTACTGTTCTTTTGAGGGGGGGGTATTTTTCCCATGAGGTTTTCCCATTTCCTCGGTTTATGGACAGTTATTATTTTATCATTTATTTGATTGTATGGGTGACCTTTGGTCTTAGTTACCAGGGCCCAAGATGGATTAAGGGGGGGTGTTAGGATATTCCTATACTCCATCCTAGTCCTACCATCCTGTCAGTTATTTTCATTATCAGTCTTGCATGCATCCGCATGCTGCCCAATCATCAGGTTGACACCTCCAGCACCTAGTCCCTAGTCTTCCAGCACTCGAGAGCTTATCTCCACTCAGATTGAGCCCTCATAGCCATTCATGCATCCACTTCTCACCCACCACTTGAGAAGGGCGCCTTTTTTCACCTACCACTCCTGTTGTACTTCAGTTAGTGAGTTATCATCAGTTCTTTCCTTGATTTAAGGCTAGACTGACTCTCAACTAACTGTATCACTCCGACGGACCTCCGATGAGACTTGAATGCCCCTTCTGACTCCAGATAGCTCCTCATGCGCCCTCCACTGAGCCTCCTTCATTCAGTTAGTGCCTCCATGTGCCAGTTACACCTACCACACTCAGTTAGACTCATTTTGTCTGGTGGTTGACAGTTACTTATGCATTGATGACTCCATCGATGATGAGATAGACTTCTAGTTGTGCTTGATGACACTCCATTGATTTTGGATCTATCCATGCAGGGTAATTCAAATCACACCTAGTGTATTCAAATCCTGAGCATTGTATATTTACTGTTTTACTATTCAGATTAATGAAACATGTGTAATTATTCTGCCTCTATCTGAGCTCCTTTGGATCTATGTTCTACTGCTCTATTCTTCTTCTATTAATCCTAAATTATTTCATTGTGAGGTTTACATCATCTCTTGGATCTACTGTGAGCATTTTCACAAGGGATTAGAGGATGAAATTGCTTGATAAACCCAGTGTAGGAAGAAATATTTGAAGGTTTAGCAGCTTAGACCTTTCTATGCCCACCCTGAATAGCACTGGAGGGAAGGGGCACTTGAGAGACTGTGTAGCACAGAAGGGGACCTTCCTTATGTTGGGTGTGGTATGTATTGTGGGTGCCAAGGTTGGATGAGACCAATTGATATGCTTGTAGCTCTGTGGATGAGTTCACTAGCTTAGCATTCACCTTCGTTTCCTCTCTGTGTGCTTGATAAATCCAAATGTGTGCTGGATTAGCATGAGTGTGTGTTCCTATGGTTGTGAGTAAGCCTGTGTAGTTCCTCCTTAGTGGATACATAGCCCAGCTCAGGGGTGGCCTCTCAACAGAGAGATAAAGTGTTGGATAGAGTGCCTATGGCTGGGTGGAATGTTGCTCTTCCATATCCATATGCTTAGACAATTTCAATTAAAAGATAAGTGTTTATTTGTTAATTTATTGTTTTCTTGAATGTGCATGAATTATTATTATTATTATTATTCCTATGATGAGTATGCCAGTATAGGCATGTTGTGTGTGTGTGTGGAATGAATTTATTTTCCGTTGTGTATTTCATTATGCATATGCACACACATTTAAATGCTTATGAATTTTCTAATTATTATCGTGGGGAGAAATGTGGAACCCCCATAAGTCGTTCATGTTCCCTTCGTCGATTGGATTGATGGGTGGGAACATGACACTCTCTCTCTCCCCCAACCCCCTAACACACCAACACCCCATTAATTCTCTCTCTCTCTCTCTCTCTCTCTCTCTCTCTCTCACACACACACACACACACACACACACACACACACACAAACACACACAGTCATATGCCTCCCCCTATCACTAACCCCCCCTCTCTCTCTCTAACCCTGATTAACCCCTTCTCTCACTCTCTTTCTCCCTTGCTCCACTTACTCCCAATATCCTAACACCCCTCTCTATCTATACCTCTAACCCCTTAACACCCCCCTCTCTCTACCTCTAACCCCCTAGAAACCCCCCTCTATCTATATCTCTCTTACTGTCCCTACCCATAACCCCCCCTCTCTATGTCTCTCCTACTCCCCCTACCCTTAACCCCCCCTATATCTCTCTTACTGTCCCTACCCATAACCCCCGCTCTCTATGTCTCTCCTACTCCCCCTACCCTTAACCCCCCTATATATTTATCTCTCCTAATCCCCCTCCCCTTTCCACTAGCCACCCCCCATCTCTCTCTCTCTCTCTCTCTCTCTCTCACCCCAACACCCCCACTCCTCACCTATACCCACCTTTCTCTTTAATCGCCTTCTCCTCCCCAAACCTTAAACCCATTCTCTCTCTCTCTCTCTCTCTCTCTCTCTCTCCCTACTCCTCTCTTTCTATATCTCCCCCCTTCCCCCTAACACTTACTAATCTTTAGTGTCATCCTATATACCTAGCCATCCAAATATTTATAATGTTCTTAGTTGTTATCATCACTAACCAAGTATAATGCAACAATTCATGTTTGTTATATACACCTAGCCATACAAATCTTTTTATTTTTATCGTTGCCAAGCTAGGTCTAATGCGCCAGATCTTTTTAATTTTGTTATCACCAAGTCAATCCAAGTGTAACGCACCAAACCTTTTTAGTGTTATCATCACCAAGCCAAGTCTAATGCACCAAGTCAAAAGATGTTTATTCATTCTATATACCTAGCCATCCAAGTCAAGAAGCGTTCATCCTATATACATAGCCACCCAAATCTAAGTCAAAAGATGTTCATAGCCATCCAATTATTTTCAATGTTATCATCACCAAGCCAAGTCTAATGCACCAAGTCCCCAAGTGAAACGCATCCCGAACACATTCATTCACAATGAAATCCAAGCATTTTTAGCATTACAAATCACATATGTGTTTTTTAATGATAAAACGAGAATGTGTTTTGTTTTGGCTGGATTAAAATTTGAATTTAAATAAAATGTGTATCGGTTTCTTAGCACTATGCCTAAACCTCCACACATGCTAGTGTGGCATTCCTACGCCTATGTGTTTGCTTCAGAGTTACCATGCCTGTGCCATGGAGTGTGGTAAACCATGGCTAATTGAGCATTCCATCCATTTTTTTAGTATGCCTATGTTTAATTGTTGATTCAATATGATACACAACATCATTTTTTATGAAATTTTAGACCCGGGTAGCATTTTTTCTGCAGATTCCAAATATGTAATTTTTAATATATATATATATATATATATATATATATATATATATATATATATATATTCTTGTTTTTCTTGTGTCATGACTCCTTAACTCAAAAAACACACTATTAGTGTTTCATCCATAACTTTTTCATTTCTCAAGCATTTTGAAAAAAAAATTGTAGGGTGCACTAAAAGACACTGACCTCTGCATGCTATAAAAAAATCATTTCATGATCATTACATAAAGACCTTCAAAGGCTACACCCACACTTGGCGTATTTTTCTCGAGGTTCGATCACTTAGATAATTTTTTATTTTTTTTTAAATTAGCACTGCACTAGTACTAGTTGTTCTCTATATGTTCACCAGTTTTCATAAGTTGATTCCATTGTTTAGGCAATCAAAGGTTGCACCCACAAAAACATATACCTTATAATTTGTTCCCCCAAAACCCCCAAAAAAGTGTGTTAAAAAATATCAAACTTTAGATAGTTAAGAACATTTTCAATAGAAAAAATATATATATTCATAAACATCATTCAATTTCCTACATTTCAGTTTTTTAACTCATCACAAGATTCATTGTGTATGTATCTCAAAATATCCATGTAAGTTGAGGGATGCCTATTTTTTCAAATTTTTTTTGCATCTAACGTGTCAAAAGAGACCCTCATTAGCTTGCACTCACCCTTGTATTAAAATTTAAATAACTTGTCATTTCTCTTATTGGGATGTGCTTCATTTGCATTCGTTGTTATAAGTGTTTTGAATGATCTTATGTCAACCATGTTCTATCAATAAATGTATTACGTAATGAAATATGTGTACAACCCAAGTAAAGAATTCTAGGCTAAACTTTTTTTCGGGTTAAGCGGTGCATTCGGTATACTGATTTGTATTGATGTGCCTAATAAACTACTATGCACTTGTGCATATTTACTATATAGTGCATGTTGCTAAAATCAAAAGTTTTTTTAAAGGTGGTTCCAAACAACATGCTTTACAAAAAAATAATGCAACAGTGTGTGTTTCTTTAAAGTATGCACCATGAACTGCAAACGAACTTTTTTAAAATTATCAACATCAAGGATTAGGATCCAATGCAATGAATAGTCCCAATCAGACAAATACCTAGATCCCCACATATAACCACACAAAACCAATAATTATGCATTGCTTTAAAAAATTGGTTTACAACAATATAATACAAAAAATAAGCAACCAAAAAATTAAGGTTTGTAATGCCATAGGTAACTTTGAAACCCTTCTATTTTCTTGAAAATACACTACAAATATTAATAGGAGTAAATACCAAAAATAATGGATATTTCTGAATCAATTGAAGGAAAATTTGAGATGAATAAAATGAAATTACATATTCAAAATTTCTCCTCTGTAAACATTTTGTGACCTATAGTGATCCCTTACAAATTTGACCCTTTAGAAAAATAGACCCACTGCAAAGTCATCCGTGATAAATATCTCTTGCACAAGTCTCCCCTCTTAACTTTTGGCAAAAAAATGGAATGAGGATTAAGGTTTTCTTTTATAAACTCACTTTTACAAAATGAAATTCTCTATCATTTTTTTTGCTTGATAATTTGGCACATTAATGATAAGCACACATGGTTTTTTTATTCGGTTTTAAGTGCACCTTTAAGATTGTAGTACACTAATGCACCATTTTGACTTAAACTCCCCAATGAAACAATTTACAATAATAATAATAATGCAAACGTCCACAGTTAAAACTTTGTGTAGGTTTTCTTTTGCATAGGTTTATTATTGGTGTGTATCATAATTTGATGCACCAATGTGTTTAGTGTGTATGTGTGTGTGTGTATCAGTGTGGTAAATGTGAATTTGACGCATTAATTACTTTAAAAAGGTATTCAAAACTCTATTTGAAAGTATAATGTTAGATGTATCCCAAACTTTCTTTCAAGAATGCAAACATGTCAATTATAGTTCTCCATAGGATTCATAGTGATTATCCATGTGCCTATGGGATGGGACATTGTTCCCTTTGTTACAATACTAACCATCTTAATATTGGTTCCAACAGAATCATTTTAGTGCACAAATAAATTAAACTCAATTGATATAATTATTTTATCATTTTTTATATATATTATCATTTGAAATATGCATACCACAATAGTGTGAAAGATATCCTTTTAAATTATACAAATTACCACATGAGTGGACAATGTATCACTTGAAACTATAAAAATGGTGCTTAAGCTTGCACCATTTACTTAAAAAATATGTTTGAAATTAGAATGTTACATGCTTCTCAAACTTTCTTTAAGAATGTAGTCAGGTATTGCTTATGACCTGACTCAAATGTATGGAAAAGAATGTGTTAATATCAAATGGTCAATTCTTCAATTTTTGCCTTATTCCATATCGTTCCAAGTTCATCAAGTTCTCCCTTTTGGTTCGAACCAAATATAGATTTTACTTATATTTTGACTATTTAATTAAGTTTATGCTACCTTTATACTTGAATTTGAATATATGTGCATTGAATTTTGTAGGATCGTGATCTAGGATCGAGTTTGGATGCACGAGCTATTCCACCAACCCAAAAATGTCACAAGATTTTATCCAAAGTAAGACATTGTAGAAAGATGGTAAATGGAAATGGAGAGTCAGTTTACTCCACCAATTGTAACATCCAATCTTCTACCAACCATCATGGACCAATGGTACTTCAACCACCAATACTTGGTTATAACTAGAGAAATTGTACAAAAATGAAAACATCTATGAACTTGACACAAGATGTAAAATATCTTCCATTGGAGGAACATGATAGTTGTCTTTGTTCGATGGTATGTTCAAATTTTGTAAATCAACACATAATTTGATTTCCCTTGATTTTTTTCTAATTGGGACTATGTTTGCAGTTACCCATTCAAAATGTCTTAATATAAAAGTAATTTTAGCATCCAACAATTTCTTCAATTCTTTTTGAATTAGACATTCCAAAGATGGATGCACCTTCTTGTGTCTTTGTTGGAATGGTTTAATATCTCCTTTCCGGGGAATAACATGTTGTATTATCCTTGTGTAATAAGTCTCAAAGTCATCATAATTCTAGGAAAACATGTTGAAATATTGTTGAAACAGATGAATTTAAGCATTGTTCTCTATCGATGAACAAGAAGTTCCAAGGTTCACAATTCTAGGAACTTTAACAGTTCCCAAATTATTCAATTCATTATTCATGGAAGAGTTATCTATCTTGACATTTACATATTTTTGAAACCTACTCTACAAATTGAACAACTTCTCTAAATGAAAGACATTTCGTAGCATTAAGTTACCTTTTAGATATTTCTTTCCATCTTGGCAATTCTACATAGCTTTAAATGTGCTTCATCATCAATCACTGCATCTTTGAAAGTGTCCCCATTGGTTAAAAACAAGATTATGTGTTGGTCATCATTAAATACCCTCCAATTAGTAGCATTGTTATGGACTAATGGACTGAAAATCAATTCGATATAAAATCCATCATCAAATGGAGAAAAAATTTAAGTGGCATTAACCAACATATCCATAGCTACAGTTTTAGATTAAAGAATAGAAGTTTTATTAAAAACATTAATTTTATTAATTAACTTCTATACCTCAAGATGGTAACTTTTCAAATGAGGAAATAAGCAATGAATATCATTTTTTCCATGTTTCGTGATTATCTATGAATCACCAAACACTTATAAGGATTTCACTTTTAAATCAATTGTTTTTTCCAAACCTTCAATTAAAGCCTCATACTCATTAGTGTTGTTGGTGCATTCAAATTCCAATCTGCAAGAAATAATATGGCACGTTCTTTGTTGTGTATTTATCAGAATACAACTAGCTCCTATGCCTTCCTATGACTTAGATCCATAAAAATAAAAAGTCCAAATGTCAATATTTGCATTGGAGTTAGTTGAAATGTTATCTTCTACATCTACTATGATACAATTTTCATTTTCCTAAACTCAAGTGCAATGAAGCAATTTATATTTTTTGTTGATTTCGAAGGGTAATTCTTTTGTTGAATAATTCTCAATTTTAGTTTCAAGATTCAAATAAATTCCCATAATTGAATGTGTAAATTGTATAGGTTCATTAGATCCTTCCAAATCTATGATAGTATGTTTCATGATAGCTTCCATGTCAATACTCGATTTGGCACTCCCTTTGATGGTAACCACAAGTAAAACTAATCCGTAGCAAAGTATCCCTACAGTTTTTTAGACCAGTCTCTACTAAGTAACAAAATTTAAGAGTCTAGTATATCAAAACAATGAAGTTTATATTTCGATAAACTTATGGATCTAATGCTACTATGATCAAATTGTTTTTGAGTTCCACAATTACTTTTACATCTAATTGGTATAATTGTATAATTTGAGTCGAAAATTTCGTCAAGGTATCATTTATTTTGTTGCACATAGAGTAAGGCATTACATTCGAAGAGGCTCTTGAGTCGAATAGGAAATTATGGACATTATGATTAAATATTTCAAAGGTTAAAAAAAGTGGGGTTTGAGACTTGGACATGTTACCAATAATAACATCAAGTACGACAACCTTTTGTTTTACCTGAATTTGTTATATCATCTTTTTGCTTTATTTCCAAATCAGCCACTATATTTAGGAGTGATTTAGGTGATGTGCTAAAGGTCTTTAAATTGATGCCTCTTTGTTGTGGGATACTAAAAATTTCATAAATTGAAACATTGGCCTTGATTTTCTTCGCATCTTGAATTACATTATGATCCATGTTCATTATTGGTAAATCAAGCGCTATTGTTTTCTTCGATTGAGCAGGAATTGCAACTTTTCTAGGTGTTGCAGTCGGTTCTAGAGTAGAATTTGAAGGGATAGATCCTTTACTTATGAGTTTATAATATCTGAATATTACTTGGGTAGTTTGAATTTCTTATATTTTTATCTCTTCATCTTGCAATCCCAATGACATCCCACAAGAACATTATTGCTTCTCTAATTGGTTCTTCCTCTTCTACATCTTCCTTGTGCTCAACCTCTTGAGTAGGCAGTTCAACTTGCTTTTGCTAATCAAGAAATTGATTTATGACCAAAGACATAGGATGGATCCACTGTAGGCAATTCTTATCAAAATGGTTGGCATGAGTATATGTCCAATAATTATCTATCCCCGCATCTTCTAAATTTATATCAAAATTTGTAGGTTTGGGAGGCTTTGGAGGTGTGATTACTTTTCTGTAAAAGGGTTGATAAGTCCTTTGAGTTGAAGTGTCTTCAACATTCATTTTTAAATCAACAATTTCATTGGACAACTTCTTGACTGAGCGTAACACATTGCCCATGCCCATGGGTTCCTTATATTGTATATCAGTGTTTTTCTTTGCTAGTGGTTTGGGCAAAGTCGTGAATTTCTTAGCAATGACTAGGACTCTAGTGTCTTCAGCTCCAGGATTACCAACTAGACTCAACATTTCTTTTTCCACATTTTTAGCTTCTTTGAAATTATCACCTAGAGAGTGTTTTCCACCTCTTTTAACAAACATAGCAATATATGCATGGAGAACCAATATAATATTCAACGAATAACTTCTCATCTAGTTGAGAATTTGTTAAGAATAGTGATAAAACGTTGGCCAAAATCTTTTATTTTTTCTCTTTTGTCCATTTTAATAGCAATTAGCTCTTTCAAATCTATGCAGTGCGAGTTGATCCATCTTTGATTTTTCATATGAATGCTTTTTCAAATTCATCCCAATCTAAAATTGATTTGCTTGGGAGGTTGAAATACCATGTGGAAGCTTTAACAATCTATATGATCACATCTTCATATTTTATGTTCATTAATGGAGTGGCCATGTAAAAGTATTTTATGTGTTTTTCTAGGGAATTTGATTTGTCAAGGTCAAATTTGGGTAGAATGCACTCAAAATGTTTTGGCAAATCATGGATTCAACCTGCTAAATTCAATCAATCTTGGGTTATCTAGTCCAATAGATTAGGTTGATTATTGTTAATTTTTATAGCTAAAATTCTCTTTGCAATTTCATAGGCTTATCTAACAAATTTAGCTTCGAAATCAAGATCTGAAGAACTTGAAGAATGAGCAAATGAAATTGGAGGAGTTGATGGAATTGCATGTTTCAAGGGCTGTAGAATTTCGTCAAAATTGAGGCCAATCAAGTCACCCATAGTATCTACTAAGGTCTATTCAAGATTCTAAATAATCTTCTTAGTAGTTCTCCTTCATCTAGGAAGTAAAGAATAAATAAGCAATTTACCAAGTAGTTCTCAATAGTTAGCATTATCTACATTTCATTGTGCCTTATTACAAACAATTTTTTTTATTTTTATATCAATGGAGAGTTTAAAAGTTTTTGACCAAATAAGGGTAAGTGTTAAATTTGATTTTCAAAATAAGTTAAAAAGTGGTTAAAATCATTTTTTTAAATGGAATATTTTTTTTAAATACAGGTTCCATGTTAAAGTTTTCATCAATAAGATGGAACTATATTTTGAAACAATTTTTTTTTATCAAAATTAATAATAATAATAATCTATTTTTTTCACAGAAAATTATATATATATATATCAATCAAAATTAATAATAATAATAATAATCTATTTTTTTCACAAAAAATAAAAATAAAAATAAAAATAAAATTACATTGACTATATATATGCTTGAAAAAACATATATCTCGGTAAAGACATGCAAAAAAGCAACCTGTTGATTCAAATAATAAAATAGAGTAAATATGTCTGTGTAGTAATATTTGCAGTAAAAACAAAAAACAGGGCAGTTGATTACATAAGCATATTTATGCTATCATTACATGATTCAGATACTATAAAAAAAAATTGATGAATAAGCTATAGCAAAAAAACTCATATGGGAAGCCCCTCGAGATTCACAGGACCCACGTGGAAGGTCCTATGATAGTACTCAAAGTGATCATCATTGGAGTGATCTATGATGTGTATGTAATATGGTTGTGTTCCCTATAGACATGTTGACAGGAAAAAGAGTCAAAATTCCTATTAATAAGCAGAACTTCATCTAGTAAATTTGCCAAACGAAGGTTGTGGCATCAATGAACTTCCTTAACCCAATTTATAACAGCCAATGAGTACCCAAATATTTGGATATTCCTGCATGAAATCTATTCTATATTGGAAAATATGGATGGAGATTTAGGCAACTTTCAAATGGGCACGTGACGGTGTAATGTACTTTAACAAAAACAATGGATTAAGAGCAACATTAGAATAATAAAATATAAACTACATAAAGTAAAATAGGAAGAACAAGATTATAGAGCCTACAAAATATTAACCCTTATATCAATCAACCAGAAAGACAACAATGTTCACAAGCCTCTTTGAGGGGAAAACTCCAAATGAGCAAAGCTCCAATACAATTAGAATACTTGATAGAAGATTGTCACTAACTCCCTACCTTTATAAATAGTTTCTCACTACTAAAACCATAAGCAATCGTGGTCCCATCATTAATGAATACCAACTACCTTAAGGGAATTGTATAATAAAGATGACCCTTTTACATTGAGTAACCACAAACAAACTACCTAGTTGGCCTTACTAAAAGAAGATGACCTTGTACATTAATTAATTGACTCCTAAGTACCCCTAAGTAGGGAGGTTAGGGTAGGACCCTAACATGCCCCCCCCATTTAAAACCAATGTTTTCCTCAAGGTTGAGGAGTGGAAATTGTTGTAAAATTGGTGTTGGTTACCAAGCGACATCTTCTCATTATGTTCCTTACACTGTATTAGGACTTCCTAAAAAACGTGTTGGCATATTTGACACTCCCTTTTGTCCAATAATGCCCCACTTGTAACCAAATGGAACCCTCTTCATTAAGTTTGGGAGGGCTAGATTGAACATGGGAATTCAATGCCCCCACTTTATTCAAATAGGACACATGAAATTGGGTGGATCTTGGATTGCATCAAGAGAGCCAATCTAGAGGCAACTTGTCCAATGCATTGGAGGATTTGATAGGGGCCATAGAGGTTGGGCACTAGCTTCTAGTGGCTCTTTTCTTTGAGATATGTCTACTTATAGGATTGGAGACAAAGAAACACATGATCCCCTTCTTCAAAGGATTTCTTTGAGTCATGTTGATGTGTGTGTTGCTTCATTTTATTTTGAGCCAAAACCAAATTGTCCTCAAAGTGGTAGCGCTAGTGTTAAGAGTAATATCCAATTCCCAAACCTTGGATGTGCCTCGTAAGTATGAAGCATCCAATGGAGGTTTTTGTCCATACATAGTTTCAAAGATTGAGATTTTGGTAGCACCACAATAGGTGGTATTGTACCACCATTCAACAAGGGGTAGCCATTGAATCCATTGGCCCTATCGATGAGATGCAAAACATCACAAATAAGATTCTAGGACTTATTAACCACCTTTGTTTGACCATTTGTTTAGGGATGATAGCCATGCCCATTTTTAATGGGTGCCTTGTAGCTTAAGCAACTCCTATGAGAATTTGTGGTCTAAGGTGGGATCACAATCCATACCAATGGAATTAGGCATGCCATGTGATTTAAAAATTTGATCCATGGAGACGTACAATTGTGGACAACTTAAACATGTAGTGTAATGCACAAAAGTGAGCATGCTTGAGAAAGTGATCAAACTACCACCCTAATGATAGATTTGTTGTCGACTTAGAAAGGCCAACGACAAAATCCATGGAAAGGTCTACACAAATAGTTGTAGGGATTAATAAAGATTGCAATGCCCCAAGGGTGTTCATTGTTTCACCATTTTTCCTTTAACATGTCACATTCAACCACAAATGTAATGATGCCCTTCTTCATGTCATCCCAAACGAATGAGCACTTAGTCCTTTCATACGTTTTCTAAAATCTAAAGCGACCTACGGTGGGAGAGGAATGCAATTTTGCTAATATCTGTACCTTTAAAGAAAAATTCTACGCCAAAAAGATAATCCCTTTATACCTCAACATGTTGTGTTGCTAAGTATAACCTATTGGGGGGTTGTGCTCCTCATTTAACTCTTGGATGATTTGAACCTTGGCATTAGCCAACCAATCTTGGTATACCTATGCAATCCAATATGGCATCAGTAAGGATAAACCAAATAAGAATCCTTCCTCATATTTTTGAGACAAGGCATTGACCACCAAGTTTTCCTTCCCTACTTATGGATGATCACATAATCATAACCAGACATCTTAGTGACCCACTTTGTTTCTCTGGTATACAAAAAAAATTGTCCCAAAAAGTACTTCAAGCTACAACAATTTGCCTTAATTTGGAATCGCCTCCCAATGAGGTACGAGTGTTACATATCTACTGCATGAAGGATGGACATCAATTCTTTCTCATATATCGACTTACCCAAGTTTCTATCACACAAGTATTCATTGATGAACAACAATGGGTACCCTTCTTGCTTCAACAATGCCCCAATACCTCTCCCTAAGACATCAGATTCTAAGAGGAAAATCTTGGTGAAGTCCAGCACAACTAAAAGTAGAGTACTACAACTGGATTCCTTCAAGGCATGAAAGGCCTACTTTGCTACATCATTCCATAAAAAAACATTCCTTTTTAGCAATGTTGTTAATGGGGCTGTAATTCTACCATAACGCTACACAATTAGTTTGTAGTAGCCAATAAGATGAAAGAGACCATGTAAGCTTTTTAGTGCCTTTGGGCATGGTCAATCTTTCATAGCCTCAATTTTCTTGGGATCAACTCACACCCATATCTTACTGGCATTGTGACCCAAGTCTTCCACTTCAAAAGTACCAAAAACACATTTAGAACATTTGAAAAACTAGTTTTCCCAAAGTAATTATAAGGCATGATCAGCATGTGCCACATGTGCCTCCCAAGTTTTGTAGTAAATCAAAATATCATCAAAAAAAACAAACATAAAGTTGTGTAGAGAGGGTCAAAAAAGCATGTTCATAAGGCTCTAAAAAAGTGAATTGGGCATTGCAAAGACCAAAAGGCATCACCAAAAACTCATAATGTATTTCATGTGGGTGGAATGCAGTTGTAGGAATGTCTACCTCATCTAAATCTAGTGATACCTAAATCTCATCCAAGAGGTTATCAATGAGTAGGATGGGAAACTTATCTTTAATCGTCAACCCATTAAGAACACATAAGTTCAAGCTCATGCACCAATTGCCTTCATTCTTGAAAACCATGGTGACAAGGGAAGATTAGGCGCTAGTATTAGAACACATCATGCTTACTTCCAACAATTCCTTAATGACATTTTCAATTTCATTTTTTTGTGAAAAATGATGTCAATAAGGATGTACAATGGGCATTTGAATACTTGAATGAGTGGTATACCATGATCATACTTTCCATGTGTAGGATGTAATATATGGGGTGTTGCAAATACATAGTGATGTTTGTCCAAAACCAACTGCATATCAAAATGAATTTCTTGTTGGGAGTGACCTATGACTTGGATGGCATTGAAGTGGCCAATATTCCCTCAGAGACCTCTCTTCGAGAGCTTTTCCATATAATAAGACCTGATAATTTATGGTGAACCTACATGGAGACCTTTGAGGGTGTGTTTATGGCTCTCATTATTGAATCTCATCACATATAACTCCTTGAAATCCACAGTAACAAGACCCAATGTTTGCAACAGTTCTACTCCTAGAACTACATCACGTTGTCCCATTTCAATAACAAACATGTTTGATTCAAGGAAACAATTCCCCATTTGGAGTTTCACATTCTCACACTTACCACCACATTTCATGGTACCTCCATTGGTGATCATGATTTGAAAATTGTACACCATGTGGAGATAACAATATCTTTCTTCTGCTACTCAATGATGAATGAATTATGGGTGATGTCACTATTGATTAAGATAATCATATTTCAATGCTTAATATAGCCAATTGACTTCAAGGTTTGGGCATTGTAATTCCTAACAAACATGTAGAGAAATTTGGTGTTCCTCATAAGGAGGCCCTTGAGTGGTACTTCATCCAATGTAGTCTTGGATAACTCTAGCTTGTTCATGTCGTCCTCTAAAATTTCCTCAGATATGCCCAATGAAGTCATATATATGGAAAAGAATTTATGTTCCTTACATCTATGCCCTTTGAAAAAAAAATCATTACATAATAAAAAAGGCTAAGACATTGATGTTCTACCAATTTTGTTGAGGCAAACATTGTGCACCCAGTAGTAGACTCATAAATGTTGTATAAGTTCAGAAATACATGGTCATATCTGAAAGCGCATTAGGTTGGACAATATATATCTCATCATATACATCATTTATGAGTGTGTTTTTGGGTGCTTATTGATTTCCCTTTTGTTAGAGTCGGCTTGTGGACTACAAGGGCTGAGGAGGAGGTGGAGTAGGCATAACAAGGGTACATGGTCATGGAACAAAATTGGGTCGTTTATTTTGGGTTGTGGTCACTGCCTAGGCCTATTTTGCTAGTTCAAAGGCCTCCAACCAAGTAGTAGGGTGGGACATCAAGACTTGTGCTTTGATCTCCTCCTTGAAACCACTAATCAAACACTCCTTAAAGAACTCCTTAGTCATACCTTTTATTATGATTGTTAATCTCTCAAAGGAAGAAATAAAGTCTTCCATTGTGTTGGTTTGGCGCAACTTGGTCAACATCCCTAAAAAATGGTATTAGTTTCAAATCTAGCATAGATAGCCTTCACAAATTGGTCCCAAGTAATGTACCTCACATATGCTTTCCTATGCCATTGCCACCACTGCCAACATTCATGTTCAAATATAGCACCCCCACTTGGAATCTGAGTTGCTCTTCATCAATACCTTTAAGAGAAATATAATATTCCATTTGGCCTACCCAACATGTTGGATTTGAGCAATTAACTTATTCAAATCAATCTTAGAGAATTTGTGCATCATATGGGCTTGATTGTCATGAAAGGATGGCCTGTTGTAATGACTATTTCCCACTGAAGATTCTGCATGGCCCATCAACATGATCTGATCATTCCAAATGTTCAATTGACATCCAATGGAGCTTTTGAAGGAGGAAATTTGGTTGTGGAACTAAGAGTGGGTGTTTTGAATGAGATTGATGATGCTATTTAGTTTTCCTTCAAGGCTAGAGAGTTTGTTGATTTTGTCCTCCATATTGTTAAGTATGTTCATCATTCTCATGGCAATCATGGGACCACTCAGATTCATCAACAAGGTTACCAAAGAGCTACACCAATGCGATTAAATTCACATAAGGCTTTGGTTGGGATAGTCCCCCCACAATGGCCCAGGTAGGCAACTTGTTGCACTAAAGATTATTGTATTGAAGAAATTATTAAATTCTTAATATTTGCACTTGTGTAGGAATTTTGTTGCCCATGATGAAGAGGCAAGGGTTTGAAAGGGTCCTAAGAGAAAAATATATTTGAAGGTTTCCAATAATAGTACTTGATTGACCTTTCACAGCTCTAAATATAAAGGATTGACCATACCCTTAGCCCTACTACTTGATTCCTTGGTACAAGAGAGTTATCTCCCCAACTGCTGTGCTTGATGCACTATGCAACAAATGGTCGAAAGTATTTTGTAGGGGTGGTTTTAGGTATCCCTAGTGGGCTTCCAAGATACTTGAGGGTACATGGAAGATCAAATCCTTCTACAAATGGTGTCTAATGTGGTACTAATTGTCAAGTACCAATAGAGGTGTACAAGGTCATCGAACCAAGTGACCACACATGTATTACATGTGTGTATGTTTCCTAGCCACAATTAACCTGTTGAACGAGATCTATTTGTTTAAAGACGCTAGAACATGTCAATAACATTAAACAAAATTCTAAAATTTGGGCATGTGTCGGCATAGGAAAGAGTTCTTATACCACTTGATTGTATCTATATAGTAGAAACAATGAATTCAGAGCAATATCAAAAGAAATATAAACTACAAAATCAAATAAGAAGATCAAGAGTATAAAACTTGCAAAATATTAACCCTTATATCGACAAATCCAAAAAGAGAGCAATGTGCATGGGTCTCTTTGAGGTAGCAACCTCCAAATGGGCATTCTCTAATGCGATGAGAAACTTAGCTTCCTACCTCTATAAATAGTTTGTCACTACCCAAACCCTAACAACTCGTGGTCTCATCATTAATGAGTACCAACTACCTAGTGGGGGTTATTTAATAAAGATGACCATTTTACATTAAATAACCATACACCAACTACTTAGTGGGTCTTTATAAAAAATGATGGCATCATACATCAATTAACCGACTCCTAAGTAGGGAGGTTAAGGTAGGACCCTTACAGATGGCCAAGGGAGACATCCAAGATGCTACATAAAGCATCTAGAAATCCCACTCTTCTTTTAAGGATGAAGTGCTTGGGTGGTTGGTCTATATTAAACCTAAAATTGTTAAGCATATAATGTGTAATTGTAGATTTGGGAGAACGTTTTGGTCCTATATTGTCGTTGAGTATGATGTTGGAGTGGTATTTGGGAAAACGTGGATGATTCGAAGGTAGGGAAGTCAAGTAAGTGGGATGTGACTCATAATGTTGTGCATCTTGATAAGTAAGTGGGATGTGACTCATAATGTTGTGCATCTTGAGTGGGCCTAACGATTAATAACATGTCATCTAGGAAGTCCGAGGATAAGATATATACACCTTGTAAACTTTAATATTCAGCGCTATCCAATTCAACATTTTAGAGAAGAGCTGATAACCAATTTTTTTTCTAACTGAAAAAAAAAGTGATATCGTACAAATAGAGAAGAGCTGAGTATCCAAATTACAAGAAGGAATGTCGTGTTTAAGAAATGAATCATGTTAGCGTAGAATTCTGTAAGGTGAGATCGTACACATAAATGAACATGAAGGTGAAGAGAACCCCAACAAAATATAAATAATAATCATTAGTGATATTGCGGTAATCGGGTACGAGGAAGACTGTGGAATCCCGCAATTGCAAAGGTGCCTGCAATGGATAAATATCGATGGAGGGTGCAAAATTCAGATTTCTCAAACCTCTCCATCTCAGTGCAAGATTGATGTGAATCCTCGAGAGTCTGGTTCGCGCAAGGGAGCTGATGATCTAGTTCTGGCAAGTCGAAGTCATATCTAGGGTTTCAGGGGGAGTCGATTTCTTGGTAAGAGTTTAGACTTTGAATCCATTGCGGGAGCCGTTTGGGTGGGTGATTCTGTGAAGCCTCCTGAGGTTTCTTGGGAAAAAAAGGGTCAGGAAAGTAGTTAAGAAGAAGAAATCGCCGGTTAAATGACACTTGGAGATTATATCAGAGTTGAGTAGGCAGCGGAATACATGCGGAAGGCTCTGATAGGGAAATCTCATGGTGGAAAGATAGGGTTCCGTTCCGTGAATGACTGGTTGCAATGTTCTTGGGCTCCGATCACAGGTTACAGTCTTGTTTTCCATATATTGCCTCGAGGATGGATATTATTTATATTTAGATGTGAAGAGGATGCCAGGATGATTTCGTTCTGGAATTAGTCATATCTAGCATTAAGACCTTAGTTTATTTTGATCCTAGAGCGGAAGGTCCCTCGAAGGATTTCGATTTGGGTAAGGTTTCCTGGTTTGCCTCGAGAATTTTGGTCAAAAAAATCTTTACGGGCATTCGAGGACTCTCTTAGTAAGACTTTGGAAGTGGATAAATATTTCCTGTCTAGCTATTACTAGACCTTTGCTCGTGTTTTGGTGGAGATTGACCTATCTGAAGGTCCGGCGTAGACGATAGAAATTGTGGTTGGGGACAAATCTCACACCCAGGTCTTGGATTATAGCAAGGTCTCGTTCCATTGTGTTCGATGTCATAAATATGGACATATGGTTGAAGATTGCCCACAACCCTTCATGAAGAAAATCTGGCATAAGTAAGTAGAGCAGGTATCGGATGAAATCTCTAAAGATAGGGAAAAAGAGGAGAGATTCCATCAATCTCTATTGACTTCTCTTTCGAACAGAGTTAATAATACGGAGAAGGATTCTAATTTAAAAGAAGAGTGATCTACGTGGAGAATATGGACAAGGCTATCTGTGCCCTTTCGAATTTCCGGATGAAGAGAACCAAGTTCTTGTTGGTGTGGATGTTTCTTCCATCCCTAGAGGTTCGATTAGCTACTTCACATGTTAAGTGCTTTAATGCCTCTCCAGTTATTTTGGAACAGAGTAAATTCGGTTATTGATTCGGGTGAGAAGGCTAATAGGCTTTCCTTAGTCGATTCGGCTAAAGTTTATCGGGAGGGTCAAAAGGGTGGTCTCCAAAGGAGGTCCCAACCCTCAAGTCTGGAGCTAGATAAGATGTTGATGGGGGAGAACTCTAAGTCCTTAAATTTATCAAATAGTAGTGCTGGAAGCCGAGAGGTATCTATAAGTCAGATGGGCTTAGATTTAGTAGTGGATTATATTCCCAGTTTAGGTAGATATTGTTAAGACCTAGACCTGAGACTAATGACAATGGAAGGACTGTTTCTTCTAGGAGGTTGGGTATAGATTCCATTTTAAAGAGAGACTCCTCGACTGTAGGTAGAAAACCTTTTTTAAGCATGCACTGGACAAAGCCCTAAAAGAAATTCAACAAGGGACACAAAAATCCCCGGAGGGGATTCTTAGAGCGGGGAAAACCCTTGGATGGGTTCCAAATGATTGTGATATCCATCAATATCCGAGGTCTTGGAAGTCCCTCAAAATGCCTTTCCATTGCAAGGTTGATCAAACTTCACAAACCAAAGGTTTGATCTCTCTGGACCTAGGGAGATTATTAAAAAATCGGAAATTTTGTTTTCTGGATAGCAATGGAAATTCTGGGGGCTTATTGACATGTTGGAATAGTTCCCTACTGACTAAATTCTGCGAATATTGACTCGAGTATCTGTACCCAGCTCCAGTCCAAAGATTTGGGTCAAACACATTCAGTGATTAACTGCTATAGGCCATATCAAGACAGATTGGCATACTAGGATTCATTTTTAATCTTCCATATTTTAAGGATGAGAAGGTTATAATTGGAGGCTACTTCAATTTTACAGTGTCCAGATCAGAAGTCTGGGGTTCAAATGCTGGATTGGACAGGGCTACTTATTTCAAATACAAGCTAGAAGAGTCGGGTTTTATAAAGCCACTCAAGATGAAGCCTACCTGGATAAATAGCATTGGGGGGTGGGGAAGATGGTGTAGCCTTGACAGATTTTTGGTTTCGGAGGATGTTTTGGACAAAGTAGAGAGGATCATCTCCTGGATTGAATCAGGAGGCAATTCTGTTCAGAGTCTTCATATCGATACAAAATGACAGACCTACTAGCCCTTTCAAGTTCAATCAGATGTGGCAGGAATCTTTAGTGAGGAGGAGAAATTGAGGCTGAAAGATATGGAAAGTAGAAAACAAAGGTTATTGGCCTAGCGAAAAGGAGAATGGTGTATGAAAAGTCGTGCAATCTGGATCAAGAAAGGTGACGAAAACACCAAATATTTCCACAATTTTGTAAATCACCCGAGAAAGATAAATTTGATTTGGGAATGAGGCACACATAAGGTATTATAGTTAATAAATTCTCAAAGATCACAAAGCTGGGGACCTCATTTCCATAATATATTCAAGGAACCCGTCTGGGCAAATATAACTGAAGTCTTAAGGATTTTTTTTCCAAGTTTTGTTTCAAAAGAAAAAAACAGATGCTTATGGAAGAAGTCTCAAAGGAAGTATTATAAGCTGTCATTGCCTCTTTCAAAAAAAAGGAAAGTCTATGACCGGATGGGTGGACAGTAGAATTTTTTACATGGCTCTATGAATTATTGGAAAAGGATCTATTAATTGTATTAAGTATATTATGAGAGGTCAATAATTCGGGCAAGGTTTCGAGTTCGTTGAATGCTATTTTTCTGACCTTGATTCCGAAAAAGGACAAGTCTGAATTTTTTGACAAATTGTGGCCTATATCTCTATGTAACCACCTGTACAAGATTATTTCTAAACTTCTAGCTGTCAGAATTAAGAAAGATATTTTCAAATGTGATTTCTTAGGAACGATTTATTTCCAGATATGATTTCTCAGGAAGGCAACTGTTGTTGTACAAGAAGGTATCCATTCCATAAAGACTAAAAACTTTCTAGTTGCAGTTCTAAAACTAGATTTGTCAAAGGTTTACGATACGACAAGCTGGGTATCTTTAAGACTTAAGTTACTTATGAAGTAGAATCAATTATCCAGTGGTGAGATTGATAATCGGTTGTCTCGTCTGTTTCTTTTTCTCTCTTTATTAATGGTTTAACGTCCATTTTTATCATGCCAGCCCGAGGATCATGACAGGAATGTATGTTATCACCTCAATTTTTTTGGTAGTGGTGGAAGGCCTCAATAGAACCATCAAGGAGGCCAAACAAATTGGAGCAATTTTCAGCCTTAAAATTGGGAGATTCCTTTTAACTCACCTTCTTTTCATAAATGTTGTGTTGTTTACTAATGGCAGCAAAAGGGAATCTGGAAAGATGAAAGAAATTATGGACCTCTATGGAAGGGTGATAAGTATGGAGATTAACTGACAAAAATCCTCCATATTGTTTAATGGACATAGAACCATCAAGGAGGCCAAACAAATTGGAGCAATTTTCAGCCTTAAAATTGGGAGATTCCTTTTAACTCACATTCTTTTCATAAATGGTGTGTTGTTTACTAATGGTAGCAACATGGAATCTGGAAAGATGAAAGAAATTATGGGCCTCTATGGAAGGGTGATAGGTATGGAGCTTTGACAAAAATCTTCTATATTGTTTAATGGACTGGACATTGGTGTTGAATAGGGGATACTAACAAATTTTCCTTTTAAGGTCTTGGATAAACAAACAAGGTTTACATACTTGGGTTTTTATTGAAACCCAATGGTTATGGTAAAAGGGATTGGGGTTGGCTTCCGGAAGGGATAGAAGCTCATATCAATCATTGCAGCAACATATGGCTCTCAATAAGAGGTCATTTGATTTTGTTCAACTCGGTGTTGGAGGCAATTTATGTGTTTTGGCATTCTTGAACTTTCATTCAAAAAGGCGTATTAGAGGCTAATAGAAAGTCGTGCTTTAATTTTCTCTGGTCTTGTAAGTTGTGCTTCAATGTGCAGGTGATGTTGTAAAATCTCATTAATACTGGGATTTGATAGTGTTGGCTTTGGTGCTCCACATACTGTGGGTCTTGACTCGTTGACCTCCATATTTTCAATCAATTTAGATAGTTGTAGGGCTCCCAAACGTACCTTCACCAAATGCATATTTTCTTCTAGATTCGGAACCATTGAGGCTGCGTCCTCTTTTACATCTAGCCAATCGTCATTTCTTGGCTCAAATAGGACTAGCGCTCCATCGACTTGTTGCTCCACTGGATCTTCTTGTCATTTGGCTCGACGAAGGTCCCCAACATCACAAAGCTCAACTCTCCTTTGTTGTTTGTCTTTTTCAATCTTTTGTAAGTTGATCATTGGTTTGTACCACTGCATCCTTCTTGAAGTTCTTCTCCTTGTCTCTTCATCTAGCATAAACTCATGTTATATTGTGGTTGACTCTTGTCTTTATTCGTTCTTCGACATGCTCGCACTTGTTCTTTGTTTGCATCTTCTTTAGTGTGAATCGACTAAATTTTCTCATCTTCTTTTAGGCATCTCACGAACAATGACCCCCACCATTGTCGACCCCAATTTACTCTTGGTCGACGACGAAGATCAATGTAATCATGTTCATTTATGCAAGAAGAGTTCCCACTCTTCCTGTTTTTTCTTCTAATTGGTACAATTAGGTGTACACAAGGGAGGGCTTGTTTCTACTATGTCTAACACCCTTGTCAATCAGGAACTTATGTAATAATATAGGTATTGTACAAAGAAAACTATCATGACGGTCGTAAAAATTCTCTTGATGTCATCCAAAGAGATTCATTCTTCTATCGCTTGCTCTTCACAAAAGTTTTCAGCAATTTGTTTGACCCACTCGTATAGATTTGTGTGCCTTTCGTCAGTTAGTTTCGACAACAATATATAGTCTTCAATTAGTTGAGTCATGTGCAAATTTGTATATAAACTACTTTATCTATGTAAGTACAGACTCCAAAACCTTACGTGAGTTTCTATGAAGAATTGTGTCTTGACTTGTGCAATTGTCAATCTATTTCTTCGGGCATAGTTCCTCAAATAATTCTCTAGTTTTCTTTGCCACCACTCACGAATCTCTCCCTCACTCAACATCTACATATGCATGCAATTATTCTAGTCTTGGATCGTGTACAACTAGCGCACCGAAACCAATGTTATATTCTAAGAGATTACATAAAAAAATATCAATGGTGCAATGACATATCATACATCAAGGAATATACAAGCACACAAACATAGGAGGAGAAAGAGACACAAGCAATTATGGAACCAACAACTAGTATTTATTAATAGATGATTAATACAATATGATATTTTACATATTTAGATTAGAGCTATTTATACATTACATCCCACGGGTAGTTATAACTATCATAACTACCATTGGTCCATTGCTTACATTAGTCAAATGGCAAACTATTGTTAAACCAAAAGATGAAGGGGATCGAGCCTTAAACAATGTGCATGTTTTTGGTCTTTCATTAACAACAAAGAACTCATGAAAAGTTTAACCTAGAAGGCCTCGTGGAGACACATTATTGAGAAGAAATATATAATTCCAAGCTTCTTCTTGGATTGGATCTAAAATCCCAGAAGTCTATTAGAAATGACTCCAATCATTGGAAAGCACTTGTTCAATCTTTTCCAGTAATAGGAGAACATCTTGCCTAGAAAGTAGGGTTGAGGGACAAGTAAGATTAGAGGTGGATGCTACATTGGGTTGTGGTAACAAGTTTGTTCTTTCTAAAGATTCTATTGGGACTTTGCACAAACGAGGTTTTTTTTTTAATTGCATGTTTTTAATTATCGAGAGTAGCAAGTTATTCTACAGTCTAGTATGGGGCAGATGTCACGTAACGTAGCGTTACCAAAAATAAAAAGTAATTAAAAAAATTCACGTCGGCTCATAAAATAAAAAATTAAAACAAAATAAAAAGTAATTAAAAAAACCCATGTCGACACATAAAGATCTAGAGGGATCAAATTTTGGGGGGGTAAATTTTTTCTAGACATATAAAAATTTTAAGATTAAAAAAAATTACACCTCAATAAATTGGATCCCTCTTGGTGCTTGATAGATCCAGGTTTAAGATGGATCTATGGTGGTGTTAAGTCAACTAGGGGATGTAGTTTCCATGAGTATATGGAGTCAAGGCTAAAGAACAATAGTTTTTGTAGGTTTGAATGGAAAGCAGGCCAATGAGTGGAATGCATTTTTAAATCATCTAAAACATGGCATATCAAATTGAGAGATGAACTAGACTCAATGGCCTATGCCAAGAATAAGATTAAGGGAGAATATACAACTAAACTTGAACACAATGTTTTGTCCATTCCAAAAAATAACTTATGTTGGTGGTGGAAATGGGCTTGGAAACTTAAAGCTCTAAAAAAGATTAATCTTTCTTTGTCTTGCTCTAATGAACAAGGTTGACTCGGGAAATGCTCTAAAAAATTAACAAACAAGGCGTGGGGATCTACGTGTTATGTAAAAGTACTAATGCGATGATTATTCATTTATTCATCCATTGTACATATGTGAAGGTTGTGTGGAAGCAAGTTGAAAAGTTAACAAGGCTGACAAATGTATGGCATGAAAACTCAATAGAAGAAATTCTAGGTTTTTGGCTTGAGAAACAAGAATTAGAAAGTTTTAGAACAATTCCATGCGTAACTTAATTTTATTTGAGGATAAGTTCTTGCCCTCCTTTCAAATTTATGCATAGATCAATGTTGTGGCACAAAAGTGTGTTGTTCAGTATGCAATAGTCATTCCCAGGCAAATTCATGGGATAGTAATTGATAAGTCAATGCCTTGGGGCTTTTTCAATGGGGCCTTGTAGGAGAATTTTACTAGTGCTAGAGGTGCTTTGTATTTTTTAGATGTTTATTTTCTGAAGTTCAAAGCTGATATTGGGGATGAATCAAATAATTATGCAAAACTTATGGCTCTGAAAACTCATGAAATATTTCCAAGATTCAGATTTATGGCGATTCTTCACTGGTGATTAATTGGATGATTGGGGTTTCTCAAATTCAGAATGTTATGCTCAGGCCTTTGGGTTACAATTTTAAAATAAAGGGCTCTCAAGTTGAAAACATTTCCTACACTCGTGTTTATAGGGAATTAAACACTTCAACAAACAGTTTGTGTAAGGAGGGTATAAGGATAGCAGAAGGCCAATTGAAGTTTAAGGAGATTAGAGATGGGGTCTCTTCTTTTTCAGTGCAATCATTTTATCTATCCTTTCAGCTCATACTAGGAATTCTTTTTGTTTTTGGTTGTACTGTTGTTTATGTAATATATCACCTATATGTATCCTCACATCAAAGGAAAAGTTAATCTAAACAACTATACATATTGTTTCACCATGTGTTATGGCCACCCTCATATTTAAACTCCAAATTCCATTGAACCCCACAGAAAAGAATTCATATTAACTTTTAAGCATCTCCATTGCTCAATGTTACTATCACATTCATATGGAAAGTAGAGATATGTCATCGAGGCGATAGACTCACCTATGCAACCATTCAACCCAAGCATCTCCTCTTAATGTTCCCTAGTTCAAAGACCTCTCCTTATAGACTATATTTTTAGCAGTCACCACCACTATAGTATGTCAAACTTCTTAACAACACAAGTATCGCAACACTCATGGTTATCCTTTTCTTCATTCTTTGTTCTCATTACTCATTTCCTTCAAGAATAAATTCAATGCCTAGTCTCGCATACTAATTGGTTTCATAATCATGAAAATATCCATTGTTTGCAACTCTGTAATTAAATTGGTGCAGTGCAATGCCATAGATTCAACAACTAGAGTTCAAACTCATTGTCTAACCAAAACATTCATTAACCACGTGTGATCAAAACATTAATATTTTCTTGATTCAAACCCTAAATTTTATTAGTATACATTACAAGATTCCAAAAGATTAAAAATAAGGCCATCTTTTCTAACTTAATCATTGTTGAATCAAATCATTCACTATAAACAATATGTAACTTTAACCTATATTAAGGCACAAAAATAACATTTAACTTACATAATCGCAAAGTGAACGGAAAACTATTGTGGGCTTCTATATCAGCATGTCCATATGGAAATTCTAAGTGTTTTTAAAAAATTGGATGTTAGGTCTAAGATATTAAATCAGTGTGCCTTTGCTACCACTTACAAGTTTAAGCGTCATGATTAGTTCTAATTTGATGGGCCAAAATCCCTTCTAATCCTTTGATGTGTTTCCATGTTCATACTACTTGCATTGGAATTTTCCATCACAGAACATCCATTTTCATACTTTTCCTCCCACTCTACCCTTGTCAAACTTGCCTTCTAGCGTTTTAATTTTTTGCATTCCTTCTTAAGTTTAACTTGATAAAAAAGTAAACATTTAGAGGATGATTCCAAGACAACGCTCAAAATTATATTATCCACATTTTGGTCCCAAAGTGGGGACCATCCTTTGCAACATTTTTTCACGTCATTTATGGTGTTTAAATCATGTTGTAGTTGGTAGAATCTAGTCTACAATTCATCCTTGAACGTTCATCTTTCCCCTAAAATGTGGTCTACCCAACCTCCTATGTAACCTTATCAAGGAAATGAGATACTCAAGGAATAAACTTACTTTTACCTCAAATCATATTGGTAATATACTAGAATGAGCATGCAAATTCAATCAATTCATTTTAATCCCTCTATTGGAGATTCATAATATCTATATCATCTGGCTCGAGTTTTAATTAAAGAATCTATGAATTCAACTAATCCCTCTATTGGAGATTCATAATATCTATACCATTTAGCTCAAATTTTAATTAAAGAGTCTATGGATTCAACCAATTCATTTTAATCTCTCTATTGGAGTTTCATAATATCATACCATTTAGCTCATGTTTCAATAAAAGAGTTAAGTAGTGCTTTATGTCTTTAGAATAAACGAGTATTAAATAACACAATAATCACAAAATTGCACTTATCTATCACAAGAGCTGAAATGCATGGAATGGATGTTGTGGAATGCCTTTCCTCCAAGCCATAGGCAGTCCAATGGGAATTCCACCCCTAAGTTAGGACAATAGAATGACATAAGCTAAGGTCTCCTCCAACTTTCATCCTCATAAGCCATTACATTCCAACCTCATGGAATTCTGTTCATAACCATACCAGAAACCATACCAGATCTTCCCAATAGGTCAAAGCTACATATTCTCTTCACTGTCATAAGCCATTACATTCCAACCTCACAGAATTCCGTTCATAACCATACCAGATCTTCCCAATAGGTCAAAGCTACATATTCTCCTCACATCAGTGAGGAGAGGGATCTGTTGATTCCAATAGTCAGAGTCAAAGAGAGTATACTAACTCTCCTTGCTTATGTGACCAGAGAAATCTTGTGCGAGTACTCTTAAGCTGATGTGACAATGATGAAGTCAAAGTGCTTCTGTCATACTAAAAGGTGATCAAACTTGAAAATGTTTGTTTTATTGGAAGTTCCTTCTCCCCTTTAATTTTTATCCAGCAGCAGCATGACAAAGAAAATGAAAATGGTTGGTTCTTATCTACTCTCAGACTGGTCTAAATACATTTTTGCAATTGTAGCATGTAAAGCCACTCCAAGAGGAAGCACTTCTTCATCTAAGAAAAAATGAGGCGAATGAACTGAATGGATTGAGCCAATGCTCTCATTTCTCACACCAATCGAAAGAAAAGCACCTGGTATTATGTGTGTATAAAACGCAAAATCTTCTGCTCCCATTACCGGATCTGCATACTTGACATTATGCGTCCCAAGCAAAAATTTTCCAACCTTTTTAACATGATTATACAGCTTTTCGTCATTGACAGTGGGAGGATATTCAGGGCGTAGATCTTCTCTAAAGTCAATAAATCCTGTGCACCCATTTACAGCAGCCTGTTTCTCTATAATCTTCACAAAAACAATTGTATCAGTAGGTTACTTTGTCCTTGATATTCTTATCCGTCAGATGGTTTTTTATAAAAAACAATTTAGTAGGCACATAAGATCAAGGTTAGCCTTATCCTGCAAATAAGGAAACTTACCTCCTTAATTCTTCTCTTTAGCTTAGCAAGTCCATCAGATGTAAGGCTCCGTAAAGTGCCTCCAAATCTAACTTTGTTTGGAATGATATTGAATCCTTTACCACCATCCATGAATGTTACTGACACTACCTTCATGGACAAGAAAAAAAAGTGTTTCCCTTTGGTAATTCAGGCATTGGCAATATAAGTACCTTTCATTACTTGCAAAAAATTCAGTGTTGTACAGACAGAACAAATCCAGTATTTCAGGAGATTGAGCAGAACAAATCAAATTTCGTCGAAAACAAATCCAGCCAAAGAATATCTCCATAATAGCCAGCATACTTGTGTTTATAACTATCAACCTAAGTCACCTGACACGAGACACAAGTGTCCTCAAAATACGAGTGTCCCCACGGGACACGGTGACCCCCGGAATCAGGACACGAAGGACACGTTTTATATATATATATATATATTTTAAAATATATTAAAATTTAAAAATATAGAAAGTAGAACATTTACAAACTATAAAATAAAAATTTGAGGAAAGTATCAAATTGAAATCTATTAAATATTTATCAAATTTATTTGATAATATATAGAAACTAACTTTAAAATATCGAACACCTTCCTTACTAAATGCAAAAATGATTTACATAGTTGGCAACAGAACTTACCCTTTGGTGAGTTGGATTTGATACCTTGATCACTCTAGTCAGTTGCCCCGATGTTTGGTCTTGATTGTGGAGAATCCCCCTAGTTGCTTGAGTTGTGTTGGCTAAAACCTGAAGCAAATTGTACTACCAACATTACATGTGGAAACTATTGTTATATCTCTTCTGAAATCCCATGGAAATACTTTTAAAAATGTGCTTTTTAGCACAATGAAAAAGGGCTGTGAAATTAAATGAACTGAAATGAATGCACCGCGGATGAAAGCTGCGATTATAAGCACATGCAAAATCCCAGAGGGGTCCTAAAAGGCCTAAAAGAGCAGTGGTTAAATGTATGCCAAATCCAAGGACTGTTGGCCAGGAAATTGAATGTAATGATTAATTCCTCACGAAGCCTACGGGTTGTGATGTGAGATGGAGTAAGGGACAGCTAATTCAAAGTGTCCCCTAGAACCTCAAGTTACGGTTAGCCAGGCACCCAGTCATGGCGGTTCTAGAAAAGATCCTCACAAAGTTGATTCAGCTTGGATGTGAGTTGTAGACATTTGCCAAGGTTGAATAAGCACCTCTCTAAACAACTTATTCCATTTGTGAGACACTGCCATTCCCTGTGTGTTTATTATCCAACATATGCTTAAGTGTGTATTCCCTTTCCCTTATCCAAAGTATCACAGTGTTGAGTCAGTCAAGTCATCCCGTTATCCTAGCCTTGCACCCTTCACCCTCACCCTTTGCTAGCAAAATGTTCATGTCTACAGAATGAGTATATCCTTGAGGTTCTATTTTGAGTAAGTGATTATTTAAACTTGTATTTAATATAATTATTTATTAACTGCCAGTGAAATGATGCTTAATACTTTAAGTCTTGCTATTAAAATTGATTAAAAGAGCATGCCTTAACCATTTGCACTTGTAGCAGCAGGCTTTTCTAGCCTGGGTCATATTTTGATCAGTTTTGACCTGGTCAAACCTAGTTTGACCAAGTCAACCATGGGATCCTAGATGAGTTGGATCAGTGATGCTATATGATGATGATTTATGGTATTTTGATACACCCATGATGGTTCCATATAGTGGGCATAGGTTTCAGATGATGGTTGATATACTCTTATTGGTTATTATTATGATTAGACCATTTATTTTTATGTTGTCCAGGTATGGCTGAGGCTACAGATGATCATGCAGGTTGCCACAAGGTGTATGGTTACTCATCTCTAGTAGATTTGGACCTTCTGAGTTCATTGAGACACTTAGTTATAAGTTACAGGCACTTCCAATGATGATATAGTCATATTTCCACTTTTCTCCAGTTTTGCGATGCAGAAATGGCCTGTCCAGCAGTTGCATTAATGTGGCACGTTCTCCTAGGGTGCTACAGAGGGGATGGGGATCCAGCCACTTGTTATTACCATATTACCCCATCTCCAAACATGATGGTGCAGTCTAATTTGTGTCCGGGACACCAGGCAGAGAGCTACAGGCACTTTGATGTTTTCCAGAGGATTTTTGTGGAATAAAAATGGGATAAAAAGGTCACTGAGGAATTCGATTTGGGCAAATGAGGCAAGGTATTGGCATGAGGTTTGTTCAGAGGTCACTTGTGATGTATTCCACACCTTCCAGCTCATCTTTCATTAGTCAGTGGGGTCCACACACTCTCCAAGTTGTTATTTGATGTATTATTCTCTCATTGAGGGGGGCCACGATTTGGTCATATGGTCACTTTGACATGTTATTGAGTCATATTTTATATCATTGTGCCATGGGGTGATGCTAGTGAAGGATATTAAAACCTCCTAGCCCCCACCATGTGCTTTTTCACTTGTCCTAGTCATCTCTTATGTGGTACGACCCCCCTAGGGCCTCCTTAGTGAGTGCGCACCCCCTTTAGTGAGTTGATCCATGTTGATCCATGTTTCGACTCATCATAGCCGTTGATTATATTGTATTTATCTTTTGATCTCAACCACTCGTTCATAGAGTGGTTAGGGTTTTGGTCTCTCTCTCTCCTATTTAAGGAAGAGACCCCCTCATTGTAAAGGCACCTTTGGGGTCTGGAAATATTGGGATAAAATAATATTGTAGATCTGCTTCTCTGGCCTTGATGGATGCTCTTGCAAGTTGAATATACAATTTTTTCTCTATGTTATCATTGTGGATCTTGTTGCTCCAAACGTTTTCTCTGCAGGGAGGCCGTGTGGAAGAAGAGGAGGACGACTTGAGGGGACGCTATTGTGGGGAAACCCCATATATTACCTTTGGATCGATCTTTGTCTTAGGGAGTATCATTATTGTATCTTCGTGACATAGTTGATGCTACTTGTTTCATCTTTTCTTCCTTATAGACATTTCCATGCTAAATTGATTCTCATATAGATTGTTTTTGGCAGGGAAAGGGCACACTTGTCACTCTAGAGGGATAGCAATTTCACTTGGAGGAGCTGGATCTCACTCTTGATTGCCTCACTGAGGAAGGATTATCAATTTGCAAGGTAGCCGCAAGATTTTGAGGTAAGATCTACAAGGTATGTATCTATTTTCATGCATTTTACCCATTGGTCACTTCAAACCCTCATATCTTAAAACCCTAGTTTTTAGATCTGATAGATCTGGCGATTATTTGGGCTTAATAATTAAAACCCACCTCATAATAAATTAATTAACCTTGGAGACCAAATTTGGTGGGAATCCAACTCCATTTACCCCCTGATCTAAGGCACTGGACCTCTCTAAGGGAGGTCACACTTGTGGGTTAGTGGGCTTTTTCTAGATCTATCATTTGGGTGTTGCTTGTTCCTCATTAAAACATTAGATCTATAGTATAGCCACCCTTCTAGTGCCATTGCAACTTAAACTTTGCCTTGTGGGCCCCATTTCACTCACTTTCCATAATTTAAGAGTGGGCCCCACTTGGGTCTTTAGATTGGCATTAGATCCATCTAGATCTATTCATTTAAACTCATATGTGGCATTTTCATTCCTTGGTTGAGCATTTTTCCTTTCTATAAGCCTCCTCAACCAAGCCCTAAGTCCATGTGTCCACTTACATTTCCTAGATCTAGATCCTTTCACTCTTGATCTCATCCTCTTTTAACTTCACATTTCCTTAGGAGGTCTAGAGTAGGTTCGCTAGCCTTCATTGATTGGCTAGAGTCTCCCCCTTTGTCTTGCTTAGGCTTGATCTAAAGTGAAGAGTGCCTCGGTTAGCGTGACAACCATTTACCTTAGGAACCGTGGCATCTCTTGGGTCACCTTTTTAGTTGTTCGTCGCCTCTACCATGCTGAATAGGATCACCTTTTGGGACAACTACAAGTTGTGTGATAACATTTTTGGCGCTGTGACCGGGGAGGTAGAGGCTTACCTTAGGTGTCTACGAGTGTCTGTGCGTATTTCATATCTTATCGCATCCGGTCTTGTAACTTAGATGGTTATCATTTACATTCCTAAATCATACATAACCATCTCATTTCACTCATCTCTCCCTGCTTTTAAACGACATATCTTTCGGTAGGCTAGAGTTAAAGTCTACCTGGTGACTCCTAATCGTGACTCCGCTGAGGAACGACCTCATAGACATCCTTACGATCTCAGAAGTAAGGCTAACACGAATCAATCGGAATGAACCCCGCTTACATATCATAGAAGAGATTCGAAAGCCCAATCATCTAGCTTCTTTTGGAAAATTGTAAATTTTGATTCTCCAAATCGTTTCTTGGGATCCCCTTCAACTAATCCAATTCCTCTTGTATCTCCGTGTCATCAAGTAAATCCAATGGATTGAGCAAATCAAACTCCTCCAGCAAATAATCCTCCAGTAGCTCGAAGATTTGGGAACAAATCCCTGGTTCACCCCACGATATGCTCGACAAGTATTTTGAAAAGATTCCTAAGTCTAATGGGAATTGTGCGACCTCCATCGAGGACCACATTGAGAATGTCTGGGCTCATATGGAAGCTTATGGGTCAAAAGAAGAAGATGTGTACATGAGGGGCCTTTTTGCATCCCTGGAGGGTGATGTTCGTAAATGGTTTGACCGTTTGCCTACATCATCAGTCATGGGATACAATGCCTTCGCTGAAAAACTTAAGCATGAGTGGTCAGTCAACTTGGACGGATGTTTCCTTTTGAACCAGCTCTTTGAAATCAAAAAGAAAGAAAACAAGTCAGTCCATGAATTCAACCTCCGTTTTGACAAGATTGTGGCCAATATCCCTGGTCATATTAGGCCTAAAGAACAAGCAATGTTGATTCATTACCTCAACTCATTTGAAGGTTACCTTGGATACCACCTTAAAGACAAAGACTTAAAAGAAGCACAAGAAAACACTAGAAGGGCTTAAGCAAATGCTGCCTCCATGGGCAAGCAAAATTTCTTTGATTCAATCAATGCTTCATCCTCTAGATATGAACCCAAGGCTAAAAAGGGAAAATAACCAATTAAAGATCCCAACAATATGATGGAGAGTATGCAAGAAATGATGAAAAATTTAACTCTCCTGACTAGGGATCTAGATAAGAGTAAAGAAGCTGAGAAGTATAGGCAACCCTATGGCCCAAAACCTTATTGGAACCCTCAAAAGAGGCCTAACAATGATGATAATAGAAGAAACCCTGTGAGCCAAACGTCGCCTGAACCTCTTGGAATTAACTGGTTAGAAGAACAAAAAGAGGATGACCTGAGTATCCCACTCATAGTGAAGATACCCAGGATTCTCCGAGAAACATTAATTGGGTCGATAATTTAGATTTTGATAAAGACTTTGGACGAATTTTAATAGATCAAGAAGAAGAAAGTGAAGAAAGTCCTAGTCCTAATTTCCCGTCTATGCCACATAACAGCCTGAAAGTAGTGGCCAAGCTCCTATTAGGATATATCAAAGAAGAAAGGATGGCCAAAAGCCTCCCCCTTTCATCGAGAGAAAGAATAGTGAGCAGCCTAGCCCAATGAGTGAGCCAACTTCTATTCTCCCTAATTATGACCTAGACATCAACATTGAGAAAGAATTGGACAGAGTTATGCATAACATTCCACTCATTGAACTTATGAAAATCCCATCCATTAAAGAATAACTGGTAGAATTTTTCAAGAGTATCCCTGAGACTACCACCAGTCATGGTAAGGATCAACCTCTTCCAAACTTGGCACCTAGTGCTATGGTTGAAGAAGAGGAGGATCCTCCCATCAACATCCAGACAGCCTTGTATGAGAGGAAGAATGGTGGTCAACAGCCTTTCTATCTTACACTTCACATAGGAGACCTCCTTCTTCATAATTGTATGCTAGATTCTGGGGCTTCCATGAATGTCATGCCATTACAAGTTATGGAAGCCATGGGATTAAAGATAACTAGGCCTTACGGGAATGTGTGTGGAATCGACTCGAGACCAGTGCATGTTTTTGGTTTAAATAAGAACTTGAGAGCTGACTTGTTTTCATGCCCCAATATATCTATGCTTATGGACATAGTAGTTATAGATTTGCCCCCAGTCTACGGAATGCTTCTGTGTAGAAAGTGGTCCGCTAGACTAGGGGGACATCTTCAAATGGATTTATCATACGTTACTA
The DNA here is from genome assembly GCA_027924585.1 of Larix kaempferi. NCBI lineage: Eukaryota > Viridiplantae > Streptophyta > Pinopsida > Pinales > Pinaceae > Larix > Larix kaempferi. The sequence continues at coordinate 9,460,979 of BSBM01000950.1, forward strand.
TTCCTAACTCTGATGGGTCTTTAGTTATGATATATCGGTAGCCATTTTACGATGGTCACCTTGAAAGTTAGGAGGATGGTGTAAGGAACATGTATGGTGAGGGAGAATTATTGCCTGAGGGTATTTTCATGGTCATGGATAGCCATGATGAGGATCATGGTACTGGAAGAGAAGAGATTTGGAGATCTTTTGGAGACAATGACTCTTCTGAGGAGGAAAGTGAAAGAGCTAGTTTTGCTAGAGAAATCAATCTTGAAATGCATCGTGGAGAAGTGTCTGAAGAAATTCAAGCTTTAAACTGACTTGGTGATGTGGAGCCACAGAATGACCAACTTGAGCCCATCACTGAAACAAACAACTCCAAGACAAATTTAGATCAAATAAGAAGGGGTGAGCATATACCTAGGACGGTTACTGAATGGATTGCATTAGTTGACCATAATATGGAAAGAGAAAGGCAAGGGCTTGACCATATTCTTCCTTGGACAAATCATATTGAAGGAACACATCCTTCTCCCGCATTGGGAAGTGATGAAGAACCGAATGAGTATCATTTTTCTGATGTTCCTGATCATTTCTCTCATATGTTCCTGGAAGATGGCGTATTAAGGCAAGTGAGTGACAATTCTATGAGTTGGAAAGAACATGCCTTGATACATGATGCTCCTAAAGGGGAGTTCTCATTGAAAAACCTTGTTATGTTTCAGGAGGAGCCCCATGTCACTATTGCAACCAATGAAGAAGACTTGTCATTGAGATATCCATTACTTAGGGACATCCCTAGTTTCCTTTTTCCCCGTGAGTTACCTATTATCACATATATAGTAGCCGGGCTACCATACATTATTTTTCTGCTTCCAGTACACTATTCAGCCAGTTCCCTTACATTGAGATGCTGAGATGAGCATCTATATTGGATCACTATCAGATTTTGGACAGTATATATTCCCCATGCCATGACTGAGTCTCAGGACACTCAGAGAGATGACCGATGTAGCCATTATACCATTTGTACAGAGCAGTCAGTAGTGCTTGGAGTTATAGCAGCAGTTTCAGAGGACAGATGATGGTTCAGAGGATGAGCATTCAGGTATATGACTCAGCAGGTATATCATGGTGTTATGGTTATATTGCTTTTATATTCATTCTTATGGCATGTCTTAGCATCTAGTGTCATGATCTGGCAATCATATAGAAATGTGGACCTGGTTGATCTTATTATATATATTCTATTGTCCCTACTCAGACTTAGAAGTTCACTATTCATACTCATTGGTTTTACCCTCATTAGGGAGAATAGAGGTGATCATTCCACCATACCTTGGCTTGCTAGTGTTGGCTCCATTATTCACTATCTTCATCCATCCATTACTTACCTTTTAGTTTATCACCCTGACTTACTACTTAACTAGTGGCATGGAGGACTTTTCCCCACTATAGCCTCTGTGTTGGATGAGCTACCCTGTTTATTGTGTCTCGGCTCTGAGTTGGTGACAAAACTTACCTATGTGAATTCCCCCTAGTCACTAAAGTTGTGTTGGCTAAACCGGAAACTTTTAGTGCTGCCATGAATACAAAGTATGGAAAATGAAATGTTATATCTTGTATGAAAAGCCTGTTCATGCAATGTGTTTCTAAACACACATGAATGAAAGGCAAGCCAAATGAAAGTGGATATGAAATAAAATGTTATATCTTTTGTGAAATGTAAAATACCTAGGTAAACAAGCTATCTGTGACACACCTAGAAGTGCCCAGGTAAACAAGTGCCTTAAAAACACACCTGCGGCAAAAAGCCTAAATAAATGTAAATCTATGCAATGTGTTTATAAACACACATAGATCAAAGGCTATGGAAACTTCAGGCCCAAAAAGCAATGGAACTTAAATGCTATATCAAAACAATTGCTGGCCTCATTTGTATTATGGATTGTGCGCATCTGTTAAAGGTGAATAAACCTTCTTTGAACAACTCATCCATTTGTGAGACACCGCCATTCCCTGTGTTGTTTCTCATTCAGTATATGCTGTGGTGTGTATTCCATTTCCCATATCCAAAGTGTCACAATGTTAAGTCAGTCACGTCATCCTTCAGCCTAGCCAATTTATTTTAGCCTTCACCCTTCACTAGCAAGTTGATCACAACTATGAAGTGAGTATGGTCTTGAGAATCTAGTCTAAGTCATAATAATAATTAATGACGCTATATATTTGGATTTAGATCGCCAGTAATGATTACTTTTTGTTATAATTGATATTTGAATGAGTTGTAGAGCATGCATTAACCTTTGACACTTTGCAGCAGCTTCCGATGATATTATGAGTTATATTTGGTCATGTTGACTTGGTCAAACCTAGTTTGACCAAGGTCAACCACAGGACATGAGATGGTTGGACCTTGTGATGATACAGATAGATGATATATGGTCTATGTACATGTACATGACGGTTCTATGCATTAGATGCAGGTTTATGATGATGATTTATGGTTTTCAGCATTATTTGATCATTTACAGATTATTATTATTTCACCTGTTTGGGCATATTGGATATATTATATGATCATGCAGAGATTCATATGGTGTATGAGTACACATCTTGGATAGATTTGGACCTTCTGAGTCCAATGAGACAGTCTACTTTCAGTTCCGGGCAGTTACAGGGATGATTGAGCCTCAGTAGGCTATCCAAGTGCAGTTTTGGCCTGTCGGAGACCCTGTCAGAGTAGAGATGGTTTTTATCTGGTTGACCTAGGGTGTTGTGCATGGAGGGGGTGGTCCAGCCACTTGTTTTTACCATATTACCCCCCTCCCAGACACACTCGTGCCCTCACCTTAACAGCATAGGCACTCCAGGAGGCAGTTTGGGCAGTTTCACGCTTCCCGAGGCAGTTCAGGATTGGTAGAAATGGCTACAAAGGAATTCGATTTGGGCTACTGAGGCAAATTTTTGGCATGGGATGATCAGTGATGATGAGTGGGATGTCTTCCACACCTTCTCCAGCAGTTTCAGCTTCATCGGGACCCACATCCATCACTTATGACATTTTTTGATGATTTCTGAGGCCTCCTAAGGCCCACGATTTGTCCATAGAGACACGATTTGGTACTTTGATGACTATTTTATTATTATTGTGCTATGGGGATTGACCAAGGGTGTCTAAAATTACCCCTTGGACCCACCATGAGTTAGTTGTTATATTTTGTCATCATGATGTGGTGGGATCCCCTCTCCTAGGGCGATTTTGTCCACTTATGATTATATTTTATTAGTGATCCATATATTTTATTGTTGAGCTCATCTCAACCATTGATTAAACATTTTGATCTTTTAATCTTAGCCACTCATTCAAAAAGTGGTTAGGGTTTTGGTGCCTCTCCTTCCTATTTAAAGGAGAGAGCTTCTCCAAGTGGGGGGTCTTTGGCTCTTGGAATCTTGATATAGAAAAATTCTCTTGTGGAAATTCTTGTGGTCTCCTTTGCATCTGGTGTTCTTAGATGGTGATTGGAAAGTCTATTGCATCCTAGCATTTGGGTATTTGTGGTAAGATCGATATTTTTTTTTTGGAAATCTTTGTCTTGTCTACAGGAGGGCGACTTCAACTAGGGCGATTTTGCAAGGCTTCTTCAAATCAGTCTACTTGGCATTCGCTTGTATCAGGGGGTTATCATTAGTATCATTGTGATCTATGCTATCTTTCTGTTATTTCTCTTGTGGCATTAGCCTTATCTCTTGATTGCATCAAATCTGATATTGTTGACGTTTGTTGTGTAGGAGAGAGGGCGCATTGGCTTCCTTGGAGCAACTCGATTTCATAGATCTACTTCAAATTGATCGGGTTTGCTTCAAATTGATCGAGTTTGCGTATAAGTATTGAAAATCAAAACATACCATCTCCGATGGATAATGAGGATGAGAAGGTTGTTGTTAAAGACTTTTGGACTGTGGGAGAAACCCCCAAGTATATCTTCCACCCACAAAGAGAAGAACCGAGAGAAGAACATCAAAGGAGAAGAGTGATTCAGGAAGTCCTTATTGGTAGGGTAGCCATTCCTTTGGAAGGTGGCCTCCCAAATTTGATACAGTTCCTCCTGATAGGAACTCGAGGATAATTACACCTCAACCATGATACCATACTGATATCCATCCCATTCTGACACACAATGTTGAAATAATCCCCGAGTCTGTGAATCGTCATAGATTTTCTTGTGGTGACAAGGTCATAGTACCTAATCATATATTTTATTTATGATCCAGGGGATGTGACGATATTTGGGTTGGACCACTCATGGTTGAGCGTTGTATTGATGATATGTGTTTCCTCACTACTGGTAATGGGCAGCAAATCCTGCTACTTATCAATCAGAGAGAGTTGAGGGATTACATCCCTGACTTGACTTGAGTTGGACTCCTCTTGCCTGTTTAGAATAGGTAGGTCTTTGAATAAGCTCAATTGAGTAGTAGCATTTGAGTGTTTTCCTTTTCTGAGTGTTGAGTGTCTTTCTTTTTCTGAGTGCCGAGTTTCTTTATCCTGGGATAGTTGAGTCTACTCCTTTCTAAGCTTTCTTTATTTCCTGCATAAAAATAAAAATAAAATAATAAATATGTTAGTTTTTTTGTTTCATGCATATAAATTTTTGTTCTAGATTAGCATTTTATTTTATTCCATACATGCTGCTTGGGGTAGTTTGCTTCCATGTGTGTAGGAATAGGTACATTTGAAGATGAAGTAGAACAATTAGGTGTTGGATTGAAGATTGATGCAGTTTGTGTTGGGGACCAGAGATTTCTGAGGTTCTCATGCACTCTCTCCCTTAGAGCACTTGTCCCAGCTGGAGCCAGATGTTATCACATCCATAGAAGCCGGGCTACCATGATTGCAGAGCAGCTCAATGTATTTTTCTGAGCCAGGCCTTTACATGAAATCAGCCTATGATGAGCAGTATTTTTTATCACTCACGTATCAAAGTAGCCCCAAATCAGACATGCAGTGAACCTTATGCCAAGACTGAGTCTCATGACCTCAGATTTGATGACCGAGGTGACCTTTTTATCCCATACAGATGCAATGCAGTGCCCAGAGCTTCAACAATAGTGTTTTTTCAATGGTTATAGATGGTCCAAGTAGCAGGTATGCTATGAACATAAATAGTAAATAATTAATAATAAACATAATTAATTGTACTTAAGAATAAAAAAGCATGACCTTTCATTCATGATGCCCAAGCCTTATTTAATAGGCAAGTTATCAACCATTGTAGTCATCTTTTATCATATCATCAATACAAATATATTATTATTATGGCTTATCTGGTTTACCAAGTCTTTTGATGAATTATTTGTGTGAAGGAACTATTGTTCGCTTCATTTGGTATCAGAGTGCTCGTTGCTCGATCTGGCTGGTGGCCATCAAATTCAGACCTTGTCTGAGAAAATCAGGTTTCCCTGAGTAGCAGGTCTTTGACCTTTACCCTCCAATCGAAGGAAGCTCCTTCACTCCTCATTCATTCGCTTCACTCATTCACTGCACCCTTCACCCCCTTTTCCACATATCCATGTTCCCCAACATCTCCCTCCACTCACTCCTCCACGCTAGCACCTTCCCCTCAGTCCTTTTTCCCTTCCACCTACGCCCTCCACGTAATTCCCTCCACCTCCTCTCACTCGCTCCTCTCCTCACCATCGCAACTCCATTTCGGCTCCTGCTCCTCTCCCTTCCGCCTTCCGCCTGCTTGTTGCTCCCACCCTTCTCCACATCTCCCCACGCCGACTTCCCTCCCCGCACACTCCCACTCTCCCTACCCCTGCGCGTTCTCCATGATACCTGCACAACCCTTGTTCACCTCTCACACTTCCTCCAGCGCTCCCCCCAGTCGTTGCCACCTCCGCCCTTATCCCTCCGCTACTCGATCTCCCCGCCATCTCCCCTCCTCCCGCTCCCCCCGCAGCCCTCTTCAATCCATCTGCACCATCATCCATTGCGCTCCTGACCACTGCACCTACCTGCACATCTCTCCCCGTGCTATCCTCCTTGTTGCATCCTACACCCTCCACCCATTGCATTACTCCCACTCATATCAACCGCACCCTCCCACCACTGTTTCCGCACTCGTGCCCTGCTAGCGCTACCATCCTCCAGCCTGCACATACCTACACGCTCACATCCCTCCATGTCCGCACTCGTCACTCCCGCTAGCCTCTATGCCTGCGCTTTTCACGTTCACTCTCTTCACTCCTCCCTCTCGACCCTCCTCCCTCCGCCTGCTGCCATCTCCTCTCCCATCCTATCGCACATCTCCCTGCACCCTCTCGTTGCTCGCTGCCTCCCTCCTCTCCCCATCTTCCTTCCCTTCGCACTCCTCCCTGCGTGCCCTCCTTTGCCCTCACTCACCTCCCACGCCACTTACTTCCAGCATCCCCACCACCAACTCCGCCCACCTCCTCGATACCTTCCGCCGCCGCCTCCTCTCCGCGTGTGCCCTAACTCTCCACTTACAATTATTATTATAATTATAATATATTTTTATTATTATAAATATAATATATTTTTATAATATATTAAGTCATATTATTATAAAAAAAAAGCAGCACTTTTGTGAGAAAAAAATATAATATAACTATTGTTATAAAAAAATAAAAAAATAAAAATTAATAATAATATTATTACTAATTAATAATTATTATTATTAAAAAAAATTAATAAAAAAATAATTATTATTATTTTATTCAAATAATAATTATTTTTTGGAAAAGTAAAAAGGGTTATTTAACCTCATAAGAAGACGACAATCGAAGAAGCTAAAATCAAGAAGATCAGCAAATCATTGAAGAAGTCAAAGAAGACTCTTTCATCAAAATAAGTCGAGGCTATCTATCATCAGAGAAGTTAAAGTCAAAAGGAAGACTCGTAAAAGAAAAAATCAAAGACTCTCTATTATAAAAAAAAGTCAAAGATTATCTATCGTTGAAGAAATCAAAGAAAGACCATCTATCACCGAAGAAGTCAAGACCATGGAAGCAGGTTTGCGATTACAAATAGAGGAATTAGAAGCCAAGTTAAAACGTTATCGAAAAGACAATGAAGAATTGCGCGACATAAATAACAGTTCAGAAATAAGAATTGAATTACAAGAAAGGTGCAATGAAATAAAAATCTCTGACTAGGAAAGGCGTATAGAAAAATTGTATGCGCAAATTGATGAATTAAAAGCCGAAAATGAATTCAATCAGAGGTTAAGAAATCAAGATATAAAGAAGAAAATAAATAATTACGAAGCAGAAATAATACGCTTGAACAAAATCGTTAGCGACAAAGATGAAGAACTAACGCAGATACGACATAAATTAGAAAGTCAAGAATCAGAGGTCGGCCAATGTCGACAATAGATAAAAGTTCTTCAACAACGAAATGACGACTCTAAAAAGACACATAAGTCAAAGATCGCAAAGAGTAATAAAGCATTATCCAACAATGCTGAAGAAATTTTCAGACTAAGAAATCATAACAAGATACTAATCACAAAAATTAAGAAGTTGAAAAATAGCCGAAAGATAGAACAATCTATGGACGACATTGAAGGGAAACTTCTAGAGAAGCAAGAAGAAAATAGTTGCATCAGAAGTCATAATGAAGATCTTAAGGAACAACTTAAGAAGTCTGAAAATGACAGAAAATCACAAGTAGAAGTGATTAAGAAGTTTCAAAATGATAACATGCAGTTAGAGAACAAGTTGGAAAAAATACAGAACGAAACCTTAAAACCTCAAGGGACCTGTTATCACATATATAGTAGCCGGGCTACCATACATTATTTTTCAGATTCCAAAGCACTTTTCAGCCAGTTCTTTTACATTGAGATGATGAGATGAGCATCTATCTATGGATCACTATCAGATTTTGGACAGTATATGTATTCCCCATGCCATGATTGAGTCTCAGGACACTCAGAGAGATGACCGATGTAGCCATTATACCATTTATGTAGAGCAGTTAGTAGTGCCCAGAGTTACAGTAGCAGTTTCAAAGGACAAATGATGGTTCAGAGGATGAGCATTCAGGTATATGACTCAGCAGGTATATCATGGTGTTATGGTTATATTGCTTTTATATTCATTCTTATGGCATGTCTTAGCACTTAGTGTCATGATCTGGCGATCATATAGATATGTGGACCTGGTTGATCTTATTATATGTATTCTACTGTCCTTACTCAGACTTAGATGTTCACTACTCATACTCATTGGTTTTACCCTCCCTAGGGAGAATAGAGGTGATCATTCCACCATACATTGGCTTGCTAGTGTTGGCTCCATTATTCATTGACTTCATCCATCCATTACCTACCTTTTAGTTTATCACCCTGACTTACTACTTGACTAGTGGCATGGAGGATCTTTTCCCCACTGTAGCCTCTGTATTGGAGGAGCTTCCCTGTTTATTGTGTCTCGGCTCTGAGTTGGTGACAAAACTTACCTTTGGTGAGTTGGATTGTAGGCCTAAATCATTCTGGTCGGTTGTCCCGATGTTTGGCATTGGCTTGAACTCCCCCTAGTCACTCGAGATGTTGTTGGCTAAAACTGAAAGCTCATGTACTACTTATGGAAACTTATAAATTCGCCCATGGAAACTAAAAAGGGCAAGAGCGATGAACTGCTAAAAAATACTCCTCGAAGAGTATAAAAGAAAGGTCCAAAAAGCAATGATTCTTAAAAGCTATATCTAAACAATTGCTGACCTTATGTATGTATAAAAAACATGCCCTGGATGAAAGTTGCAACTAGTTGTGCTTATCAGCACACCTGAGATCCGAAGGGTTATGTAGGCCAAAAAGGCCATGAAATGAAATTGAATGATCCTAATGAACCTGGATCAAGTTGATGTAGACATGATGCCTAAGTTGAATAAGCACTCTCTAAACAACTTATCCATTTGTGAGACACCGCCATTCCCTGTGTTGTTGCTCATTCAGTATATACTATGGTGTGTATTCCCTTTCCCATATCCAAAGTGTCACAATGTTAAGTCAGTCAGTCACCCTTTAGCCTAGCCATTTTATTTCAGCCTTCACCCTTCACTAGCAAATTGATCACAATTATGAAGTGAGTATGGTCCTGAAAGTCTAGTCTGAGTCATATAAATAATTAATGACAATATATATTTGGATTTAGATCGCCAGTAATGATTACTTTGTGTTATAATTGCTATTTGAATGAGTTGTAGAGCATGCATTAACCTTTGACACTTTGCAGCAGCTTCAGATGGTAGTCTGAGTTATATTTGGTCAATATTGACTTGGTCAAACCTAGTTTGACCAAGGTCAATCACAGGACATGAGATTATTGGACCTTATGATGACACAGGTAGATGATATATGGTCTATGTACATGTACATGATGGTTCTATGCATCAGATACAGGTTTATGATGATGATCTATGGTTTTCAGCATTATTTGATCATTTACAGATTATTATTATTTCACCTGTTCCGGTATATTGGATATATTATATGATCATGCAGAGATCTATATGGTGTATGAGTACACATCTTGGATAGTTTTGGACCTTCTGAGTCCAATGAGGCAGTCTATTTTCAGTTTCGGGCAGTTATAGTGATGATTTAGCCTCAGTAGGCTGTCCTAGTGCAGTTTTGGTCTGTCGGAGACCCTGTCAGAGCAGAGATGATTTTTATTTGGTTCACCTAGGGCACTGATGATGGAGGGGGTGGTCCAGCCACTTGTTTTTACCATATTACCCCCCTTTCGGACACACTGGTGCCCTCACCTTGACAACGCAGGCACTCCAGGAGGCAGTTTGGGGTAGGTACACGCTTCCCGAGGCAGTTTTGGATTGGTAGAAATGGCTACAAAGGAATTCGATTTGAGATACTGAGGCAAATTTTTGGGATGGGATGATCAGTGATGATGAGTGGGATGTCTTCCGCACCTTCTCCAGTAGTTTCAGCTTCATCGGGGCCCACATCCATCACTTATGGCACTTTCTAATGATTTATGAGGTCTTTTAAGGTCTACGATTTGTGCATAGAGGCACGATTTGGTATATTGATGACTATTTTATTATTATTGTGCTATGGGGATTAACCAAGGGTGGCTAAAATTACCCCTTGGACCCACCATAAGCTTATTGTTATATTTTGTCATCATGATTTGGTGGGATCCCCTCTCCTAGGGCGATTTTGTCCACTTATGGTTATATTTTATGGTTGATCCATGTATTTTATTGTTGAGCTCATCTCAACCATTGATTAGATCTTTTGATCTTTTAATCTTAGCCACTCATGTAAAAAGTGGTTAGGATTTTGCTCTCTCTCCATCCTATTTAAGGAGGGAGCCTCTCATTGTAAAATCATCTAGAGATTTTTGGCTCTTGGCTCTTGGAATAAAATTTCTATCTTTTGGAGAACATGCTTGGGTTGGAGTGGATGTTGGTTGTTTTGATTGTCAATGCTTTTGTCCATTGCACTAGAGGATCTATTGTAGCTATCTTGCATATTTGCCATGTCTTTTTACAGGTGGAGAAGACTTCTTCAACAAGTGCGAATTGGTGGGGAGGCTTGCCCTTCAAGCTTGGAGGAGGACGTTTTGGGTTAAACAGGGAGTGTTTTTGTCTTTGCACCAACTATTCTTTGCTTATCTCTTTCTTGCTTGTATCTACTTTCAACATGTTAAACTGATTGATGCTTTGCTCTTTGGTTTTGACAGGTTAGAGGGACACATAATTGGCTTGTTAAAATCGATTTGGCAAGAGGGCTTCAAAACTTCTCCATTTGATCTTTGGCAAAAGTAATCCTCATCTCAACTAGCATTCATCTCTTCATCCAGGTATGCTCCAAAGGTATGATCTTCTTCTTCTTTGAATCATCCATAATTTCTAGATCATAAAAACCCTAATTAATCAAAACCCTCATTTTGGTTTTTCTTAGATCTACTTAGATCTAGCCTTGCTTTTGAAGAGATATTAAAAACCCACCTCTATAGCATCCACCCCTAGTTGGATCTATAGTTTGGTGGTGATTGGGTTAAAATTGACACACTTTTCAAGGCAATAAAGCCCTCTTGAACCAAATCGCACTTCCTTGGAGAGGCTTGTTTGGTTAGATCTAGCATATGGGTAGGTGAGATCCCACTTGATTTGCAATCTACACACTTGATAACCTACCCCTAGACTTTTAATTTAGTGATTTCTACCTTGTGGGCATCATTCCACATTTTAAGGGATTAAAACCCCCTTTTGAATTACTTGGCACCTTAAAACTCAGATCTAGTAAGATCTAACCCTTGGATTGACTTGATTTTCTAGATCCATATAGATCAGTGCCTAAGCTACTTGGATCTACAATTTGGTGGCCATTGGACTTGATTTGACACACCTTATCCACCTTTTAGCCCTCCTTGAGCAAGGTCGCACTTCCTTGGGTGACTGAGTTTGTCCACTTTTAGGACCTGGGTAGTTGAGATTTCAGTGGATTTGGAACGGGCATACCTTGAAACCTATATCTAGAGTATCATTTTGTGATGATCTGCCTTGGGGATAGCATTCCCTATTTTAAGGGATTGTGGTCCACTTGGGTCATTTCATGAAATCCTAGATCTAGCAAGATCCAACCATTCTATCTCAATTAGCCCACTTGACTTGACCTCTAGGTGTCCCGATCTACACTTTGACATGTCTTTTGACTCCATTAACCCATCCAACAAGGCACTAGTCCTCCTTAAGCAAGTCGTACTCCTTGGGAATTGTGTCAAACCTTAAATCCGGTACATGGGTATTCCTAATTTCAACTTAGATCCATAGATCTACTCATTAGATATCCTCTAGTGCCAATTGCATCCCTTAATTTCACCTTGTGGGTCCATGTTAAGCCATTTCACATATCCCAAGAAAGTAGGACCCACTTGTGTAATGCATGGTACCATATCTTATCATTATAACTAATCATGTGGCCTAAATCATACGTTGGTTGAAACACTAATCATTTCTCAAACCACCTTCAACCATACTTTAATTTCTAGGTCCATTTTACCTTGCATTGGTTTCCGTAACTTACCATTTATTCATCCCTAGGAACCTTTGTTTGGGTCCAATCATCTTTGATTGGTTATAGGGTCTCCCCCTTGGTCTTGATTCACCTTGACCTAAAGTGAAGAGTGCCTCGGTTGACGTGACTCCCACCTTGCATTGGGAACCGTGGCATCTCTTGGGTCACCTCTTTAGTTGTCCATCTCCTCTACCGTCCCGGATGGGATATCACTAGGGGCAACTACAAGTTGTGTGATAACAGGACCAAAATACAGCTTCCAACTCAGATCAATGCTCAAAAGACGACACTCGTAAAAGAAAATGACATTGTGAAAATTCCCTATCGACACCCCAACCATAAAAACCGATATTCTAAAAAGTGGGAAATGTCGAAAGATAATGGTAGTAATGTGATCAAAGCTCTTGACAACAGATCAGTGGGGAATCCCAACAATCAGCAACAAATCAATTTGGGATGGATTGACCCATCCACATATCGGAAGTTATGCTCTACACTTAGCAATTCGTATCGACATGTTTCGTCAGCCATGACATCGCAAAGAACAATGCGACAAAATTATAAGGCTTTGAAGACAAAGCCTTTTTAAGAGAATGGCAATGCTATGAACATAAATAGTAAATAATTAATAATAAACATAATTAATTGTACTTAAGAATGAAAGGGCATGGCCTTTCATTCACGATGCCCAAGCCTTATTTAATAGGCAAGTTATCAACCATTGTAGTCATCTTTTATCATATCATCAATACAAATATATTATTATTATGGCTTATCTGGTTTACCAAGTCTTTTGGTGAATTATTTGTGTGAAGGAACTATTGTTCGCTTCAAGGTACAGGTATATGACCCAGCAGTTATATGATGTGCATTGGTTTTGATTATCTTGCTCTTTTGGTCAGTCTAGTAGCTGGACTTAGTATCTAGTGGTCATGATCTGGCAGTATATATATACATGATATGGATATCGTTATTATTGATAATCTAGATGGTCTTATTACTCAGAATTAGAAGCTCTTGTTTTACACTCATTGGTTTTACCCTCCTAGGAGTGTGGACATGATCATTCCCACCTTTTATGGCTTGCTAGGTTAGGAATCACCTTCACTCTCCCCATCCATCTGTTATCTTTCCCATTTTTGGATTTCACCTTGACTTACACCTCAGCCTATGATATGGAGGACCTCCCCACTTTTGCCTCTATGTTGGATAGCATCCCTATTAGTTTGTGTCTCGGCTTTGAGTTGGCAACAAAACTTACCCTTTGGTGAGTTGGATTTGATACCTTGATCACTCTAGTTTGTTTCCCCGATGTTTGGTCTTGATTGTGGAGAATCCCTCTAGTTGCTTGAGTTGTGTTGGCTAAAACCTGAAGCCAATTGTACTACCATCAATACATGCATGTGGAAACTTTATTATATCTTATGTGCAAGCCCATGAAAGTAAACTAAAAACTGTGCTTCTCAGCACAATGAAAAAGGGCTATGAAATAAATGAAATGAAAATACCTTGGATAAAAGGCTACAATTAGTTGTGCTTATAAGCACACCAAGAATCCAAAGGGTCATAAGGCCTAAGAAAAGCAATGGATAAATATATGCTAAATCCAAAGACTGTTGGCCATGAAATTAAACGTAATGATTAAATTCCTCACGGAGCCTACGAGTTGTGATGTGAGATGGAGTAAGGGACAACTAATTCTAAGTGTCCCCTAGAACCTCAAATTACAGTTAGTCGAGCACCCAGTCATGGCGGTTCTAGAAAAGATCCTCACGGAGCTGTTTCAGCTTGGATGTGAGCAGTAGACATTTGCCAAGGTTGAATAAGCACTTCTCAAAACAACTTATTCCATTTGTGAGACACTACCATCCCCTATGTATTTTTATCCAATATATGCTTAAGTGTGTATTCCATTTTCCCTGACCCAAAATATCACATTGTCGAGTCAGTTAAGTCATCCCCTTAGCCTAGCCTTGCATTTTTCACCCTCAACCAATCCTAGCAAAATGACCACGGCCATGAAGTGAGTATATTCTTCAAATTCTATTTTGAGTAATTAACTATTTTAACTTATGTTTGATGCTATTATTGCTTAACCGCCAGTGATATGCTACTTTATACTTTGAGTTTTGATATTTGAATAAAAGGAGCATGCTCTAACCATTTACACTTGCAGCATCAGGCAGTTTAAGCCTAGGTCATATTTTGGTCAATTTTGACCTGGTCAAACCTATTTTGACCAAATCAATCATAGGATCAGAGTTGAGTTGGACCAATGATATTTGATATGGATGATTTATGGTCCTTGTATACCCATTAGATAGTTCCATGCAGCAAACACAGATTTCAGACGATGCTTTGATGGTCTTTATGATAATTATCATTATTTACAGACCATTATTTTTATTTGTCCGGGCATGGTTATGATTTTAGATGATGATATGGATAGCCAGAGGGTGTATGGGTACTCATCTCTAGTACATTTGGACCTTCCGAGTCCATTGGGATACTCAGATTTTAGTTGCAGGCACTTCTGGATGAGATTTTGCTCAGATTATCACTTTATTGCAAATTTGCCATTTAAAATGGCTTGGCAGCACAGTTTGACTTTTTATTTTGTTCACCTAGGGCGCTACAGAGGGAGCATGGGGTCCAGCCACTTGTTATTACCATGCTCCCAGACATTTTGGTGCAATCAGATTTGGCCTCGGGTGACCAGGCAGTGAGCTACAGGCATGTTATTCTTTCACAGGTGATTTTTCTGGGAATAAAAAATGGTAAAATGGTCTACAGAGGAATTCGATTTGAGCTATCTAGGCAAGGAAATGGCATGAGGTTGGTTTAGATGATTTGTGTGATGCTTCCCACACCTTCCAGAGCAGGTTTCAGCATTCAGTGGGGCCCACACACACTCCGGGCTTTTATATTATGATTTTATTGTGTCATTGAGGGGGCACGATTTGGCCATGTGGTCACAGTATTGTATCATGATTATGTTATTATATGTTACTGTGCCATGGGTACACGCTAGAGATGGATGAGTACACCTAGCCCCATCATGAGCTTATTTTGTCTCTTAGTCACTTTCATGTGGTGCATCCCCCCTAGGGTGACTTAGCTAGTGTGCCCCTCTATTTTTGAGTTGATCCATGTACTTTATATTTGGGCTCATCGTAGCCGTTGATTATCACTTATGTATCTTTTGATCTCAACCACTTGTTAAAAAGGCGGTTGGGATTTTGGTCTCTCTCATTCCTATTTAAAGGAGAGACCCCCCTCATTGTAAAGGGACTTTTTGCTCTTGGCTACTGGAATAGAAATATATTTTGCAAAACTCTTGTGATTTGGTTCTGGGTGTTGGATATGTCAATTGAAATTGCTTTTCCATTGCATTGAAGATATTGGTGATTATTTTGCACATCTTTCTATCCATGTTTTACCTACAGGTGAAGAAGGCGACTTGGAGGAGGGACGCATTGGGTGAGGAGACTCACCTTGTCTCTCTCTCTTCATTTGGATTGGTTCAAGGAGTATTATTGTCTTTGTACCTCTTATTCTCCGTGATCATTTTCGTCATTTGCATGTACCTTCATCATTGCTTGCTAATTGAGTTTATCTCCTTGGTTTTGCAGGAAGAGAGGAGCACATCAGTGGACCTGGACAAATTCATAGAGGCAAGATAAAGCATCAAATTTTCACTTGATCTTTGCGGGAGCAATCCTTGACATACTAGCATCAATTTCCATGATCCTGGTACGCTTGCAAGGTATGTAATTTATTCTTTTAACTTACCCATCTATCATTTACTTTCAAACCCTAGCTATAAATCATTCAAAAAATTCACTGGGTTTTATTTCTTGGTTTATTGGCAAACCATTTATGGGTTTTTATCTTACGGCCTAACCCCAGGTGGGTTCTCAAGGGCGTCATGCTCTAAGGACTCCATCTGCCCCTTTTCCCTATGCACTGATCTTTAACCCTTGCGCCCTCCTTGGTTAGCTTGTTTTCCGGGTTGTTTAACCCTTATCTGTTGAGCTTGTGTGCCTTGATACTGTCAAATCTCTCTGCAAGCAGTGCTAGAAAGCCTTAACACTTCAGATTTACTCCTTGGTACCATTTTCCCTGATTTAAGGATCACGTTTCCGAAGGTAGTCATATTTGATCATTTATCCTAGCACTTGAATCTTGGAATCATACTTAAATATCAAGTCACTATGTTCTAGCACTCAAAATAAAATCTTATCTCTCCTAAGCCTCCACAGTGACCTTGTTTCCTTAAATCTAGGGTTCTCCACCCTTCAACTTACGTACCCTATTTTTATAGCTTGATCTGGTGATTGGGTTAGATCTCTCCTATCGGGAGTAGATCAGGGTCTCCCCCTTTACTATCTGTGGCTTGGATAGTATAAAGTGAAGAGTGCCTCGATTGGTGTGACAACCAATCCATCTTGGGGATCGAGGCCCGTCCCCTTTGGGGAAACTACGAGTTGTGTGATAACAAACCCTAAACCTATAAAAAAATTACCGAAAAAAACAAAAAAAGATGAGCAAATGGTTACAAAATGATATACATACCTGCAAATTGAGAAACCACTGATGGGAATCAATCACCAATCCACAATAACTTGGTGATTGTTGATGGAAACACAATGAATCTACTCCTTGGCTCCAAGCGAAATGATAGCAAGCTCCTTTTCTCTCCAAACCCCTCAACAAGCAAGCAAAATGACAAAAGAAAAGACCAAAATCGGGTTTTATGCCGAACTGTCAGCGGGCTCGGTAACTTTTTCCATCGACTCACGATGTTTGGGAAAAAATCACGATTTTTGCTCGGCGATATATCGTTTTACGCCAGACATCGCGATATATCACCGATGTCTTCCACATTGGGCTATAGTGACGTTGATTGGGTTACAGACATCAATGGAAGAAAGTTGATGACAGGTTGTCTTTAATCTCCATGGGGGAGGAATCAATTTGTGTAGAAGAAGACAATACTCTGTTGCTCAGTCAAGTGTTGAGGCTAAATGGGCTTGTCCCAAGTCAAGAAGGAAAGGAGAGTAGCTCCAGAAATAGCTCCATCTATGGCTTTCTTTTATAATCTTCATTCATAGTTTTGTGCATATTCCTTTAATTGTAATACACAAAATTAGACATTGTTAGTCTGGAGTAACTTTTATCCTTGCTTGTAACAGATTAATGAAAGCAGACCAATAATTTCACAGCTTCCAAAACCACAACATTTCTAGGGGATGCTCTTCCTTTAAAGTTATATTCTTTGTTAAAGACTGTACCATTTCCTTCCTTGTAAGATAGTCTACGACTTAAGTAAAATCCCATGACAGGAAGGCAGCAAATAGATTTGGTAAAGTATCAACCATTTCTTTCACAGTCAATAGTTATTACCAGCATTCTTTATCTAGAATTTTACTGAATTCAGAAGGGTGGTGTCCACTTAACTCTTAAATTGAGTGATCATTGAAACCTAAAGCTAGAAAAGTGATATAGATTGATCTATAAACTCACAGAAATATAATTGTACCTTTCTCAAATTTGGGGACGAAAAGTTATCTGAGGAAACTTTAATATTAATCCTTGATTGAATTGTAAACATCGGTACTGTAACCTACTCTTAGAAATCAAAGAAACCAGTCAGCCAAGAACAAGACAACAGGAGAGTTATACATACTAGACTGTCAAGAGGATCACTCTCTCGAGAAGCAATTTGCTGCAAGCTCAAAATTGCAAAGGATGTAGCTACAATTGGATCTGCAGTGATGTGTGGCATTGCTGCATGTCCACCTTTTCCTTCTATAACAGCTTCAAAAATGGCCGACCCAGCCAAAATTGGCCCTGGGGTTGATTCTATAGTCCCAGTTGATAGCATAGGTGTAACATGCATTGCAAATATGGCTTCTGCATCTCCAAGTGCACCTTCACGAATCATGTGAGCAGCACCTCCACCTCCTTCTTCGGCAGGTTGAAAAATAAGCCTTACAGTGCCCTTCAAAAGTTCATAGTAAAGCAAAGAAAGATTTACATTAGCTGGAGGGGAAGTTGTATTAAGCAAGAAACCATGTGAAATGAAAAGACACAAAACTACAACCAAACACATTTAAATTATATATAAGAAGGTAAAGCATCAGATTAAGTAGGTCTAATATGTGAATTACAGTAAATAAATGGCCATAATAAAAAGCTTAAAGTCTAGGTAAAATTTATACTTCATTTAAGAAAACAAATTCGCATCCATCTAAAAGAAGTGTAAATATAATTTGTT
This sequence comes from Larix kaempferi, assembly GCA_027924585.1. NCBI lineage: Eukaryota > Viridiplantae > Streptophyta > Pinopsida > Pinales > Pinaceae > Larix > Larix kaempferi. The sequence continues at coordinate 9,479,315 of BSBM01000950.1, forward strand.
AACATGAAGAGAATCCTTCAGTTTAAAGTTTGAACTATTTATCACTTGCATATGGTTTATCGCATTAATATACTACACCAAAATCTAAATATACAGGCCCGCAAAACACCTGGAGTTTATCTTTATGTTTTTGAAGCAATTTGGCAGCTCCAAGAAGCATAGTGACATGTGCATCATGCCCACAAGCATGCATTTTTCCAATATTCTCACTCTTGTGCTCCCAATCCACGAGCTCCTTCACATCACAAGTCAAATCACTGAATTAGTAAAGGCCAATTACACAAGCAGGAACAAAGAGTAGTAAAAACATAAATAGGACAGTGATAAAAGAAGAATAGTGAAACCAAACATAATTTTAACATTGTACTCGTCAAGCTGTGGGATGGAGGCATTTCTGTTGATCATACAAGCTTGCCTCAAGCCATATGTACCTTACTCTCCTTGTCAGAGAATGCTTAGTACTGGATGCAAGTTAAAGTGACCATTGGTAGCTTTGTAAATGTTGTTTATAAACCCCAGTGTGCTACTGAAAAGATTTTTGAGAGAAAGAAAGCTGCTATCTCCAGAGAATCCCCTTGTGCTGAAATTTCGTTAGAGGACACTGACCTCACCCTTAGCCACATTTCAATATCAAGTTTGATGTATTGTTTCACCTTGAGAATACTGACGAGTTTATTCCTGGAAATTGCCAGGAGACTTATTCTGCTCTCTGGAGTGTGGGTTGTGCAGGTCAAGGTCACCCTTGCAGATGGGATTGTTTGGAAGGTGGTAATAACCATCTGAATGGAGTTTTGCGTCTCTCAGGTGCCAGTCACCTAATTTATTTATCTCGAGGCTGTCAGGTACATGATTAGAATTTAGCACAGGGTTACAAGTCACTTGTGCCAACTTGGTGTCTTGCTAATGTTGATAGCCTAAAAAGCCAGGTCTGTGTGGGGGCAGCCATCTCCTGGTATGATGCCTCATTCCTTCCTGATGTTGGGTTTTAATATAAACCCTACTCTACAGCAGTCCCTAAAGGACAGCCACAATTTATGGATATTCTAATTAGTAGATGTCACTCTCACTAGGGCTCAAAGGCTCAAACCCTGGTCTGTTTCCTTGTTACAAGTTATCCAAGAGCTATACCTTAGCCTACCACACCTTTTTATGAGGTTATGATTGGTTCATTTTTTCTGCTACCCTGATATGGGGCTACTGCTTGATGCAGGACAGTCGTGGCTGAGCCCAAAAATAAAGGAACTTCACACACATTGAGCAGGTTTACAAACTGCAGATTCAAATGAAAATGATATTCTCACACATAAATATATCAAAATACCATTCTACTTTATTAAGCCTGAGGCCATCTTTTATAGATCCATAGTGCAACAATCCCTACACCCTTGAGCTCTCAAAGTGAGCATATCTACAAGATTTAATGTCCCCATTTTTGGATTCCCCTGTTCTGCAGTCGGTGGTGGCTTTACAAGGAGTAAATTGAGGATAACAGTTGGCTAGAGAAATTTGGAGGAGTTATACAAGCTCAGGCTAGTCCATTCACCATATTTCATCATCAGGATCATTTCCGCACAGTCTGTTTTTAGTTCCGTGGCATTCTGACGATTTCCATCATTTTGGGTTATTATTGGGCATACTTTAATTAAATACATGGAAGATATTATTTGGAGCATATTATCTGAGGGAACACCTTTGTGTCAGTGTTCCACGGGGACGCGTCCCGCAAGGTTGGGGACGCGTTTCTGTGTTTCTTGAGTCCCGGAGACGGAAAAACTCCAGGCAAAACGTTTCGGGACGTTTTGCTTTGGGCAAAACTTGGCAAGACGCATGGCGAAACGTTTGGGTCTGCGGCGAACCTTCTGGGCATCCCGCACGAAACTCCGAACCTCCGGCGAACATTCTAGGTGTCCTTGCATGAAACTCTGAACCTTCAGTGAACCTCCTATTTTTGAGCAACCTTAATTTACTATTTAGTATTTAAATGTCTTCGACTTTAGAGTTTAGTAAATTTAAATTGATTGCAATATCTATTTAGAAGTTAAATTGTCATTTTGATTTGCATGCAGTATCACTGTTTTATTTTTTCAATCACTCAATAGTTAAAACTGAAATATATTATGTGAATATCAAATGACAAAGACTGACAAGTGACAAACATGAAATATGATGATAATCATATATGATCATGATGAATCATGTAATGTGTTTGCATTATTAATTTATTAGATTATGTTTTACATTGCATGATTGCACAATGATGAATGTAGTATTTACTAATTTGCATAGGATGAATTGTTATTGTTGGGATTTAGATTTTTTGTATTTTTATAATTTTTATAATTTTTATGACCCCGACGTCCCCCCCTCCCCTCCAAATTTCCCTAAAATTTGGGAGTGCTCTCCACGCATCACGAATGTGCGTTTCCCCATTCCCGCGTCCCACCGTCCTGGAACCTTGGGGGAACATTGCTTTGTGTAATAGCTCGTTGGACCCAAGATGAAGAATATTAAATGTTGGGAAGATGAAAAGTGACTTTCAATGCCCAAAAACATTTAAAATGAAATAAATCACTTTTTGGGAGTTAAAAGGCTTAATAAATTAATAAAGTGACAATGACTTTATAAAGTCACTTTAATTAATTAATTGAGCAGGATAAAAGGTAAAAGTAGCCTGAAAATGTAAAATGAGCTTAAAAGGGGGAAATGGACCTCTCTCATTCATTCATGTTATTCTCAATTCAAAAATAGATTTTGGAGTGCACTTGGAACTTGAGTCTCTTGGGTCGAAAACCGTAGGAGAAGGAGAATAGTTTCGGTGGTGAGACAAATCCACTCTAGCTATTGGGAGGAGAAATCACTCAGATTTCTCGTTTGTGCTTCATTGCCGTGGTTGGGGTTGTTTGCATCTTCAAATCTGAGTTCGTATGATAGAGATTTTAGAGTCTTAGGGGGTGCATTAGTGGAGAGGTTACCTTCAGGTTTGGGGAAGTGTGCTTCACTATCAAGAAGGAAGGGGTCTGCTATTTGAGGTCACAGCTGTAGCTTCATATTTACCCTCAGAGAAGGAAGCACTTAGTATTTGGCTGCCAGTGATATAGAGGAGGGCGCACTTAGTTTTGAAGAGAAACCACTGTCAAAGGAGGGTGCACTTAACCATTGCATCTGCCACTGTTGAAGAGTGTTAAAGGGTGAATCTTTCTCATTGGAGCAAGGGAAGGGCGCAGGCATCAGTCAATAGGAGGTCACAGGAATTATTTGTGGGAGAAATCGTGGCACATTATCTCCAGACTCTTTCTGTTCATGAGGGCATATATTTCTGTGGTGAATATTCCAGTGCTGTAGCAAATAAAGTCTGGGAGTTCACCTCTTATTTTTCTGTAGCAGTTGTTGGAATAGTATTTAGTTGAATACTCAGTTATCTCCCTTACTGGAGTTGCATAAATACTAGAGGGTGCACTCTCAAGCTACAGGAGTGAGGACGCATCTGTGGAAAAGGGTCAGCCTACTCCCATCTTATTGTATCCATTTACATTCTTCTTATATGCACATCTGAACCATTGGAGAAGAGCACTGCCACAGTGCATTAGCGTAGCCAGTTAGCAGAGGTTTCTATTAATGTGGAGGATGTTTTCATAAGGAGCATGATGCCTCTAGTATAGAGGACGCAGAAGAGAGAAATCGAGCTACAGTATGTATGGGGAGGCTATCTCTTGTGGCTGGGCAACTTAAGGAACTCTCACTCGTTATTTGAACACTTATTCTTCCATCTGGACTGTCGCTACAACAAACTAGTGGGCCTGTTAACTTCTATCACCTACAGGATTCCATTGGCAACATTGATATATTATCTTGTTCATGACCGTCCAAAAGTCTGCTTGCACACTAGAAGTGTTTTATATAATCCTGTAAGTCATATCAATTCATATGGTTGATGCTTTGTATTAGTGCAGACTTATAGAAGGATGCTTTCATTGATTATTTAAAGGCTGTCCTATTTTATTGTCATCTGCATACACATGAAATGTTCAATGATATGGGTGTGCAGTATTGGTGAACTGTGGTATGTAAAACAGTGATACATGAAACCCATAAGAAACCTGAACCCAAGCAATAGGGGGCATACAAAGATAAGCTGCTACAGGATTCTATCAGTCTGCTTGGGTGCAATTTTATCACTGTTATGTCCTGGAGTATGCCATATATCACAGTCATCTCTTGACGAGCTATCACTCTCCTCAAATCTGATATTTATACTGCTGTTACATTACATCAGAATTAAAGGTACGGCTGTTCCTATTGTATCTAATTACATGTCTGAAAAAAGTGTATGTTTGTTGGTTATTTGAATATTCTTGTGAATTAGACTATGATGAAATGTTATGTATGAGTGAAACTTCAACTGGCAACATCATAAACTACAGCCAGACCTCAAGCACTCAGATCTTAAACAAGTAATATGCTACAGCAGTAGATTTACAAATGTTTAACGAAATGCATCAACCACACAGTGCTTCCTAAGTGAGATTTAAGCCACAATAAGTTACAGTTGTGTGACAATAAAATGTTTGACAAAATCTCATAACCACAGTAACAGGCAGTTTGGAAAAATTTCATCTTGACCTGGATAGGGACATTACAGTGGTATTAAAGCTGGTGATCTTGCCAGCCTATAAAAACATGAAGACAGTGAGAGAGATCTTGGCTGCAAATTTGAAGGGGATAGCATCACTTCAACACATGTTTCAGTATCAGGAATATCTAGCCTTGGGTGATGAGGTATGTGCCGCATTGTCCTTTCAAGGCTATTATACCATCAAGTATGCAAGCTAGCCCGAGGATTTGGACGAGGATCTCCTTAAAAGCATAGTGCAGGGATTGAAGAAAGATGAGCATGAAGGACGGGTGGTGGTAGCTGTTATCACATCCATGTAGCTGAGGCTACCATGATGCAGAGCCATTGTCAGAGACATTTTTGAGCCAGAGCAGATATGAGCTGAGATGATCCAGAGCTGTGATCAGAGGGGGCACTACCGTATTTTGTTTGTCCAGAGCATCACTGAGCAACACTCCAGACCCCCTTTGTCCTACTTGCCCTTGCATGACCCCACTGAGATGGATAGCTTAGCCATAACTTCATGAGAGCAGCAGAGATCAGAGCTGGTTTGCCATTTCCTTGCCCTCATATGTCAAAGTTCAGTCTTCAGATCCACTTATCAGAGCAGGTATATGGTATGGTAGGTATATGGTAGCTTGTTTATTTATATTAGTACCTTGACTTTACAGATGGTGGCTTAATTGGTGATCCTTTTGTTTGATTGGAGACTTATTTGTGGCCTTTGGTAAGGGCGGTCTACCACTTTGAGTGGAGGCTCCCGTTTATGCACATTGGTTCTTTTCCCCTCTCATGGTATAGATTTGGCCATTTGACTCATGATAGCTAGCCTTGGTCCCACTTGTCACTATCCTCCACTCATCCGACCCATTCGTGATTGGTTCCTTTCCCTGACTAAGACCAAGATAGGTGGCCTTGAGAACCTCCCCCCTTTGACCCCTGAGTACACTATGAGTCCATGTTTATTTGTGCCTCGGCTCTGGAGTGTGCGATTTACACCTTCAAACCTAGGATTCACTCCTTGTCAATTGCCCCCAATGTTGTGATGGAGTATAGGATTGTGTAGACTCACCGGGTGTTCCCCACTTGCCCTTGAAACATGCACACTTGCCACCATTACATGCATTTGAGCACCATTGTCCTACCTAAAGAAGAAATGCAAATAAAGCCAAAAAGGCTAGAAGTCAAATCAAGCCACAAAGACTAAAGTGAAAGTAAATGTAAAAGGCGAAGCAGATGAGGAACACATGTCATATCAAAATCACTACTTGGCCACATGAATGAAAGAGAAATGTAATGGTTAAATTCCTCACCAAGTCCCAATGAAGGACTGGGAGATGAGATGGAGTAAGGGACAACTAATTCTAAGTGTCCCCTAGAGTCTCAAATTACAGTTGGTTGTGCACCCAGTACAGCGGCTCTAGCAAAAATCCTCACGGAGCCTAATGCGGGCTTGGATGTGAGCTGCAAGGTGTATGCTAAAGGCTAGTGGCGGATTCCCAAGCACTCTACCCATTTGTGAGGCACCTGCCTCCCCTAGTGTTTCTCTGGTGTACTTATGTCACTATGGTCCCCTTACTCCCCATGCTTATCCAAAGGGTCACACAGTCATGGTCTTGGTCACTCCCCATTGTCTTTAAACCTCGTTGTCTACCTCACCCATATCTAGATGGATGACCAAATCTATAAATGTGCATAACTGTGGAGAATTCATAAGAGGTGGTGGGGCCCACCTTGCCTTAGGCCTAGTTTTGAGAAATTGCTTATTATGATCACCTTGTATTTGTCACTAGATGTTTATAGTTAATGTACTAGCATAGATAAGGAAGCCATGGCATCCTATGTTGCACACACGAGCACACAGTTCATCCTATATGATGATTTGACCAGTTTTGACTTGGTCAACCCTATTTGACCAAGCCAAAAAAGGGTTCCGGGCAACTTTGGAATCAAAGTTGCGATTTTGGTTATTTGACATCTATTGGGGTCCCATACAAGCCCCCAAGCATCAGATTGCAAAAATTCAAAGGCTTTTGCAAAATTTTAATTTATTAATGGCCAACAGGGCCCTATTTTAATTCAAAATGCTCAGAGTTGGCCAAATTGTGCATATATGATGGATTCTAGTTGTTCAAGTGACAAATATTAGTGGATTTGGGGTCTATGATCTCAATATAGCAGACGGTTTGTGATTCCAGGCAAAGGAAGTTGTCCAAAATCACAATTTTCATGTTCAACCATATAAACCAGCAAAAATTAAATGGAAAAATCAGACTTTGGCTAAGTTAAACATTAAAGTGGCAATTGCATGGGTAAGTAAAGGTAAAGGGGTAAATATTTGACGCTTTCGACTATGTTTGGACATTATCTCTTGGATGTGGGACCCCCATATGGCCCATCTCTCTCAAAGGGGCGAATTTGGCCAAAGTGGGGCGATTTTCTCTATGGCAGCCTTTGAATTTTGGTGAAAATTCATGGTAAAACTCATTGTAAGGGTCCAAGGGGGCTTAAACAGCCTAAAGGCACCCCCTTGGTGTCCCCACTACTTGTTTTTCCTAGCATTTTTGTCCCCCTCCTCATGTTGGGCACACTTGGACAAAATCGCCCCCCTCTTGTAACTATGGAAAAATATATTTGATGTATGGATCATTCTCAGCCATTGATCTCATTGTGAGAGATCTAATCCTAGCCATCTATCTCATTGGGTTAGGGATTTTGTTTAGAGTTTCTCTATTTAAGAGAGAACTCTCTCATTGTACAGTCTTCTTGGCACTCTTAGCAATTGGAAGTGAATAGAGAGAAACCATTTTCTGCTCATACTTGTGTACTCGTGGTGGATATTGGATGAAATTGATTGTCATTGTGCTCTCATTGCACTAGAAAATATTGTAGTTGCTGCTGGTATATTTTGTTTCTCACCATTTGTTTTGCAGGCAAGGGTTCTTGGAGAGGGGCGCACCACTTGGAAGCCATTGTTGCTTCACTCTCCGAACTTCGGGTTTTATGGGGAGTGCTTTTACTATTTTTGTCAAGCATTCTCTCACATTTTTTTTTATCTTGACGTTGTTCCTCTTCTTGTTTTAGCAAACTGATTTTTGGGTCTGTTGTTTGACAGGTAGAGAAGGGCACATTGGTGAAGTTGGGCAAGTAAATTTCAATCCGGGGTTTCTACAAATCATTCTATTTGAACTTTGGGCTACATCACCTCAACAAAATCGCATATTTCTCCCGGTACCAAGTAAATTCATCATTTCTTTCTCTTGGTTTTCATTCATCATGATGCATAGAGAAATATTTATATAAGTTAAAACTTAAAACTCATAAAAATCTACACCTCAAAATTTCACCATAGGATTTATTTTATGTTTAATACCCAATTTAGTCTAGATTAGAAAACCCCAAATATACTAAATCCCGTGCATTTTGGACTCCATTTACCCATCTTTTGGCACTGGTTAGCTTGTTGGTTTGTGCCCTCCTTGGGCATTTTTGTGTATTTTCAGGCTATCTTTTCGTTTTAGGATTGTGGGTAGACTTGGTTTTGGCTTTCCTTGTTTATTTTCCACTAAAGACCAAGTTTTAACATGCTAGAAGTGTCATTTAATCACTGATTTTATTTCTGCTATGCATGCTTAATCATTTTGAGTTAATTTCCCCCATAGGCAGAAATCCTATTTTTACTTCTAGCACTATTTTGGTTCCTGAGTCAATTTCCAGCCATTTAATCTTTCAAATTCACTATTTTCATCCACATCAGATCTGAAATAACTTATCCAAAGTGCTCTTATCTCAAGGAAATTTCAGTCTTTTGGTTGGAAACGACCTTAGGACACTTAGACACTTTTTCATTGTTTTTCATTGCTTATTTTGGGGTTGTAGGTGTCTTATTTTGAGTCTCAACCCTCGCGGGTTGAACATGGTCTCCCTCTTGACTTGGCCTTGTGCCTTGTCTAAAGCGACAAGCGCCTTGTCCGGAGTGACAACCGTTCATTTAGATGGTGGACTTGGTGCTTGAGGTGTCATCAACTTGGCTACCCTCTCCTCTACCGTCCAGGATGGGATACATTCTAGTGGCAGCTAGAGCTTGAGTGATAACATTTTTTGTGCCGTTTCCGGGGAGGTAGAGGCTTACCCCATGGTCTTTTGCGATTGAGTCTTTTTCCTGTTTTTGTTTTGCATCATAACGCATTTAGACTTAAATTTTGTTGGCTGATTTTTGTTTGCATAATTTATTACAGCCATCATATTTTGCTTCATTTTTCACTCCCCTACAACATTTTACCTATGTTGCAAGGGTACCGCTCCCGGGGTTTGGTAAGCCCGTACCCAGCGTTTTCCCACTCCCAGGAGCTTTGGAGCGGGTACAAAACGCTTCTAAATGGGCAGGTACGCAGGTCAGTGGGTACTGGGGAACGTTTAGGGAGTTTTCACCCATGCTGGAGCAGTTCCCAATCCATGTTCCAGGGTTTAGGGAGTTGTTTTAGCTCTAAAGAGCATCATTTCTAAGATACGAGTCTCTTGAAATGTGCCCTCCATCTATTTATGCCATCCATTAAACTTATACCGGTTCTACTATAGGTTTATATGATCGTAAAAATTGTTGTTGTTGATCATTGTTCAGTGTTTATGGACTTATAAAATTATAAATACACTACTTAAATCACTAAAAAAAGACCCTCTCTCGTTTAGTGAACTCTAATTCTTTTGGATTGCAGACACCAATTATATTTCAGCATATTTATTCTCGCCAAGAGGCATATCACTTCGAGCGGCAGCAATAAAGGGCTCCCTTTCGTTCAGTTATAGGAAAGGCGGTTTTTTCATTCCCTTCAATGTTGAATAAATGGCCACCTAATTAATTTAAACAAACTATCGATAGCCGATGCATTGGATAAGGTATCACTTCGAGCGGCAGCAATAAAGGGCTCCCTTTCGTTCAGTTACAGGAAAGGCAGTTTTTTCATTCCCTTCAATGCTGAATAAATGGCCGCCTAATTAATTTAAACAAAATATTGATAGCCGGTGCATTGGATAAGGTATCACTTCGAGCGACAGCAATAAAGGGCTCCCTTTCGTTCAGTTACAGGAAAGGCAGTTTTTTCATTCCCTTCAATGCTGAATAAATGGCCACCTAATTAATTTAAACAAACTATTGATAGCCGGTGCATTGGATAAGGGCATGGTTCGTGGCCTTTATTAATTTTCCATGTTTATATATTTTTTATTTGAAAAGTTTTAGTTCATAAGTAAAAACTTTCTTATGTTTGAAATTTTAATATATTTTTAATTTTTATAGTAACTTTGTATTCTATATATTAAACATTTAATATGATAACATTAATGATTATATATGCCGTAACTTTTTTATATAAGTAAGTCTTTGGTATAATATTTTATTTTTTAAAACTTTCTTATGTTTGAAATTTTTATATATTTTTATTTTTTATTGTAACTTTTTATTCTTTTAATAAAAATTTTAATGTGATGATATTATTGATTATATATGGCTTAACTTTTTTATATTATAACCACAATGGTATTTATAACTTTTTCTATGGCCAATATTTTATATATAATTATATAATTAGTAACAATGCAAATATAACTTTTTAATATTTTACATATGCAAATATCCTATGTATAATTTTTTTATTATATTTTGAATCTTGATTTATGGTTTAATTTTAATATATTTTTATTTATCATTTTATATAATTTATGTTATAACTTATATATTATTAGATTTATATCATTTAATAATTTATATTATGAATTTATTTTTTTATATTATATTATTTTTTAGTTGTTTATTTTTTTTAAATTTGCTTAATATATATCACTGTCATAATTTGAATGCTTCTCATGCCGAGTTTTAATACCATAGTGAGTGTTATAAAATTTATCTGGGTCGCCTTGCAAAAGAAATCCACACCTTAACCTAGTGAGCTAGCGAGAATTGACAAAATAGACAAAAGTTAAAAACTAAACTTATAATTTAATAAATATATGTTTTTTAATATATATTGAAATTTAATATATTATATTATTGCTACTCCCAACCTGACGTTTCCTGTAAATTTGAGCGAAGCTTCTAGCTGTACCGGATACTCGTGTCCGCATACCCCACGTACCGGAAACTTGTGCAACATAGCATTTTACCTTTGGTGAACAAGGTTACATGTTTACCTGGCGAATCCACCCCGCGGCTCCACTAGAGGTTGAACCCATTCGTACCACCTTAGAAGCTTAGATCGTTATGACACTTCCCACGAGACTCCTATCACTTATGTTAAAAGAAACTTGAGAGATCAATCTCCTAGCTCGTTGTGGCAAGCAGTTAACTTTGCAGTTTCACCCAACCACATAGTCAGACCTGTGTCCACTACTCAAACTCCACTATTACCCAACCCAATGGCCAACACCAATCTTGGTCCGAGGGCGTTTGGGAGCAAGGCTAGAGCTTCCCCATTTGACTTTGCCCAAATACAGGGCGCTCCCCACGACATGCCTGACAAGTATTTTGAGAAGATTCCTAAGTTCACCGGGAACAATGCCATAGGTATCGAGGACCATATTGAGGCCATGTGGCAACACATGGAAGCGTATGGGGCTTCTGATGAGGATGTCTTCATGAGGGGCCTATTTCTGTCACTTGAGGGCGATGCCCCTAAGTGGTTTGATCGATTTCCAGTAGGCTCCATTGATGGCTACAATAATTTTATGGACAAACTTATTTAGGGTTGGTCGGTCAAACTTGATTGTAGATACCTTCTTAACCAACTGTTCGAAATCAAGAAAAAGGAAAACGAAACCATCCATGAGTTTAACTTGAGATTTGATAAAACAGTGGCACAGATTCCTGAAACCATTTGTCCAAAGGACCTGTTATCACACCATAGTAGCAGGGCTACTATTCTTGCTTAGCAGATATCTGCACATTCCAGAGCTTCCATTGTTCAGAGCTTGGCTATGATGATTGTATATTTTGAGATCACTCATGATCAGAGCAGTGTATTATTCAGACTTATGTTAGACCTTATGTCAAGGCTGAGCCTTGAGAGTTCAGATTTGATGACCGATGTGACCCTTTATCCCGTACAATTTCAGTTCAGTGCCTAGAGATGTATTGCAGCAGTGTTTCAGATGATATATGATGATTATTCTTGTGATGATGTTGTATGACCTATGGATGTTTTATCATTGACTGTGGATTATTATCTTGTTGCTTTAGTATTGCTCATAGCATTGGCTTGGTATATAATTCATGATGTGGCAAAATGTGTAACTTTAAAATGAACTATAAAATGGACATTTACTTGCACATTTAGGTTGTTTGACAAAACTCACTGGTTTACCACCTTACATAGATATGGTCTTTCTTGACACCAGTTGTCTGCTAGCTTAGGCTCCACCTTCATTTGACTCCATCCATACATGACTTTCCTTATTTGACTTTAAACCTTGACCTGTCTTACTTAACTTTCTGGTACTAAGGACTTCCCCTTTTTCTACCTCTGTGTTTGGACCGCATCCCTATATGTTTAGTGTCTCGGCTCTGAGTTGGAGACAAAACTTGCCTTTGGTGAGTTGGATTGTAGGCCTAAATCATTCTGGTCGGTTGTCTCGATGTTTGGCACTGGCTCGAACTCCCCCTAGTCACTTGAGATGTTGTTGACTAAAACTGAAAGCTCATGTACTACTTATGGAAAGTTATATAAATTCGCCCACGGAAACTAAAAAGGGCAAGAGCGATGAACTGCTAAAAATACTCCTCGAAGAGTATAGGAAAGGTCCAAAAAAGCAATGGTTCTTAAAAGCTATATCTAAACAATTGCTGACCTTATATGTATGTGTAAACATGCCCTGGATGCAAGCTGCAATTAGTTGTGCTTATCAACACACCTGAGATCCGGAGGGTTATGTAGACCAAAAAGGCCATGAAATGAAATTGAATGATCCTAATGAACTTGGTTCAACTTGGTGTAGACATGATGCCTAAGTTGAATAAGCACTCTCTAAACAACTTACCCATTTGTGAGGCACAGCCATCCCCCGTGTTATTTTGTCCAGCACAGAGTTTGTAGCTTCCCCTTTCTCCCAATCCAAAGTGTCTTTTAGTTGAATTAGACAAGTCACCTCCTTTTTCCAACCTTGTTCCTAGCCTTCATCCTTAGCTAGCAGTTAGACCATGTCCAATGGGTGAGTTTGTCATTTAAGCTATTGTGCAAGTAAATATAAATAACAACAGAATAAATAAATATGATTAATGCCACTGAATGATGTTATACTTTAAGTTAAGCTATGTGTTATCACCTATTTTGTACAAATGGTTGAAACCTTATTGAGCCGCCAGTGTTGGAACACATCAGTGTTCACTTCTAAAGTATCTGGGTTTCAGATATTTGGGTCTAGCCAGTTTTGGCTAGCCAGTTTTGTTTTTGAGTCGACATGACCATGGCCCCATGGGGGTTTGTATCAAAGTGTGCTAGTAGGGTCTGAGTGGCTCGGTTCCCCATGACTGGATTAAACAACTAAGGTATTCCAGGGAGTTTTTTCATCGTCAGATTATACTTTGCTTCAGGCGAGATATAATCTTTTGGTTTTTCTCCCGCTTCCTCCAAAGCTGGAATGCCCGATTTTGGAAATTTGGCCATGGGGGGTTATTAGAGTCCAACTATAATGTATAAACCTACTAGACACTATTAGAATAGGTTTTGGTCATGTCCTAAGTCTCTAGGACCCCCAGAAAAAATTTCGAAAAATTTTTACCGGACGCGTCGGAATTGGGGTTTTTTAATTTTTTTAATTATTTAAATTTTAATTAAAATTTCTCTATAGTTTAAATGGAGAAATTTGGGTTTGTAATATGTCAGTCATCCGGGATCCGATTTCAGTGATTGAAGGCTCCAGACTTAAGCCAAAAATCATTCATGATCCCCGGACCAACTAACCCTAAGTTTCAGACAATTATTTGGCCTCATAATTAATATTTTCTCAAAAAATCAAAAAATGAGAAATATTAATTAAAATATTCAAAAAATAATAAATTGGAGATAATTTAAATCTCTCCAAAAAAGGCCAAATTGAATAAAGTAAAAGTCAAAATGACATGGCAAAAAGCATTTATGATGATTGGAATCTTCACCCACCTGATTTAGATCAGTTTCGGAGCACTGGGAGTGATCTACAGTTGAGAATTTCACCCACCTTCATGCAAATTCGTTTTTGTGATTTGGCAATTAATTAATGGGTTGTTGGATTTTGAAATCAATGCATGTGGGGCTCCTTCCTCAAATTATGGGCTCCAAACTCAAGCTTAATGTTGAGTTAAGACTCCAAGCTCAATTTGGTTGGTGTTGACATGGTTTTGATTGGATTAAGATGGAGTTTTTGGCTCTCTTCATGCCAAATTCGAATTAGGGTTTTAGGCTAGTGTTTTGCTATTTAAGAGAAGCCATTTGGGCTTTCTTATCATGGAAACTTTGATGCAAGATTACTCTGCAAAAATTTGTAATATGCTTTGGCTTAATATTTTCAATAAAGATTTCGACTTTGGAGGTCCATGAGCTTTCAATCTTTGGTGTGAATTCATCTCTTGTTGAGGTGACATCTTCTCTAAACCCATCTCTCGATTATGCATAGTATTTGATCAATGGCTAGCTTGTGAAGACTATTTTTAGTACAATAGAGTAACCATTTATAATTTAAGTTGGTTATTTATGCATGGTTTATCAAGATCTAAATGGACATGAGTAGTTGGTTATACAAATTGTTGATCTAATCTTGATATTTCTAGCATACTAGCATTGTTGATCTCACTTGTTGGTTGAGTGGTTTGGGTTGTGATTAGGTGTTGCTTAAAGTGAAGAGGGGTAAGAGCTCGGTTGCATCAAACCCTTGTTCATCTTCAAGTTTTGGCCTAACACTTTGTGGTTGCAGGATCTACAATAATCTCAAGATCTTTTCATCTTAAGAAGGCTAGGAAGAGTTCTTCTCAAGTTTCTCATCAACCAAAAACTCTATTTTTAAAACCTTGTCACTAAAGGCTCTCTTCTTCAAGCCTCCTCATTTGCTCCTTGCTCTCTTCTTTCCATTGATTTGCTAGGCCTATCCTCTCAATAGTTTTTCCTACTCCTTTCATTCGTCCTCCTTGCCCTAGTTGTGCATCTCTCCCATTTTCCTTGTCTTTTTGCCTCTCATACTTTCCTCCAACTCGTTTTTAGCCTTCTCCTTCTCCATTCGCCCTTCCTCCCTACCCTAGTTTCTCCTCTCTACCATTCGCCTTTGTCTTCTAGCTTATCCCTTCTTCATTTTGCTCCTTCACTTCTTCATCTTTTCCCCTTAGTTTTCTCCCTTTCTCCCTTTCTCATCCACTTCCAAAGTGCCCTAAAAAATCACATAAAAAGCAAAAACGAATTGGGAAAGTTAATGTTTGTTAGAGTAGTTTCTTTGGTGAGATAGATCTTAATTTGTTGCATCTTGTAGATCATTGGCATGCATTGAAAAGATTAACTTTAGGAGCATTCTAGAACTCTCTCTTGTCTTAATATAGCTTACATTCGTTCAAGTTTAGGTTTGCTTTCAAAAGATAGAAAATTTTGCACAAAAATATTTAAATTTTTTATGCTTTAGATCTCTTTTTTAGCACATTTTAAGAGTTTGTTGTTCGCTGGTCCGTTTCGCCATAGTTAACATTTTATGATAAAATTTCATGCATTCCACATTTTAGAGTTAAAATTTCAAATCTAAACTTAACTAGTTGCAAGTTTTGGTTTTTTTGCTAACGGTTAATGGGCGCCTTGTTTAGATGTTTTGGACTTGTGTAGATCATTTGAGAAAGAGAGATACTTGATAAAGATCTTGAAGCAAAGGATCAAACGCAAAATAAAGTGAAGGAGCCATGAGAATGACTCAATCTTGATATACTTATCCTTTGTAATATAGCAAGTAAAATTTGTATCTTCTTCAATAATTTTCCAAGTATTACCGTTCTCAAAAGACCTTGCAAGGTTTTAAACCCAAGGCATCTGTAACAGTTTAATAAAAAGTTTCAAGTGGAGGGGTCCTCCACTTTTGGGTCTTCTTCCCCATTTGGGGAAGAGTGTTGGGTTTTGTGGTTTGGCGTAACTTAGTTTATGTTTCCATGCTCTTAGATTAGTTTCTATTTCATTTTTGTTTATCTTCCATATTTACTTACCCCCATGCTTTCCCGAATAGGGTTTCGAACCTGAAAGAGATTCTTGAGTAGTTAGTGTTATCTCGCAATTTTATCTTGTTTCTCTTCCAATCCTTGACCAGAGAATAACTAACTTTGGGATTGTATCCCAAAGGCCACATAGTTTTGTGGTAGCTTCTCGCTCCCCCATCAACTTCTTGTGGACATCCAGCTAGCTGGAAGGTTTCCAGGATTGGTGGCTTCTAGTGGTTGATCTTGTTCGGAGATCAATCCCACCTAGTAGATTAAAGTTTGTGTGGTAGAACACTAGATTTGTTTATCTTGCAAGCTTTATTGCTAGTAGTATTTTCATCTTGTTGATCAACACTGTGGTTTAAATTTGTTTCAAGTGAAAATATATTGCTGTTGCTTTTATTTGTTTTCTTAAAATAAACCAAAGTCTCTTGAACTTGGCCAAATCCAAGTCAAGAGCACCCTCTATCGGAGGGCATTTTAGTCTTGCATCATCCCTGCATTAGGCATTTTAATTTTAGCAAGTCTCTTGAACTGTGGTCATAAGACCGAGTCAAGAGCGCTCTCTGTCGGAGAGTTGAACAAGGTTCTTTTAATAATAAAATTTTCCACTCACACACCCCTAATTAATTTATCTTGGTTTGTCCTACACCCGTATGCTCTGCCAACCGGAAACGGTTGGGCTAGTACTCAGAAAGGTGTAAGACTTGGTAATTACGATCGATAAACTTAATTAAAATTTTTACCCAAAACCTCAACCAAGGCAAAATACTATTCTTCCCACGAGAGGTGACGCCGGGAAATCACTGTCAGACTCAGGGGCGGTTCAAACATTGGACACCAATCCTTATTGAATCTGGGTGCTTCCGACAGGTCACTTAGGGTTGCCAGTATCTTTCTTGGGTAGGGTTCTACCATCTTTTGATACCTTTGGTCTTAGCCCTAATAATCAAGACAACTAAAACTTTGAAATTTACCAAGATAATTTGCACAACGATCTCACGAACAGTTACTATCAAGACTTACTTTTCAGCATCCCCCAACACTACATTTGTTATTTTTTGACTCCATTACCCATTGGATAAGGCACTGGTCCTTTTGTCATTTAATTTTTATCTGTGGATGCTTTGTATCAAGTCTTTATATACTGTTTCGCAACGTGGATTGCGTCTCATCTTGTGTTTTATTTTCAAGCTTTATATCGTCTCTCATTTCACAAAAAACTCCTAAACAACACCCATCCGCATCACTACATCAAAAAACATTATAAATACAAGAGCCTTAGTGAAACTCTCTTTTAGGGACTACCCCCCTTGGCTTCGTTAGGAGTTTGCCTAAACGGAGGAGCTGGGATTCAGGTGACAGTACCTGGCTCATTGCTTGCCCCCAAGGCCACACCTCTCTCACTTGTAGTGAAGAGACAGCTTTCAAAAGATTTCCGCTGCTGGTGTGCATATTGGCGGACAACACTATGAGTATGATCAGAAGAACATGTCTTAGTCTATTGATATGATTTATCCTTGGTTGTATATGGACCTAGTCAAACCTAGTTTGACTATGGTCAGTTCTTGGGATCCGTGATGATGTGGGCCATGAAGGCTTATTGATAATGATGTATGGGCCCACATACTCCTGTTGATGATAATATATGATGGACATATGATTCAGATGATGATTGATGCAGTTTAGCAAGTTTTATTATTACTTCATATCATCAGATTATGCACTATCCATATATGGTGGACCCTACAGTTAGCCCATTAGGGCAACCCATGGTGTATGAATACACACTCCTAGTATATTTGGGTCTTCTGGATCCAATGAGACACTTATCTTTCAGTTCCGGGCACTTCTGACAGTGATAGATGCAGTTTTCCACTTGTTGACCAGATTTGGGGCTGATTTCCCAGCCTGAGCAGCAGGGGCCATGAGAGGCCAATTCACCTACGGCACTGTATGAGGAGGGGGTGGTCCAGCCACTTGTTATTACCATTTACCCCCCCTTCTGGAGAGCCTCGTAGGCTCAGTTTGACAGCGCAGGTGCCCTAGGAGGCAGTTTCAGCACTTTCACAGTTACCATGGCAATCCAGAAATGGGATAAAAGGGTCACTGAGGAATTCAATTTGGGCAATTGAGGCAAGGTTTTGGCACTTGGTTTTCACAGAGGTCTTCCAAGGTGAACCCCCTATCTTCCAACCAGTTTTCACCATTTGGGTGGGTCCACAGAGGCTATAGGAGGCCTTTTACTGCTTGTCTGTCACAGATTTTGAGGACAGATTTGATCATTTATATTTATTTTGGACATATTATATTATTTTATTGTGCCATGGGGATGAGCTAGTAAGGATTGATGCCTCCTAGCCCCACCATGAGCTCCATGTGTCATGTCCTAGTCATATGCGGTGGGCTTTTGTACTTTTAGCCCCTCTAGAGGATGACGTCACCCTCCATGAGTCTCTTTTAGCTATGATGTCATCATTATTTGAGTGATCCATGTGTTATATTTTTATGATTCATTATTAGCCATTGATCATGTATTGAGATCTTTTAATCTCAACCACTCATTTCATAAAGTGGTTTTGAGATCTAGGGTTTTGGTCTTTATTATCCTATATAAGGAGGAGACCCCCTCATTGTAAAATTATCTAGAGATTTTGGCTCTTGGCTCTTGGAATAAAATTTCTATCTTTTGGAGTACATGCTTGGGTTTGGAGTGGATGTTGGTTGCTTTGATTGTAAATGCTTTTGTCCATTGCACTGGAGGATCTATTGTAGTTATCATGCATATTTTGCCATATCTTTTTTACAGGTTAAGAGGACGTTTTTGACAAGTGCGAATTGGTGGGGAGGCTTGCCCTTCAAGCTTGGAGGAAGACGTTTTGGTTAAACAGGGAGTGGTTTTGTCTTTGTGCCAACTATTCTTTGCTTATCTCTCTCTTGCTTGTATCTACCTTCAACATGTTAAACTGATTGATGCTTTGCTCCTTGGTTTTAACAGGTTAGAGGGACATACATGTGGCTTGGAAAAATCGATTTGGCAAGAGGGCTTCAAAAATTCTTCATTTGATCTTTGGCAAAAGTAATCCTCATCTCAACTAGCATTCATCTCTTCATCCAGGTATGCTCCAAAGGTATGGTCTTCTTCTTCCTTGGCTTATCCATAACTTCTAGATCATAAAAACCCTAATTGATTAAAACCTCATTTTTACTTTTTCTTAGATCTACTTGGATCTAGCCTAGCTTTTGGAAAGATATTGAAAACCCACCTCTATAGTATCCACGGCAATTCGGATCTATAGTTTGGTGGTGATTGGGTTCCATTTGACACACTTTCCAAGGCACTTAGCCCTCCTTGAGCAAAATCGCACCACTTGGGAGAAGCTAGTTTGGTTGGTTCCAAGACATGGGTAGGTGAGATCCCACTTGATTCATGATCCTCATACTTGATAACCTACCCCTAGTGCTTCACCTTGTTGATTTTTGCCTTGTGGGCCCCATTCCTCATTTTGAGGGTTGTGCCCCACTTGGGTCAATTTGGTGATGCACTTTCAATCTCAGATCTATGGAGATCTAGCCATTGGATGCCCTTAATTTTCAAGATCCACATTGATACTTGCCTAAACTACTTGGATCTATAATTTGGTGGCCATTGGACTTGATTTGACACTCCTTTCCATGCTTTTAGCCCTCCTTGGGCAAAGTCGCACTCCTTGGGTGATTGAGTTGTCCCACTTTGAGAAACTGGGTGGTTGAGATTCCATTGGATTTGGAAAGAGCATACCTTGAAACCTACATCTAGTGTCTCACTTAGTGAAGTTCTGCCTTGGGGGTAGCATTCCCTGTTTTGGGGAAAGTTGTCCACTTGGGTCACTAGGTGAAATATCAGATCTAGTAAGATCCAACCATCACATCTTGAATAGCCCACTTGATTTGCATCCTAGGTGTCTCGATCTACATTTCCACATCTCTTTTGACTCCATTAGCCCATCCATCAAGGCACTAGTCCACCTAGGGCAATTCGCACTCCTTGGGAGTTGTGTCATTTCCTAGATCCCATATGTGGGCATCTCTAATTTCATCTTAGATCCATAGATCTACTCATTACATGCCCCTTGGTACCATTTGCACCCTTAACTTCACCTTGTGGGTCTCATTTGAACCATTTCCATATCCCAAGGAAGTGGGACCCACTTGTGTATTTCATGGTACTAGATCTTGTCCTATGATCTCATTATGTGGACTAAATCATCCATTGGTTGAAACATAAGTCATTCCTTAAGCCTCTTTCAACCACACTTAAACTTCTAGGTCCACCTAACCTTGCATTGGTTTTCGTAACTTGTCTTTTACATATCCCTAGGAACCTTTGTTTGGGTCCAATCATCTTTGATTGGTTATAGGGTCTCCCCCTAGGTCTTGATTCATCTTGATCTAAAGTGAAGAGTGCCTCGGTTGACGTGACTCCCAGCTTGCAATGGGAACCGTGGCATCTCTTGGGTCACCTCTTTAGTTGTCCATCTCCTCTACCATCCTGGATGGGATACCACTAGGGACAACTACAAGTTGTGTGATAACAGGACCAAGCTATGTTGATACATTACCTTAATTCTTTTGATGGTTGGTTGGGATATCACTTGAAAGAAAAGGAGCCCACCACATTGAAGATTGCTCAAGATAATGCAAGGAGGGTTGAGGCCAACGCTTCCTCCATGGGCATGCAAAATTTCTTTGATCATTATGCCCCTTCTACTTCCCGCACTGAATCACGTGCACGTAAAGCCAAGGAACCTGTCAAAGAGCAAAGTGAAACATTAGACAATATGCAAGAAATGGTTAGAAACTTAACTCTTTTGACTAGGGACCTAGTTAAAAATAGAGACACTGAACGATACAAAAATCCATACGAGCCCAAACCATATTGGAAACCACATAAAAGGCCCAGCATGGATGAGAACAAGAGATCACCTGTAGCCCAAGACGTTCCTGAAACCAAGAATGTCAACTGGTGTGAAAGGTGTGATGAGGAGCATGATGAGTATGAGTGTCATCTATTAGAGTCTAAGGACCGTGTCGAAAAGATAAACTTTGTAGGTGATTTTTCCTTTGACCTTGACTTAGGGAGGATCCTCATTGATGATGAGGAGGAGGAGGAGGCAATATATGAGGATAGCCCATCTTGCTTGCCAGTTCAACCTCTGTCAGGCAACCCTTCGAGAATGAGAATTTCCTGACGACATAAGGATGAACCGAGACCAACTCCTTTCATGGAGAGATATGAGAGCACTCAGGCAGACCTTGGGATTGGACCATCCACTTCAAGTGAGGTTTTCGGTAGTGGCATCGGTCTAGAGAGAGAGTTGGCCAAGATCATGTAGAGTGTCCCTATGTCGGAGCTCATGAAGCTCCCCTCAGTCCATAACCAGATAGCAAAGTTCCTAGATAGTATTCCTGTGCAAAGGGAGCCACCTAGTGTATCCTTGATTCCCTGTGAGGCCCCTACTATCACTTACGAGATAGAGAGGGATGTGGAGGATCCCCCAATCAACCTCCAGACAGCTATATATGAGAGGAAGAATGGGGGACACCAATCTTTTTAACTTACACTCCGCATCCAAGATGTGTTGCTCCAAAACTGCATGCTTGACTCTGGAGCCTCAATGAATGTCATGCCCTTACGCATCATGAAGGCTCTGGGTCTTGAAGTGACACGCCCTTACGGGAATGTGTGGGATCGATTCGAGGCAAGTTCAGGCTTATGGCCTGATCAAGAACCTGAAGGCTGCCCGGATATCTCCACACTTATGGATGTGGTCGTTATAGATCTTCCCCCTGTGTATGGGATGCTTTTATCCAGGAAGTGGGCTGCAAGGTTAGGAGGACACCTACAGATGGTTTTAACATATGCCTCCATCCTTGATTCTAACAGAGTGTTGTTGAGGATCTACAGGGAGCCATTTTATGAAGGACATGTTGAGAGTGTCGAGGATGGCATTCAAGAAACTTACGGAGAGGGTGAGTTGAACCTGGAGGGGATTTTCATGGCATTTGGTAATGATCAAGAAGACATTGTAGAACGGGCCAGAACCAGGCAACAATTCAATAAGTGGCTCTCTAGCCCTGGCTTGGAATCTTCAGATGACGATGATTCCAATGAAGAGTACATGCGCCAGCTGATACACGAGGACACCACGAGTGAGTTGAATCCGCCTCCTGAGGGATGTGACCATAGAGAGATACACAAGGGCACCTCTGTAGGATACCCTCACTTTTCAGATCCCCTAGATAGACTGGAGCAGCTCTCATTAGAGGATACTCGGCCTACCGTATAGATGGATGTAGAGGTGGAGGTTGTCCAGCGACCTAAGCCTGACCTGACCAACACTGAGTCTTCCCTTCTGAGAAAGAGAGAGATCACCAGTCAAGAGATCGTGTAGATGACACCCCTCATCCTTTGGAGGACTTAGAGGTGAGAGGCATCCCACCCCCAGAGCAGAGGAGTTTCAGGATGGTCAATGAGATTTTAGCCTCGATAGATGACAACCTAGCACGACAGGCTAGAGGCGTGCCCCCTCAGTACTGGTGGGAGGAGTCCTCTACCCAGGACCCTTCCGATGAGGTGACCATGCACAACGATCGGAGTATTTTTGAAGAGTTCTCCCTTCCGATCGACATTATAGATGACTTTGAGCCTGTACCCGTGCATATGCCACCCCGTCCCCTCATCCGACTGGCTTTCCGGGTTTCCTTCTACCTTCCGAGGTTCCTATCCCATCAGGAGAGGGATCCAGTACCCAGGCTCATTCTCCACCTACCATAAACCCAAGCGTTAGGAGCCCGACTACCCGACTTAGGGATTTTTGGACCATAGGCGAGATACAGGGAGATGTCATTCATCCAGAGTCCCGTGGTCCCTGAATGAGCCCTCCCCCAGTGAGAGAGATGACCCGAGAGGTGTTGATTGGTAGGGTTGTTGTTCCGATGGATGGAGGTCTTGCCCAATTTCACGCTCATGCTAGCCACAGGGACCACCATCCTAACGAGAGGGGGAACGTTGATGTTTCGATTTTTCGAGACATAGGAGTTGACCCCCCCCCCATCAATCAACAGGCGGAGATATACCAATGGTGATCAGGTTGTCTTGCAGAACCACGTATATCATCACATGACTAGTCACCATAGGGATCTTTTAGTTGGCCCCTTCAGAGTGGAGCTTTGTGATTATCACATGTATTATTTATTCACTGAGGATGGGCACTTGTTCTCTATTCCTGTGAGCAACCATCATTTGAGGGGATATGTTCTTGGATCCACTCGAGGGATTTTCCTTGACCTCGCGACCTTTGGGCCCCCCTTTCTTTTTGTGTTGCGACAAATAAGCTCTCGTGAGCAGCTGTCGGTTGTCCTTTACCCTGATTGTTTTCCACTGCGTGGCAGCCCGTTGTCTCCTTTTCGTCTTATTTACATTTTTGGTGTCGTTTTCTTTTGCTTGTTAGTATAGTCTTCACCTTTTCATCTTTTAGTATATTGTTTTTCCGGCATAATAAGATTCACAACACTGTCATTTTTTAGTAGTTAGATTAAATGTTGATTCCAGCATTTCTTTTTAGCATTGTCATTTTTGTTATCTTTACTGCTCTATATGTTATATATTGCATGTCCCGACGATCAGTCTGCAGAGGAGGGTATAGTGTCTGCACATGTGCAGAAACAGGTACATATGTGATGATGATGTTGTTAGAGTTTGCACTTTAATTCAATTTAACTAGGATCTTTAACTGAAAGAAAAAAAAGCACAACAAAACACAATAGACAATAGTTTTCCTTGGGGAAACCATAAAGGAGAAAACCCCGTAGCTTCCTCAATGATAGATTCATCACTAATACAATATCACAAAATGGAAAACCCAAATATAAGATGTCTTCTACAGCTCTCTCTCTTTCTCCTCCAACGAACTTGTCTTCTCTCTCTTGCTTGTGCAAACTTGAGTGAGTGAGAGGTGTATCCAAATGAGAGAGCAAGCTCTCTATTTATACTTTATGTTTGGGTGACCTTTTTCCTAATTAGGCTTGACTAACTTGACTAAGCCAACCTATCCTAGGAAGACTCAATAATACAATTTACATTTGACCTTTGGGGTGCTATTGCCCCGACTTACAATGGAGGCTTTTACCTCAATAATATTGCATGACCAATCATAATAATGACATCCCCGAACGGAGGAAAAACATCTCTGTTGGAGGTACAAATAAAACACAATAATAATATAAATATAAAATACAAATGAATATCTTCTGAAGTTACATTTACAACAACACTCCCTCTTAACTAGGAAGGTATTATCTCGCCACAATCATCATCATTCTGGACACATATTTTGTACAACATCATCATCGCTAAATCATCTTCAATGTTGGAACATCATCATCAACACTAGATCATCATCATCGCTGCTGTAATAATCCTCATCTCGTTGATCGTTGATTAGTGACATCTCTCGTTGATTAGTGACATCTCTTGAATGTAGGCCTAGCTCTCATCTAGGTCTTCATCATCTCCACGAGCAAGCCATCAAGTAGGTACATCCCAGGACCACAGATTACATTGCCACAGCAATCACCTATGTCTCCTACTATCATCTCATTGTATCCAGATCATCCCATCATCACACACGGAGAGCAGCCCAAATGCACACCTCATGCCCAACAGACCCCCTGCGTCTCCCACCCAGTGGGTACAACCCAAGAGCACCCCAGGTGCATTACGTCTCTCAACAGTCATCCTGCATCTACTAGCATGGGAGCACAGCCAGGAGCACCTTTGGTGCATTACGTCCCAAGGACCACCTGCGTCTTCCACCATGCGAGAACCAGCCTAGGCACACACAGAGTGTCTTTGTGACCGGTGGACCTCTCAACATCTCCAACATGGGAGTATAGCCAGAAATACCCCAAGTGCATTACATCCCAAGGACCACCTGCGTCTTCCAGCGTGCGAGAACTAGCTCTGCATCTTCTCGAACATGGGAGTACAGCCAGGAGCACCCTAGGTGCATTACGTCCCAAGGACCACCCGTGTCTTCCACCATGCGAGAACCAGCTCTAGTGCATCTACGTCTTCCGGTCTCATCACTCCCTCTTTCGAGGAACCTCGATCTGGATAACACCAAGCCTCTCTCTGAAGTACTCGAACTTCACTCTGGCTAACGGCTTGGTCAACACATCGGCTATCTGCTCGTATGCTGCCACATACTGGAGCTTTACCGCTCCTCTCTGCACCATATCCCGGATATAGTGGCACTTGATCTCAATATGCTTCAACTTATGGTGGAACACCGGGTTCTCAGACAACTTCACACAACTTTGGTTGTCACAGAAGATACATGTCGCCTCTAACTTGAGATCAAACAAATCTGACAGTAGCTTCCGAAGCCATACTGCCTCACAACTGGCCGAACAGGCTGCAACATACTCTGCTTCGGTTGTACTCAGCGCCACGCATGACTGCATTGGGACATTCTTCACTGGAGTGACTGGAAGCCTTCTCTTCCGATGATCTTCTGTGTATCCATCTATGCCATCTTCATAGGTCACTAGATACCAAGATCTCGAACTCTCTTGCACCCATCTATGAGCTTCTCATCTTCAACCTTGTAGCAAAGGTTGATATCTCATCACTCTAGGTGATCATCCTATCCCATGGGTGCCTTCTGATCTCGTACAAAGTCTTCTTCAATATGCACACATGTGGTTCTCTGTAGAGAGTCCTGAGTCCTGGAGGTTGCTCGATATCTTCTTCTATTTCGATTACACCATCTATCTAGTGTAATATCCACCACTGAGGAAGTGTGTCTGGTCACTAGAGCAACATCTCATCATAGTCGACTCCCTCTTTCTGAGAGAACCCTTGCTTTGTACTTCTGTAGTATGCTTGATTTCATAATTCTTCTTGAATGTTATGGCTGAACCATCGTCACTTGTTCTTCGGAACAAGTCTCATCATTATTCTCTTGTAGGTGATTATACACGATCTTTCCTACAGGTCAAGTTTAGTTTCATGATTAGAACCATTTCATAAAGTCAATTCTTATGTATAAAGATATAGGTCCCACACTCATGCAACTATCTTAGCCAATGCTTCAACACAACATTCATCCATACGGTAACTTTCTAGATGCCTTCCGTCTCTACCAAAACATCATTAAGAGCGTGCACTACTCCCAATATGTCAGCAAGGAGGTTTCATTCTAGATAAGTAGCAATGGAATGTTGTACAACACCATAGGCCACTTACCCATCACATGCATATTAGTAGTATATTGTTCATTAATGCAACTATTGTAACATGCATACTACACTTCCTAAGTCTAGGAATAAATATGTACACAACTGAACAATATCATTTAAACAATTTTGACAATTCAAATACTTATCTTAGTTTGTTTGGTAGGATCTCTTTTGATCCTAGTTTCCTTGCAGGGATTACTAGAATGTCTAATGGTGAGCTCTACTCCATCATCTGATTATGAGGTCATGTGCCTTTCTTGCTTATGATCTATAATGTTGATCAAGTCTTCTACACCATAGATCACATAGACTTGCAGTATCATAGATCAAAGCTGCTTTTCAGTTTATATGAGCCACCTTCTTTTGTCCCAATAACAACTGCGTCTTCTATAAAAACTTGACCATCTATAAAAGCAAGTCTAAACTTGTTCTCATCTAAAGCTGAGATATAGCACATCCTTCATCTTGATCGGGGTTCCTGAATCAAGCTTGTATGTGGCTTCTCCTATTCTACTAGTGAAACTTTCTGAGGGGAGTCATTTTCTTCAAGATTGGAGAGAGTGCTTTGAAGCACCACTATTATAAGACATATTCTTCAATTTCTTCCTTTGGTAACTTCCTGGGAGGTGCTTCATCTTATTCTTCTTCTTCTTCTTCTTCGAAAAAATGAGCATGATGTCTTTTGTTATTCTTCTTTTTGTATTCTTCTTTTCTTACTGGACAATCTTTAGCAATATGTCCCATCTTATCACAATGATAACATTGATAAGAAGAGAAGTCTTTATGCTTGTAGTTTCCCTTCTTGTATTTCTGAAACTTCTTAGGAGGAGGAAACTCCTTATGGGTTTCCTTCTTGTACTGAGATTTTCCTTTTACTCTTCTAGTATGGGTAGCTAGAGCTTGATCATCATCTCTGAGTAGTGCTTCTCGATTTGCCACTCTAGCTTCCTCTTGAACACATTCTTCCCATACAATTTCAAATTGTAGACTTTCCTTTTTTGCACACATTGTTTGGATAAAAGAATCCCAAGGTCTAGTAAGACCATTGAGAGCTGTCATCACTAATTCATCTTCATCAAGATTGTCTCCAATTGCTTCTATTTGTTCTTTGAATTGAGAAACCCTTGTAAAATATTCTTGGATAGATTCACCCTGACTCATCTTTGTACTTTTGAGTTGGCTTCTCAAATTCATCTTCCGATTAATGTTCTTTCCTCCATACATTCTTGATAGGGCATCAAACATTTCCTTAGATGTTTTCTTGGAGGACACTTGAGGAATGAAGTGATCCTTGATGGAATCTGTTATGATCCTCTTGGCTCTAATCATGTCTCTATGCGTTTCCTTTGCTTCAGCTTCTACGGGTTCTAGCACAACTTCCTTAACAAACTTCACAAGATCATTCTCTTCTAGAATGAGTCCAATTCTGTATTTCCAAGCATGGAAATTTTCTATGCCTTCCAACTTGTCATCAAGCTTGGTGCTTGGAGCCATCTTATCCCGAAGAACAGAAGATGACCAAAAATTGAAATTTCTCAAAAATGAAAATTGAACTTACCAAGAGATGCACTTGACTGAGGCGAGTATGCTGGTACAATCAGTTTCTGAAGAATCCAATATTTAACCCCTAAAACTGGACTTGCGAAATTCTGGATTGCAGTTTCTGGTTTTCTGGTTTTTCTGATTCCAAGTCAAACTAGGGTTTGACTTTCTAGAAGATCTGTCCACTGAAAAACTTCGATCTAGGTGCTAAAAGATGAGCCTATGAGGGGCGCGCTTCCCAATGCCACTTACACTCAAAAATTCCTCTTCAGTAGGAAGCACTAATTTTCTTGCCCAGAGAAAGAGAGAGAGATTTACCCTAGTGAAAGCTGCTCTTTTCAGTCTAGCTCTGATACCATGTTAAGATTATATGTTACTAAAGACTAAATTCTAACTTCAAGAGCATTTAATACATTTTCACAATAGTAGCATAAAGAGGATCTCTGAAAGACACACAATCACAAGGTACACAACAATTTATCCTGGGAAACCCTCAAGGGGAAGAAAACCCAGCAAAACTTCCTCAATATAGATTACCAAAGAACAATGCCCAAAGAAATAAGTCTCAAAGAAAGAGAGACAAAACTCAAAACACAAGAGCCAACAGCAGTCTTCCTCCTTCTTCACTAGTCTTCCTCCTCCTCTCTTGCGCAATGCTTGAGTGAGTGAATGGTTCAAATGAGAGGGAGACACTCTCTATTTATACTTTACTTTTCACTTGACCTTTTAATCTAACTGGGCCGACCTCTCTAGGGAGACTCAAAATAATAATTACATTAAACTCTTTTGGGTACTATTGACCCGACTTACAACGGAGGATTTACCTCATGACTTTTACATGACCTTTTATATTAATGACATCTCCTGAAGGAGAAATAATAATAATGTAAAGTACAAGTAGAATATTCTTCAAAGTTACATTATTTCAACATCATCAACCTATGGATGATACCACTAACTGCACTCATCAAATAATCAATGCATCAATCGTGGCAGTATCAACATATAGTACATCATCACATCATATATCACCATGGCATGGCATATCAGTACAAAAATGGCATATATCTCATCATCATCACATCATCAATAAAAGGAGACCCAAGAGTAGCAAAGATGGGCGTCAATACTTTAGAATGCAAAGTGCTATGAGGAAAAAACAAGTCTGAAAAAATATGCCTACAGAATGTGGCATAACACAACCTACAAGGAAATCAGCAACATTTGTAAGAGTGGAAAACGACCCTTTTAGGCAAAGGCAAGAACATTGTAGTAGAAGGATCACAATCGTTGTCATCCAACAAATGCATATTCACATAAAGGCATCATCATTGATTTGCACATCATTTGGCGGAGAAGCATCATTGGTTTGCACATCATAAAGGAGTATTCGCAATAATGACCTCATCTAGTGATGGAAGATTGGAAGAGGCATTGA
The DNA here is from genome assembly GCA_027924585.1 of Larix kaempferi. Classification (NCBI taxonomy): domain Eukaryota; kingdom Viridiplantae; phylum Streptophyta; class Pinopsida; order Pinales; family Pinaceae; genus Larix; species Larix kaempferi. Next base: position 9,508,379 of record BSBM01000950.1, read on the forward strand.
AGCATGAAGTAGTACCATCAATCCAAGTAGATTATCCAATATCTATATATGAAGAACTCAAACAAGTACATATGGGTGTGTTATCACACAACTTGTAGTTGCCCCTAGAGGTATCCCATCCGGGACGGTAGAGGAGATAGGCAACTAAAGAGGTGACCCAAGAGATGCCACGGTTCCCAATGCAAGGTGGGAGTCACGTCAACCGAGGCACTCTTCGCTTTAGGTCAGGGTATAACAAGACCTAGGGGGAGACCCTATGACCAATCACAGTTGATTGGATCCAAACAAAGGTTTCTAAGGTAAGTAAATGAGGAGTTACGAAAACCAATGCAAGGTTAAGTGGACCTAGAAATTGAAGTATGGTTGAAGGTGTGTAAGAGACTGTTAATGTTTCAACCTATGTATGATTTAGGCCACATGATGGGGTATGATGACTAGGTATAGTACCATATGTTTACACAAGTGGGTCCTTCTTTTGGGAAGTGTGAAATGGCCTTAAGTGGGCCCACAAGGTGAAGTTAGGTGCAATATTGGTACTAGAGGTTAGGTAAAGACTAGATCTATGGATCTAAGTTGATTCTAGGAGTACCCACATACTAGATCTAGGGTTTGACACAATTCCCAAGGAGTGCGACTTGCTTAGTGGAGGACTAGTGCCTTGTTTGATGGGTTAATGGGGTCAAAAAGTATGTCAAAGTATAGATCGGGACACCTAGAAGCCAAGTCAAGTGGGCTAAATGAGATCTAATGGTTGGATCTTGCTAGATCTAGGTTTTCAAGTAATAACCTTAAGTGGACCACAATCCCTTGAAACAAGGAATGCTACCCCCAAGGCGGATCGTGACAAAAAGATAGTCTAGACCTAGGTTTCAAGGTATGGCCGTTCCAAATCTCCAAGAATCCCAAACACCCACTTCCTCAAAGTGGACAAACTCACCTTCCCTAGGTAGTGCGACTTTGCTCAAGGAGGATTAAAAGGTGGGTTTGGTGGACCAAATCAAGTCCAATGGTCACCAAACTATAGATCCAAGTAGCTAGTACCCCGATCTATGCATGTCCCAAAAATCAAGTCAATCCAAGGGCTAGATCTTAGTAGATCTGAGTTTTGAGGTGCCAAGAAATTCAAAAGGGGGTTTTAACCCCTTAAAACATGGAAAGATGTCCACAAGGTAGATTTCACCAAAGTAAGAATCTGGGGGTAGGTTATCAAGTGTCTAGATTGCAAATCAAGTGGGATCTCACCTACCCATGTGCTAGATCTAACCAAACAAGCCTCTTACTAGGAAGTGCGATTTGGGTCAAAGAGGGCTTTTTGCCTTGAAAAGTGTGTCAATTTTAAGCCAATCACCACCAAACTATAGATCCAACTAGGGGTGGATGCTATAGAGGTGGGTTTTCAAGATCTTCTACAAAGCAAGGCTAGATCTAAGTAGATCTAGGAAATACCAAAAATTGGGGTTTTAATGAATTAGGGTTTTATGACCAATGAAGATAGAATGGATGAAAGAGGCACATACCTTGTAGATCTTACCTCAATTGCTTATGGCCACCTTGCAAATTGATAGCATTCTCCTATGTGTATATTCAAGAGTGAGATCCAAGAGCTCCAACCAAAACGTCCTTCTCCAAGATAGCCAAATCGTCCTCCTCCTACAAGACAAGATCAAAGAAACAAGTCAAGCAAGATGATTATGAAAATGGTAGAAAGATGTAATAGAAAGCATCAACTATGTCACTAAGATACAATAATGATACTCCCTGTCACAAGATCAACCCAAGAGAGACTATGTGGATCCCTCCAACAATAACCCTAATGAAGTCGCCCTCCTCTCCACCAATTCGACTTTCCTGTAAAAAAGATTAGTAGAAGCACCAAAATCCACAATGATACATAGAAGAGATACTGTATATTCAATATGCAAGAGAATCCACAATGCAAGAGAGATGTGCTCCACAAAGAATTTTTCTATTCCAATATTCCAGAGCTCCAAAGGTGAGCTTTACAATGGGGGGTCTCCTCCTTATATAGGATAATAAAGACCAAAACCCTATACCACTCTACAATACTACATCAAATGAGTGGTTGAGATTAAAAGATCTCATCATACAATCAATGGCTAAGATGACCCATAACAATATATCACATGGATCACTCAATATAACAATAGCGCCCCCACTAAATGGTACAAAAAGGGGGTGACGTCATCCACTAGAGAAGAATAGGTGCCAAAATCCACCTCATGATGACTAGGACATGATAATATAAGCACATGGTGGGGCTAGGAGGCATCAATCCTCACTAGCTCATCCCCAAGGCACAATAAAATAATAAAATATGTCCAAGATAATATAAATGATCAAAACTGTCCTCAGAATCCATGACAGTCAAGCAGTAAATGTCCTCCTGTGATCAATCTGGGAATACCCACATGGTGAAAACTGACTGGAAGGTAGTGATGCCACCCTGGAAGACCTCTGTGAAGACCAAATGCCAAAACCTTGCCTCAATTGCCCAAATCGATTTCCTCAGTGACCACTTTATCCCATTTTTAAACTGCCTCGGGAACTGTGAAAGTGCCAAAACTGCCTCCTAGGGTGCTAGCGCTGTCCATCTGAGCCCACCAGGCTCTCCAGAAGGGGGGGTAAATGGTAAAAACAAGTGGCTGGACCACCCCCTCCATCATCAGCGCCCTAGGTGAACTGGCCTCTCGGGGCCCCTGCTGCTCAGGCTGGGAAATCAGCCCCAAATCTGGTCAACAAGTGTAAAACTGCATCAATCACTGTCAGAAGTGCCCGGAACTGAAAGATAAGTGTCTCATTGGATCCAGAAGACCCAAATCCACTAGAAATGTGTACTCATACACCATGGGTTGCCCTAATGGGCCAGCTGTAGGGTCCACCATATATGGACAATGTATAAACTGCTGATCTGAAGTAGTAATAAACCTGCTGAACTGGATCAAACATCATCTGCATCATATGTCCATCATATGATATCATCATCAAACATGTGGGCCCATCAATCATCATCAATAATCATCCATACATGGTCCACATCATCACGGATCCCAAGAATATACAACCAAGGATAAATCACATCAGTAGACTAAGACAATGCCTCTCTAATCATTCTCACAGCTAAGCTCAAAGTATAACATCCATTTAGTGGCATTAATTAAGTTAGCACATTCCGTTGTTACATAAAATTACTTGCACAATAGTTCAAATGACAAACTCACCCATTGGACATGGTCAAACTGCTAGTGAAGGATGAAGGCTAGGAACAAGGTTGGGCCAAGGGGTTGACTTGTCTAACTTAACTCAAAAATGCTTTGGACTGGGAGAAAGGGGAAAGCTACAAACTCTGTGCTGGACAAAAGAACACGGGGGATGGCTGTGTCTCACAAATGGATAAGTTGTTTAGAGAGTGCTTATTCAACTTAGGCATCATGTCTACATCAAGTTGATCCAGGTTCATTAGGATCATTCAATTTTATTCCATGGCCTTTTTGGCCTACATAACCCTTCGGATTTCAGATGTGCTGAGAAGCACAACTAGTTGCAGCTTGCATCCAAGGCATGTTTTTTTCAAATATTTATAAGGTCAGCAATTGTTTAGATATAGCTTTTAAGAACCATTGCTTTTTGGACCTTTCTTATACTCTTCGAGGAGTATTTTTAGCTGTTCATCGCTCTTGCCCTTTTTTGTTTCCATGGGCGAATTTATAAGTTTCCATAGGTAGAACATGAGCTTTCAGTTTTAGCCAACAACATCTCAAGTGACTAGGGGGAGTTCGAGCCAATGCCAAACATCGGGACAACCGACCAGAATGATTTAGGCCTACAATCCAACTCACCAAAGGCAAGTTTTGTCACCAACTCAGAGCCGAGACACTAAATAAACAGGGATGCGGTCCAAACACAGAGGTAGAAAAATGGGGAAGTCCTCGGTATCAGAAAGTCAAATGAGACAAGTCAGGGTTTAAAGTCAAACAGGAAGGTCATGTATGGATGGAGACAAGTGAATATGGAGCCTACACTAGCAGACAACTGGTGTCGGGAAAGACCATATCTATGTAAGGTGAAAAACCAGTGAGTTTTGTTAAATGACCTAAATGTGCAAGCAATTGTCCATTTTATGATTTACAGTTCATTTCAAATAGTTTGCCACATCAGGAATAATATACCAAGCACATGCTATGATCATGACTAAATCAACAAGATAATAATCCACAGTCAGTGAGAACATATCCATAGATCATACAACATCATCATAATAATAATCATCATGCATCATCTGAAACACTGCTGAAATACATCTCTAGGCACTGAACTGAAACTGTATGGGATAAGTGGTCACATCAGTCATCAAATCTGAACTCTCAAGGCTCAGCCTTGACACAAGGTCATACATAAATATGAATAATATACTGCTCTGATCATGAGTGATCCAAAATATATAGCCATGCTCTGGAATAATGGAAGCTCTGGAATGTGCAGATATCTGCTGTACAAGAATAGTAGCCCTGCTACTATGGTGTGATAACAGGGTGGACCAATATTAAATGGAGATGAGGAAAGGTCCATGACAACTAGCTAGGAATCATTAACAAGTGATCCAACAAGAGAAGATGGGTCGGGCATGATCCATGGATACATGTTGCAAACCATCATCGAAATCATCACAAGTAAGAAGTGACTAAAGAGATCCTAGAAGACCATGAGGAAAAGGTTCATAAAATATAACATCAGAATGTTCAATCACCTAATGGGAGGTGGGGACATAGAGATGATCCCCCTAAAAATTCTCATTGTAGCCAACCAAAGTCCTACAAGGAGTATAATGGACAGGTGATATCTTGCCTTTGATGAGGTCGATGGACCCATGCACCTAATTCAAAGATCTAGAAGTGTGAGATAAAGGGATTTTTCCAATGCAACCACTCATAAGGAGTCATACCAGTGACTACACGTGTGTGTGCAATTGATGATGTATGCACAAACAACAACCTCTCCACAATTAGACAACTTCATATTTTGCTAATGAAGCATACAATGGGCCATTTCCATGGTTTCCTTATTCTTATGTTGAGTGTTATGCAACAAATTCCCAACGTAGCAATAAGAGAGAGTAATCCAACGCCTTGAGAATGGAGAAAAGAGATGAATAAGAAGCCTCTTCAAGGGGGAAACCTCCTTATACGATGTAGCAAAGACACAAGACAAGATGATATGATCCTAAAGCCAAGTCTCCTTGGTATATATATAGGAGACAAAGGGTACTGTTATCACATATATAGTAGCCGGGCTACCATACATTATTTTTCTCATTCCAGTACACTATTCAGCCAGTTCCCTTGCATTTGAGATGCCGAGATGAGCATTTATATTGGATCACTATCAGATTGTGGACAGCAGTTATATTCCCCATGCCATGACTGAGTTTCAGGACACTCAGAGAGATGCCCGATATAGCCATTATGCCATTGGTACAGAGCAGACACTAGTGCCCAGAGTTACAGCAGCAGTCTCAGAGGACAGGTGATGGTACAGGTTGATGAGCTTTCAGGTATATGACTCAGCAGGTATACTATTGTGTTATGGTTAGATTGCTTTTATACTTATTCTTATAGCATGTCTTAGCACCTAGTGTCATGATCTGGCGATCATATAGATATTTGGACCTGGTTGACCTATTATATATATATTACTGTCCCTACTCAGACTTAGAAGTTCACTATTCATACTCATTGGTACATACCCTCCTTAGGGAGAATAGAGGTGATCATTACACCATACTATGGCTTGCTAGTGTTGGCTTCATCTTTTCATTGTCTTCATCCATCCATGGCCTACCTTTTAGATTATCACCCTGATTTGCTACTTGACTAGTGACATGGAGGACCTTTCCCCACTGTAGCCTCTGTATTGGATGAGCTTCCCTGTTTATTGTGTCTCGGCTCTGAGTTGGTGACAAAACTTACCTATGGTGAGTTGGAGTTCCATGAGAATTCCCCCTAGTCACTAAAGTTGTGTTGGCTAAACCTGAAACTTTTAGTGCTGCCATCAATACAAAATCTGGAAAAATCAAATGCTATATCTTGTATATGAAAGAAATGCCAAATGAAAATGGCCATGAAAAATAAAATGTTATATCTTTTGGAAAAATAAATACCTAGGTAAACAAGTTGTCCATGACACACCTAGAAGTGCTCAGGTAAACAAGTGCCTTAAAAACACACCTGCAGCAGAAAGCCTAAAAATAAATGTAAATCTATGCAATGTGTTTGTAAACACACATAGATCAAGGCTATGGAAACCTCAGGCCCAAAAAGCAATGGAACTTAAATGTTATATCTAAACAATTGCTGGCCTTGCTTGTATTATGGATTGTGCGCATCTGTGAAGGTGAATAAACCCTCTTTAAACAACTCATCCATTTGTGAGACACCGCCATTCCCTGTGTTATTGCTCATTCAGTATATACTATAGTGTGTATTCCCTTTCCCTTGCCAAAGTGTCACAAAGTCAAGTTAGTCAAGTCATCCCTTAGCCTAGCCATTTATTTCAGCCTTCACCCTTCACTAGCAAATTGATCACAACTATGAAGTGAGTATGGTCCTGAAAGTCTAGTCTGAGTAATAATAATAACTAACGACACTATATATTTGGATTTAGATCGCCAGTCATGATTACTCCGTGTTATAGAAGCTATTTGAATAAATTGTAAAGCATGTATTAACCTTGACACCTTGCAGCAGCTATGGATGATAGTCTGAGTTGTATTTGGTCTTGGTTAGACCTAGTTTGACCATGGAGGACCATGGAACATGAGATGCTGGACCTTATGATGATATGGATAGATGATATATGGTCCATGTACACATACAGGATGATTCTATGCAGCAGCTACAGGGTTATGATGATGATTCTTGGGATACAGCAGTGTTTGGTCATTTACAGATCATTATTATTGGCCTTGTTCCGGTACATTGGATATTTATTTTGATCATGCAGAGATTCATATGGTGTATGAGTACACATCTTGGATGGATTTGGACCTTCTAAGTCCAATGGGACAGTTTGTTTTCAGTTCCGGGCACTTACAGTGATGATTTAGCCTCAGTAGGCTGTCCTAGTGCAGTTTTGGTCTATTGGAGGCCCTGTCGGAGCAGAGATGACTTTTATCCGGATGACCTAGGGCGCTGATGATGGAGGGGGTGGTCCAGCCACTTGTTTTTACCATATTACCCCCCTCCCGGACACATTGGCACCCTCACCTTGACAGCGCCATCACTCCAGGAGGCAGTTTGGGCAGTTTCACGTTTCCCGAGGCATTTCAGGATTGGTAGAAATGGCTATTGAGGAAATCGATTTGGGCTACTGAGGCAAAGTTATGGCATGGGATGATCAGTGATGATAGATCGGGACCTTCCACACCTCCTCCTGCAGTTTCAGCTTCATCGGGGCCCGCATCCATCACTTATGGCACTTTCTGTGGATTTTTGAGGTCTTTGAGGACCACGACTTCACCTTGGAGGACCACGACTTCACCTTGGAGGCACGATTTGGTACTTTTATGATTATGTATTGGTTATTGTGCCATGGGGATTGACCAAGGAGGGATAAAATTACCCCTTGGACCCACCATGAGCCTCTTATGATATTTTGTCATCATGATTTGGTGGGATTCCCCTCTCCTAGGGCGACTTTGTCCACTTATGTTATATTTTATGTGTGATCCATGTATTATGTTGTTGAGCTCATCTCAACCATTGATTAGACATTTGTATCTTTTAATCTTAGCCACTCATTCAAAAAGTGGTTAGGGTTTTGATGCCTCTCCTTCCTATTTAAAGGAGAGAGCCTCTCATTGTAAAGGGACTTTTGGCTCTGGATTATTGGAATAGAAAATTATTATTGCATCTATCTCCAATGTTGTGGTGAATGTTTTTGGTGTTCGTTCGTTGGTTCTTCCTTTGCACTGAGTTATTGGAGATCTTGTTTGCCATATCTATTGTACCACGATTTTTGCATCTACAGGTGGAGGCCGATTTGTTTGAAGGAGGAGGTATTGGTAGGGGAAGACTCTCCCTACTTCTTCTTTGGAGCTCTTCGTTGGTAACAGGGAGTATTACTGTCCCAGGACCTTCTATTTCATGTTACTATTTGCATTTCTCTTGTATTTCTTCCATGCTTGATCTTACTGATTGAATTTCATTCCTTGGTTTGACAGGTAGAGGAAGGCGCACTTGTGGACTTGGGCATCAAATTGGCAAGCAAATCAACAATCTCTCATTTGATCTCTGCGGGAATCTTCCTCAACATCAAGGCATCTCAACCACATCATTCAGGTATGATCTCAAGGTAAGTTCTATCTCCATAGTCTATCCAATTGTCAAAAACACTTAAAACCCTAATTAATCAAAACCCCAATTTTACATTTTCTTAGATCTACTGAGATCTAGTGGGTTGTTGGGCATGATATTGAAAACCCACCTCTATAGCATCCACGGCATCCCGGATCTATAGTTTGGTGAGGATTGGCCTCCGTTTGACCCCTCTCCCAAGCCAACCTAGCTTCTCCCAAGGAAGGCGCACTTCACCATTTGAGCAGGTTGACCTAGATCTAAGCGATGGGTGTTTGAGATTCCACTTGATTTGACATCTACACATCAAATAACATACACCCAGGTTGTCCCTTTCTTGAAATTCACCTTGTGGGCCCCATTCAACATTTTAAGGGATTTAATCCCCATTTTGGACCACTTGGAATACTTAAACTCAGATCTACAAAGATCTAACCGGTGGATTGCCACGAAATTATAGATCCATACCCCTACTTGACTGATCTACCCGGATCTAAAATTTGGATGCCATCCGACATGATTTGACCCACCTAAACCCTGATTGAAGCCTCCTTAGGGAAAGTCGCACCACCTTGGAGAAGTGAGTTCACTCACTTCGAGGAACTGGGTACTTGAGATTTTTGGAGATCTAAAACCGGAATAATTCAAAACCTAGGTCTAGACTGTCACTTTGCCAAATCTTGCCTTGGGGACTGCATTCCTTGTTTTAAGGGATTGTGGTCCACTTGGGTCAAACCTAGATCTAGACACATTTAAACATCAAGACCTATACTGTCCACTTATCTCATGTTGTAGGAGTCCTAAACCATAAGTCAACCCTACTTTGACTCCACTCCCCAATTCCCAAGGCACTGGTTTATCTCCAAGACAACCCAACTCTCCTAGATTGTTGGATTGACTTGTGGTTTGACTTTTGCATGGTGAACTATACCTTTGAAGACATCATGAACCATAGTCAAGATTGTCTCATGTACTAGTTAGCCCCAATCTGACCCCTAAACAACCCTGCATTGGACACGGTTCCCAAGGCAGTGGATCTTTGACATTGACCTAGTACACTAGCCCTAGATCTCACTTTAAACATTGTAAGTCACTTTCACTTCAACTATGAACCAAAGCTATACCTATTAAACCCCTCACTTGGCTTGTGACTTCATCCTTAGGTCTAGGATAAACCATACACCTAACTTCAACTAGAAATACCCTGATTTGATGTCTTGGTTTTGATCTCTCCTGTCGGGAGTAGATCGGGTCTCCCCCTTTGTTGTCTGGGCTAGATAACATAAAGTGAAGGTTGCCTCGACTGGCGTGACAACCATATATTGGAGGTCGAGGTGATCGTGGTTGCACCTTTTGAGTTGCCCTTCCCTATTGCCATCCATGACTGGATCCATCCATAGGGGTAACTACATCCTAGGTGATAACAGGTACAATTACAATCCTAGCCGACCCTACAATTACAATTAAGGTCCTAGCCGACCCTACAATTACAATTAAGGTCTTAGCCGACCAATAAAGATAATATGAATATATCAATATAACTGTAATGTTATAATATATAAGAATTAACACTCGGACACTCCATTATGTTGAGAAGTATAGGGAACAATGTTCTACCAAGAAATTCCCTTTTCTAAAAGCATTACCGATGTATTCATCACCCCCATCAGTTGAGAGACACTTGATCTTCCGATTGCATTGAGCTTTTGCAAGATATTAGAATTCTCAGAATTCGCCAAACACCTCATCCTTGGATTTAATGGTGTAGACCTACATAAACTAAGAATAGTCATCAATAAATGTGAGGAAATACTTGGCTCCCATAAGAGAAGTGGTGGCCATGGGGCCACAAATGTCATTATGAATCAAAATCTTAGAAGTGCACCTTGATTTGTCCTTTCAAAAGGACTATCTAGGTGTTTTCCCATTACACATCCCGTGTAAACACCTCTAGGAGGCTTGATCTATCGAAGACCATCCACAAGGGGAATATGACTCATGTCTCTCAAGGATCCATAATTGTTATTACCCTTAAAAGGACTCTAGATGTTTTCCCATCACACATCCCTTGTAAACACCTCTAGGAGGCTTGATCTATCGAAGACCATCAACGAGGGGAATATGACTCATGTCTCTCAAGGATCCATAATTGTTATCACCTAGACGATAATGCCATAGAATACTATCATCATCTACAAGGAAACCATTGAAATGAATTTGTTATGAGCTAGTGGTAAAGATCTCTTCCCCAACTTGTACATAAATTTGGATTCATCGCAATATCCAAAGACAACTACTTTGAACCCATCACTAATACTTGACATCCCATTTGTCTAGCCAAAATTCCACCTTTTGTTGGTGTGTGTAATGTGATAGATAGACAAAAGATTCAATCCGACCCTAAGAATATGGAGAACAACCCCAAACTTAGCATTGCCAACCACAACAATGTCGCAACTAGAGACTAGGAGAGTTGAGTCATCACCAATAGTTACCTAATCTCCTCTACTCTAATCATTGTAATCAAAGAGAAGATGTTTATGTTTCATCATACATCTGTATCCCTATTATCACATAGATTGTAGCTGCCACTAAAGGTATCCTTTCCGGGACGGTAGAGGTGGGGCAACTAAACCAGTGACACTACAAGGGCCTCGTCCACCACTTGATTGAGTGGTTGTCACAAGGACATGATCTTGTAACTTTAGATCAAGCTAAGAGCAAGATCAAGAGGGAGACCCTATCCAACCAATGAAGGCTAGCAAACCAACACAAGACACAAGCAGATATGAACCAAACCACAACAATGATGCCTTGAGTTGATTAATTTAGATCTACAGGATGATTGTGGGATGGAGGAGTTAAGGACCGGTTGAGAGGCTTTGAATATGTAGGAAATGTTCAACCTTAAGGATTTATCTCCACAATGAAGATTATAGACTAGATCTAGATAGATAAAGTGCCAAAGAAAAATACCGAAGTTGCTCAACCTAGGGTTTAGGCAATAAAATTGAGGATGACCACAAATAAGGGTTTTGATAAATTAATGGCACTCTAATCAGTTGCTTGAGGTATGATAGGGACTTTAGATGAGAAACGAGCAACACCCAAATCACCAATCGGAACAAATGATCAAGTTCCCAAGGAGGGTGAATTGCCCCAAAGAGGACCAGTGCTTGATAATGGGTAAATGGAGTCAGTCTAAGTTCAAACTTGGTCTCTAAGGGTTTGAGAGGATTTCGAACTTGGGTTTTAAGTTGCAGGCCCAAAATGTGACCCGGTCTACTACTTCTAAAAAATGAGGGGTTTAAACTACTAATTTTTAATGTGACTAATGGAATAGAAATTGGAACAAGAGAAAACTTGGAAGAACATACTTGTAAATCTTGTGGCCGCCAAATACAATGCTGATCCTTTCACCTAGTTACAATTTCGGGCAAGATCCAATGAGTTCTATCATCACACAGTTAGTAGCTGCCACTAAAGGGATCCTTTTCAGGATGGTAGAGGTGGGCAGCTAAACTAGTGACACTTGCAAGGGCCTCGTTCACCACTAGATATAGAGGTTGTCACACCAAACGGGCTCTTGTCACTTTAGATCGAGCAAAGGCAAGATCAAGGAGGAGACCCTAACTAGCCTATGAGGGTTAGTGAACCTACTCAAGACACTCTAAGGGGTATGAAATAGAAGTAAGAGTGAGATCTCAAGTAGATAGATCTAGATCTAGGAAGAGATATGTGGTTTATGGAAGTTAGGGCTTGGTTGAGGAGGCTTAGGCAAAGAATGATTACTCAACCGATGATAAAATATATCATAGTGAGATTATGCAAATAGATCTAGATAGATCTAGTGTCAATCTAAGATACCCAAATGAGATCCATTTAGGGTTTAAGCAAATGAGAGTGAGGTGGGCCCACTTGAAGAGATTAAAGGATGAAATGGCACTAGATTGGTTGCTTGACGATAGATCTAGAGTTTTGATGACAAACAAGCAGCACCCAACTGATAGATCTAGTAAAATGACTAAGAACCCAAGGAGGGCGAATTGCCTAGATAGTGACTAGTGCTAGATCTGTGGGTTAATGGATTCAGATTTGGACCAAACTTGGTCTCTAAGCTTTTTCTATGATTTTAGACTTGGGTTTCAGTTATTAAGCCCAAATAATCGTCGGGTCTATCAGATCTAAAAATCTAGGGTTTTAAACTTTAAGAAATTGAATGACAATTGGAGTAGAAGCATGAAAATCCAACGTACCTTGTAGATCTTACCTCAAATGATTGCGCCCGCCAAGTACATTGATGATCCTAACAGTTGGTTACAATTCCGAGTGAGATCCATATGACTTCAAGCTAATGTGTGTGGGTCCAAGGAGGAAGTTGGCCCTCTACCTGCAAAATCAAACAACAAAAGTTAGATTTGTTTTACAGATAAAAAGAAACCATGCAAGACATCTAAAAAACAATAACTCAATGGAAGAATTCACAATTGGTTACTCCCTAAAAGATGAAGAGAATTGCCCAAGCGTGTGGGATGGAGAAACCCTCACAATCAACTTCCCAAGCAAATTGCACCCTTACAGAAGATCAATTCAGCCTCCACTAAAACAGTGATGAAATCATACTCGATCTACTAAGATGTCCAAAAGAGAGGCATTCCAATCATGTATGAGAACATTCATCAAAGCATTCAAGATAGATCTACAAAAATAGTGTTTTTAATTCCAATATTCTAGAGCCAAAAGTCCCCCTTACTAATGGTGAGAGATGATCTAAATAGGCTCTCACAATCCAAAACCCTAAACCCCAAATGTATGAAGGGCTAGGATCAAAAGATGATACAATAAGATCAACGACTAAAAAATGCCAGATGAAATAATACATGGATCACTCTAAAGAGGGTGGACACACTCCCTCAATGACGCCCTAGCGGGGGATGTAAGACATAACATGACACTAGGACATCATATAACATCAAGGTGGGGGCTAGGAGGTATAAGCATCTTCACTAGCCAACCCACAATACATCATAGTCATAAGACATAACATAAAGTGTCTAGAGACACTAGGACATGTGCCCCAATAACATCAGATGACGCCCCCATGTGATGACTAGGAGGATGTGTGGACCCCACTAATGATGAAGACTGTGCCAAAGGGTGTAGGATGCATCAACAACAGATATCGAACCAACCTCGTGCCATTTCCTTGCCTCACTGAGCCAAATCGATTTCCTTGCTAGCCATTCTCCCATTAATTATGCTGCCGGAACATCACCTCAAAAGATAAAAATGTATGTAACTCACTACCAAGTGCTCTGGGCACCTATCTGACTACACCAATGAGTCCAGGGACATGGGAATATGGTAATAACAAGTGGTTGGACCCCATATCTCCTTTGTAGCGCCCTAGGAGAAAAATAATGATCTATGCAAGTCCTATACAGGCCATTTTTATATGGCAATCTGTTGTTGGATGATGAACTGACCATAACATCAACTGTATGTGCCTGGAACTGATAACTAAGTGTACCAATGGACTCATAATTTCCAAATCAACTAGGAATGAGTACTCGTACACCATGTGACAATCAAGAGAATCCATGCTCGGATAATAAAAATAATGGCCTGTAACTACTGATAATAATAAAAATATCACAAACCATCATGTGAAACCACTGTCTGAAGGATGGAACCATCTAATGGGCACCAAAGGACCATGACTAGTCAATATTGAACATCATAGGCCAAACTCATCCCAGAACCTAATGTTGACTTGGTCAAACTAGGTTGACCAGGTCAAGAATGATCAAAATAACGACCCAGGCTGAAAATCGATGATGTTGCAAGTACAAATGGATAAAATATGCTCCCTTATTTATATTGGCAGCAAGACTAAAGCATAAAGTGGCATTTAACTTGCGATCATGGATATAAAACATAAATAATAAGTCTAGATCAACATAACCAGTCACTCTAAACAAGAACCTCAAGTGTATACTCATTTATAGACTTGGCCATTTTGCTAGTTACGGGTGAAGGTGGAAGAAACAAGGTTAGGCCTATGGGTTTGACTTAACAACCTGAACACTGTAACATCTCAGATGAAGGATAAATGGAAAACCACCTATACATATGTTGGATAGAGAAACACTAGGGGATGGCGGTGTCTCACAAATGGGTAGAGTGATGAGACTGCTTCCAGTAGACTCTAGACAAGCAACCTTTATTGCAATTTAATTCATCGTCAGCTTTGCACACTTTAAGATTTAACATTAGCTTTAACTTTAGATCAACTTTCACTAGTCACCCTCCAAGAGCAAGTGCCCTAAAAAGCCTTACGGGCCTCAGATAATGACTCGGTATGACCTCCATTGCCCACCACCGTCCATAGGTGCGATGGAGTGACCACCCTGTTTCCCTGTAGAGGCAAACAGCCTTACATCATACAAAGGATGAGTGCTCGTCCCTTGGCCAATGACTAGCTACGGTAGACATTTAATTTATTTGCAGTAGTGTTTAGCAACACTACTTTTGCTGACTTAGCATCCATTTAGATACGACACACTTAAGTTTCGATGCTTTAGTGTCTAAAAACACTTTTGATAGGCATACTTGGTTTCGAGGACCAAAGGAGAACAATCCCTATGACTAGAATCACACACTCTAGAGCCGAGACACAAGGTAGACATGGAGTTTATCCAACACAAAGGTATAAGAGGGGGAAGTCTTCGATAGCACTAGTTAAGGTGTAAGTCAAGATACAATCAAGGATGGATGATAACGGATGGATGGGGGAAGTGACAACATGATGCCATGACTAGCATAGACCCTATGGGGAAATGACCAAGTCCATACTATGATAAGGGCATGACCAACGAGTATACACAAGAACCTCTTACTCAAAGTAACTGAATCACCTATACTCTAAACGAACAATAAGAACAACATAAAACATCGCCAATGCATGACCACCATATACCAGTCAAACTACCAAGATAAGTAAACGAGCACAATACAGATATCCAAATGCACGATCCATATACCTGTTGGGTCATATACCTGTATCTGAAATATTTAACATATAAATGGCACTAGAACACTGCTACTGTACATACCATGGGCACTGTCACAATATTTGCTTTGAATAGAAGAATGGCTAACTCATTCGTCGACTTAGGGTCATGAGGCTCAGTCCTGACATGAGACTGAAAATGTATATGCTCTGGGTCCACTGAATATGAGAGTGATCATCAATAAACTGCTCATCAACCGCCGATCTCATGCATAGCAAAGCAAAGGACTGGCTCAGAAATATGCTCAAAACTAGTCTGCAATCATGGTAGCCCCGGCTACTATGGATGTGACAACAAGTTCCAAGCTAAATCGATATCCCTAGTGAAGGTAGCGCACCCCTCTCTCCCTACAAATGCAAAAAACGAAAGTTAGATTTGATCTACAAGAGAAGAGAAATAGAAATGCAAGACATCTCAAGAAATATGACAATGATTCAAAGCACAATTGGATACTCCTTGAGATGAAACGATTTGGAGAGAGAGAGATGGAGATCCCTCACAAAGTCGCCCTCAACCAATTCGTTGCCCTGCAAAACCAAATCGGCCTCCACAAAAATGTCTTGAAACCACCACAATTTTACTCAAATGTCTAATAGAAAGGCTTTGCAATCAAGTATAAGAACATTCATCAAAGATTTGCACAAGATTTCTTCAAAAATTTCTCTCTATTGCCGAATATCCAAGAGCCAAAAGTCCAATACAATGAGTGAGAGATCGAATAAATAGATCCTCACAATGCAAAATCTCTAGCCCCAAAGAGATGGAGGGCTAGGATCAAAAGATAATACATCAAGATCAACGGCAAATAATGTGGTGGACAATATACATGAGATCACTCAAAAGAGGGGGATGCACTTTCCTCAATGATGCCTAGGGGAACAACATAACATAAGATACATCATGGTACATCATAATAATATGAGTGAGGTGGGCTAAGAGGTCCAAAGTCTATCCACTAGCACCCCCTAGTACATCAACATAATATACAACATGTAATCATCATGGTACAACTAGGAAGTGCGCCCCCTCTATGGAAGATGACGCCCCCAAAAGAAGAATAAAATAATGTGGACCCCAACAATGATGTAAACCATGACGGAAGATGTCTAGAACATCAATATAATCCATCAAACAAAAACCATGCCATTTCCTAGCCCCAATTAGCCAAATCGAATTCCTTGCTAGCCATTTTCACTATAATTATGCAAATTTTCCATGGTACTCTACTGCTGGAAAATAAACTAGCCATATCATCAAGTACATGTGCCGGGAACTAAGATCTGAATGCACCAATGGACTTAGAATGTCCAAATCTACTAGGAATGAGTATCCATACACCATATGTCCATCAAGAAATACATCGGGAAGCTTAGCCATGCCAAAATAATAAAAATATGGCCTGTAAATGCTGATAATAATAAAAATAATGCACGCCACCATGAAGAATCATTGTCTGAAGCATGGAACCATCTACTAAACATCAAAGGGCTCTGAAAAGCCAAAATCAAACTCTATCAGCCAAACTCATCCCCGACCTTGCTGTTGACTCTGGTTTGACCAGATAACAAATGATCAAAATAATGACCCCGACTAAAAATAGTTGCTCCTATATGTATGAATGGATGAAATATGCTCCCATATTTATATTAGCAACAAGACTAAAGCATTAAGTGGCATTATAATGGTGATCATAAATAAAAAATCATCAACGGTAAGTCTAGATCAAAGCAATACATCATTCCAAGTAAAAGCCTCAAGTGTATACTCATTTACGGACTTGAACATTTTGCTAGTTATGGGTGAGGTGGACAAAACAAGGCTAGGCTAAGGGAATTTGACTTGATAACCTCAACACTATGATCTCTCAAACGTGAGGAAAAAGGGAAACCACTTAAACATATGTCGGATAGAAGACACTAGGGAAAGGCGGTGCCTCACAAATGGGTAGAGTGTTTAGAAGGCTTCCAATAGACTCTAGACAAGCATCCTTTATTGCATTTGATTTATTTCCAGCTTTTTGCACATTTGAGATTTAACATTTAATACTTTGATCTATCTTTCACTAGCCAGCCTCCAAGAGCAGGTGCCTTGAGTAGCCTTGCGGGCCTCAGATAATGTCTCAGACTTACTACCATTGCCCGCCACCGTCCATAGGTGCGATGGAGTTACCACACTGTTGCCTTGTAGGGGAAAACAGCCTTACATCATACAAGGGATGAGTGCTCGTCCCTTGGCCACTAACTAGCTATGGAAGATTTTTTTATTTGCTTAGTGTTTAAAAACGCTTTTGTTGGTGACTTTTGCATCTGCTTAGATATAGCGTTTATGCGTTCTGATGCTTTTGTGGGAGTACTTGTTTTTTAGGACTAAAGGAGAACATCCTAGTGACACTAGCCACACAACCAATCCACCTGGCATCATACAAGCAAACTAGAAGGGACTAGGCCACACACTCTAGAGCCGAGACACAAAGTAAACATGGAGTCTATCCAACATAGACGCCTAAGTGGGGGGGAAGTCCTTGATCTCACTAGTCAAAGTACAAGTCGGGATCAAACCAGATAATGGAAGAGACGGATGAATGGAGACAGTGACAAGGTGATACCATGACTATCAAAGACACCAACGACGAGAAGAAGAATCTAAGAATTATGAGAGAATTGAAGTTGTAGAAGAATGCAATGATGAAAATAAAAGTGTCGAAGATGACCTTAATCATGGTAACAAAGAAGAACGAAACCCAGAAGATGTTGTGACAAATGAAAAGATGAACATTCTACCAGTGGTCGCAACTCAAGTTATTCTAGAATCTCAATATCAAAAGGCTCACCGGGTACAACTAAAGATAAGCTTGCCAGACAAGGAAGTAAGTACATTATTAGTAATTAACGTTACAGATAAGAAAACCATATCAAAGCATGCAGAAATATCGAAGATCCACATAAAATTAGAAGAGCAAAGGAACACCGTCAGATTAGCAGATCCGAAATATACGCCGCTTAGTTGTTATGTGCTCATCTACAGAATCATAAGCATGATAAGATTTGAATGGAAATGTGACCAATTATTCCAAGAACTGCTAAACCGTGGCACAATTATTTGTGGCAAGAATTCCAGCTGCAGCACGCTCATAGAAGATTCGTGGTCAAATCTTTTCAGAGCGGGATGACTTGTAATAAACCTAATTGGGTATTACAAATGTATTTATTATTAGATCAGGATAATTAATTATTAATTATTAAATAACATGTCTATTCCCGTTAGGCCATATTTAATATCGGCCATTCCTATTGTAAAATCATCAATTCAATTATAAAAATATATATATTATCAATTATGGTAAATATGTAAGGATGAATCATTACAAGAATGACCAAGTCCATACTATGACAAGGGAAAAACCAATGAGTATACACAAAAACCTCTCACTCAAAGAAAATCAGCCACTCCTAGTCTAGGCCATCAATAAGGAACAAATATAGAAGATCACCAGTGCACAGCCACTATATATTCAGTCCAGCTACTAAGTTAAATAAACGAGCAAAATATACATCCAAGTACAATAGTTGTATACTTGCTAGGTCATATACCATGTAACTGCAACTGCAAACATCTGAGAGGCACTGGAACACTACTATAGTGTGTATCCTGGGGCACCATCATCATCCATATCTGATCTGTCAAAGTGAAAAATGGCTAACTCAGTCTCTGACCTAGGGTCATGGGACTCAGTCCTGGCATGAGACTGACTGAATATATGCTCTAGGTCCACTGAATATAAGAGTGATCATCATCAAAATGCTCATATGTTGTTGATCTCGTGCATGGGACTGCATAGGACATTCTCAAAAATGTGCTCAAAACTGGTCTGCAATCATGGTAGCTCCCTGCTACTATGGATGTGACAACAAGCCCCAAAGTCTAGGGTCCATCCTCTAAGAAAGTTGAAGACCACAAAACAGAGTGCATAGTTAGATGTGCAAAAGAAGTACCAACCTTGTCTTCAAAGAGGTCATTGTTTCTAGTTGTCTGCCTGGCAATATCTCCAATCTTTTAAAGATAGAGGATACAAGTTTTGAAGTCATGTGGCAATAACAACACACCATTCTCTTCATGTGTGCATGAGGATGAGGAAAACCTCAAAATAGACTTGATCACAAGGGGGTAGTTCTCCCAATTCCTCAAGGTGTCTTGATGTTAGATAAGGTTTGAAAACTCATCCTCTAAAGAGAGAGAGAAACAAGTACCTTGATAAAGAGGGGAATGTTGGAGAAAATGATAGCAAATTTTTTGAATGTAGAAGAAATATTATTCAAAACAATACTTATATATTCTAAATCTATTTTTCCTTGCCATCGGCTATGATCATCTTTCAAGTTCTTAAACCTTGCAATATACTCCTTGACACTAACAAAGCCTGCCATTTTGAGGATGGAGAGCTCAGTTTCAAATTGATTAATTTGAGAAGTGTTCACTATGCCAAATAACTTGTGAAAAGTATCTCGAATCTACTTTGCACTTTCGTTATTCTTAGTTGATGAACAAGATACAACTCTACATAGAGAGTAACCAACCTAAGGGCTTCATCCTTTTTTAAGCAAACAAGTTCATAATCATCATCATTAGGGGCAAAAAGGGGTTTCTCCAAATACATCCATAAACACTTGCTACAAAGAAGGTTTGTCATTCGAATTTCAAAATTCAAACAACCCAAATATGGTGGTTGGACCCATTAAGGAGAAAAAAAAAACATTTTCCATCCATGGATCACAAGATACGAGTGTTGTCCTAGTAAAAATGCAGTAACTTTTGGTTGAAAATGAGAGAAGAATAGGGTGCATTGCCTTAGAAGAACACCAATCTGCAAAGAATCTTCCCATATCTTCACTAAAAAACAAAAAAACACCAATAAACAAGGGCATGTTGGTGGTGGAGAGGATAGAAAACCCTAAAAACAACTTGATGTCGTAAAAAACGATGTTGAAAACCCTAATTAACAACCCCAAAACAATTTAGAACTAAATTGGATAAAGAAGGAAGAGCTCACACTGGCTCTGATACCATGTTGAGATCATTAGGAGATAATAGGTCCATGGTAAACACTTCAACATACCCCACTCTAGAATAGAGAAAACACAGTAGATTTATAATAACGTTGCAAGAGAAGGTGACACCATAACCAAGCACAAGTGAAGAGAGGCAATATATAGAAGACATGCCCTTAAGCCTTTATCCAATAATCAACTTGAGTGAGTGAATACAATTGAGAGGAGTGCACTTCTATTAATAGACATTCTTTAGGGCATGGGGTGCTAGACCCTAGAGGTTGACTAAGTCAGCCTTAGCCAAACTAGCCAAATAAAGTAAATACAATAAATGGGTTAGTTCCCCATGCGTAGGCTAAATAAATCCATCAATACAATAGGTTTACACATGGCCTCAAGTGAAAATTAACCATGTTATCTCAACAAAATCCCTCCTACTAGCTCTTTAACCAAAAGACCTCGAGGATTAACATCACCACCATAGTAAGAATTTGCTCCAAACTGTGATGAATTGTGGTCTACCCAAACTATGTCAGGCTCTCAATTCAAGTTAGGAGAATAATGACAATGGAGATTACCTCAAGACAATGACCTCAGCTTTGGAACCTTCGTCGTTGCAACCAACAGAGACCCCTATGTGACATTAACCGCTCCTTTGTTAAGGCCCTTGGCCACGCAAACTTATCCCTACGAAAGTGAGATCACCCATCCCTACTTCTATCAATCCTATTGTAAGTAATATTTTAAAACCCTGTCATTTCCCTCCAATTCACATATATGCTCTATGCCATAGTTTTCAACCCTGCCAATACTTCTCCGTGTATGAGTTTTTTTTTACCCCCTTAAGTAATCTTGCTCAGAGAGGACGTAGATTGAGGAGAACAAGTCTTTCAGGTTGGGGCATAGTTAACCAATGCTTCATAATAGCTAGGGCTTATCAGTCCTAGCTCAATATCTCAAGATCCAATCTTCCTTCCACCTCCTTCAATCATCCTAAGCCAAGAAAACCCTATTGTGAAGAAAAAATGAAATTCCCACACAAGTCCTCAATAGTGTCATGGGAGAAATCTACCATCCTCTTCCTCCTCCACTCTCCCCTTTGATCACCTTTAGCACCTTAGAGCACTTATGAGATCATTGATAGTGTTTTTTGAGATCGAACAATATATATCCTAGGATATACTTCAATCAATGTAGTATTGTTGGGTGGTTATTGATTACCATACATTTTCCCACTATGAGAATTTTATAGAAACTCGACATGTAAATTGGGATTCCATTAAAACTTGCCATGCAAAGACAACACCTATACATAATCGCTCTAAGTTGTGATCATCGTTGCTGCGCCTCCTCCATTATCTTCGCCAAATATCTTATGTCATCCAATGGCTTCGTCCTCCTACATGTTCTCTCTTGGCCCTGCGTCACTGCTTGATCCTTTGAGACAGCCATGACTTGCATCCATGAAGAAATTTTCTAACACATGGTACAAAGATTCCGCACTTTATAAACAGTTTCTATAGGAAACTAAAATAGTCTGAAATAAATGCTACTCAAAAATAGCAAACTGCAAATTATGCTAGAATCTATGAACAAATACAGTTAGAGAATATAACAATAACTCAATTAGGTCATTATCAACACTTGTCACTGCTTTTTATTAATTCTGAACATGGAAAAAATCTGCAACAGGAAAAAATGCCCCTAAACTGCTAGTTGCTAGACTCAAGACTTAGTGAATGAATCCATACTTATGCCCCCTCTCTTATATATCTAAGAAGGGCATACTAGGGTTTACAAAATAGGTTCACATGTGACTCAAACTCAAAATAAGAATAATTTTGCTTTATCCCGAGTCAAACTCAAAAATAGAATTTACTAAAAATAAAACCAAACTGAATTTTATTTTTTTATGACTCCTAAAAATAAAACCAAACTAAATATTTAACTAGTGGTGCATACCTCTAAGATTAGTTGTTGGTGGTACATGCCTTATCTAGCTGGCAAGCACATGCATGCACCCTCTCCTGTTATAAATCAAGATAGATGCACCTCCTCCTTGAGAACTGTTAAATTAATGTAACTTCAAAGTATATTCTACTTGTACTTTATTATTGTAACTCCGTCGGGGATGTTTTACCTCCGTCGGGGATGTCATTATTACATTTGGTCATGTAAAGGAGGTCATGAGGTTAAACCTCCATTGTAAGTTGAGTCATTAGCACCCAAGCAAATGTAATATAAGTGGTAATTGAGTCTCTCTAGAGAAGTCGGCCCAGTTAGGATTATCGGGGCTGACATAGCTGAGTTAAAGGTTAGGTCAAAAGTAATGTATAAATAGAGAGTGAGTTCCTCTCATTTATTCATTCACTCACTTGTGTAATTCACATTAGTAGAGAGAGAGAGATATCTGCGAAGGAGAAAGAGGAGTGGCTAGAGTCCAGAGTTTGGTCTTTTTGTCTCTCTTATTTGTGAGACATATTTTGGGGGCATTGTACTTGATCATCTATATTGAGGAAGTCCTTGTTGGGTTTTCTTCCCCTAGAGGGTTTACCAGGGTATATTCTTTTGTGCTTTGTGATTGTGTTTCTTTCAGAAATCCTGCTTCTGCTGCTATTGTGAATAATGTATTGAATGCTAATGAATTTGCAATCTAACCTATGGTAGCATATCTAATCTTAACATGGTATCAGAGCTTGCCTGAAAAGAGCAACTTTCACAAGGTAAAACTCTCTCTCTCTCTCTCCGGAAGTGAAAAATTAGGGCTTTTCACAGAAGTGGAATTTTTTAGTGTTATTGGCATAGGGAGGTGCGCCTCTCCAAGTGCGAAATTTTGATACCAAGATCGAAATTTTTGAGTGGGTAAAACTCCCGGAAAGTCAAACCGTAGTTTGACTTTGGACCAGAAACTACAGAAAACCAGAAAAAGCCAAAAACTGCAGATCCGAAATTCACAAGTCAATTTTGAAGGATAAAATTTTGGAATATTCGGAATCCAAGCACACCAGCATACTCGCCTCAGTTAAGAGCATCTTTTGTTGAGTTCAATTTTTCATTTTGAGAAATTTTGATTTTTGATTATTTTCTGGACCCCGGCTTGCAATGGCACCAAGCACCAAGCTTGATGACAAGTTGGAAGGCATAGAGAACTTTCGTGCTTGGAAGTATAGGATTGGTCTCATTCTAGAAGAGAATGACCTTACCAAGTTTGTTAAAGAAGTTGTACCTGAACCTAAAGAAGCTAAAGCTAAGGAGAAGCAGAAGAAGGATATGATTAGGGCTATGAGGATCATAGTAGACTCCATTAAAGATCACTTGATTCCTCAAGTGTCCTCTAAGAAGACTCCAAAAGAAATGTTTGATGCCCTAACCAGAATGTATGAAGGGAGAAACATAAACCGGAAAATGAACTTGAGAACTCAACTCAAGAGCACAAAGAAGAAGTCAAGAAGAAGGGCAATAAAAGACATCGTGCTCATTTTGCTGAAGATGAAGAAGAAGAAGAATCAGAAGATGAAGAACCTCCCAGGAAGCAAGCAAAGGAAGAAATCAAAGAATATGTCTTGTGATAGTGGTGCTTCATAGCACATGACAGGACAGAAGAAGACTCTCTCCAATTTAGAAGAAAAGGACTCCCCTCAGAAAGTTTCACTAACTCTGATGATGAAGTAGAGCTCACCATCAAACATTCCAGTAATCCCTGCAAGAAGACTAGGATCAAAAGAGATCCTACCAAACAAACAAAGATAAGTATTTGAATTGTCATTTTTTGTTTAAATGATAGTATCCAGTTGTATACACATTTATTTAGATGTGTGTTAGAATGATATGCATGTGATGGGTAAGTAGCCTATGGTGCTATACAACATTCCATTGCTACTTATCTAGAGTAAAACCTCTTTGTTGACATATCGAGAGTAGTGCACGCTCTTAATGTTCTGGTAGAGATGGAAGGCATCTAGAAAGTTACCATATGAATGTGGGATATGAATGAATGTTGTGTTGTATCATTGGCTAAGATAGCATTATGACAATGTGACTTATGTTCTTATGCATATATTTGGAAACGATGAAATGTTTCTAACCATGCTATTAAATTTGACTTGTATGAAGTATCGTTCACGATCACCTATAAATGAAGAATAATGAGACTTGTTACATAGAACAAGTGACGATGGTTCAACTATAACTTATGAAATCAAGTAGAGGAAGTCAGCAATGACGAGATGTTGCTCTAGTAGCCAGACTCATGGTGTGATCAAGATATCAAGAAACCTCCAGGACTTAGAGAACCACATGTGTGCAGATTGAAGAAGACTTTCTACAGGATAGAATGATGAGATCAAGGATCACCTAGAGTAATGAGACATCAACCTTTTCTACAAGGTTGAAGATGAGAAGCTCATAGATGGGTGCAAGAGAGAACTTGCAACAGAGTTCAAGATATATGGTTGTCCAGTGTTTGTTCATATTCCAAAAGAGAAAAAGGACCAAGTTGGATCCTTCCGGAAAGAAAGAAATCTTTGTTGGATACTGTGAGGTCTCCAAGGCCTTCAGGATCTATATACCAGGCTATCATCACATGGAAATTAGTAGGGATGTGACATTTGATGAAGATGCAGCTCTCAAGAGATCCAGAAAGTGCCAGCATGAAGAAGTATATGAAGAAGATGTACCTCCTAGAGTTGCAGAGGTTGTACCCTCTCCCGATGATGAGACTCCGGAAGATCATGATATGTTGGAACCCCAAGAACCTCCATCCATGGCTATATCTCGCAAGAGAAAACCAGCTTGGGCTCGTGAAATTAATCAGGATGCTAAGAAGTATGGAGCTCCAGAAGACTCCACAAGAGAAAGCAAGAGGCCAAAGCCATTTTCCAGTTATGTGGCTTTGATGTGTGATCTTGTAGACAAAGAACCTACTTGTTTCGAAGAGGCCATTCAAAAGAAAGAATGGGTAGAAGCTATGACGGAAGAATACCAATCAATAATGAAGAATGGTGTGGGACATAGTTCCCAAACCTGAAGGTAAAAGTGTGGTATCTTCCAAATGGATATACAAGATAAAACATGCTGCGGATGGAAGTATTGAGAAATACAAAGCTAGGTTTGTGGCTCGACGATTCTCACAAAAGGAAGGAATCGATTATGAGGAAACATTTGCTCCTGTAGCAAGGTACACTTCTATCAGAACCATCATGGCACTGGCAGCTACGATGAAGTGGAAGTTACACCAGATGGATGTGAAAACAGCTTTCCTGAATGGTGTT
This sequence comes from Larix kaempferi, assembly GCA_027924585.1. Lineage (NCBI taxonomy): Eukaryota > Viridiplantae > Streptophyta > Pinopsida > Pinales > Pinaceae > Larix > Larix kaempferi. The sequence goes on from BSBM01000950.1 coordinate 9,534,136, forward strand.
ATTGAGGAGGAAGTGTACATAGAACAACCACAAGTTTTTGAGGTTGAAAACAAAGAGACGCATGTCTGCAAATTGAAAAAGGCTCTGTATGGGTTGAAGCAAGCTCCAAGAGCTTGGTATGGAAGGATTGACAGTTTTTCTGACGAGCTTGGGCTTTACCAAGAGTAAAGTTGATCCTAACCTTTACTTCAAGGTTATGGATGATGAACCAGTCATACTATTGCTATATGTGGATGACTTGTTCCTGACGGGTAATGAGAAGAGAATCCCAGAGTGCAAAGAAAAGCTCGCTGCAGAATTCGAGATGAAAGATCTTGGCTTAATGCATTATTTTCTAGGTCTCAGGGTATGGCAGAGCCCAAAGGGAATCTTCCTTAATCAAGGGAAGTATGCAGTAGAAATCTTGAAAAGATTTGATATGTTGGAGTGCAAAGCCATGGCCACACCCATGCATACCGACTTGAAGTTATTATCTGATACTTCGTCAGAATTAGTGGATGTGACTCTCTACAGACAGATTATTGGGTCGCTGATGTACCTAACGAATACGAGGCCAGATATATGCTTTGCTGTAAACACCTTGAGTCAGTATTTGGTTGAGCCCAGACAGGTGCACATTGTAGCTGCAAAGCATGTGATGAGGTACCTAAAAGGTACAATAGATTATGGTAGCAAATTATTGTTAATGTTATTGTAACTGTGGAAGATATTCACTTGTATTTTATATTGTAATTATTATTGTATTTTATTTGTACCTTCGACGAAGATGTTTATTCCTCCAATCGAGGATGTAATTATTACATTTGGTCATGTAAAGTCATTGAGGTAAATCCTCCCTTGTAAGTCGGTGCAATAGATCCCCCTAGAGTCAAATGTAAAGGGGTTTTTAAGTCCCCTAGAGGAGTCGGCCCAGTTAGAATTAGTTGGGGCCGACATGTCAAGTGGTAAATTTAAAGTGGAAGTGAATGTATAAATAAAGAGCTAGGCTCTCACATTTATTCATTCACTCACTCATACAAGTTCGCATTAGTGATAAGGAGGACTAGTGGAGAAGAGAGAAGCTGCTAGAGACCATCTCTATTTTTGGGGTTTACTTTTGTGACATTGTTTTGGTGATCATTCTATCTCTGAGGAAGTTGCAGGGTTTTCTCCTTGATGATTTCCCCGAGGAAAATCTTTGTCTCTTGTGTCTCTTCTGTCTCTTGTGTTTATGCTATGCTTGTTATTCTCTCAGTAAGATTCTAGATAAGTATTGATTAAAAGTTCAAGGTCTAACATGGTATCAGAGCTAGCCTGAAAGAAGGCAATGTATGGCATTTACGTCACTTGTTTCACTTGCGACAATTTGAAAGCTAGGCCTTTGTATAGCAAAAACTAGTCATCGTGGAACTTTCTCTATAAATCTGTTTTTGCGAGGGTTCAGGATCTGAAACTTCTACAGGACGAAGATCAGACATAGATGTACCTTGTGTCGAAAAATCAGCCCCAGATTCGTTGTACTTTGTGATATATGATCCGTACAAGTTAGGGTTTCTGCCTCTTCCAGAATGCAGCCCTAAACAGGTGACTAGGATAAAGGTCATATCTCGGGCTAGGAAGTTCCAAATGGAATTCCGTAAAACGGGACAGTTAGGGCACGGACTGTAGTTTCAGAGGTCCGAATATCAGAGGTGGAGTTGAAACAGTGACACGTGGGACACCGTACAAGTTCGCTATGTTGTTTCATCCCATAAACAGGTCATGTTGGGAAACTTAGCATATCTCTCTCATGGAGAATCCAATGAAGCTCAAATTTGTGGGGTTGGAAAACTAATAGGTCAAGCTACCACAGGCCGAAGTTTCAGACCCTAAGGATCCGAAATTTCAAAGATACACCAAAAACAATACAACACCTCTGAAATGGCTCAACCAAGGAAATCAAAGAAGAGGAGGAAGAAATTCTCACTTAGTCGTTTCAGTTTTTTAGGTATGGAAGGACATGATACAATGTTGGAGACACCTGATGCAACATTGGAAACTTTGAAAATGGATTTGGAATCCCTTCATCATAGATATTAATCTTCCATCAAAATGTTGCGGGAGGAAGGAGATTGAAAATTAGGGTTTTCGAGTTCTACAAGTAAGAAGAAACCCTAGCAAAGTTGGGAGACTCATAGGGTAGCAATGAAGGAGATTTAAATGGCACTGGTATTCTATCATCCTAGCACCATGAATCTATATAAGATGTTTACAAGTGATCTACCTTGGACGATTAGGGTTTTACCCTTATAGAGAAAACTACAAGCAATCTCGATAGGTATGACTTGAGGAGATGCAGGTATGTTTTGAAATCTGTTTTATTTATCTGATGATTAAGTTCATGATATGTTTGTCTTCATATTATTGAGGTTAGTACAATCATAGAAGACATTCATTGATTAGGTTTATGACACTTATGATTGTACTAAGGCACTTGTGGTGTTGTATGAGGATGATGTTGTCTGCTAACATGAAAGGTACATGAAGAAAGACAAATCAAGTTCTAGATCAAGAATATATGACATGATGACATGAAGACAAAGACTCATCCATAGTTTTTGATCACATAGAAGCTTTACTTACGAGGTATGTAAGATTTAGTTCTACTATGCTTAACTTAGGAGATATGCAGGTTACTAGCACAAGATCTCTAAATCATTGAAGAGAACAAAGAAGATATTGTTTGGGTATGTTAGACATAACTAGCAAGCATGCTAATCCAGGTATGTTTTCCTATATCGAGTTAGAATCCTACTTTGTGTTAGGATCTTAGATAAGTATACTTTCATATGGTTGATAATGATTATTCCTAAAGATAGAGTTTAGCTAATCAAGGCTTTATGCATATTGTGTTTCTCAGTTTGATTAATGATATGACAAACTAGAAAAGTCATATGGTCAAATCTGAATATGCATAAGTAAAAGACGTACTCCATGAAACCTTGAATATTGATGCTCGTGATAAATTACCTGTGTATGAAATGATTATGACCGTACATGTTTAAGATTATTTAGGATTATAATGTTTTGATCTTATTGAGATTATACTAATGAATGTGTGATTATGTATGAGATCTTGAGGATGACACAATGATGAAACTAGTGCACACTTAAGGGTGCATAGTGCTACAAGATGGATAAAAGCTCAAAGACACAAAATCATGATACTATCATGACATGGAAGTGAAGTAGAGATCCAGAGGGAGGCAACCTCCAGGAAGCAAAGATCCAGAGGGAGGAAACCCCACAAAACATAAAAAGATAAGTATTTGAATTACTTATTGAATCTCTGAATAGTTAATGATATTAATAGTTGTATGCATATTTGTATTCCTAGAATCGGGAAATGTATCATGCATAGGGTAAGCATTCATATAGAATTGAATAGTGTACTACTAATATGCATATGATGGGTAAGTAGCCAATAGTGTTGGACAACATTCCATTGTTGCTTGTCTAGAATGAAACCTCTTTGCTAACATGTTAAGAGCAGTGGATGCTTGTGATAGTATGTTCCGGTAGAAATGGAAGGCATCTAGACAGTCACCGTATGCATACGGGATATGAAAAAGTGTTGTGCCAAAGCATTGGCCAAGATAGTTGCATAACTATGTGAATCATATCAGTATGCATAAAAGGTTATCATTGAAATGATTTGATGATTATGAAGTGTTACTAATCTTGTAGTTGAATTTGATTTGTAGGAAAGATCGTGTGCTATGATCTACAAGAGAAGGATGATGAACACTTGTTCCGAAGAACAAGTGATGACTGTTCAGCAAGAAGTCTTACAAATCAAGCATACTACAGAGGTACAAGGCAAGGTCAGTGGCTTGCAGTTTCTCACGTGAAGAGGGAATTGATGGATACACTTCTACTAGAGCTATCCTTATGATAGCCGCAGTAATGAAATAAAAATTACATCAGGAGAACATGAAGCCATCTTTCCTTGATGATGAAGTGTATGTGGAGTAGCCACTAAGATTTGAGGCACATACATGTGTGAGGCCTTGGACATACACCCTAGACATGGGACGACATATGGACTAGTTGCCCAACCGATAAGGAGAATATCTTGAAAAAAAAAGAAAAAATTCTAACTCCTAGTGACATTGTGAAAGACCAATGATATGGATAACTTCTTACAAAAGATTAAAGAAGGCTTTGTACGAGTTCAACAGGCACCCAGGATCATTAGTTATTTGATGAGTTTGATGATCACCACGGCTGATGCAGATTTCAACCTTTGCTACAAGGTTGAGGATGGTTTCTATATATACAGATAGCTTGATTCTCGCAGAAGCTCACAGATGGATGCAGAGAGTGCAAGATATCCCAATGAGATTGCAGGATGTCCCAATGCAGAGAGTGCATGATGTTAGACACAGCGGGAGGACTACACCTCAGAGGGAGAAGATCTCAGAGTTCAAGAATCTTGGCATGATTCTTGCGATTAGACATGTGGCTGAGATCATATGATATTTTCCTTATCCAAGGAAAATATGCAGATGAGATCCTGAAGGGATTCAGGATGATGGACAAGTGGCTTCCATAGGCTACAGACAAATTATTGGTTCGTTGATGTACTTAACGAACATAATATCGGACATATGCTTTGGTGTGAACACTTTGAGCCAGTTCCTAACGGATCCGAGACAAGTTCACCCGGTTGCTGCAAAGCATATAATGAGGTACCTGAAGGGTACAGTGGATTATGGGCTCAGATATGACGCGAATCAAAAGGTTAACCTGCAGGGTTATGTTGATTCAGATTGGACAGGCAGTGCTGAAGATAGGAAAAGCACTTTGGGGTGTTTCTTCAGTATGGGATCAGGTGTGATATCCTGGTTTAGCAGGAAGCAGTCCTGCGTGGCACTGAGTACAGCTGAAGCAGAGAATGTTGCAGCTTATTCAACTAGTTGTGAGGCAGTATAGCTTAGGAAGCTACTGTCTGATTTGTTTGATCTCCAATTAGAGGCGACTTGTATATTCTGTGACAACCAGAGTTGTGTGAAGTTGTCCGAGAACCCAGTGTTCCATGACAAGTCGAAGCATATTGAGATCAAGTATTACTATATCAGGGATATGGTGTAGAGAGGAGCAGTGAAGCTCCAGTATGTTGCGACGGACGAGCAGATAGTCGATGTGTTGACCAAGCCGCTAGCTAGAGTGAAGTTTGAGTACTTCATAGAGGAGCTTGGTGTTCTTCAGATTGAGGGTCCTTCCAAGGGGAAGTGATGAGTCCGGAAGATGCAGATGCACATGGGCCAGTCCGGCATGGTGGTAGGTTGGTCCTCCCATGACCATTGACACAAGTGTCGAGCCAGTCCGGCATGGTGGTAGGTCGGTCCTCCCATGGCCGTTGACATAAGTGTTGAGCCATTTCGACATGGTGGTAGGTCGGTCCTCCCATGGCCGTTGATGTAAGTGTTGTGCCATTCCGACATGGTGGTAGGTCGGTCCTCCCATGGCCGTTGATGTAAGTGTTGTGCCATTCCGACATGGTGGTAGGTTGGTCCTCCCATGGTCGTTGATGTAAGTGCTGAGCCTTTCCCGAATGGTGGTAGGTTGGTCCTCCCATGTCAGTTGATGTAAGTGCTATGTGATGTGCATATGGATTGTGCTCCGTCTGACAATGAGATGATCTGAAGACGATGAGGTGATAGTAAGAGACGCAGGTATTTGCAGAGGCAATGTAATGACTAGTCCTGGGTTGTACCTACTTGATGGCTTGCTCGCAGAGATGATGAAGACCTACATGAGGGCTAGGCAAGACCTACATGAGGGCTAGGCCTTCATCCAACATGAAAAAGGGTTGGCTTTGTAGAACTTCCTATGACGAGTAGAATTAAGAGATAGCACCAATCGATGGTCGACATGACGAGGATTGCAGCAGCAGTGACGACGACGATCCAGTGTTGATGATGATGTTCCAGCAGTGTTGATCCAGCGACGAAGACTTGTGTCCAGATGTGTTGATGACTGTGTCAAGAGAATACCTTCCTAGTTAAGAGGGAGTGTTAATGTTATTGTAACTGCGAAAGATATTCACTTGTATTTTATATTGTAATTATTATTTATTTTATTTGTACCTCCGACGGAGATGTTTATTCCTCCGATCGGGGATGTAATTATTACATTTGGTCATGTAAATTCATTGAGGTAAATCCTCCCTTGTAAGTCACGGCAATAGATCCCCCTAGAGTCAAATGTAAAGGGGTTTTTAAGTCCCCTAGAGGAGTCGGCCCAGTTAGAATTAGTTGGGGCCAACATGTCAAGTGGTAAAGTTAAAGTGGAAGTGAATGTATCAATAGAGAGCTAGGCTCTCTCATTTATTCATTCACTCACTCATAGTGAGAAGGAGGACTAGTGGAGAAGAGAGAAGCTGCTGAAGACCATCTCTATTTTTGGGGTTTACTTTTGTGACATTGTTTTGGTGATCATTCTATCTCTAAGGAAGTTGCGGGGTTTTCTCCTTTATGGTTTCCCCGAGGAAAATCTTTGTGTCTCTTGTGTCTCTTATGTTTATGTTGTGCTTGTTATTCTCTCAGTAAGATCCTACATAAGTATTGATCAAAAGTTAAAAATCTAACAATTATTCTAGAGATCATGAGTTCAGACTGTATGGTTATACAGATTCCAATTGGGCTGGAAGTGTCTCAAATAGGAAGAGCACTTCAGGTGGATGTTACAGTCTGGGGTCGGCCATGATCTCATGGCTAAGCAGGAAGCAGTCCAGTGTGGCTCTTAGCACTGCAGAAGCATAGTATATTGCAGCTTGTTCTGCGAGTTGTGAAGCCATATGGCTTTGGAAGTTGTTATCGGGTCTATTTGATCTGGAGTTGGATACCACAGTGATTCTATGTGAAAACCAGAGTTATGTAAAAATGACAGAGAACCTTGTGTTCCATGAGAGGTCAAAACACATAGAAATACGGTATTTCTACATCCATGATATGGTGCAGAAGGGAGCTATTAAGCTCTAGAACATGAGCACAGATGAGCAAGTTGCAGATGTGCTGACTAAGCCTCTGTCTCTAGTGAAGTTTGAGCACTTCCGTGACAAGCTTGGTGTAGTCCGTAAGGACTTCCCTCGAAAGGGGGAGTAGTGTTGATGATATTGTGGTACAGTGGGTTCAATTGACCCTAGGCAGAGATGTCTTAAATAATCGTGTTGGGTTCGATTGACCCTAGGCAGAGATGTCTTTCGATTGACCCTAGGCAGAGATGTCTTAAATAATTGTGTTGGGTTCGATTGACCCTAGACAGAGATGTCTTAAATAATTGTGTTGGGTTCAATTGACCCTAGACAAAGATGTCTTAAATAATTGTGTTGGGTTTGATTATCCCTAGACAGAGGTGTCTTAAATAATTGTGTTGGGTTCGATTATCCCTAGACAGAGGTGTCTTAAATAATTGTGTTGGGTCCGATCATCCCTAGACAGAGGTGTCTTAAATGATTGTGTTGGGTCCGATCATCCCTAGACAGAGGTGTCTTAAATGATTGTGTTGGGTCCGATCATCCCTAGACAAAGGTGTCTTAAATGATTGTGGTGGGATTGATCATTCCTAGACAGAGATCCCGAGTTCCGAAAGGAAGGATAGTCTTAAATGTTGATCTTGTGTTGGACTTAATCCCTGGTTTCGAAAGGAAGGATTGTCCATGATCCCTAGTTCCGAAAGGAAGGATCATATGTGTACTATAGGTGATGCTCCTGATGATATTCCAGTACTGAAGATGAGGATTCTCCAATGCTGCAAGTGATGTTCCAGTACTGAAGATGAGGATGCTCCATAATTGTGTTGGGTTCGATTATCCCTAGACAGAGGTGTCTTAAATAATTGTGTTGGGTCCGATCATCCCTAGACAGAGGTGTCTTAAATGATTGTGTTGGGTCCGATCATCCCTAGACAGAGGTATCTTAAATGATTGTGTTGGGTCTGATCATCCCTAGACAGAGGTGTCTTAAATGATTGTGGTGGGATTGATCATCCCTAGACAGAGATCCCAAGTTCCGAAAGGAAGGATAGTCTTAAATGTTGATCTTGTGTTGGACTTAATCCCTGGTTCCGAAAGGAAGGATTGTCCACGATCCCTAGTTCCGAAAGGAAGGATCATATGTGTACTACAGGTGATGCTCCTGATGATATTCCAGTACTGAAGATGAGGATTCTCCAGTGCTGCAGGTGATGTTCCAATACTGAAGATGAGGATGCTCCAGTGTTGCAACTGATGTTCCAGTGCTGAAGATGAGGATGCTCCAGTGCTGAAGATGAGGATGCTCCAGTGCTGCAGATGATGATGTTCCAGTACTGAAAATGAGGATGCTCCAATGCTGCAGGTGATGTTCCAATGCTGAAAATGAGGATGCTCCAGTATTGAAGATGTTGATGTTCCAGTTCTGAAGATGAGGATGCTCCAGTACTGAAGATGATGAATGAACTTCCAATGATCTATAGATGTATCATTGTTGATGATGATGCCCTCCTCCCTCCGATGATGTTGTGTAGAGTTACACACGCAGATATTGTTATCAGTAGAATACCCTTCTTGTTAAGGGGGAGTGTTAAATTAATGTAACTTCAAAGTATATTCTACTTGTACTTTATTATTGTAACTCCATCGAGGATGTTTTACCTCCATCGGGGATGTCATTATTACATTTGGTCATGTAAAGGTCATGAGGTTAAACCTCCATTGTAAGTCGGGTCGTTGACTCGTTAGCACCCAAGTAAATGTAATATAAGTGGTAATTGAGTCTCTCTAGAGAAGTCGGCCCAGTTAGGATTACTGGGGCCGACATAACTGAGTTAAAGGTTAGGTCAAAAGTAATGTATAAATAGAGAGTGAGTTCCTCTCATTTATTCATTCACTCACTTGTGCAATTCCCATTAGTAGAGAGAGAGAGAGATATCTACAAAGGAGAAGGAGGAGTGGCTAGAGTCCAGAGTTTGGTCTTTTTGTCTCTCTTATTTGTGAGACATATTTTGGGGGCATTCTACTTAATCATCTATATTGAGGAAGTTCTTGCTGGGTTTTCTTCCCCTAGAGGGTTTCCCAGGGTATATTGTTTTGTGCTTTGTGATTGTGTTTATTTCAGAGATCCTGCTTATGCTGCTATTGTGAATAATGTATTGAATGCTAATGAATTTTCAATCTAGCCTATGGTAGCATATATAATCTTAACAAGAACTTTGATGCAGCACCTCCTCTAGCTTCTACAAGACACGATATGGTCTTGTTGAATAGAGGGCCAGATCAGCTAATGTAGAAAATTGTCCAAAGTGCACTCACTAACACTCCCTCTTATCAAGGAAAGTGTTCTCCACTACACCAAGCTGCTCTCTAAACATCTCGAAGATGCTTTGATACCATGAAGAAATGTTATCTTTACATCCATTTGATATAAACTCCAATCGTAGACTATTGTTAAACACATAATGAAATTGATAAAGGTATATATGGCAACAAGAGCAAAAGTCTCCTTATAGTCAACTCCCTCTTTCTAGGAGAACCCTCTAGCCACAAACCGAGCTTTGGATTTTTTTACACTGCCACTTGTTGCATGCTTGACTTTGTACAACCACTTAGATTCAATCACTGACTTCACTTCTAGGGTAGGCACTATCTTCCACACATCATTCTTCATGATGGAGTTTTACTTCATCATGGCATCTTGCCAAACCTGTTGACTTGTTGTCTCCTCAAAACTAGAAGGCTTTGCATCACTGATCGAAGACATTAGTGCCACATAATTTGGAAATTTCTTGGAAGGATGACTTACTCAAAACAAAGTCATAGGAGTTCCAACCTACTCCTACACCTCCTGTAGTGTTTGGGTGAACCACTTGGGCTTTTTGGTTGCACTGAATGGTAAAGAGGCACCTCATGTACCTCTAGAAGCTTACTGATTTGAATCTGATTTTTTTATTTCTTTGATTTCTGTAGATCAGCCTTTGGGGCAGCAAGCTCTTCTACCTCCTTCGTTGCTACCTGAGGTCCCTAAGACTTGGAGAACCATGCTCCATGCATCCTCATCAAACTTGACATATCTACTCACGATTACCTTCTGCTAAGATGGAAAGTAGACTCTGTAAGATTTCGAGGTCTCACTGTAACCCACAAAGATACCCTTCAAACTAGAGGGTCCCAGCTTGGTCTTTTTCTCGTCGGGGATATGAATGTAAACAGGACAAGCAAAAATATGAAGATGTGGTACTTGAGGATGCTCATCTATGAATGCCTCCTCTAGTGTCTTGTCCTTCAACACTCTGTGAAGACACCTGTTAAGAATATAAACAACTATAAGAAATGTTTCTACTTAGAGACACATGGGTAGATCTAGATCATGGATCATAAATTTGGTTGTCTCTATGATGGACCTATTCTTCCTCTTTGCAACACCATTCTATTGAGGGTTGTAGGGAATTGTCAATTCCTTGATTCATGCTTCCATGCAAACAAAGTCAAACTCTTTGGAGGTATACTCCCCTCCATTATCAGACCTTAATACCTTAATCTTCTTTCCTATTTGATTTTCTACAGAAACTTAAACTCTTGAAACTTCTCAAAGACCTCATCCTTGGTCTTCATGAAGTAAATCCAGGGCTTCCTAGAGGAATCATCGATAAAAGATACATAGTAAATGTTATCTGTCAAGAAGTTGAAGACATGGATCCACATACATCTTAGTGGATTAGGTCAAGCATCTCTCTTGACCTATGCTCGCTGCTAGGGAAAGAAACCTTCGCATGCTTACTAAGTGCACAGCCCTTGCATACACCTTTCTTCTCAACCTTGAAGTTCTGCAATCCCTGCACCATGTTGTCGATGTCACACATTGAAGCTCTCACAAGATCCCCCTATAACTTGTATAGGCCACTTTCACAAACACCTTTGGCCAACACTCAACCAGGATCCAAGCATCTCTTCCAAATCAGGACTTCCTGATCATCAAACTCAGCCATAAAACTGAGATCTATCCTCACTGAAACTGAAAGGAGATTTTCAGTTAAGCCAGGTACATACAAAACATTAATAAGCTTAAGGATATCACCTGATGGTATCTGGAATGAGATGGATCCCACTCCTACAGCTGGATACATAACATCATCACCAAGTTCCACTTGCATGCTTGCTTCCTACTCCTTAAGTTTGTTGAAGGCCCTCATGTTAGAGGTCATGTATTTGGAGACTCCACTATCCACATAGCAACAGACACCAAACACGGTGTTAGATGACAAGCATGAGACTATAGAGAAGTGTGTCTCAAGCTTAGATGAAAGTTCATACACTCCAGCTAATGTTTCAACACTTTGCTAATTGCTTGTGCTGTTGCTACTTGCCCTTCCCCTTCTTCTCATGACAATGAGAAGCCAAGTGCCCAAACTTCTAACACTTGAAGCACTTGATGTGGCTCCAATCTTTCTTTCCCTGGTTAGAGGAAAATGAATCCTCTTTATTCCCTTTCTCACCCTTCTAGGGTCCTCCTTTCTTGTTGCCCTTCTTCATCTTGCTGATGAGGTCAAGATTCTGCTCCTCCTCCATTCCTGTAACAATTTCCATTCTTGTCTCTTCCTGGATGAGGTCATCTCGTAACCTCTCAAATGTGGGACGCTTTTCCAGCCATAGACCTCATGGGAAAAACGTTGCCAAGAAGAAGAGAACCCATTCAATGTGACGGATACTAGATCTTCACCCTTGACCTCCTCTCCAACTACTGCAAGTTGATCACAGAGTTCAGTGATCTTCATCAAGTAGCCAGCTATAATATCTATCTTGCTCATCTGCATGGCTCTAAGCTTATTCCTCAACAAAATCTTTCAACTAATGTTGTCACTGATATAGAATGACTAGAGCATCAAACATGTCCTTTCCCGTGGTCTTCTCAGTGATGTGAGGGATCAAATGATCCTTCATGAAGTCAAGGATGTCTCACTTGGCCTTCACCATCTTCTTTTTAGGAAATGCCAACAACACAGGATCGGTAGAATCTACAACTAGTTTTTCAACAAAGCCCCACAGTTCCTGCTCCTCTAGCAACATCTTTACCTGACACTTCCACAAGATGAAGTTAGAGGAACCTTCCAATCTGTCTTCATATATTGCACTGAAAGTAGTCATACTGTTGCATTAGAATATTCTGCTAAACAAAACAGATCAGTAACCTAACAAAAACACAACCTCATCACACGTCCACTGTGATTTTCTCAAGCATGGATCATAGGCATCCTACCCCTGAAACCTCCTGACAGCTCCCTCTCACAGGTAGCCACCTACTATACACTCAAGGATTCCAAGAAGATTTCAGCAAACCACTATGATACCATAAAGAAATTTTCTAACACTTGGTAAACAGATTCTACACTCTGTAAACTGTTTTTACAGGAAACTAAAACATTCTGAAATAAAGGCTATTCAAAACAGCAATTTGTAGAATACACTAAAATCTATGAACACATACAATTAGAAAATATACAACAATTCAGTTAAGTCACTATCAACACCTGCCACTGCTTTTATTAATTTTGAACGTGGAAAAAATCTGCTACAGGAAAATACCCCTAAACTGCTAGCTACTAGACTCAAGACTCAAAGAATGAATCCATACCTCTACGGTCTACCCTCTCTCTTATAGATCTAAAAGGGGCACACTAAGGTTTACATGTGACTCAAACTAAAAATAGAATTTGCTTTAACCTAAGTCAAACTCAGAAATAGAATTTGCTTTAACCTAAGTCAAACTCAGAAATAGAATTTACTAAAAATAAAACCAAACTGAACTCTATTTTTGTTGTGACCCCTAAACATAAAACCAAACTGAATCTTTAGCTAATGGCGCATGCCTCTAAAATTAGTTGGTGGAGGTGCATGCCTTATCTAAGGCTATTGGCAAGCGCATGCATGAAACCTCTCCCTCTATAAATCAAGAGAGATGCACATCCTCCTAGAAAACTGTGATGTGCCCTCTCTAGCTTCTATAGGAAACAAAACAGTGTTATTGAACACGTGCCCAGTTCTGCTGTCATGAAAGTCTGTCCAAGTTACACTCACAACAATCCGGAGATACAATATGAGAATGGTATTGTGGCCTAAATTGCCCTGAAGAGGTTGGTTTTTGGATGAGGGGAACGTACAAGGCTATAAATCAGGAGAGATGTGCCTCCTTGAAAACTGTGATGAGCTCTCCTTAACTTCTATAGGACACAATACAGTGCTGTTGAACAGGTGTCCAGATCAACTGCTATAGAAGACTGTCCAAGGTACACTCACTAACAATACATAGATACGATATGAGGATGGTATTTGGCCTATAGAAGACTGTCCAAGGTACATTCACTAACAATACATAGATACGATATGAGAATGGTATTTAGCCTAATGGCCCTGTTAGTTTGTGAGTGAGGAGAATGTACAAGGCTTACTCAATTCATGGTTTTGGGACGGAATGTTAGTAATTCTCTTGGCACATTTGGAAAATAACATTTCCCAAAATAAAGTAGGAATTTGCAATTATGCTGTGGTCCAGACATAAATCAGTGAGAGTTTTTCATCATGGGCCCAAGTTCCAATCTCAAAGGAAGGATGTCTTTGGTTAAAACTAGGAATCCTCGTAGTGTCATGTTCCTAGGAGTGATAATCCATTAACTCCACCCATTCCCGATAGAGACACATAGATTCCAGTAGTGAAATAAGGAGAGTTAAGAAGAACCAAGTCCCCAACTCCAGCCAAAAAAACAAGTGTTTCAATTTTAGATAAAAAGTGAAAAGATTTGAAAACCCAAAATGTTTAAGCTTTTCTATAAATGCACTGCATAAACAAACAATCAATCAAGTGATAACTTCACTGCCAAGTGGTTACTGTGAAGACTTTGATGGTTATTAGTTTTGGACAAGTTAAAAAGTTGCTGTTTCTTTATAGCTTTAAGTAAGGTGTCAGTGGTGAAATCCTTTGGATGCACAGGGATTGTAATGTTATCTTTGATTCCAATACTTTGATTCAAGTATTAGAATAACAACTTTTTTTCCAGGTGAAAAAACTTTACTACCAAACTTTGAAGACGTGAATGGATGATCTAGACAGAAAAATAAAAAAAATTATTATACCCATATGTGAAATTTTGAAGCCACGAATGAATGTTGTGAAGAAAAATAAAAATATATATCCACTCCCTCATACCTGCAATGGGAGCGCATCCATGTCGGCACGAAGTGCAACAACTGGAGCAGTGCCCGATCCGATAGTGGCAACCACACCCGTCTGTGCAAAGGGCCATTCGTAATGCACTCCCATTGCATCCAGTTCTTCTCGTATTAGTTTGCTGGTATTGAATTCCTCAAACTTGAGCTCCGGATTTCTGTGAATTCTCCTCCTTACTGACTTCAACCACTCAAACATCTCTTCCTCTTTGGCATCTTTCAGAAGCCCTTGTGCTTCTGCAACAGCGCTCTCTTGAGCAGAGACCGGCAGAGAAAGGCCTTTACCCATTAGAAGTAGGGAGGACACTAATCCTATACAAGCAAAAAATAGCAGACATGGACAGCAGCAGGATCTTACACCTAATCGGAAATAATACATGGAGCTACACTTTAGAAGATGAATTGAAGGCTGGGGTTTATTGGAAACCGTTGAGAGCCCACATACAACACTTTTATAGGGAGGGAATAGTTCAGGGGTAAAACAAAGTACAAGAATACCTCGGCCTCAATATAATATGGCTAGTTCTGATATATTCATATATCAGATTCCAGATAGGTGAAGATGCAAAAGAGAAATTGATGTAATTGTTTTACTAATCGGTGCTGCTAAGTAGCGAGTATTTGGGTTGCCTTGATAGGTGGGGTGGCTGGCTGTGGCCGTCACCACCCAGGTTCGATCCCCCGAACCTATCCTTGCGGCGCCTTCCAAAAAGTAGCCAGTACATCAAATTTGTTTTACTTTACATTATTTAATTTTCATGTTATAAAACTTTATATTCACCTACATAATATAATATTCCATATAAGATTAAAAACAATAATAATAAATTTAATATTCATAAAATAATAATTATTATTTATAAACATTTATGTATATAAATTAATAGTATATAGATTAAATAATGTTAATTATTAGAAAATATGAATATAAAATCATTTTGGTTAAAAGACAAATATTAAGCAAAAGGAAATCTGAAAGTGTTATTTTTCTTTTGTACATCAAATATTTTTTACTTTTCATTATTTAATTTTCATATTATAAACCTTTACATTCACCTACGTAATATAATATTTCATATAAAATTAAAAAATAATAATAATAAATTTAATATTCATAAAATAATTATTATTATTTACAAATATTTATGTATATAAATTAATAGTATATAGATTAAATCATATTTATTAGAAAAATTAATATAAAACAAGTAAAATTAACAGCAAGGTTGCTATACCTGTCTCTTAAAAATATTTTAATGTAATAGTTTAAAGATGTTTTAATATAGTAGTTGTGTATAAAATAAAAGCTTGGCTTGATTGGTGATGAAAGTAACTTCTCCAATGCTACAAGAGAAAGACCTTGTAATAGGGAGAGAGAGAAGATGGAATAAAAATGACCACGTCTTCTATGAGATAAAGGGACAACCAATTGCAAAGCATTAAAGCATGGCTTTAAGTTATATAGGGATAAAATGACCACGTCTTCTATGAAATAAAGGGACAACCAATTGCAAAGCATGGCTTTAAGTTATATAGGGATTAGATGGCACACTTTTATAGGGGCATGCATCGACAACTAAATTCTATAAATGCCACACCCTTTGAAAAATCACCTTCAATGTAATAAGACAGCCTCTCAACTTCCACACTTCTCATTGTTATGATAGCATCCATAATATGAAAGCCACATTACATATTGAACAAGTAAGGGAAAAATAAACATAATTGTATTAGTGTCCTTCATGTTCGCTAAGTTTGACTAGCTAATGCCATAATGTGAATTGAAACCATAGTTTGACTAGCTAATGCCATAATGTGATTTGAAACCATTAAAAGGTTCTTTGTAAATTGAAACCAAATCTCTTAATTAAAATATCATAAGAATAGTTGTTTCAAGAATTAAAATGTTCAAATAAATATATATGATAATGATTTCTCCTTATAAAAATTATATTAATTTTCAAATAAAAAATTAAAAATATGAAGTTTTGTATGTTAATTTCTTTATCATTTAACAATTAGTTTCATAATAAGTGTTTATAAACCATATTTATTTTTCAATTATATTTTTAATAGAATTTTCTAAAAGGAGATTGGCATTATGATTATGACAATTATAAGTTATTATAATTATAGTAATTATAAACTAGATTCTAAATTATAACGTAAAACAAAATTGAAACAGTAGTAATTACTTTTATTTGTATAATAATCATGCTTTTTCTTTTTTAGTCCATTGGTTGTAGCATGGGTGGTTGGGAGGAAAATTGTTGCCCTCCCCACCCACTTTCAATTCCAAAGAAAATTAAAATTGCAAAGATTCATATGTTTTTAGTGCATTTTGTGCCTAACAATAGTGTCTTTACATTGATTTTTATAGCTGCATAAAATATGTCATTGTGCATATATTTGCAATAATAAAACTAGTTTAAGATGTGATTTTAATAACCAGTATAAATCTATATGTCAAACTAATTGTAAGAATATATTGAATAAACTGTAAAAGATTTTCAAAAAAATATTTGAAATGTTGACAAAGATTTCCATTCTTTTTAGTATGAATGCACTACCTATGTGGAAAA
The DNA here is from genome assembly GCA_027924585.1 of Larix kaempferi. Classification (NCBI taxonomy): domain Eukaryota; kingdom Viridiplantae; phylum Streptophyta; class Pinopsida; order Pinales; family Pinaceae; genus Larix; species Larix kaempferi. Next base: position 9,550,936 of record BSBM01000950.1, read on the forward strand.
ACAAAAGAACACTATTTGAAAGTAGTCGGCAAGGTCTAACAAACACTATAATTAATTAAAAAACAATTAGATAATAAACAACAAGTGCAATGATAAAATGACAATATCATTTACAAGTATGAATTGTATAATAAATTGAATCTACTTTAATTTTAATTTTAATTTTTAGAGATTTTATTCTATTTTTTTTAAAAGATTTTATAAAATTTAAATTGTCAATTAAAAATTGTTTATGTTTTTGTGACCACCAATTATTTACACAAATAAATAAAACTTCATATTAAATATTTTTAATATCAAGGTTTTTATCTTATATAAAATTAATGTTATTATAAATAGAAAATTAGAAAACTTCATATTAAATATTTTTAATATCAAGTTTTTTATCTTATATAAAATTAATGTTATTATAAATAGAAAATTAGTACTATTATAAATATTTAAATAATGTAATTTAATATTTAATATTATTATAATTATAAAAAAAATTATTTCAAAACATAAATTATATATAAGAATTGATATAATATTCTATGTTTTATTACATTATTTAGACATCACAACATATCTAATTGTGAAAATCTACATTATAATGTCTTAACTATGAAAGTCTACATTAAAAATATTTGATTATTTTTAATTAATATTCATGAAGTTTCGAACTGCGGGTTAAAATGTCACCCTTTTTATTAGAGGTAAAGAGGGTCCCTCAAAGTTGTGAATAAACCCATGAAAGCTATGATACTTTATAAATATAATAATAATAAATTTACGTTAATTTTAAAAAAATGAAAAAAATTGAATGACGTGATAGGAATTTGGGAATTTGTTCCAAATGAATATAATTAATCTTCCTGTAACCACAAACGGCTGTCGGTGAAATTTCGTTTGCATTTTAGTCCAAAAATAGCGGTAAACAAAACATCTCTTTCACGAATTATCAAGAATGGCAATAGAAATATACTTCTCGTGGTTTGTTATTATATGATATAACAAGCGATTTTTCCCGATGTCGTAAAAATCAATGTAAAGTCTATGTTTTTCCCATTATTTCATTATTAAAAGTTTACTGTAGTTTAATTTTCAATTTTCTACCAAGTATCACCATTTTAGCCAAACATTAATATTTGCTTACATTTACATTCCTTATCAATCTCGTTATATAATATTCACTACAAATTCATTCACTGTTACACAGAAATAGAAATGCATTCCCTTCTCGTCGAATGAAGTTCTGTTTTCATCTTACAACGTATAGTAAAACAAACCCTAAACCCTAAAAACTGTTCTTTACAAACCCTCGTAACACACAGTATTATTTCATTTCTTCATCTACAGTAATATTTCGATTCACAGTCTTCGTTCTGATCTTTCTAGTCAAGAGGCAAAGAGCAAAACCCTTTTCATAAAACATTTCACATTCCCTTAAGTTTCCTTTCATAGCATTATTGTTTTGTTTTTCAGAGGTTGTATTACTATCTTCTAACCCGACCGAGGATTGAACCCTCGTTGGCAAAATTACATTTGTCAAAACGAATCAAGATTCAAAATCAAGACATCAAAAGTGAAATATAAACATTGTTTTGGAAGTTTGGAAGAACAGTAACATTTTATTTTCAAAACTCATCTGAGAGTCGAAACCTTCGATGGAGCCACTTTGCCAGTTTAACACGAAACTAAAAACAAGACCACAAACATTCAAACTTAAACGCTAACCAGGTAGCCGAAGGCACTTTTTTTTACAAACTCAAGACTGGACGCATGTCTTCTAAGAGATCGACGACTAAACCGAAAACTACATAGACACAACTCCTTCGTTGTCTGCAACTGCCAGAGATCCTACAGAGGGCCTACCTTAGGGTTTACCGTTTAAATGCTTGCTATACGACGACAACACCTTAACCCTCTCAACATTGAGGAATACATGTCAAGACTTTGAACAAGAAAAACAAGGGTTAAAGTTTGACCCAACGAAAATGTATTCGAAAGTAAAAACAAAATACATTGCAGCAGGAGATTGTGATTTCAAAAGTTTACCTTCGCATGAAAGGTAGTGTTGCCACACAAAACCACAGTTATCACCACATTATTATCCCTGGCACAGAGAAAAAGGGTCATCCTCACAACGCAGAGCTCTTCACCGTCAACACTCGAATCAGACAACTCTCATAAGAACTCAAGGTTCAACATCTTCAACGCCCAAATCGAATGTCTCTCAAAACACAAAGCAGTAATATCTTTCAATGACGAATCATGCTACTCTCACACACAGGTTTCTCACCATTAAAACGACAGGGTCGAGTTACAGAGTTACAAACAGAAAGCAAGGCCAAACCCTACATGGTAGCGGCCTGTCAGCCTTCTTCCCGAAGAACCAGGTTCCAAATGAGCGCAAAGACAAAAGACTATTGGCGTTATAGCCAAACCCATTAGGGTTGGCTTCATCGTGGAGATTGACAGAGGGGAATGCGCCAGACAGGTAATGTATTTATCAAGGTCGAGTTGCGATCATACATCACATTAAATGTGTATTCATTTACGAGTCCAATTGGAGGTCGCGTCAGTCAGATTTCATGTTACGGCTTGGAAGATTCATATTACATTACCCATAGGCATCACATGGAGTTACATTCCAGAATAGCCAACGCATCAATCGACAAGTAGTGGCAGTTTCGTATTTATGTCAAGCGATCCCGTATCGCCTCGTTAGTTGATACCTGCAGATGCATTTAAACGTTGTCAACATCACTTTTATTACACTAGTTCGAATTTTCAAACCTACATTCATATGTAGTGGTAAAGTTTGTCAATACATTCCATTTCGTTCATATAGTATTAAAGTTACACTTTGAATGTCGCATTGGTATTACATTGAAATCGTTTAGCGTAGACCATAGTTATGTGCTAATATCATTACGTGTATTTCCAACGTTAAACTTAGAACTTGGACACGTTTCATATACTTTGTATCGTATTCAAAAGTTGTTTAATATATGTGCACATAGGGTCGATAGTATAGCGTACATACAACAGACCAATACGGGCTTGGACATCGTGCCAAACAGTATCCAGCTTGGGATGAAATCGTACATTCGGGATGGTGCTATGTAGGACATGATAATAATAGTGTAGACAGATGTCAAATGCTTAATTTTTTGTTTTTTAATTTTTATTTCTGACAATTCATGTGTATAGCAGGGAAAAATTGTCACTTCAAACCTTTCCTCCAATTAAAAATTAGAAATTTGTATTTCTAAAATTTAAAAATTATTTTTTATTTTTTAAAATATTCAGTTTAATATTTATTTTCTATAACACATTAAAAAACTATTGAAAAAATATATTAGAAATTGCAAAATAATTAAAAAATCAATTAAGATTAATTGCAAACCCATTACTATATTACCTACCAAGGCAGATATAATAATTTTAATTAAAAAACAAATATTAAGCAAAAGGAAATCTAAAAATGTTATGTGATAGATGTCACATGATTGTTGACTTATATTTTTCTTTTGTACATCAAATATTTTTTACTTTACATTATTTAATTTTCATGTTATAAACCTTTACATTCACCTACATAATATAATATTTCATATAAAAATAAAAATAATAATAATAAATTTAATATTACAAACTAATATTTATTATTTACAAATATTTATGTATATAAATTAATAGTATATAGATTAAATTTTATTAATTATTGGAAAAAATGAATATAAAATAATTTTAGTTAAAAAATAAATATTAAGCAAAAGGAAATTTAAAAGTGTTATGTGACAACTTTAGATGTTACATGATTGTTGACTTTTGTTTACTAAAAGACAAAAAAAAAATTGTTCAAAAAATTTGTTGTCATTTAAAAAATATGTTCATGTGATCACTTTCTCAATTTATATATTCAATATAAAGCTTGTTTACTTTTTTAATTTATATATTTGGCCATAGCTAATATGTTGTAATTGCCTCAAAGTTCTATTTTACAGTGCTACAAATAATAAAATCTATTATACTCTATTATTCGACTAAATGTCCATCCAATGCATATATAGGACAAAGTGATCACTATTTGGAAGTAGATGGCAAATGAATAAAATGAAAGTGCAACCACGATTTTGTATCTTGGCTTTATGTATGGGGTTAAGGCAAGCTTTTTGAAGAAAGTGCGTGACTCCCTCTACTAGAGCCTCAATGTTGACTAGCATGGGATATTGGCTTCTTTTAGATATAAATATGAGTTGGAAACATTTTGTTGATCCTGGAGTATGATCAAACATACTTTCTTATTGGTTAAGAGCTTGTATTCCTTGAATATAAGCAAATAGATTAATAGCCCAAGACTCAGAGATATCTACTCTACCTACTTATGAATCACCAAAAAGTTATTTTAGGTGACCCAATTTTATTTGCACACCATAATGTAGCTACATGTCAAAATCTTAAAACTATATCAATAGAAACTATGATAGTAACCTTCAATATTTTAATTCTTTTGTTTTTGGAAAATAATAAAAAATACATCTAAGTATTCATTTCATTTACCACCGTGTGCTTTTTCATTTACCACCGTGTGCTTTTGGATGTGACAAGGAAGGAGACGCCATCCAATGTCTTCTAAGTAGCAAGTTGTGAGAATGAAAAGAACTCCAAATTCCTTTATTCGGACCAAAAGAAAGTTATGATAATCCCAACACAAGCAACGTGACATGGAGAAATTTTAAATTCCTAGATGCAAAATTTAAATATTAAAGTCGTTGACATAATCCACATATGTATTTGGTCTATCCCGTGGGTGAGTAAAATTGGGATGTTTTAAAACTATTAAAAAAATTTAAAATGTTTTTATATATTTGCGCTTTGTGTCTAGTTTTATTGTTAACTTTCACGTTATGGTTTCTAACATTAAAAATTACTAACAGTTAATATATATTATTTTAAGAATATGTTTAGAAAATTTCATTATTTTATTAAATTTAAAAACTTTAATGTAGGGTAATAAATAATTTATTGAAAAAAAAATTGTTCATTTGTATTCTTTGTTGGGACAATTTTTAAATGAATAGTGTTTTAATAAAATAATAATTTTTGGCATATTATATAAGGAGAACTCCATTTTTATTTATAGTTATCTAGCAAATCTTGACTCTCACTATTAATAGTCCCTACATTAATGAATTGATCATATTATATTTTTTGATGTGATGGGCCATGTTTGATAATAACTAACAAAGTGGACTAGGTTCACATTATGTAACATCCTTACCATGTAAAGTTGCTCAATTGGACCCAAATTTCGAACCTAGGAATGGTGAACACAAGCTGCTCCAAAAGCCTCCAAATGCTTTCGAATTGTATAGGGAAGGACTTGGGATGACTTAGGACACCCTAATGCAACCCTTAGACCCTTAGACACCTATTAGAAGCATTCATGGTTTGCAAATTTCAGGGAGGATGGAAGGGGAATAAAACTAGTTAGATTCATTAGTTGAAAATCCCACTAGGTTATTGACTATTTGGCCTTCCAAACAATGTACAACCTTCCCTAATTTTTTTATCTTAGACTTGAACCTGTTAGAGGACCTCAAGGACAACACATGCAGCATTACATCAGGTTTTAGGGTCTGCTAGATCTTCCGAAAAACAACAGCTTGTATGGTATAGAATTTATGAGAAAATGGTGAACAAGGGACAATGAGTTTATGTCACAATCTTTAGTAAGACTTCAAGTTTTTGCACACAAAATTTTGGTCATCCATTTTACTTCATATGCAGCTCGAACCATAAGTTAAACCTCAGAAAAAACCTAATATTAAATTGATACGATTCATTCCAAAAACACCACGAGAATTCAATGAGGAAACTAGCTCGAACTTGATATTACTTGGAACTATTACATGAAATGCTTCGTATTTTGAGTTGTGGCTCTCATGATCAGTTCATTACAGAGATATGCAGTAGAGAACATGGCCATATAATCAAATATTAGTCTTCCATAATCTATATGCAACTAGGAATGCGCTATCACACTTGTACATGAATATTGAGAGAGTGTTGAGAGAATTATAGTAGAGAAAGAAGAGAGAACATGGACTCGAACTCAAAGTGGGCTCGAACCTGCATCAAAACATCTCCATGAAGCTTTGTTGAGAGGTATGAATGGCCTCTCCTTCAACCAACTTGGATAGGAATCTTTCACCCACGAAATTGGTTCTAAGACATGGAGGATGAACATCAACGTGAAAGGACAAGCAAATCTCTCCAAAAGTGCAAATGAGAAATGAACAAAAGTTGCTCTTCTTTGTGATCCTCCTCTTTTATTAACCTCCAATGGACTTCATAGATTGAATTCCCTCCAAGGTTCTTCAATCAACTCGATTTAGGCAGAGATTCTCATAGAAGACACTTTTCCACTTCTTTCTTGCATTCCTCTTCCCCCAATTCGAATGGGGAATCTTGGTTGACCATAACTCCCCTTATGTGCCCTCTTGGTGGTTATTTTTAGCCCTGATATGTTAGATGTGAACAGGTCTAAATTTGTCATATTTGTCATAGATTCTCCATCATTGTTTGTTGAAATAATGTAACTTCGAAGAATATTCTACTTGTATTATTCCTCCTTCGAGAGATGTCATTAATGTAAAAGGACATGTAAAAGTCATGAGGTAAAACCTCCATTGTAAGTCAGGTCATTAGTACCCAAAATAATGTAATATAAATATTATTTGAGTCTCCCTAGAGAGGTCAGCCCTGTCAAGTTAATGAGGCTGACCTAGTTAGGTTAAATGTCGAGTAAAAGGTAAAGTATAAATAGAGAGTAGTACTCTCTCAATTGTACCATTCACTCACTCAAGCATTGCACAAGAGAGGAAGAGGGAGACTATTGAAGGAGGAGGAGAATTTTTTTGGCTCTTGTGTTTGGGTTTTGTCTCTCTTCTTTATGAGACTTATTTATTTGGGAATTATACTTTGGAAATCTATATTGAGGAAGTTATTGCTAGGTTTTCTTCCCCTTGAGGGTTTCCCAGGATAAATTGTTGTGTACCTTGTGATTGTGTGTCTTTCAAATATCCTATTTATGTTGTTATTGTGAATATGTATTAAATGCTAATGAAGTAGGAATCTAAGTTATTACAACATATAAATTTAACATGGTTTCAAAGCTAGACTGAAAAGAGTAGCTTTCACTAGGGTAAATCTCTCTCTCTTTCTCCGGAAACTAGTCATCTTGGAATTTTCACTATAAATCACTTTTGGCGAAGGTTCGAGATCTGAAACTTGGACAGGATGAATGTGAAAGGTCCATGTACCTTGTGTGTGAGTTTCAGCCTCAGTTTCGTTGTACTTTAGGAGATATGATCCATGCAAATCAGGGTTCCAGCCTCCTCCATAATTCATTTTTAAACAGGTGACCTAAGGAGAAATGTTATATCTCGGGCTAGGAAGATCCAAATCAAATTTTGTAAGATATTATAGAAATTAAACGGAATGTACTTTCTCGGGTATGAGTTTCGGAACCTGAAGATGAAACACTGACACGTGTCAGTCCGTACAAGTTCTCTATATTGAAACAATCCATAAAAAGGTCATCTTGGGAAACTTAGCATAAGTTCCACTTGGTGAATCCAATCCTGCTCTAACATGTGGCGTTGGATAGAGGATAGATAAGAATATCACAGAACGAAGTTTCAGACCTTGAGGAGCATAAATTTTTGAGATACATCATAATTAAGAACCGACAAATCTGTAGTAGAAATTGAAGAAACTAAGGCATCAAGTATTTTGCAATCCTGTCCACAAATTTGGGAAAAGGAGTATTTTTCCTAACTCGCCTTGGGGAGGCGTCTCTTTTCCTCCAATCAGTTTCTCAAGATATCAAATTTGAAAAATTAGGGTTTCTCCGTCAAACCCTAGGTCAAGCCAGAAGCAGTTTCACAAGGTCATGCTCATTCTTGAAGAACATGACCTAGAAGGATTCATAAAAGAAGAAGTTAAAGAACCAAAGGGAGATGAGGCCAAAGCAAAGTGCAAGAAGGATATGATCAAGGCCAAAGAAGATTCCTCCAATGATGACGAATATGTACTTTAATCCAAATCAGGAAGATAGAAGAACCTTTTATACATCTCAACATTGGATAAGACGAGATTAAAGGGACATGCAGACTCAACCCTAATAGCTAGGACCATGAGTCCTTGTGAGTTGTGGTATAGAAGACTTGTTCATCATTGTCGGTCATAAGAAAGATGTTGGATTTTGTGCAACTTCGGAAGATATTATTCATTGTATTTTACTGTACTTTCATTGTACTTAATTGTACCTCCTAAGGGAGATGAACTTGATGTATTTGATTATGTAAACACATGAAAGAATCAATGTAAACCTTGGGGTGCAAAGAAACAAAAGAAAATTATTAAAATTAAATTATTAAGTTGCCCTAGGTGAAGTTGGCCCAGTTAGGGATTTTTTATGTTTGCACTTGTATAAATAAGAGGTAAAGTGCACCTCATTCATTCATTCACTCACTTGACAATTGTGCATCACTTAGGAGAGAGCAGAATTTTGCACAAGCTAGAGAAGGAAGCAAATTTGGGGTTTCTACTTGTGGAAGACATTTTCACATTTTCTATTTTATTATTTGTACTTAGATCTCAGGATTATCATCTCTATACGAAGGTTGTTGGGTTTTTTTTCTCAATTGGGTTTCCCAGGGTAAACTCGGTGTTGTTGTTTTGTGCTTTGTCTTTCTTCTAGTGATCTTGGTTATGAATTTATGTTATTATGCTATGAATGTATGAAACTTAACATGGTATCAGAGCAGTTCTAGAAGAAGCCATTGCCGAAACAGTGTCGGAACCCTACCAAAACTACGGTTTCATCTTGTGAAGTCTTCACCCATTATTTTGGAGAAAAAGAGCTATAGGAATTTCGCTTTTGGCAAGGCGCATCTTTTGGTGAAGACATAATTCAATTCCAAGAATTTTCAATTTTTGACCTAACTCTATGGCTGTAGCAGAATTAGGGTTTCAGTTTTAACACACTTCTCTCCACATATTTGGATCAGCCCTACCTCAATTCAACTCTCCTTGGCAAGGCGTATTTATCTGTGGTTTCAGTTTTTCAAATTATCAACTTTCATTTTTGACCTAGCTCCTGCTAGGGTTTCTGGACCATATCTGAAATCAAGGTGATTGGTATGAAGGTTGAAGATCATTTGGAAGGAGCTTCCAACTTTATCTCTTGGAAGTCTAGGGTTCTTCTGCTTCTAGAAGACAATGACCTCTTACTATATGTAAACGAGAAGGTTCCTGAACCATAAGCCAGAGAAGATAAATCCTGATGGAGGAAGAATGATGCCAAGACAAGAAGGATACTTGTGGATTCAATGAGAGATCACTTGGTCCGACAAATATTAGGAAAGAAGAATGATAGGAAAATGTTCAAGACCATTATAAAGTTGTTTGAACACACTAGCCTCAATGTATCCATGACTTTGAGAAACCAGCTCTCAAATATAAAGATAGCCAAGTCAGAATCTATTGCCTCATACTTCATGAGGATCGCAAAACTCCGGGACAAGCTCAGCATCAATGGAGATACTATTAATGATAAGGAGCTTGTCCTCCACACTCTAAATGGTCTTCCACCATCGTGGGAGTCCTTTATCTAAAGCATAAGTGGTAGATCCAAACCACCAAAGTTTGACAAGCTTTGGGCATATTTCTCTCAGGAAGAGACAAGGATTGCATCACGACAAAGACTCCATGGCACTCAACTTGAGGAGAATGAGAATCAAGCATTCATATCCCATGCCAATAAAGGAAAAGGAAAGGGAAGAAAGTTTTATAAACACAAGCACCAAGATAGGAGATCTAGTCCTTCCCCAGATCGGAAGAAGGAGAAGAAGGACTTGTCTCAAGTTCAATGCTATAGGTGTAGGAAATATGGACACTACGCCAATAGCTGTCGAAGTTCAAGTAAAAGGAAGCATGAAGCCTCAACTGCTGATGTAGAAGAAGACCATCATCACAAGAAACCAAGGGATGATGATCGTTCGAAGTTTCTCTTCTAGAAGTTATGAAGATCCAGATTGCAAGAACAAAGATCTCTTATGGTTCCCACAAGAAGGCAGTGGGAGCCCACACCCGAAAACACTAAGAGATAAGTATTTGATTTTATTGCTTATATAGATCCGTTTTGTCTTATATGTATTCATAACTCTTATATGCAGATATAATGTGTTGAGCAGTTGATATAGTTTACATTGTTATATTATGCATATGAGCTACACAACATTCATGAAGCTAGTCTAGATGATATCTCCTTTCTACATGCTTAGGGTAGTGCACACTCTTGATGGCATGTTCTAGTGGAGATAAAAGACATATAGATAGTTCCCAGATATGTTTGGTAGACATGTTCATGATTGTTGTGATAAAGTATTAGCTAAAGATGCATGTGTAAACTATCGTCATTACATTTGATTATGCAATGTCACTGATCATCAATTGGGATTTGACTTGTAGGGAAAAGACCATGTGATTTGTCCTACAAGAGAAGACTTGTTCCAATGGACACATGAATCTCGTTGATGTTCAGCAAGAAGCTTCCTGGAATATGACTCTCGGCCTAGAAGGATGACCTCAAAGGAAGCTTTCACAGAAGTTAAACCAGAAATGGGCCACCTTCAGATATTAGGCTGTCCAGTCTACATACATGTGCCCAAGGAACGAAGTTAGAACCTTTAGGCCAGAAGGAACTTTCTGTTAGGAACCCGTGTCAACCCTTCGCTTTACTTTGTTAGTATATTGTTGTTGGACGCATATGCTTTGTAAGTCGTCCCATAGTATTTATTGATCCATAGTTTGTATTAGCCCATGGTATTGACCCATATTATTGGACGCATATGCTTTGTAAGTTGTCCTGTAGTATTATATGTCCCATGGTATTGACCCATAGTATTGGGCATAAACTTAGTATATAACTGTGTGTTGAGGCCAATGAAGGTACCGTGAAGTTATTTGTATTGAGCTTGCCCCCTCGAAGTGGCCTGCGATCAATAAAGTGATTTTGAGTTCTGTCATTTCTGCTATCTCATGTATTTTCATTAATTAATTGTTGCAGGTTCTTCACATCTGGTATCATAGCACTTTCTTGGACTCGTTGGATGAAATTTCTGCTAATTTTTTTTTTCGCATATGTTGCAGGTTTGGATATGTGAATAATCCCTATCCACTTAACTGTGGGAAGTACTTGGGCATAAGCCCTAAAATTCATTGTGAGGAGTACCGCAGGAACCCTAAAGTAGCTGTCCCATTGAGAGGACCTGCCAGTGAAAAGGGCAACGACCCCTACCTGATTGACTAATTCCCACTCGTGAGGTAAACCAAGAGCTGTCGTTTGTGGAAAAGCGGTTATCAGTTTTACATGAGCCGTGGAGTGAGGGGTACTGACCCAATACGCAAGTCGTTAGATAACATTGGTGGCCGAGTGAATCCCTTGAACCATTAGGAAGCTGAGCATACGGGGTCCATATCTATTTTCAGCTGATAAATCACATATTTCCTCTATCCAGAACTGTTGCTGATCACTTCCACGCCGTTTCAGATCTCCCTTGAAACTTCCCTGACACCCCTGCCATAAAATTCCATTTTTTCGCCATATCTCCCTTGAAACTTCCCTGACACCCCTGCCATAAAATTCCATTTTTTCGCCATATCTCCCTTGTTTTAACTCTGTTTCCCTTGAAACTGCCCTGACACCCCTGCAATCCCATTCTGCATATTTCATTCTTGAGGACCATATCTCAAATTCCACTTCCCAAAGCTAGAAATCCCACATTTGTTTATTTTTAGGGTTTGCCATAACTTCTTCAATTTTCACACACTCGCCTTCAAATTTTACCACAATGTTCATTTCCTATTTCTGCTTCTTTGTCCCTCCCTGCCAAATTTTCTCATTCTTTCACCCCACTTCTGAAATCCCCATTTTTGCTTCCCTGTCCATCAGAAAGTGTCCAAAACCTAGTCAAACCTAAATTACCCATCCGAGTTCCACTAAAAAAAAAAAACTCCTGGTTATGGTTGTCACCCGTGCTGGAGCACAAATCATGCAGGAAGAACTTACAACCCTCAAAACCAAACGCCAAGATTTGGATGAAAAATTTCTCAACCTCCATCTTCAGCATTCAGCCATGAACAATAACCGACAACTAGAATCTTCTACAGCCACTGGGTTCTCTTCTTCCAACAATTTTTATGGGTCGAAGCTTGAATTTCCTCGCTTCAAGGGTACTAATCCGACTGGATGGATATACCAGGAAGACCAATATTTCAATCTGCATAGTACTTTTGATGTCCACAAAGTTCCACTTGCCTCCTTTCATTTGGAACATGAAGCCCTTGAATGGTACCATTGGTACATCAGAGCTCATCACGAGCCAAACTGGACAGATCTTTGCCAACTCCTTTTGCAACGATTTGGTCCTAGTGCTTTTGATGACTTCACAGGAGCACTCACTAAACTTTTCCAAATTGGAAATATGAGAGAGTATCAGACAGAATTTGAGAAACTGGCCAATCACACAGAAGGATTGTCTGATGAATTCTACAGGAGTTGTTTTATTAGTGGTCTCAAGGATGAAATCCACTTAGAGGTTAAAATGTTCTGTCCCAACACAATGATGGAAGTCCTAGGGTTGGCTAAGTTGGTAGAGGACAAGATCGCAGCCCAACAACGCTCCAAACCCACCTTTGTTCACTTCAGAAATATGGGTTCCCAACAACCTCCCATCACGTCAGCTCCTCGACCAACTCCTATCAAGCATTTTTATGATGCAGAGATGCGGGCACGTCGAGAAAAAGGGCTTTGTTATAATTGTGATGATAAATTCACTCAGGGGCATAGATGTGTTGAGCAAAATCTCTATCTCTTGGATGTGGATTCTTCGCCTGCCTCTGAACTTTGTGAAGACACTCCAGATACAATAGATGATCATGTCGACATTCAGCAGCTGCTTGTTGACCCCCCGTATCAGGACGACCAACCAAATATATCTCTCCATGCTTTATCCGGTGCCACCACCCCCCAAACAATGCAGGTCAGGGGTTACTTCAGGAAGATCCCTCTTACAATACTCATTGATTCTAGTAGCACTCATAATTTCATTAACCATCGGATCGCCAAACAGGCTAATTGTTTTGTCCATCCTTGCTCCAACTTTGAAGTCATGATTGCCAATGGGGTCACCTTACCTTGCAAGGGGAAGTGTCACAATGTGCATATCTCTCTGGAATATTATAACCTGTGCTCTGACATATTTTCCTTCTCCTTAGGCGGATGTGATATGGTTTTAGGCGTTCAATGGTTACGCACTCTTGGCCCCATCTTATGGGATTTTGCTGAACTTTGGATGCAGTTTTCAGTCAATGGGAAACAACACAAATTTACGGGCTTACAACCAGGGTCTCTCCGCATCATCAATTCACATCTCCTGGAAAAGATCCTTAAGAAGAATTCACATGGTGTCATCGCTCAGCTCCATTTCATTCAGATGCACCCATCAACGGTTTCCACTCCTTCCTTGGATAGATATGCAGGTGTCTTTGTTGAACCAGTGGAATTGCCGCCTTCAAGAGACCTTTCCAGTAAGAATTTAGCCGCATCTACATCTCAGCAGGAAATGATGGCTATTTTGCATGTAGTACAGAAGTGGCAGCCATACCTATTAGGGAATTATTTCTGCATCAAGACTGATCTCCCGAGTCTGGAAAATTTCCTGGAACAACGGGTCTCCTCCCCAGCACACCTGAAATGGGTTATCCAATTCATGGGTATGCGATCACTTACAAGAAGGGTAAGGACAATATAGTGGCAAATGCTCCTTGCACATTTGATGACCTAGTTTCTCTTACAACTATTTCTCTGCTTGTTCTCAATTGGTTGTAATCTGTTCAATGTTCAACAGGGTTATCTATTCTATGAACTCCATGCTTCTCCATCGACAGGGCACTCTGGGTTCCTCAAAACGTATGACCAGGAACAATGTAACTTCTTTTGGAAAGGACTGAAAATGACAATTCAACAGATGGTGGCTGTCTGTGATACTTTCCAGGTCAACAAGGGTGAAACAACACTCATTTCAGGACTGCTTGAACCCTTGCCCATCCCTACACAGATTTGGACAACTATTTCTATTGATTTCCTAGAAGCACTCCGATGGTACAATACCACATCTAAAAGGGCACCATATGAAGCAGTCTATGGACAGGCACCGCCAATTTTTCTTCCATACACCCTCAACAGCTCCCCAGTTTCGGCCATTGACTCGGTTCTTCGAAACCGCGATCAGATTCTTCTCATTCTGCAGGACAATCTTCACATGGCAAGAATTCGACTGAAACAACAAGCCGATCAGCACCGTTCTGAGCGCACTTTTCATGCAATTGATATGGTTCTTCTTAGTCTACAGCCTTCCAAGCAATCATCCCTGAAACTCAAAAGGCGTCAGTGGCCCGAAATGCAACGCTAGGATGCTCAAGGGAACCACTCCTTCATATTCTGCATCAATTTCCACATCTAAAGCTTTGAGGACAAAGATTTTTCCAAGGGAGAGGGGATGTTAGGAATCCATGTTAACCCTTCTCTTTACTTTGTTAGTATATTAAAGATTTTTCCAAGGGAGAGGGGATGTTAGGAATCCATGTTAACCCTTCTCTTTACTTTGTTAGTATATTGTTGTTGGACGCATATGCTTTGTAAGTCGTCCTATAGTATTTGTTGATCCATAGTTTGTATTAGCCGATGGTATTGACCCATAGTATTGGACGCATGTGCTTTGTAAGTCGTCCCGTAGTATTATATGTCCCATGGTATTGACCCATAGTATTGGTAATAGACTTAGTATATAAGTGTGTGTTGAGGCCAATGAAGGTACCATGAAGTTATTTGTATTGAGCTTGCTCAAAGGAGGTTGCCCCCTCGAAGTGGCCTGCGATCAATAAAGCGATTTTGAGTTCTGTTATTTTTGTTATCTCATGTATTTTCATTAATTAATTGTTGCAGGTTCTTCACACTTTCGTGGGACATAGTGTGTCTTCAAAGGCTTACAAAATCTACATCCCAGGATTCTGACAGTCATTAGGGATGTGACCTTTGAAGAAGAAATAATTGTCAGGAAAGGCAGAGGATCATAAATGGAGATCGATGATGAAGAAAGGATAAGAACCAATGGAGATGAGATCATCTTCCCCTCCAGTTCAAGAGGGAGTTATGAACCCATTGATTTCATTGATCCTGCTTCAGCAAGTTGATGTTCCCAGAGATATTGCAGTAGGCCAGAAGAGGCCTAGTTGGGCACAACAAACTTTACATAGAGCAAATGGAAGTGTTGAAAAGTAAAAGGCCAGATTTGTCGCCAGAGGATTCTCTCAGAAAGAGGGAGTCGATTATGATGAGACATTTGCTCCTGAAGCCCGATATACTTCCATCAGATCCATTATTTCCATTGCTTCAGCTATGGGATGGAAGTTGCATCAGATGGATGTGAAGGCAACCTTTCTCAATGGTGTTATTGAGGAAGAAGTTTACATCAAACAACCAAATGGGTTTATTGTCCAAGGAAAGGAGTCTCACATATGTAGATTGAAAAAGGCATTGTATGGTCTCAAGCAAGCACCCTGTGCTTGATATGGACGGATAGACGGATTTCTAGTGAGCTTGGGATTTTCGAAGAGTGATACAGACCCCAACCTCTACTACAAGGTTGTAGATGGCGAGCCACTGATTTTGGTATTATATGTTGATGACTTGTTTCTCATAAGAAATGAGAAACTTATTGTATGGTGTAAGAAGAATCTCGCCTCTGAGTTTGAAATGAAAGATCTTGGATTGATGCATTACTTCTTGGGATTAGAAGTATGGCAGAGGCAGAAAAATATTTTCCTAGGACAAGGAAAATACATCATTGATATATTGAAGAGATTCGGGATGTTGACTGCAAGTCCATGGTTACTCCGATGGATGCAAATTGGAAGAAGTTGAGAGACTCTACTTCAAATTCTGGTTTGATTGATCCCACCATTTATCGCCAGTTGATTGGGTCATTGATGTATCTGACAAACACCAAACAAGATATATGTTTTGTTGTGAATGCCCTCAGCCAGTTCATGTGCGAACTGAGGCAGATTCATTGGATTGCTGCAAAACATGTGCTCAAATACTTACGTGGCACTGTGGGATATGGATTGAAGTATGCTTCAGATGGTGGCCTGATATTGCAGGGGTTTACAGAATCAGATTGGGTAGGATGTGTTGCAGATCGGAAGAGTACTTCCAGATGTTGCTTTAGTTTGGGTTCTGCAATTATTTCCTGGTGCAGCAGGAAGCAGAACTCGATAGCACTCAGTACCGTAGAGGTCGAGTACATGGTTGCTAGCACAACAGCTCGAGTAGCAGTTTGGCTTCGTAAACTCCTGGCAAGATTGTTTGGCCAGATTCCATAGCCGACTGTGATTCACTGTGATAACCAAAGCTGTGTGCAGATGTTAGTGAATCCTGTATTTCACGACAGGTCGAAGCATATCGAGATTCGATATCATTTCATTCATGATATGGTGTAGAAAGGTGCGGTCAAGTTACAGTATGTGCCGACAGATGACTAAACTGTAGATGTTCTCACCAAGGCTCTTCCCAGGGTGAAGTTTGAATACTTTCGTGGAAGACTTGGAGTCGAAGAGAACGTGTCCCTCCTTGAGAGGGAAAAATGTCATTGATATGCTTGCCCTGCTTTGCCCAGGTGCCTCTGCAGTCTAGTTACTCAGCCAGATATGGGAGAAATCCCATAGGCAGATGAGTAGGATAGTCAACAGTTGGTCGGGCTCACCCAGGTACCTTTTGCAGTCCAGTTACTCATCCAGATATGGGAGAAATCCCATAGGCAGATGAGTAGGGCAGTCAGCAGTTGGTCGAGTTCACACAGGTGCCTCTGCAGTCCAGTTACTCATCCAGATATGGGAGAAATACCATAGGCAGATGCGTAGGACAGTCAATAGTTGGCAGTGTGGTTGCACAGGTGCCTCTACAGTCCAGGTACTCAGCCAGATATGGGAGAAATCCCATAGGAAGAAGAGTCAGACAATCAGTAGATGGTCATGCCCTTTTGCTCGTCTGAGATCTCAGCCAGGTATGGGAGGACCCCATCGGCAGATGAGACATACAGGAAGAAAATTGTATAGCAGATATGGTATAGCTGATAATATCAGATATCCAGGATCGAGTGATTCTCCTGGATCCAGGATTGAGTGATTCTCCTGAACTCACAGAAGGACTAGTGAAGATGATGCACTAAGACTGTGTGGACAACCTTCAGTATGTATAGAGACGATGGAGACATAATAGATGTACAAGATGAAACCCAGATGATCGTGATGAAGATGAAGACCGAAGAATACCTTCCTCGTTGAGAGGGAGTGTTGGATTTTGTGTAACTTCGAAAGATATTATTCATTGTATTTGATTGTACTTTCATTGTACTTAATTGTACCTCCTAAGGGAGATGAAATTGATGTATTTGATTATGTAAACACATGAAAGAATCAATGTAAACCTTGGGGTGCAAAGAAACAAAAGAAAAATATTAAAATTAAATTATTAAGTTGCCCCCAGGTGAAGTCAGCCCAGTTAGGGATTTTTTTTATGTTTGCACTTGTATAAATAAGAGGTAAAGTGCACCTCATTCATTCATTCACTCACTTGACAATTGCGCATCACTTGGGAGAGCGCATAATTTCGCACAAGCTAGAAGGAAGCAGATTTGGGGTTTCCACTTGTGGAAGATATTTTCACATTTTCTCTTTTATTATTTGTACTATGATCTCGAGATTATCATCTCTATACGAAGGTTGCTGGGTTTTTTTCCCAATTGGGTTTCCTAGGGTAAACTCTGTGTTGTTGTTTTGTGCTTTGTCTTTCTTCTAGTGATCTTGGTTATGCATTTATGTTATTATGTTATGAATGTATGAAACTTAACAAAAGAAAGGAACAGGTCCTCAAAATCAGATGATGGAGTAGCGCAGATTCCATAAATTCCTGTAACAAGACAAGGATAAAGAGAGATCCTACCAAACAAACAAAGATAAGTATTTGAATTGCCATTTCATGTAATGTTCAGTGGTGTACATATTTATGTTCCTAGATTTAGGATGTGTATTATGCATGATTAGAATGTTTTCATTGATGAACATAATACTACTAACATGCATGTGATGGGTAAGTGGATTATAGTTCTATACAACATTCCATTTTTATTTGTCTAGAGTGAAACCTCTTTGTTGGCATATTAGGAGTAGTGCACGCTCTTAATAATGTGCTAGTAGAGATGGAAGGTATCTAGAAAGTTACCATATGGATGAATGTTGTGTTGAAGCATTGGCTAAGATAGTTGCATGACTGTGAGACCTATATCTTTATGCATAAGAATTAGTTTTGAAAATTATGAAATGTTTCTAATCATGCAAATAAATTTGACTTGTAGGAAAGATTGTGTATACTCTCCTACAAGAGAATAATGATGAGACATGTTCCGAAGAGCAAGTGACGATGACATTCAAGAAGACTTATAAAATCAAGCATACTACAGATGAACAAAGTGAGATTGAGTCGACTATGACAAGACATTTCCATAGTGGCAAATGATGTATATTACACTAACCAGATGGTGTAATTAAATTAGAAGCATATATTGAGTATTCAAAACTCTCTACAAAGAACCACATGTTCCAGCCTGAAGAAGTATATGAAGAATATGTAGCTCTCATAGTTGCAGAACCAATGAAAGAATAAGCTCGCTGCAGAATTTGAGATGAAAGACCTTGGATTGATGCATTATTTTCTAGGTCTTGAAGTATTGTAGAGCCTAGAAGGAATCTTCCTTAACCAAGGGAAGTATGCAGTAGAAATATTGAAAAGATTTGATATGTTGGAATGTAAAGCCATGGCCACAACCATGGATACAAATTTGAATTTTTTTTTTTTTCATCAGAGTTAGTGGATGAGACACTATATTGGAAGATTATTGGGTCATTGATGTATCTGACGAATACCAGGCCAGATATTTGCTTTTTCGTGAACACCTTGAGTCAGTATTTGGTTGATCCTAGATGTATTCACCTTGTAGCTGCAAAGCATGTGATGAGTTACCTAAAAGGTACGATAGACTATGGTCTCAGTTATACTAGAGATCATGACTTCAAACTGTATGGTAATACAGATTCAGATTAGGTAGGAAGTGTGTCAGACAGAAAGAGCACTTTAGGTGGATGTTTCAGTTTGGGGCCAGCCATGATCTCATGGCTAAGTAGGAAGCAATCCAGTGTTGCTCTTAGCACTGCAAAAGCGGAATATACTGCAGCTTGTTCCGCCAATTGTGAATCCATATGGCTTCAGAAGTTGTTATCAGGTCTATTTGATTTGGAGTTGGGTACCACTGTGATTCTATGTGATAACCAAAGCTGCGTGAAGATGATAGAGAACCCTGTGTTCCATGATAAGTTGAAGCACATAGAAATTCGGTACTTCTACATTCGATATATGCACGATATATGGTGTAGAAGGGAGATGTAAAGCTCCAACATTTGAGCACAGATGAGCAAGTTGCATATGTGTTGACTAAGCCTCTGTCTCGTGTGAAGTTTGAGCACTTACGTGACAAGATTGGTATAGTTCATAAGGAATTCCCTTGAAAGGGGGAGAAGTGTTGATGATACTATGGTGGCGCAGTTGAGATTGATCATCCTTAGACAATGATCCCGTAATTCCGAAAGGAAGGATAGTCTTAAATGTCGATCCTTATACTAAAATCCTGTAATTATGAAAGGAAGGATTGTCTAATATGTGAGTGGTGGGCAATGATCCCATAATTCTAAAAGGAAGGATCGTCCAGTGTGTTGTAGTGGTAGCTCTGTAAAGAATGGGTCCCTTTATTACGAAAGGAAGGATTTTCTGAGCATCACCAGTGTTGATGGACTAAAATCCCGTAATTCCGAAAGGAAGGATTGTCCATGATCTCGTAATTCCGAAAGGAAGAATCACCAGTGTTGTTGGACTGAATCTCTAGTTCTGAAAGGAAGCATTGTCCATGATCCCATAGTTCTAAAAGGAAGGATCACCAGTATTGTTGGACTGAATCCCTAGTTCCGAAAGGAAGGATTTTCCATGATCCCATAGTTCCGAAAGGAAGGATCACCAGTTTTGTTGGATTGAATCCCTAGTTCTGAAAGGAAGGATTGTCCATGATCGAATAGTTCTAAAAGGAAGGATCACCAGTGTTGTTGTTGTATCAGGTCTAATACCGATGTGCTGCAGATGATGATGTTCCAGCTTTGTGCTGCAGATGATGATGTTCCATCTTAGTGCTGCAAATGATGATGTTCCAACTTAGTGTTGCAGATGGTGATGTTCCAGCTTTGTGTTACAGATGATGATGTTCCAGCTTCGTGTTGCAGATGATGATGTTCCAACTTCATGTTGCAAATGATGATGTTCCAGCTCGTGCTGCAGATGAAGATGTTCCAGCTTCGTGCTATAGATGATGATGTTCCAGCTTCGTGCTGCAGATGATGATGTTCCAGCTTCGTGCTACAGATGATGATGTTCCAGCTTGTGCTGTAGATGATGATGTTCCAGCTTCGTGCTGCAGATGATGATGTTCCAGCTTCGTGTTGAAGATGATGATGTTTCGGTTTCGTGCTGCATATGATGTTGTTCCAGCTTCGTGCTGCAAATGATGATGTTCCAGCTTCATGTTGCAGATGATGATGTTCCAACTCCATGTTGCAGATGATGATGTTACAACAAACTGTTCCAGTTGTTGATTTTGATGATGTCGAAGAACTTCCATTGATTTATAGATGTACCAACCAATGTTCCAGATGATGTTGTTGATGATGCCTCCTCCTTCCTCCTTCTGATGGTATTGTGTAGAGCCACACCTGTTGTTGTTGTTGTCAGTAGAATACCCTTCTTGTTAAGGGGGAGTGTTGAAACAATGTAACTTCTAAGAATATTCTACTTGTATGATTCCTCCTTAGGGAGATGTCATTAATGTAAAAGGACATGTAAAAGTCATGAGGTAAAACCTCCATTGTAATTCGGGTCATTAGTACCCAAAATAATGTAATATAATATTATTTGAGTCTCCCTAGAGAGGTCGGCCCAGTCAAGTTAGTGAGGTCGACCTAGTTAGGTTAAATGTCAAGTAAAAGGTAAAGTATAAATAGAGAGTATTACTCTCTCATTTGTACCATTCACTCACTCAAGCATTCCACAAGAGAGGAAGAGGGAGACTAGCGAAGGAGGAGGAGGAATTTTCTTGGCTCTTGTGTTTGGGTTTTGTATCTCTTCTTTATGAGACTTATTTCTTTGGGCATTGTACTTTGGTAATCTATATTGAGGAAGTGCTTGCTGGGTTTTCTTCCCCTTGAGGGTTTCCTAGGATAAACTGTCGTGTACCTTGAGATTGTGTGTCTTTCAAAGATCCTATTTATGTTGTTATTATGAATATGTATTAAATGCTAATGAAGTAGGAATCTAAGTTATTACAACATATGAATTTTACATTGTTGTCATAGATGTTCCAGAATCTAGCTACAAGTGTCACAACTTCTCTATGATGTCTCTTCCTCTTCCATGGCAGTTACTCTTCCACTCTAATTCGACCTTCCTAGATTCATGTCATGAATAATGCCTCTTCAAATCCCCCAAGTATGTTACCATCCACCTTGGACTTGAATTGGTGAGAGAATGATACCAAGTGTAGTGGGGAATATTGCCACATGTGGGTCCCACAACCTCTTATGTGCCCTCATGATCCAATGCCACCTTATTTTCTTTTTTATTATTACTTATTTGACCCATTTAATGTGAATTTGTAAGTCTAAGGTCATTTTGGGTATTATAGCTCACTTATTCCAAATTTTGATGCTTCCACCCCAACCTAGGGAACTAGTAAGTTAGTGGAATTTTTCCTCCATGATAGTTTATTTGGATGGGGACATTACAAACTTTGAATTGTGGATTTTCTCTTCATGTGACCCACCTTGTCCATTTGGCTCTAATTTTACATTATTACTAACTTGGACATCATGCTTGGTAATTATTTGACCCTTAGCACCAATTTGACAAACTATCATGAACATGGCCAAGTGGCTTAGGCCATTGTGATCCAATGCAAAATTTGGGGACATGACACATTACATTAAATTCCCACCATACCTATTGTATCATTGAATCGAATGGGCCCTATTACACCTTATATTGTAAGATTGTATGAGGCTTCACTTTGTGATTTTCATCGCAGCAATGGAGATTTGCACTAGTGTGTTTTGGGTCATTGGATGAACTTGGGGACATATACATCTTCATGGAGCCTCTTCTCTTCTTGACTTGGATTACTTGATGGATATTCTTGGTGGAGGAGATTCACATTTCTATGGTGGATGGTCATGGTTGATGGTCATCTTGTGGTTTCGTGCTACTTTCATGCATTTGTTTGATGGGTCACTATCTTGACATATTGATGCTTGCTACTTCATATGTCATATTTTTCTTCAAGCATCCTAGTGATTATATATATTGGTATTACGATATCGGTTTGTCACTAGGAAGAGGGTGTTCTACATGGTCCACTTTTTTTGAATGTGTGGTGGGGACATACTTGATGTTTGATGGAGTTAGCATGTTTCTAGGAAGAGGGTGTTCTACATGGTCCACTTTTGTTGAATGTGTGGTGGGGACATACTTGATGTTTGATGGAGTTAGCATGTTTCTATGTTATTTTTCCTATGGTGTTGGATGTGGTGTAATGACACACTTTTCCTTGGTAGAATAATGAAATTTTCCTAGGTGATATAACATTGTAACTTTGTCAGACATCACCTGGGGGGGATATGTATTTGATGATGTAAGTACCATTTTTTATGTGCGTTGTTTCATATTTTTGTGGGGGACAAGGTGAAGGGATATTACATTTTTCCATAGTGATCTAACATTTTCTAATAACATGACTAGTGACTACTAATAACATGACTACTCAATCATCTTCGTCTCAAATGCAGGTAGCATGTACAATGGATAAATCCCACTATTTCATCTAATGACCTGAACAAAGTTACGGAGAAGTATGGACTCTTTCAGTTTGAAGAATATCTAAATCTTGCACCGTGGAACATACCCTCACCTTTGAATCTAAATCCCTCGAGAATACCTTTTCCAAAGTTCAAAGATCACTTGCCAAAATTTTATGGAAATAGTACTTGTACTGTTTATGAACATCTTGATGCATTCTCAAATGCTTGCCACAATATTGGGGCAAATAATAATGATGTATACATGCATTTATTTGTAAATTCTTTAGACGAGAGGGCAACTTTTGATTTCTTTAACTTAACCCCTAGATCTTTTTCAACTTGGAACTAATATTTATGCTATTGGTTCCGTTCTACTTATGGGAAGCCACATAATCCAACTGATTGGATTAAAGATTATAACAACCTAGTTTATCAATCTCGTGAATCAATTAAATCCTTTAACTTGTGATTTACTAAATTATATAATCGAATTCCTGAATTAATTAGACCTCATATCTAGGATGCTATGATACATTATTATAACACTGCCACCTAATTTCAGGAATATATTAGAAGAAAAGAATGCCAATAATTTACCATCATCCTTACAATTTTGCCTCAAATATGAAGAGCAAGATTTTCACATTGGCTTACCTTTGATTGATTCATTAAAGAATGTTGAAGCAAAAACAATATTGTAACTAATGTAAGATATGAAGAACACAATGATTTCTTTTAAAAGGAAAATATCTCCCACACCCCTGCAGTCAAATCCTCCTCTTCTTCCTCCACCATCCATTACACATCCCACTTAGCCTAGGAGTTTAATGACTCTCCCCTATTGTAATTTTTGCGAGGATCACCATGATCCTAATACTTGTGAACTTCTAAAAGCTACTAAGGAAAGGGTCTTTGGTAAAAAAGTTGAATTAATTATTAATGTACTTGATTTAGTTGAAGAAAATGATGTCCTAGCTATCACTAATAGAAGTCAATCAAATTTAAATTGAAATCAAAGAAAAAATGATTATAATAGGAATCATAATTCATATATGCAAAAACAATCTACACAAAATTCCTTTCATAATTCAGAAAAAAAAAAGTCAAACTGCCCCATCACCTGAACAACCTTAAACATCCTCTCCCCCCCTTGCTCAGAAATATAACATAATTGAAGATTTAGCGAAAGTCAAAGCAAATACTACTTTTCTTGACCTTGCAAGAATTTCTAAGCAAAGGAAAAACATAGAGAAATTCTTAACTAAAGAACCAGTTAATTATTATGCAACCCGCTCTAAAGCTGTCAATTCAAATATGTTCCATTGCAAGATTTATGTGGTGATTAGTTTCAAATTCTACTGTTGGAGAATCCACAGTGGTCATTTTGTTATCAACGTTTCGAATCCAAAACATGATTCATCATCAGGATGGAGTGTCAACTTTTGAAGAGTTGGTGATCTAATATTAATAATGGCATTAAGGATGCGGAGTTAGCGTGAGAATGTACATTGGTTGTGTGTAGGAAATTAGGGTTTATAAATTGTTTTTTCTAAATTTTAGGATTTGGAATTTATAATTTGAATTAAATTGTAAATTTTTTTAGTGTATTCATTCTAGAGGGATTGCATTATAATATAAAATTATTTAATATTAATTCGAGATTGAGGTTACTCGGATACCTTTTAATTAAGGTTTAAATTTATTACTTACTCGAGCTAGATTATATTAATTGTGCAAATGTTATATTATGTCAAGAGGTTAATTAACCGCGAAATAATATAAGTCTAGAGTGGAAATTAATAAAAAATTAGTAAACCTTAACTACCAAAATATTGAATGATATTAATAGATTACAATTTTAATTAGGGTTAAAGTATTAAAGCTCTGGAATGAAAAATTTACTAGGTTGGTTAATGGGTTAATTTATATTGATTATTAATGCTATCATGTTAGATCTCTTCTTTTTACATGGTTGGTGAGTAATGGGAGCGAGCTGGTACTCACTTCAAGGCCTCCATCCCTATTCAGATTGTTAGGATGTTTAATTATCTCTAAGGCTTCCCAGAATCTCCTTTTAAGACAATGATCTTCTTTTGTGAGGATTTTTGTGTCTTCTAAGCATATATGATACTTGGTTTTATAAGAATATTCTGCTAGTGCCGAAGTACGTATTCATCCATTCTTGATATTTTCCATATGCTATTTTATTCTTATTTGGAAAGAACTTCATGTTTCACCAATGTAACACTTCCCACGTGAACATGTTTCTTTGTAAATGCCTCTTTATTGTTTTTGGTCAACAAGGTCCTTAATGGGTCTCATTTTTTGTCTAATGGTATCCAACGATTTGAATAGGTTGTGATCTATTTCTTTTTAAGGACTTTCACAATCTTGCGTATGATCCCTCAGATATAAGGTAAGTAGGCTCTTTTGTTGGATGTTTGGGTGCCATTGCTATCCGATGTTTGCATGTTGGGAGCACTAGTCCTTTTGTTTGATTTTTCTATAGCTCTCTTGATGTCCATAATTCTATAGTCTATCTTCTTGAAGACCTCAGTAAGGTGTTATTTTTCTTCTTCAATATGATATGCATTCGATATTCTAAGAGCCCTTATGGCTAAGGTTTTTAGGACTCAAATCTTCTAGGAGGGTTGGTGATGAGAGTCTACATGGAGGTAACTTTGTGTGTTTTCTTCCTAAAGAGTTTGTGCCCAAATGTTCCATCTTGTTTTCTAGTCACCAACACATCCAAGAAAGGAATGCTCCCATTATATTCTAGCTCCATGGTGAAATTAATGTCTGTGGAATGACTATTTAGATGCTCAAAGAAATTTCTAAGCTCAACATCCCCATGTGGCCCCTTCACATTGGTGTCATCGACGTATATTTTCCATCTTGATGGTTTTAATGGGTAAGCGTTAAGAGCTTCTCTTTCAAAATTTTCCATAAAGATGTTTTCAACACTGGGTGAGAGGGGGGAGCCCATTGCTACCCCAATGGACTGTTTATGGAACTCACCTTGGAAGCTGAAGAAGGTAGATCTGAGACATAGTTCTGGAAATGTTGCTGTATCTGGGTATGTAACCTTCTTGATAACTTGAATAGCCTCATTCAGAGGAATCTTTGTGAAAAGTGAAACTACATCAAATCTTATGATAATGTCTATAGGTTCAACTTTCTCATCTTTTATAAGCTTCACAAATTCACTTGAGTATTTAAATAAAGAATATGAGTTACCTATGAGAGGGGCTAACATTTTTGCCACATATTTCACAAGCTCATAGGCTGGAGAGCTGATGGTGTTGACAATTGGCCTAATATGAATTCCTTCTTTATGAATTTTAGGAAGACCATACATTCTTGGGGTAGTCTCCATAATTAGAGTTAGTTGTTTCTTGAGTTCTTCATCAAGGTTGGAGTCTTTGATGGTTTTCCTTACATATTTAATCACCTTGGATATGGGGTTGGAACTCATCTTTCTGTAGCTACCACTTGTATTCAAATGATCAACCATTTTTGCATCGTATTTGGATTTATCCAACAATACTGTCACTCCACCCTTGTCCGCCTTCAAGATAACTATGTCCTCATTTCTTTTAATGTTTCTTAGGGTTATATGTTCTTCTTTACTTAGATTTACTTTTGGGGGTTTGGATCTTCTCAAAATGAGTGCACAATCCTGTATAATTGCTTCCTTGTCCAATTCGTCTAGTCCTTGGATACTGTCTTCAATGCTGTAGATAATGGTCTCCGTAGGAACGGTTTTGGGTGCTATGGAAAAGCTTAACCCCTTCTTAAGAATATTTGGTTCGACTTCACTCAACGTATGGTTAGATAGGTTGACAAATTTCTTGGATTTGATTGGTTCTTTAATACTTTAACCCTAAATTAAAATTTTAATTTATTAATATCATTCTATATTTTAGTAGTTAAGGTTTACTATTTTTTTATTAATTTCCACTCTGGACTTATATTAATGCGTGGTTAATTAACCTCTTGACATAATATAACATTTGCACAATTAATATAATCTAGAGGGTAATTAATAAATTTAAACCTTAATTAAAAGGTATCCTAGTAACCTCGATCTCGATTTAATATTAAATAATATTATATTATAATGCAATCCCTCTATAATGAATACACTAAAAACTTTTACAATTTAATTCAAATTATAAATTCCAAAACCTTAAACTTAGAACAAGAAATTTATAAACCCTAATTTCCTACACACAGCTAACATGCATTCTCACACTATCTTTGCATCTTTAATATCATCATTATGTTAGATCACCAGCTCTTCAAAAATTGACACTCCGTCTTCATGATGAATCTTGTTTTGGATTCGAAATTTCGATAACAAAATGACCACTGTGGATTCTCCGACAATAGAATTTGAATTCAAATATGATTTTAGAAGAAGAAGATGCTCATTCTAATGAAATATTAGGATCAATTTTTAATCCTTCGGGTTCAAGAAATCCTCCTTTTTACATTTCCATGAAGATTATGGATAAAATTGCTCACTGCTATCTTATTGATATTGGATTTGGTCCAAATGTAATGTCTAAAAAGATCATGGAAGAGTTAGGGCTCTCTTGTATTAAAGACTTTAATCAATGCAGTTGAAAATATATATAGCAAACAATATTGAGCACTTAATCACATTTTTCTTTTCACAACAAGTATAACATAAACCATCAACATGAAGTACACCAGATATATATAGAAACTCAATATTGATAAATCATAGAAGAATTTACATCAATAAATAGGAGACACCAATATCCAAGATTCGTGAGCACCAACTCAAAGGAGGTTACAACCCCCTAGTTTATAAGCTCCAACCTGAAGGAAGCTCCAACTCCCTAGTTTACTAGCTTCTACTAGAAGGAGGCTCCAAACCCCTAGTATTTAAGAGTATAGTATATGTTACCCTTGATAATTGATTTTCATCACTTGTATTCTCTACATCTGTTGGGTCATATTGATCATCATCATGGTTTACTGCATCATCATCATCCCTAGGTTAACCAGTCTTCTACAGGAGCATCAAACCCTAAAAAAGATCCTTCTCCTACCTCACTATACATGTAGATTCCCTAGTCCAAGAATAACAAACCCAATAATGTAGAAGATAATCCTTTGATATGCCAATAATCCTTGCTATGGATCCTTATCCCTAGTAGAAATTGTGCACTTGTCTTGATGAGAGGATGTGTAAAGTTGTGTAAGAAATGCAAAGTTCTAACTTGTATTTATACTAGTCCAAGGGATGAACTCGTTTTCACTGGGGCTGACATGTACTCTTCTGGTTAAGATTCCCAAATATGTATAATATGTTACCATTTGACCATATATTTAGGATGTAAAATGCCTCCAAAGATAGGGTATCCAAACTAGGCATCTTCAATACGCTTCATGTATTCATCAAGGGGATTTTGTTGGGAATCTTCAAGACTTCTTTCAAGACATTTGTAGGGATTCTTTTGGATACTGCATGTATTCTTGTCATTGCTGCTGGTAGGGGCTTCAAGGAATTTGAATTCAATGACAAATTCAATCAACAATCTCCCCCTTTGTCATTGATGGAAACATTCATACATACTCCCCTTGTTATCATGCTCCCACTATCATCATGCTTCTAATCTTTCTCTCCCCCTTTGACATCAATGGAAAATGATGAATCTTGAATCTGATCCTACTGCAACTTCCTTGTCACTAACTCTTTTATTTGTGGTTGCTCCCCTGAACTCATGGTGCTCAATAGTATTTCACTTTTCTTTTCTATCTTCTTATCCTTTCCCTCCTTGATGTTATTCATGGAGCTCTATTGCGTGGCTTCAACCCTCTTTCTCTTCACTTTGTCCATGATATATATGTTATTTGGTCTTCTTATTGCTGTTGCAGCCAATCTTCTTGTATCTTATTCTCCGATTTCACATTTTTGGGCATCAAATTTGAGATTGTATCCCTGATGAAATATTTTGCTAACATTGAGGAGATTATGCTTCAAATCTTCAACCCACAAGACATTTTTTGCTTTTACTTTTTCACTTCCAAGACTCACTATACCCTTTACAAGCATCTTGACAGATGAGTCATTTCCAAAAGAAACATTACCACATTTTCCTTTCTTTCGACATATTAATTTGTTTTGGTCCCGAGTCATGTGTGTTTAGAACCCATTGTCTATGTACCATTCATCTTCTTCATCTTCAACAAGCAGTGCTAGTTGACAATCTTCCTTGTTTGAATTTTCTTTCTTTTCCCATATTGTAGATGGTTTCTCTTTCTTTATGATAGGAGCATCTTCTTTCATATATTTGCAGTCGTATGCCTTGTGATCAAGATTATTACATTTGTAGCATCCAATGTTTTTATCCATCATTGGATTGAAATATATGTTACAAATCCATTAGCATTTCCAAATTTACTATTTACATGGTTGTCCCTTGAATATCCATAATCATTTATGTTTCTCATATAGTTGTTTCTTGCATTGATTTTATAATGAATTGCTTTGTGTCTAAATTTTCTACAAGCATAACAATGACCAAGAAAATATTTTCATACCTGGTAGAAAAGGACCTTATTGGTTTCTCAACTCTCTACAATTCAAATCTTATGTTCTAGCTAGACATGCCATGTTCCTGCTGTTGTTCAACTCCATTTTGTTTGTTGATTTCATCTATCAAGACATTTGCATAGCTTCTAGAATTTTCTTCATCATACTTTACTGATATCTTTATATCTATTTTATCTGTGTTTGTTGTCTTCAAACTATTATCATAACCAAGTCCTATTATTAGGTGGTCTCTATTTCTTGAGAATTTTATCTGACTTCTCAACATTCCTTTCAAATTTCATGTAGTCATTCAACTTTGCTATTGACAACATCATCTCCTTTCTTGTATGATCCAATTCAGATTTCTATTCCTCATAATATTCAATCATCTTGGATTTGTCTAACTGTTCTTTCAAGCTATCAATTTTGTTTTCAAGCTCATGATTCTTTTCTTCATATTCTTCAAGTTTTCTTTTCAAGTCTCTAATTTTTGTTTCTGAGCTTGATTATTTCTTCTTCAACATACCTCAAATTTTCAAGGTTATCTTCATCTTCATGTTTAGATTTTGTATCATCTTTAGCTCCCCCCAAAACTTTCCTAATTGTTTCTTTGGTCTCAACATGAGTGTACTCTTCTTTAGGATCGATTTCATTTGTTTAAGAAACTTTATGGTCATAATTATGGGTTTCTTGAGTTATGAAGAGAACTTCCCTTACATCCCTTTCTTCTCCATCGCTTTCATCTGATGAACTACTGCCATCTTTGGAGTAAAGATTATTTTTCATGTAGAAGCCTTTCTTTTATTCAAAAGGACACTTCTTAGCATAATGTCCTATTTTGCCACAATTGAAACATTTAATAGGTAACTTACCTTTGTATTTCCCGATTCCCTTCTTGAGCTCCCTCACCAAATTTGCTTCTTCTTCATTTGACTTATCGTTTGGTTTTTCTTCAACCACGTGTCCTTTGTTCCTTGTTTTCTTCGAGGCTCTAAAGGATGCTTCTCTTGTTGGATGTTCATTTTCTATATCTGTTCGCATCTCATATGTTGTGAAGGTTCCATATAGTTCATCCATTGTTAGTTTGGTCAAATACTTAGCTTCTTCTATGGAAGAGAACTTGGAATCATATCTCAAGGGAAGTGATCTCAACACTTTCTGTATGATCAAGGATTCATCGACTTCTTCTCCTAATCCTCTAATAGGGTTGACAACTTCATCTACTCTGAGTAAATAGGATGCAATATTCTTGTTTTCATTCATTTTCAAATTGTCAATCTTTTCTCTATGTGTTTGAAGCTTCAAGACTTGCTTGACTTTCTTGTGTCCTTCATAAATATTCTGCAGTTTATCCCAGACCTCTTTAGTTGTGCTACAACCTATCACCTTAAATTTTTTTTGTTAGTCCATTTAAGATATCATGCCTTGTCTTTGAATTACATCTACATAATTTATTCTCATCAATATCGGTTGTAGGAGTTTTTGGAATTTTGTAGCCATTAAGAATTGAGAGCCAAACATCCAGTTGTAAAGTTGTCATGTAAGTTTGCATTTCATTGATCCAAAATTTTCCATCAAATATTTGAATCATATTTGGAGACAGGCCTTCCATGTTTGATATTTCTTCCAGCTATTAGACTATTCTGAAGATAACTTGATTTGATACCAATTGTTGAAATATATATTGAAAACAATATTGAGCACTTAATCACATTTTAATTTTCACAGCAAGTATAACATAAACCATCAACAAGAAGTACACCAGATATATATGGAAACTCAATATTGATAAATCATAGAAGAATTTACATCAATAGAGAGAAGACACCAATCTTTAAGATTTATGAGCACCAGCTTAAAGGAGGCTACAACCCCCTAGTTTACAAGCTTCAACCTGAAGGAAGTTCTAACTCCTTAGTTTACCAACTTCAACCTAAAGGAAGCTCTAACTCCTTAGTTTACCATCTTCTACTAGACAGAGGCTATAACCCCCTAGTATTTAAGAGTATAGTATATGTTACCATTGATCATTGTTTTTTATCACTTGTCTTCTCTACATCTATTTGGTCATATTGATCATCATCATGGTTAGCTGCATGATCATAATCCCTAGCTTATCCAGTCTTTTCCAAGAGCATCAAACCCTAAAACAAGAGCCTTCTCCTACATCGCCATACATGTAGAATCCCTAGTCCAAGAATAAAAAACCCAAGAATGTAGAAGATACTCCTTTGATATGCCAAGTCTCCTTGCTAGGTTTTCTTATCCCCATTAGAAATTACACACCTGTCTTGATGAGAGGATGTGTAAGTTGTGTAAGAAATGCAAAGTTCTAACTTGTATTTATACTAGTCCAAGGGCTGAACTTTTTTTCATTGGGATCCATCTAACAACAACACGAGAACCACTCAAACTAATGGAAGTGTGACCTTAAAATCATCTACTCAGACCTTGGAATATAATGTAATTGAAGACTTTAAAAAAAATTAAAGAAAACATTTCAATGTATGAAATTTACAAGATTTCATATCAAAGAGTTCTCTTGAATACTTATAAATATATCTCATCCCTTTAGCAAAAATAAACTAGAATTTGTGAAGACACAAAATATGTTGACATCAAATAGATTGAAAAGAAGAAGGGTAAATCACATAAGAAAGCTACTATAAACACAACCAACATAAGTATGCGTTCCAGGTCACGAACTCCTCCTTTTTGGATTACCTTCAAGATATTCAATTATAATGTGCACAATTTTCTAGTAGACTTCGAGGAATCTTGCAATGTCATGCCATACTCTGTTTGTAAAAAAATATATGTGACACCTACTAAATGCACTAAAATAATATCCAACTAGATAGATATGATGTTAAGGTCATAGGTGAACTAAAGGACATTATGGCCAGAATAACCTTTGGCCCAAGGGTGTGCCAAATAATTAACATTATTGTAGTTGATATAGTAGAAACTTATGGCTTGTTCTTGAGTAGAGGACGACCACAAAAGGTGTAGGGATACTTTGCAATGGATTGGTGACATTTATGGATTTTTATAAAGGTAAGGAAAATCATATACGGTTAGACATAGAGGATCATATGAAGCACACTGTTACTAAATTAGAAGGACATAATGAGCCAATAAACTTTGCACATTTAGTTATAGGGAGTTACTTTTTAGAGATCAATTTTAGTTATAATGTTGCATAGGGATCGCCTCTATAATCCAAAACAAAATTTGGTCTCTTTCATTGCACATAGATTGATGCAAATGATTGTAATATAGTAGATGTAATTAGTCATAATTCTAACTTAGGTGTTGACATTAACATTTGGACTCTATATTTTGATGGCTTTAAATCGCAAGATAGATCCAAGGAAGGATGCATTCTCTTGGATCTTAAACACAAGAAACATATTCTTATATTCTTTTGGTTAGAATTCAAGTGCATCAATAACAAACTAAGTATGAATCTCTAATTCATGGTTTGAAAAAGGCCCTTGACATGAAGGTAAAATGCATGAAATGTTTTGGTGACTTAGAGATTATTGCGAGACAGGTAAGAAAATTTATATACCATCTTTCCTCATATTTAAGGAATTACCAACTAGAAGTTTGGAATTTGATCAATAATTTTGATGCATTTAATATAATTTCCATTCCTTGATGAAAAAACATAGTTGCTGACACTTTAGCTAATGATGCTTCCAGATTTACTCCCTTAAATGATAGTTTTTTTGTTGAATTAGTTTTCAAGCCTTAAATATAGGACAGTGTGACCAACTGGAGAGTCTTCAATGAAAATAATCAAAACATCAATTTTCTCACCATGATGGTACATTTAAGGATTTAATTAATGATCATGATGAAGAACACTAACTAGCGTTGCAAAATCAGAAATGTACTGTAATGGGAAATGTAATTCCTAAAGGAGTTCTCACATTAGAAAAGTTGTTTGATCTACAATTCAGGTTTAAATAATGTAAATGTCAAGACAAATAGTTCTTCCATGAACGATGAGTAGATCAACTTGGGCATTGAAGAAAATCCTAAGATAATCAATATGGGAACCTATTGTTCAAGCACATATAAAAAGGTATACATTTAGCTATTTAAAAAATGTAGAGATATTTTCACCTGGATGCATGATAATCTTAAGACATATGACACTAGAATAATCCAGCACATTATTCCACTCAAGGAAGGTGTACAACTTTTTTAATAAGAACTACGAAAAGTACATACAACTTTGGAACCCCTAATATAGAAAGATTTGAAAAATTGCTGGTTGTGAAGATCATTTTCAAAGTTTGCAATTTTGCTTGGGTTGTGAATATGGCTCATGTTAGAAAAAAGTCCAAGGAAATTAGTTTGTGTGTAGACTTCCAAAATTTGAATAGAGCATTTGACAAGGATAATTATCTCATTTATTCCATGGAGTATATCCTACAACTCATCTCTGATGTGAAATGCTTTCATTATTAGATGAGTTTTATGGTTACAATCAAGTTATAGTAGATGAGCTTGACTACTTGAAAATTACATTTCGTATGAATAAGGAGCATTGTCCCAGTAGAGGATTCCATTTAATTTGATTAATGACGGAGCTACTTTTCAAAGAACAATGGAAATAACACTCAGAGATTGGTTGACCAAAGTGTATTGGTCTACCTTGATGACATGACTATTTATTCCAAGAGGTGGTCGTATCACTTGTATAATTTGAAATAGATCTCCAAAAGGAACTGAAAGTATGGTATTTCACTCAATCCTAAGAAAAGCTTCTTTATTGTTTTAGAAGGAAAATTAATGAGTCATGCCATTCAAAAGATGGAATCTCAGTAGACCTTGAGTGAACCAAAGCTATTACATAGATTCCTATGCCCAATAGAAAGAAAGATATGCAAACTTTCTTCAGGAAAATAAAATTTATATGCAGATTCATCTCAAATTTTGTAGAAATGATAAAACCCTTATAGAAGATTATCAAGAAGGATATTGAATTCAAATGGATTGCTAAGGAAAATTATGCATTCGAAATAATTAAGTCAACAAGAGCTACAACTCCATCACTACATAGTCCAAATTTTGATAGGGAATTTTCACCGTATACTTTTACCTCAGAACATTCCCTTTCGATAGTGCTCACTTGGAAGGATAAGAAAGGGAATGAGTATCCTATTTTATTTATAATAAATAGCCTACAAGGGGTTGAACTGAATCACCCTAAGTCACTGGAAGAAGTTTGGATGGGAAAATGAGATGGCCATCTACAAACAAGAAATATTCTATGACCCCTCGAACGCTAGCTCTTGGTACAATGATCTCACTTAATACCTACAATACAATATTACACCAAACTACATGAACTCAAAGAAGAAGCTTGCATTGACGATAAAATCATCTCATTACTAACTGATTAATGGTATACCATTTTGCATTGACTATGATGGAGTACTCCTCATATGTCTTGAGCACTAAGATACCAAGAAGGTCCTTGTTGAGCTACATGATGGCCCTACTGGAGGACGTTTCATTAATGACAATAATGCAAAAAATTCTGAAAGTAGGATGTTATTGGCATATAAAATCATGCATATGTTTGTAGATTCCATATTTGTTAGAAAATGCATCATATGAGAAAATAAACCTTTTGTTCCTTTACAATTAGATACTATTAAAGAACCATTCAAATAATGGGGTTTATATATCATTAGAGAAATTAACCCAATTCTGCAAAGAAACACAAGTATATTATGACTACCATAGACTATTTCACACATTAGAATGCAACAATTCCTCTAGTTTGTGTTAATGAAGAGGTTGTTGTTAGATTCTTTGAGCAACATCTCATCACTAGGTTTAGCGTTTCATAGACACTTGTCTTTGATGATGCTACTAATTATTTGTTGTTAAAGTTAATTGAGTTTTCTTTGGACAAAAGAATTATTTCAAGGTATTCTTATAACTACTACCCTCGGGGTAACAATGTAGTTGAATCCACAAATCAAAACTTGATTCTCATCCTAAAGGAATTGTAGTTGACCACCAGAGGAACTAGCACAATTCCTTTCCCAATGACTTATGGGAAGATAGAGTGACTCCCAAAGATATGATAGGAACTTCTCCATATTTTTTGGTTTATGGAAAAGAAGCCATCCTTTCTCCTAACATTTTCCTACCCTCTCATCAACTATCCCAGGCCTCACATAGGAAATCTTGTCCGGTTATCCAAAATAGGGTCAATACCTTGCTAAGACTGGAAGAAGAGTGAGAGTGTTATAGCATGATTTGACACATCAATGTATTCCATGACCGAATGACCTACATTAGAATCCATCGTCAACTTTTTCCAATGGAAAATACTTCACAAAATATATTTTAAAGGGTACAGGAAAGGTGTGTGGGCCTTCAAATTTGTGTAAAAAAATATAAAATTCATGAATTTCACAATTTTGAATAGATCCTTTGGTAGTTTCTAGGTTGCAAATCCTTGGAACTACTCTCTAACTATCTCAACCATGTCAAGAAAGTATAAAAGAAGGTTTCATGGGAGAGATAGGGGCACTCATGTTGTTATTATCCTTATGCTGAAAGAATTGTCTTGTGTTATCTTTAGTTTTTATGATCCCCCCCTCAACAACCCTTATTTCTAGGTTTTCATCTTCCTTTTGAGTGGTGAAGTCTAGATTCCATAGTTGACATCTCCATATTGTTCAAGGTGAATATTAAAGTTTGGAAGGTGTATAATTGTTGGCTTAGGTTCATATAGACCTAGTCAATGGTTCCAGAAGGAGCCATTAATTGCACTTGCTGTTCATTTTGAATAAAATAGAGATCTATCCCCCCCAACATGATGGGTAATGATTAACTGCTTATAACACATTTTGGATTGTGGTATCAATCTTCTTGATAGGTTGATTAGGGTTAGTTTATGATCAATTTGAATTATTTTAGACCCATTTATTTATATATCCATAAGATTTGAGGAAGGCACTTTTTGCTTGTGTGAAGGTTGCTGGATTTTACTAAATTGCATTGTGATTTACATACATAAGAGAGCTTTAGGATTCACATCCAAATAAAAGTACATATTCTCTCCCATCTCTTAGTTAATTGTTTGGTTATCATTCACTAATTTTAGGGGAATTGGATTGCTATATCTCATCCCAATATGGAATAGTTTTCCCTAGTTATTTAGGAATTTTTGTCCTTAATAGAACTGGAGAGTCCACTGGGGAAGAATTCCTTCACTTGTTCTCTGTAGGCCCTCCCTATTGCTATTTTCTAGCTTTGGATATAGTGTTTGGAAAACAATTAATGTCTGAAACTGTGCTAGACCCTTAGTCAACCTATTTTTTTTTTAGTTTTCTATGTTTCAACTACTTCAAGGGTATACACTCACCTTCTAGTGGCAATAGGAGGGTGTACACTCACCTTTTCCTCCTAATAGGTGTAGGTACACATGCCTTTGCTTGATAGCAGGCATGCGGGCCCTGTGAAATAGAGTTTTTTCCTTGTTTTCCTTTGCAATTAGTACTAGGGGTTAATAAGAGACCTTTAGGTTTGTAATTAGGGAAATTTTCCCATTTCAAGTGCTTAAGTAATTGCATTTTTGGTTTTCATAAAGTCAAAGGAAGTAAAATAATTTTTCATTTGTTCTGTTCTGCTCATTTTTGCACTGTAGGTAGTAATTTGTAGTTACATTTTCTATTTAAGAGAGATGTCGAATGCATGTTTGTTGGTTTTAGAAGAAAATAGAAAGGAGTGACTTGATATTATATTGTGATTATGGAAATTGTTCATTGAATTTGAATAAGGTACCAATTTTCAATGAAGAATAAGAGTGGTGTAAGCTTACCGAATATTCTTATTGGTTCTACTTATTTCATCTCTTTGAACATCCTTATTACACATATTACATTTTGGTTAAAAGAAAACTATAAATGCAACCAAATTAAAATGAAATAGACTTGTTTTTATTTGATAGAAAACCAACAACAATCTAGGTTTTAGGGCCTTAGCTGTATGTTTGGAGAGTAAATTCCCCAGGCCATTGAAATGGAACTAGGGTCTAAATAATTGATTGTAAAATCCATTAGTATCAAATGACATTTGTTGGGAAAATGTGCTTCACACACATGTCAAGCATGAGGTCAAGCTGAGCAAGTTATTGAGATTATCCCTTCAATGCTTAATGGTCTATGCGTGTATGGGAGATTTAGAATAAGTTGCAAGTCCTCAGAGTGACACCATATGTCTTTGAAGTTTCAATCTAGGACTTGGTCCTATGTTCCCTACCCATACAAAGGCACCTAATCCATGATAGTTCCTCCCAACTATCAATTGTGAAGTGGTGAACATCATTGCTTATCCTAGGTTTCTCCCAGGTGACTGCTAGTAGGAAGTGCTAGTGGTACCCGAGACAGACACATAACATCTTCCTCAACTTCCCTAGAGGGTGCTTGTATTCACGAGGGTACCTGCACCTTGTGTGATTGTTGCGTGAGGGTTAAAGTCACTCTCTCTCACACCTTTGTTGGTTGGACTTGAGCCCTAATCATCACAAGTTGACTTTTGGAAGGCTTGTTTTCAACTCTTCATTGATTTTTATCTAGGTCCTAACCACCATGGACTAATACTTGGGAGACTAGTGTTGCTTGTTGGATCTTTAGGATTTTTTTTAGTTGAGTGTAATTGAATTGAGCATTATACTATAGGATTTCTTTGCGTTGATATTGTCTAAGTCAAGGTGTTAGATCGACATCTCTATAGGTACAGAAGGACTAGAGGTCTCTTACAAGAGAGTGCAGAGTTTCCTCTCGGGAGGCAAAGACAGGTTAACCCAAACTCATTCCCCCCCTCCCCCGCCCTCGGGGGCCAAACAAAGATAACTCATATCTTTTAAACAACCCCACGAGGGAAGAAATATATGAAGAAAATAACAACTTTTATGAGCTATCAGAGGGAGGGTGCCTAAGAGTTCTTGATGGTCATGTATCCATAGTTGGGAGGATCCCATCTCCTCCTATTCAAGAATATCTTAGTTAGGTTGAGATTGGGAACCTAACAAACCCAATGGCTATTGTTGATTTCAACCTACCCTTCACTGAATGTCAAAGCCCATCATTAATTAAAAATTGTAACTTTGAAAATCAAGATCACGTCACACATTCCAATCCTTTGTACCAATGGGATAACATGAGTAACACCGGTGGGAGTTCAGGGGTTAGGGGCACCCATGCCCCTACTTCTAATGCTCCTATGGGAGGAGTAATCTAATATTTTCAAGCATCCTAGCTACCAGTATGTTCCCATCCACTAATGGAGTATCTCTAGGAGGGTCTTTCCCCTCCATCACAACTCTTAATAATGGATATTGGAGTTTGACATCCATCCATCAGTGTAGAAACCATTTTTACTTTAGAATTTTGCACAATTTTAGCATGGTGGTAGGAAGTTATTATGTCCCCTACAAGGCATTCCCATTTGGAGGAAGACATATTCCCTATCTATTCCATTTGTAGGAACCAGAGCTGCCCCTAACTTCAGTATACCTCAGGGAAGCATGCCCTTTCCTATAATGGGAGGCTTGATAAGGGGGGCCTTCTTGTCATACATCGAAATTCCACCTAGTTATCCTCAAAACCTTGGTATCTAGATAAATCCTACTTTCATGCTTTGTAGTGACTATACACTAGATAATTCTTTTGTCAACATTAACCAATTGTCAGGATACACTCCTGGGAATTGGAATTCGTTTGCTCAAATGAAATTGTCATTACTCACAACTTTGAATCTACTAGATCTGACAAAATTCTATAAAAAATCCAATAATGCATAATCCTAATTGGCCTCCAGTCTCGGATAAGCTACCTTTAGACAGACCAAAGTTTGAAGGGAAGGTTAGAGAAGATCCAACCACTCACATAATGATATTCCATTTGTGTTGTTTGTCGAACTCACTAATGGATCCCGGTATTAGGCTAAGGCTTTTCCAGAGAACATTGACTAGGATAGTGGTGTAATGGTAGATTGAGATCCCAAGAACTTCATTCTATAATTTCAATGCCTTAGCAATGACATTTCTAAATCACTTTCACTTGCATGTCTTCTATGAGATAGGGATTCAACTTTTAACCTCTTTTCAACGTGACAAATCAACTCATATCTTTGACCACATTCATGAGTGGTAGATGAGACGAGGGTTGATTAAAGCCCAAATCCCTGATGATATTAGTATATTGGTTCATAAAGTCCTTGTTACTATACATTGTTAATGACATTGCATTATCAAGGGTCACAAATGAGGAATGAGTTATCATCAATGCCCAACAATTTGACCGAGTGTATTCCCAGTTAAGGATGTTTTATAAAATTTTGTGCTTTGAACTTAGGGCAGATACGAATCCGACCAAACCTAAAACTAGATCACATGCTGTTGGCATGATTGGTTCAATTGAAAATGTTGCAGTCAACTAGGTATCCAACCAAATGGGAAAAATTTCCTTAATATCAAATTTGCCTACAACTCTGCAAGTTATTAAACACCCCTACTCCCACTCAATCCTCCGATGTTCTCTTACTGTAAACATATAACCCTAAGGGTAACCGACAACCCAAAGGAAAGAATAAAGATAAGAATAAAATGAATAGGAATGGGGGAAATAA
This sequence comes from Larix kaempferi, assembly GCA_027924585.1. Taxonomy (NCBI): domain Eukaryota; kingdom Viridiplantae; phylum Streptophyta; class Pinopsida; order Pinales; family Pinaceae; genus Larix; species Larix kaempferi. Next base: position 9,591,296 of record BSBM01000950.1, read on the forward strand.
TGCAAACAAAAATAATGCTAATGGGGGTAACAAGGATAAGAAGAAGGCCAAAGTTTCATGTAAACTCTATATGGAAGACCACTTGACTCACCTTTTCCCCAAGATGAATAATTCCCAATGAATGGTGATGCATTGCAATTCTCATCGACAACTTGTAGTTCTAATGAACCCTTTCCCTCCTTAAAATCAATAGATGGTTGCTAGAGTTCCTCACAACCCTGCACCCCCACAAGGGGAAATCATGGTGTTTCTTTGCAAGGGGGAAACCAGTCGAATGTGAATGTATACATGTGCGAACATGAAGTGAATGTATAGAGTAGAGATCATAATTATGAAGCACCTAAGCCTAGCTCTAAAGGTAAAGAAGTGTCCACATTTGAGATTTCAAACTATCTTCATATAGAGAAACCAATAAAGGATACAATACCATGCATTCCAAAAGGTGTTTTGAAGAGATCAACACATGACCCTAATTCTTTGACCACCTAGAACTACAATATTGTTGAATATCTAACCCAAGCTCCATGTGTGATGTATACTTAGGAATTCCTTCACAGATGCCCCACACAACAGAAGAGATTGTTGTCAACTATTGGCACTTTAGAACCTTTGGGTTCTTGGATTATAACATTTGACTTGGACAATTGGAAGGCTTGCCTTCCCCATTCTTTTATTTTCTAGATTCAAGTTTTGACTCGAGGTTCAAACATATTCAATCTTGTGGTAGATGAGGGGGCTTCCGCTTGTTTTATTTATTTATTGTGTTTGAAAACTATCGGCTTGCTTAAGACTGTTCCACTGTTGATGATGCTAAAAGCTTTAGATGGAAATCTATTTAGGCCTCATGGAATTATCCCTATGCTCCATATTGATCTAGGGGAAATATTATGTCCATAGAGGTTGAGGTTTTCAATGCTCCTTTGGATTACAACCTCTTATTAGGATGTAGCTAGAATTATGCAATGATGGTACTTGTGTCTTCAATCTTTTGCATTATTTATTTCCCTGGCTAGGGATATGTAATGACAATAGACCATATGTCTTATTGTAGAGTTGAAATAACTACCTCAACGAGACCTAATATCATATTAGTTAACAATTCTACGAAGGCTTGTGAAAATGTGGGTGTTGGGATGTACCCAACCTTGATGGGAACTTTTGATATACCCCCACCCATTTCATATATCGAATCCCTTCCTATATATGGGATTTTTTCAATTGCCACTAACCTACGAACACAATTCTCTACTTCAGAATCTCTTGTTTGAAGATCCATGGGTAGAGTCAATTTCCTCTATTTCGACAGAAGAAAATGGATACATGAGGACATCCATGAATTTGTTTGCGATGGAAAACACTTATCTTAGCAGGTTTTTCAATATGCCACAACAGATCTTGATTACATTTCTTCGACAATGGAGGAATATGATCAGTTCACATCGTTCATATGGGCTATCAACTCTAGTTCTTCCAACTAGGATTTATTAGATATGGTTTTTCCTTTAGACAAATCTATTTTAGAAGCCATCTCTGGATCTAAGAATCCTTTTAAATATATGCATCAAAGGTTGTATTTTCTTCTTGAAATGAATGGAATGGAGGTTGATAACAAGGGTATCATACACCTGGAAATGTTGATTGGTGCGCTAGCCCCCTTGTAACACATGACATTTATACAAAGTAGAACATGAATAAAATTTCTAAAACTATGCCAATTAATATTTTGGAAAACCTAGTGTCATTGAGAATGTCTTGATTGGAGCATATTGTTCCACTAAGGAAATTGAAATTTATATTGCTTTATTCAAATAATATCGCGACATTTTTGCTTGGACATATGAATAAATGCTAGTTATTGATCCAAGGATTGTCGAATATGAAATTAAGACATCCCAAGGAGAAACATGTTCGACAGAAGTTGCTAGTGGTCAACCCCCCAAAGGAAGCTTCCATTAAGGTAGAGATGGAGAAACTGCTAAAAATAGGTATTATCTACCCGATGCCTTTGACTGAATGGGTATCCAACCTAGTTCCCACTGATAAAAAACAATGAACTATTCACATATGCACTTATTTTATTGCTTTGAACAAGGCTTGTCCAAAGAACAATTATCCTACCCCCTTCATTGACCGGATCATTGATGAGTGTGACAGAAACCAATTTTTTCATTCACGGATGGATTTTTCAGTTACAACCAGATTCAAATTCAACTAGAAAATCAACATAAGCCTGCTTTTATTTGCCTTTAGGGTACTTTTTTTCTATAGGAAAATGCCTTTCGGCCTAAAAATGGCTAGAGCTACCTTTTAATGGGCCATTTCATATGCGTTTCATGACATAAAAAGTATTGTTGAAGCCTACCTCAAGGATTTGACTAAAGAGAACCGATCATCCCATTCACCTTTAAGTAGTATTTAGGATGTTGATATTATAGAATTTGTCTGAATCCTCATAAGTGCATTTTTTATGTAATATACAGGAACTTAGCCAGTTTCACCATATCTAAGTATGAGATTCTAGTAGACTTGTTTAAGGTTGAGGCAATAGTTTAATTGCCTCCCCCATGCAATATTTGTCAATTGTAGAGTCTTCAAGGGAAGGTGAATTTTTTGCGAAGAATCATTGTGAATTGTAATGGAGTGACAAAAGGTTTCATGTGCCTTTTAAAGAAAGGGCTTCATTTATATGGGATGATTTTGCTCAATAGTCATTTGATGCATAAGAAAGGGCCCTTATGTCTACCCCATTGTTGAGTCCCTTAGACTATAGCAGAGATTTCTTGTTGTACTTAGCAACATCTGCATCAACCATATGTATGGTTTTTGTTTGGGAAGATGAACTGTATCAACAACACATAGTATATTATCTAAGAAATAACCTCGCTATACAAGGATTGAGATGCTCTCATGTTGAAAAGATATCATTGGTGTTAGAATGAGAGTCCCTATACAATCACAAAGTCCTAGATCATCTCTCATGTGAGTTGTTATTTTTATCACTTTATGAGTTGTCATACCTACCATTGATGAGTTGTCAGTGAAATCTAGATATATAGGTGACTATGATCCATGTACTATATAATATCATCATTGATATAAATATAATGTTGAGAGTGGATCAAGCCTTCTTTGCCACTTTGTCTCTCTTGCTTTTTCCAAAGTTTAACATGGTTTTAGAGTTTCTTTGGTCTCAAGGGCCTAATGTCACCATGGTTGAGAGAATTTTGATAATATTAGAGCTTCCTTGAGTCTTAAGGGGCCTTGTAGATCCTCCATGATAGCATTTCCTGAGGAGTTGATCAATGGTATGATAAGTTTTTCCATTAGATTGATGAGAAAGGAGATATGCCACACTACCTATGCTAATAGCAAGATATCTATATCCACTTGAAGGCTTGCCACCAAAGGTATTCTAAATCTGGTCTAAATATCTGCTGCTATTCGATTGACATGATAGATATAGTTTGTGAATAACATATATATGGTTTAGATCAAGTTTATCACAAAGTTGTAGTGATTCATTATCTGAGTTTATTTGAATCCAAGTTCTCTATAGGATTGTTATATTGTTTAAAGAAAATGTTACGAATCATATAAATCTTGCACCTTCTTTGCACCAAGAGGAGCGCGGTGCTCTAAACCCAGTATGGGGGATATGTTGTCACATACATAACGTAACACTACATTACCAAAAATAAAATTAAAAAATTAAAAAATACATGTCTGGTCATAAAATAGAAAATTATGAAAATTAGTTTTAAAAATTCATGTCAACCTAGAAAATAAAATAAAAGTTAAACCCTAATCTATCAAGAAAGAGGGGGATCAAACTTCTTGAGTATAAGATTAAAATAAATTACACCTCAAACAATTGTATTTCTCTGAGTGCTTGATAGATCTGGATTTAAGATCGATCTATGCTAGTGAGTTATCAAATTGAAAATTTTGTTTCTTGATCTTGATTTGTTACATCATATATGCCAACTTGAATCCTCAAAGATCCACGAAAACAGATCTGGTGTTCGAGTCGACGATTGCAAATGTCAATATTGTTTTTTTGGTCATCGAAGGGGATCGAAAAATAAAAGCCACACATTCAGAGAACAATCTCCATATATTGTTGATCTAGCAGGACCCAGAGATGACACAACGAAAACTGAAGCATGGTTATTTGAACCCGTTACATCTATGGGGAGAGGCCGTGGAACCGCAAGATTAGTTACTGCAAAATAACGACAGAATTTGGCTTTGTATGCGGCATTCCTTTAGTATGAAAGTTCGTAGTCATTTTTGCTTACTGCTGTAAAAAAACACCATGGAGGCCGAAAGCTCACAAAGCTAAATCTTCTCTTTGTGAAGAATTTTCGTTTGGGTGAACCGTGAGAGATCTATTTTCCTGGCTCATTAAAACATTCCGAAGATCTTGAATTTGCAAAGGGATCCCCACGCGCTAGGCAGTCAAAGGCACATTGTTTTTTAAGTGGAAAGCATTGCCAAATAATTGTTGAGAAGTCCACAGCTATCTCCACATGCATGCATCACGCTGGAAGAGAGGTCATTTTTAATTGTTTTATAATACCATATGCATATACAACACATTTTTATGTATTATTTCCACGAAATCTTGTATAAGTTTTGAAGAAATTTTCAAAATCTCAAAGAACAATGTTTAAACTTGCTTAATCTGGGTGTGCTGGGGTATTTGAGGCCACATTACTTTCATTGAAGGTATTCATGATAAAATCAATTTTATTTTGGATCCTTGTCCTAGACCAACCCAAAATGGAATACGGGGGTTTAAGGATGTACTTGTACTTGAGTGCGATAGTGATTGTGTCATGTTTTGCGCTTAATTTTTTTGATGCTTGATGATAATGTTGTTGTGTCTAGTGTTTTGACACATATTTTAATTTGGCAAACAAACAAGCACACTAAGTGGTAAATTGTAAATCCATCGAGGACAAATTTCTTTATATCAAGAGTTGTTTGACTCATTGAATTTGAAATATAAGAAGTCATTGAACTTGGCCATTAAATTGTAAAAAGGGTAGAGTTGTGAACCCTTGTGAAAATTGTCAAAAGCAACTTGCCTAAAACTTGAATAAGGAGGAACTTGCCTAAAACTTGAATAAGGAGGAACTTGCCTAAAACTTGAATAAGGAGGTCATTTTCATCATTGTAATATCACTTTGGGGTGCATGATTAGTAACTGCACCCAACACCCTAAAGTTGACATCAAATCAAGCGAGCATGAAAATAAACAAGTGCAAGCAAGCATGAAAACACAAGTTCAAGTGAGTGAGTTCAAGCAAGCACGATAAAATTGCTAAATCTAAATGGGTAAAGGTGGAAATCATTTGTAAAACGCAAATCAAGAAATCAAGGAATTACAAGACTCCTTACATGCATTGGATAGTTGGATTGTTGATATTCTTAAATAGAATGATCTCAAGGATAAATTGATGGAAGCACTCCAACTAAATTTAATTGAACAAGAGCAATAAATGGTAAGAATGCATATGGTTGATGGATCTTGTGATACGTGCTTGATCTAATGCAAACAATTGATGCTACATATGATACAAGTGACCTAGTACAATTGGGTGATGTAAATGCAAAAAATGATGTGAATGAGGATTCCTTAACTAGTCATGAGAAATAATCATTCAATGAATTGATAAGTTCTAACGATGATTCACAAGCATAAGCTCAAAGTAATAGCAGTAACAATGAATGTGATTTTGAATTTGAAGAAAAAATTAATGAAGAACTTCAAAGTACAACATGATCTTTCCAAGATGATCATTAAACCTTGGGAATAATTACAATCCAACAAAAATCACTATGGCTTAGGATATGAAAAAGACAACATCTTTCATATTCCATATTGCTCCAAAGCAATTTAGATTGAGTACAAGGTTCATTAATGAAGATTAAAGACTCCATAAGCTAATGAATAAGTTATTCAAGTAGTTGATGACAAACACATGGAATAAATTCTTGAATTTCAACATTGTCATAGACTTTATCTTCATTGTGGGAAGACAAATCATCACTTAGGAAAAAGTTGAAAGAAGAAGAAGGATAAAAAGAAAATAACAATATGCTATTGATGGATAAGATCTTTGCGATGGAACCAAGAAATTGAGAAGTTGTTGAAGTCTTACTGTCTAGTTCAAACACATGTAAAGACACATTTGAATGGTCAATTTACAAAACCAAAAAAATTCAATCAATTATTTCAAATGGTAATTTTGTTCATGACTATAGCCCATTCTAAATTGGTACTCCCTTGTACCTTAAGGGGGTAAAGTACACAAATAAAAGATGAAAGGCACTCTCTTGCACCTCAAGGTGGGGAGTACATTCAAGCAACAAGCTAAGGTGAATACAGTTAGTGGTAAGCCAAAAACCACGACATCCATTTATGAACATGGTTAGTGGTCAACCCAAACCACCAAATACATGGTATCAAAATTTAACTATTGCAGAATAATCTAAAAGCTTAAGCCTGGATCCCTTCCATATTCTTCTCCCTTTGTACCTAATAGGGGGGAGACATCATTGATGATATTTAGGCCTCATGATTCAAAGTCTTATCAAAATTCAATCATATAAGAAAGTAATCTACAAATCAAATCAAGGAAGTTCAACATGGCATTTAAGTCACCTTTTCAAATCATCAAATCAACATCTGGGAATACTAGCATGTAATTTGGTCTCCTCAACAAACTATTCAACTATTCATGGGATGTTTGATGCCTAATTATGTCCAAATTCAAAGATTTCTATTCAAAGATTTCTCAGTGATCCTATCTGTTCACTGATAGAAGAATGGTGATCCTATTTGTTCACAAAATTAGCAGAATATGCACACTTCTTCTAGAAAAATAAGGAATGTTCAAATATGGCAATTGTTTACTTCCCAAATTTCAGCTCTTGTTCAAAATTCAACATCAAGATTAGCCATTTTTAGGCATATCTTCATCAAAGCTTAGTTCATAAGTATTAGAATGAAGATGATACCCGTTCTTGTTACTTTACTAGTATAATTATTCAGACTTGTAATTGAGTGGGGGGGATGTCAAACTATGAGTCCCCATGCAATCACAAAGTCCTAGATTGCCTCTCATATGAGTTGTTATTTATCACTTTATGAGTTGTCATACTTATCCACTGATGACTTGTCAATGAGATCTAGGTCTTGAGGTGATTATGATCCATGTACTATATAATACCATCATTAGTATTAAGATCATTGTTGAGAATGGCTAAATCATTTTCCGCCACTTTGTCTCTCTTTTTTGCTTGCTAGTTGATGGTAAACACTTCGACAAAAATCTTGAATGTTGTAATAGAATTGTCCATTTGGAGACAGAATGTTTCAATCTCCATCCTTTTCTTCATTGTGGGAAGAAAAATCACCACTTAGAAAAATGTCGAAAGAAGAATAAGGATAAAAAGGAAACAATTCAATATGAATGGATAAGTTCGTGGTGATGGAACCAAGAAGTCAATAAGTTACAAAATACTTACCATCTAGTTCAAACATGAATAGATACACATTTGAATGCTCAATTTACAAAAGAAAACAAACTTCAATCAGTTATTAAAGATGACAATTTTGGGAATGACTATGGCCCATTCTGAATTGGTACTCCCTTATACCTTAAGGGGGGGAGTACAAATTAAATGAAAGAATAAAGGTACCCCCTTGTACCTTAAGGGGGGAGGTACAAAAATGAATGAAGGAACGTGATAAATTGAAAATGGTTAGTGGTCAACCTAAACCTCCAAATTGATGAAGTGAGCATGGTTAGTGGTCAACAAAAACCACAAGATGCATGGCATCAAAATAAGCTATTGCAAAAGAATCCAAAAGCTTAATCTTGGATCCATTTCATATTCTTCTCACCTTGTACCTGATAGGAGGGAAATATCATTGATGATATTCAGGCTTAGAGATTCAAAGTGCAATTAATAAACAATTCAATCAGAAATTTGGTCAACGACTAATATACAAATCAAAGTAGGGAAGTTCAATATGGCATCTGAGCTCCTCTTCAAATCATCTTCAAATAATCAAATCATCATTATGAAATTCCAGCATGTAAGTCTCTTCAACAAACTTTTCAACTATTCATGGGATTTTCAACACCTAATTGAATCCAAATTCAAAGAGGGATTGATGATCTTATTTTTTCACCAAAGTTAGAAAAATACACCTACTTCTTCTACAAAATCAAATTTAGGGAATATTCAAACATGTTGGCTATTCACTTTTAAAATTTCAGCTCTCATTCAAATTTTAACATCCAAATTGGTGGTTTTTTAGGCATATCTTCATCAAATTTCTATTCAAAAGTTTCATATTGAAGATGATACCAGTTATTGATACTTTATTGGTATAGTTATTCAAACTTGTGATTGAGGGGGGGAATGTTAGACTAAGTGCCCCTATACAATCACAAAGTCCTAGATCACCTCTCATGTGAGTTGTTATTCTTATCACTTTATGATTTGTCATACTTATCCACTTATGAGTTGTTAGTGAAATCTATATCTAGAGGTGACTATGATCCATGTACTATATAATACCATCATTAGTATGAATATCAATGTTCAGAATGGATCAAGCCTTTTCTGCCACTTTGTCTCTCTTGCTTATTCCAAAGTTTAGCAATTGGAAACCATGCATAATTTCCAATGACTTCGACACTAGATTATTCTTTGACGAACCATAGTCATAGTATAGACTAATCCATTTCAACTCATCTTAACAGGATGAATCATTAGGTGCAAGTAAAACAAATTAATTGTGATCTTACAAGAGTTCGACCTAGAATTTGCGTAAGCTAAATCTAAGAAATCCTTGGTGTTTGTCGAGTTAATGTTGGAGCTGCCGAGAGAATATGAAGAACAAGTTGAAAATGAGTTATTACCTGACAAATATGTATTTCTCATCACCTATAACTACCCTTGGTATGTAGAAATCCTTGTATATCTCTAGATGCAAGTGTTCTCCTCCAACCTCTCTCGTGAAAATCGTCGACATATTTGTCACCATGCGAAAAACTATCTTATCATCGGTGACACTTTATATCATCGAGGAGTAGATTTTATTTTTCACCATTGCTTGACTCACAAGGAGGTTGAGAGGGTTCTTAATGATTTCCATAATGGAGCTTGTGGTGGCCATTTATCTGGGTTGGTATCAACCTAGAAAATCTTGCGTGCAAGGTATTATTGGTCTCTAATATTTAAATATCGTGTAGAATTTGTTAATAAGTGCCATCCCTATCAAATGTTCACAAGGAAGATGTGCATGCACCCAACTCAGTTATAACTTGTTATCACCATTAGTCCCTTCACCAAGCGAGGGGTTGATTTTACAACGTGCAACCTGGCATCGACGAAAGGCCATAAGTACATTATTGTGGCTGTCATTTAAATTCCATAAGTATATTTTTGTGGCCTTCGACTACTTTACCAAGTGGGTCGAATCCATGCCAATATTTGACAATGATGGTGAAACATCAAAACAATTCATATTCAATCAGGTGATTGCTAGATTTAGTGTGACTAAAGAGATTGCTACTGACCATGGAAGTTACTTTTATAATAAAATGATGATGGAATTAGTGGCCAAGATAGAGTTCTGATAGGAGCACTCATCACCATACAACCTACAAGTGAATGGACAAATAGAGGGTACCAACAAGTCCTTGAAGATCATTCTCCAATGGACAGTTGGAAAGAATAAAACCAACTGGCACATTATGCTCTATCCAACACTTTGAGCATATTGGAATTCAATCAAGATTTCCACATGGGGTTCACTTTGTTTCATCTTGTACATGGAGTTGAATCTATTTTTCCTATTTAAAATGAAATACCCTTATTACAGATAGCCATAGATATCTTTCATGAGATGAGCGCTTTAGAAGAACGTTTTGTTTATTTGTAAGAGCTTGAAAAGCACTATAGAGATATGGCCAATGCAAAAGAGGAAAATAAGAAACATGTCAAGGATTTGTACAATAAATTAGTTCACCCTCAAATCTTTTTAGAAGGAGACATGGTTCGTGTTTATGACCAAGACACGATGACTTAGGATCACAAAACTTACATCGTGAGGTGAGCCCTTATTAAAGGAACTTGTGAATTAGAAGATTATGAGGGGGATGTGTTGAAGAATCCCTGCAATGGGATCCATTTAAATAGGTATTATGCATAGGTAGTAATGCTTGGGAAATTCCCTTGCACTTGTTGTATTATAAGTAGTTTTTTTGCTTTACTTTACTTTACTCTTCTATTTTTTTATTTTCTTTTTTGGTTGTTCCTCATAGTAATTTGTGCTCGATTGAGAGATATTTCAAACAAACCTATGTTTTTTGGCTTCACGGATGGTTCCATCTTCCACACTTAGAACCTCATCTCCATCGGTTGGGTGTTTTCTCTCCCATTGGAAAACTCATGAGCTTAGGAGGAGCGTTCTTGGGACTAGTGACCAATAACATCACCAAATACATTACAATAATTGAATTACTATTGGATTCCATCCTAAATGAAGTCCAATGTTTGGTAGTCCACATAGACTCACAGTTGTTAGTGTCACAGCTCAACAACATATATTGCATATGTGATCCTACACTTCTACAAAAGAATTTGTGGGTGTGAATTCTCGAGCTTTATTTTAAATTCATTACATATATTCATGTCCTAAGAGGTTTTAATGATATACCAATTGAATTAACTAATGATGTATTATATTGGAATTTTCTACATTAACATTGAGAAAGATCAAGCATGTGTAAATAACATGAAGATAAAACACATTTGTATATAGAAACGACCAAAAATCCATTAACAGATTGTAAGCGTTTTTACATCAACTACAAAATGTGTAGGATAATATACAAAATCGATCTCTCTATCCCTAGATGATGCATATATAGGACTATATAATACAAATGTGATATTTTAATATGAAGGATTTCTATAGTTTGCCATAATTGTTAAAGCTTCTAGAGATTAATTGTGTTGGAGTTTTGAAACATCCCAACGTTTTGAGTGGACACTCCACCCATCATCAGGGGAACCAAAAATAAGAAGCCGTAATATAAAAATGTGAGCCACTGAGTAGGATAAATAGATGGATAAAATAACCATTGATAATAAAAGGGAAAAAATTAGCTGCTGAAAGGAATAAAGAGATGGATATTGAGACATAAAGCAAAGTGGAGTAATAATTTTAATAAATAAAAGAGGATTTAATAATTAAATTATAAAGAATAAATAATTAATAATTAAAGTGAAAAAGGAGTGGGGAGGTTAGGGATAGGAAAAATGGATATAAATTGAAAATGAGGGTTAAAGCGAGGGAAGGAATTCAAAAGAGGGTTAAAGTGACGAGGAGAAGAATGGAAAAAGGAGAAACATGTCGGGGAAGGAGAACACAAGAGTGAAAGGGGGTTAAGAAGTTCAAATTAGATAAAGAAGATGAACACGAAATAGAAAAGTTGAATGAGGAGATAAGGGAGATTCTAATTTGACAAGTGGATGATGGGTTTTCAGGAATGGTTGCTTATAGCCATCTTCTCGATTGAAATTGTTGGGGTGTTTCATTTCAAGGATTTCTCCAGTCATCCAAGATGAATAATGGGGCTCATATGTGAGGATTTTGGTTTTGTCAAAGCAGATGAAATATTTAAATATATGGGAGTGTTTTGCAATGACTGATTTCAAGTTCATAGTGCAATTGTGGATAGTGTCAGCTATGTGTTCCTTTAGTCGAGTCTATAATGATATTCTAGTTTTACCTATCTAATATTTTCCACAGGAGTAAGGAATTTGGTAAAATACTGGGCCAAGTATGGAATGTTAGATTTATCCTTAACACTTTTAATAGTTGTGTCAAGGCCTTCTGAGGTTTGAGGGGGTTTCTAATATTATTTTTGGCCAATATATTGGAAATGTGGTTGATAAATCCATGAATCAAAGGGATGGGGATAAGGGCCTTGAGAGGGGAGATGGTTTTCTAGGTTTTGAATGGATTGCATAGTGAAAGGATTTGTTGACTTGGGAGATGGAATAGCCATTAGAGAGGATATATTTGGTAAGGTGAGCATTTTCATTGTCTAGATGTTGAGGGGCATAAATTCGAATGGCTCTGGTAACAAGGGTTTTAAGGACTTCATAATTTTGCATTTGGTGGTGGTGGGAATATGCATGGAGATATCTATCAATATGAGTCTTTTTTCTATAAACTTGGTGGGTTTGGGATCCATTAGCAAGACTAGTGATAAGAATGTCAAGAAAAGGGAGAGAGTTGTCTTGTTGGGTTTCCATAGAGAATTGAGTGTTGGGGGATATGCTATTAAGGTGGTCAAGAAATGAATTTAGAGAGGAATGACCACGAGACCATATGACAAAGCCTCAAAATTTTCCATAAATATGTTGGCCACAACTTGTGATATTGAGGATCCCATTGTCATGCCTTCATTTTGTTCATAGAATTTTCCTTTGAAAGTGAAGAAAGTGGAGGTGGGACTTATTTCAGTAAGATTTAGAGTCTCATGATCGATTATATTAGAAATGAGGTTTAAGGATCAAGGAACATGGATTTTGGTGAATAAATAAACGCCATGAAATCTTACCATATTGTACTGGTCATCAAGATGGAAGTGTTGAATTTTATGGATGAAATCATAGGAAACTCTGATGAAAGAAGGAGTATGGCCACTGAGGGTTTGGAGTTTTTGAGCAAGGAATTTAGAGAGGCAATGAGTGGGGGCTACTATAGCACTAACTATGGGCCTAAGAGGGTTATCTTTTATTTTTATTTTTATGAATTTGAGGTTTTCCATAGATTTTAGGTGGTTGAGGGTTGTGAGGGATGAGACTATTTCTTATATAGGAATCCAGGGAAGAGGAAATGATGGATATGGTGACAAGGTTGGTGATTTGGTTAATAGGTTTTCTTGATAGAGGTTTGTAAGATGAAGAGGAAAAATACCGAAGACTTTGGTTTCATAGTCAAAGGTATTCATAATGATGGTAGCATTTCTTTTATTAGCTTTGAGAATGACTCTATTGGGGTTTTAGTTGAGTTGACAAAGCTATTGAAACTTATCTTTATAAATGTTGGGTTTGGAAAGCTTCTCAAGATGAATATTCTGAGCACAATATTGTCTAATATATTTGGGTTCATGAGGGGGTGGGTGGTTGGTAACAAACTCAATGGAAAAAATAATATCTTCATAAGGAATGCAGTGGGGTGTAATAGCAAAATTAAACCTTTTTGTAAAAAGAAGAATAGTGGGGGTCTAGAAGAAATGATGAAAGATTTATAACAGTAGAAGGGGGTGTATTGGATGAGGATCATGGCTCAAGGAAATGTAGGATAGATTCCTGAGAATATGGGGGGGGGAGTGGAATTAATAACAAGTTTATTAGGTTTAGGGTTATTATTAATCAAAACTATGTCGGGATTATGGTTGGGAATGGACTTAGGATTAAAATTAATTAAATCAATATTGGGATTGGGGTTGAGATTAGGATTAGGGTTTAAATTAATTAAATTAAATTTGGAATTAGGGTTTTGAGTGGAGGGAAGAAGTAAATCTAAATTGCTCGACTCTAGATTGGACTTAGGGTTAAAATTTATTAAACAAGTTTAGAATTAGGGTTTGGAGTGGAGGGCGAGAGTAAATTTGAATGGTTTGATGAGTTGGGATTCCCACCGACATTGTTTCTAGGAATTATATTAGGGCTAATCATAATTTTGAGAAGATGGGCAAGAAAAGAAGAACATTGAAAAAATACTTGCAGCGTGAAAGGGCACATGAAAAGTATGAATGTAGAGGATTTATTAGTTGCAAACCAACATCACCATTTTTTATACTGAAATTGAAAAGGTTAAGGCTATTGAAACTCTTGTAAAATCAAAAGACTTCAAAATCAAAGGATTGAGAAACAAGCTTAAAAGGAATGAGATTGAATCATGGCATACTCCAAAGGTTCAAGTTATCACTAATGATGGGGATTCCATTGATGTGGAAATTAGGGATTTGAAAGAAGAGAAAGTACAATTTAAACATAAATATTATGGATCCATTAAGGAAAACAAATAATAGTAGCTATCTAGTAAAGAGCACAACATTAGGACTCTCAAAGCTAGAATTGGTTTAAACTAGAAGGTAGAAAAATAATCCAACATTATTTTATCTAGGTCCCTAAATACATCTTGTAGTTCAAAAACTACAAAGATTCAGGGCCTCATAGAGGAGGAACATAATAAATCGGTGGTTGAAGCCAATTCTTTGAAACAATAGTTATAAGAAGCTCAATCTAGTTTGGAAGAAGAGGAGGAGACGGGACTTGCATGTAATTTGGAGGACAATATTTAGAGATCATAACACTATCATATGATCTAGAGAAGAAAAATTAGTATTCAAAAGAAGTAAAGGAACTAGATGTAAAGGCTAAGACCAGTCTAGATAGGTATTGGAAGGTTCAAGTAAATGTAAATGAAATGTGGCAAGAAAATATGTATAAATATAAATTGGAAACACTTGTTAGCCATTTTCTAAGTAGTATCTTAATTGAGAAGTTGGTTACATTAGGAGTACTTTGACAAAACTTCTTATGTCATGTTTGTTGAACATTATGTTAACAAAAATGTTTCCTTTTTCATTGTTCAAAAGAAATATGATATGGTAATGGAAGAGATAAAATATTTTATCAATAATTTTTTATACCTAAAAGATTTGGCACTACCATCTCCATTGGTCTTTGAAGGAAGTTAATCATTGAGAAGGCATACCATGGCAAGCTTGTAAGACACATGAACATTTTGGGGTTTCTAGGGGAATGTAAGGGAACTATGAGGGCATAGTTCATTATGGATATTATTAAGCCAGATATTGAATTGTTGATTGCAATGAGGAATATTCACAAAATTTCCCCTCTAGTTTCTTTTACTGCAATGAATGAATTAGATAAATATGGTAGAAATATGTAGACAATCTTCTCTCAAAGTGGTGACTATAGGGAAGGATTGTAGAAAATAATGATATAGGGAAATAGACAAATTCATAAATTTCACATCATTAGTAAAGCCTTCTTGGATTTAGTTTCCATGAATTTACAGTCGTAAGGACGAACCAAATTATAATTTACAACAATATACAACATACAATAGTTCACAACACAAAAACCCCAATACACTAGGTCATCCAAGAGAAAAGATACCAAACTTATGCCAAACAAGTTTCAACTCTCAAGAGCAATCTTTTAAGCATACACCAACTATGAAAATCACTTAATGACAATAGAAATTACAACAATAAATATTCTCTACTATATTCAAGATTAATGTTAAAACCCTTAACATTGAACAATTTTACTATGAACTTATGTTGAATCAACAAGACATATTAGTGTTGGAAATTACCAAATTATGAAGACAACGATAGTTGAAAATAAAATCGGTAATAAGACAATTTTGGATAGTAGAAAACTTCACTATATATAAATAAGAAATTAAGTGCATGTACATAACGAAAATTATCACAAGCTAGTACAATACTCCAAGCTCCCCAAAGCCTAGCTAGGGGAAACTAAGAAAAACCCTAACTCCACCAAAGATAATCCAACAAACTAGAATCACCAGTAACAAGTCCTCCTTTCCCTTATGAAATGCATCTCCTCTTCTCTTACTCCTTGACAATCACAAACCAAGGTTAATTCGCAAAACCCTAACTCCAATGTCTCCCTAGAGAACAAAACCCTAACCCTAGAATTATGGAATAATCCATGAAACCATAACAACTTGAGAAATAGAGATAAAGTACAAATAAGTGCTAGGAAAATGGGGTTCTATAACTATGGAGTGCTTCCTCTATTTGTATGAGAGGTAAGCGAGGTCTACAATGACTAGTGGACCCAGTCCACTACAATCAACCTACAAGATGCAAGTAGGCCCACACGAGTGAATCACTCCTACATGACACATGTAAAGATCCAAAGTGATGAAGGTACACAAGCAAGGATTAATGACAAGGGCACTCCTCATCCAAGGTATAACACTTCTCCATGTTCTCCAAGGCTCCATGAAATCTCTTAGATGACCATGTTCCTTCTTTGAATCTTCCCACCTACATGTCCATTCCCTTAACCTAAGCATCCTCAAGTCAAGTGTGAGCCTCCATGCAAGAAACCAAGCAACCCCATCCAAAGTGATGAAAGTACATAAGCAAGGATTGATGACAAGGGCACTCCTCATCCAAGGTCTAACACTTCTCCATATTATCCAAGGCTCCATCACATCTCCTAGTTGACCATGTTCCTTCTTTGAATCTTCCCACCTACATGTCCATTCCCTTAACCTAAGCATCATCAAATCAAGTGTGAGCCTCCATGCAAGAAACCAAGCAACCCTATGGTATTTAGGGCTCAAAAAACTAATTTGGAATGTCTAGTGCTCATACTCCAATGAAATAAATCTTCCAAGAAAAAACATCCTCTTGTGTGCACACTACATGAATAATGTCACCAAGTCCCATAGGCCTCTGACACTTTGGGAAGAATGTTATCAAGCATCCATACAAGGTCTAGAAATCCATAAGTAAGCCACCTCTAGTGTGCTTGCTCATCATAGCACAACCAAGGTTCAACCATATACCAAGCACCCCACATCACATAAAGAACCCCCATACATGGTATAAACACTTTTAGAGTAACCTTGAAAGCTTTCACATATTGACTTAAAGAAGACTCTTTTTATAACACTAAAGGCCCATTGACATCCACCAAAAAACATTAATTAGGGATCTTGATACAATTAAACTAAACACATTTGCTTATGTTGAAATAAGCACAATAATTTCTCAAAGTTCACTAGACTCTGATTTTTCAAATTGTAGTTGGAAATATACTTGGCATCTAATGAAGGAGGAGATATTGCTTGAAAAATTGGAAGAAAGTTGTTGTGAGGATGTCCACGCTAAGGAAAGAAATGTTTAAAATAAAGGGAAGAACAAGATGAAGAAAGGGATTGCTATTTTTGGAGGGATTCTTTAACCTTGTAGATCAAAGAGCGAGTGTATCATAAAATATATTATTAAGCATCAATATATAGTAGATTAGACTTTTGGAATTTCCACTTTGTCATTGATTTTGCTTTTCTAGTTTTTTGAAACTTTGTATTGTAACTCATATCTTTTTCTACTACTTATTTCATAAGCTATAAGGTCAACATTTTGTATTTCATATACATTTGGGGCTCTACCCCATATAACCTATAGAGTTGAAGGAAACCATTGTTGTTTATTTGAAATTCTGAGCAATACTCAAAGTATCTTAACTCTACTTTAATGAATGAATATTTTTGGCCATGTCTTGAGTTGTTTATGATCTGATGTGTTTTATTTAAGTTCTTTAACTTTTGGATTCATTACATAATGCCTATTACATTTACTTTACCTATCCGATATTTGATTGAGATTATGCAATTTTACCTCCCAAAACTCATTAGATTTTGTTTCCTTCAAATATCCTATTTCTAAACACACTTTAAGCTCATATGTCTCTAGTACATTTAAGCTCATGTGTGTATTTAGAATGAGTGCTCTCATTTCATTTAATTCATGAAATGATCTTTTACTGACCACACAATTTGAAGGCACTCTTAAACAAACACACTAAGGGTTATCCCCTTTGACTTGTGGATCTTACATCTAAGCCTAAAATGGGGAGTTTTTCACCTCCAATGTATGCCCCTGCATCATTCTCCATGAGAAAAACATACTGAGGGAAAACATAGTGGTTACTTGAATCCTTGCATTGATATGTGATGCCTAAAATGGGGAGGTTTTACTTCCAATGTATGCCCTTGCATCATTCTCCATGAGAAAAACATACTAGGGGAAAATAGTGGTTACTTCAATCCTTGCATTGATATGTGATGGACACAATCTTCTTACCCTTTCCTTTTCACTTCTTTCCCTTCTTGGAATTGCCATTTTGATGCATCTACTTGGAACTACTTGGTTATCCTTTCTTCATGTCCATATCTAGATATTGTGCTTGCACAAAGGTTTGATTAAGGGTCTCAAGTTTAAAGGGAATCACTTACTTCCTTTGATCACTATGTAGATGACTCAAATACTTGAGAAATACATATGAGATCTTTGGATATTTTCCCAACATAATGACTTGTTTTCTAAACTCAATGATGTACTCTTGCAAATTTTAACCTTTCTTTTGTCAGATAGAAGTGCCAACGAATATAGTGGTCCTCTTCATACCCAAAAGAGTAAACCAAGGATTTAATGACAATTTTAAACATCTCCCACTTAGTTATCATTGGATCACACTCTAGTCTAAGTCCCTTTGTATACATTTCCCACCAAGTTTAGGCATGAACCTCTATCTTCAAATGGACAAATAGATATTTTGCTCTTCTTTTACATTATGCATACTGAAGTAGACTTCTAACTATTGAAACCATTGGTTCAAGTTCATAGTTTCAATCTCACCTTGATAAGGTTTGATGTTCACATTTGCTTCCACTTTGAACAAAAATTTCTAGAATGTGATGTTGGAACTTGGCCTCTCTTTCTCCAACTCTTTCTCTAGCTCTTATTTTATTTAGATTTTCCATTAGAGCTAAAGTATGTCTGAGTTAGTGTTGCTAACCCCCCCTAATAGCTTGAAATTGTTATTTAGAGTTGACATCCATATTGAAGGAGACATCAAAGACTTGTGATTCCACTCTTTCAAATCTCCCTTCTCAGTCATCCTTTAAGATGCTATTGTACTCATCCACCATGGCTATGTAGTTTTAAACTTCTTTCTTTACATTGATTTTTGGATCCCTACATTATTCCATAGAACACAAAAGAAAATGGATTTGGCACCAATATGATCTATAAGATTTCAAGGATATTCCACCAGACATATTGTCACAACAAATATTAAATGCCTTACAAAGTAATGTGACATTATTCTCTACTGTGCATTTTCCCTTGGGATTGAAAAGTATTATGACATGCATATCACTAAAAATATTGAAATGAACTGAGAACATAAAAGAGAAGCTACAATAGTAAAATGAGCACACCATCAACACAATGAAGACACAATATGCCATGGGAAACCCAACAAAAATATGAGGATTGTGCCTTGCTCTTTTCTTCTCATATATGTTACATAATCTAAGATATAAAGAAAGATGGTCTGACTATGGATTTACAATAGACATTGTGCCATGGATAGTTGCTACAAGGTTTTCTTCATCACATGTCCTACGCAAATATCCCACTCCTTTTTTTGCTAAGCTATGGAACAATAAATCATTATAATAGGAATGGAACCCCTAATTTTTCTCATGGCTTAATGTTTAAAATGTCCTAGGAGTCATCTAGGGCCAGGGTTAGTGTTTTTACATGGCCTTATACCTAATTAAGTTTAGGGTTTTGGATTCTCTAGAATCTTCTTGAAAAACCAAAAATGATTAGCTCCACATGTGTGAGTAATGAGCACTGATATGACATCCACTTGGTATTGCAATGACCAAAACATAGGTCAACTTGTGCGAGACATACCTTCCTCATATGGACTATGATTGAGTCACCCTTTGCACTGTTGGAAATCATTCAAGTAGAAAAATGTTAGGTTGTTGCATTTTTTTTTCACAAAACTTTGCCCCCCAAAATGGTCATTTAATGCCCAAAACAAGTTCCAGGAGTTTTAGGCCCCAAATCATTAAAATAAGATAAGTCCTTAAGGTGGGCCTAACAAGGCTATCACTATGATTTTCCACTTCAACAAGTATAAATTATATATTAATCCACTTTAGATACTTGTCTCATCCCCGTGCAATCTAGGAAAAGCATAGACACTAGTCCACTTCAAATTCTAACATATAAACACCTATTGGTGTAAAAATACAAGTATTACTGCGAGAGATATGCTATTTCATTTTATAATTTAAAAAATGCTATAAACATAAAATATCGCAAGGTTTTATGCCTGAGATATCTAGTTGATAATTTCTATTTTTTATTCTCTTTCGCCTTCCTCATTTATTTGAATGCATGTTATCTAAAAAATTCTACATGATATGATAAAAATAATAGTTCAATATTTCTAAATGGAGAAACTTTGTAATGACATAGTAGTGTGTGTGGCTTGCTATTGAAAAATCCTAGGCTCTATTAAACGTCGAGAGGGATCAAATCTCCTGAAGTGCAAACCTCTCCTCGAACGGTATACCAGGTAGAAGTTTGTATTTGGTAAGTGTTAGCTTAGGGAGGATATTTGATGGTCAGTTAGGGATGGATGTTTGATGGATAAATTAACCATCACATTTCTTTGTTAAAATAATTAAATTTTTTCTATAAAATAATTAAAAATTTATAAAATATTTTAAACTTTTATTTCTTTTAAAATAATTAAAACTTTGTATAAAATAATTTAAACCCTCATTTTCTTTGTTAAAATAATTAAAACTTTCTATAAAATAATAATTATTTTTTAAATAATTTAAATCCTCGTATGTGACAGACAACCTTAAGCTTAACGTACTGTTTTCAATGTGAAAATAATATTTGTTCAAGATTAAAGGAAAAATTAAAAGCATATTAAATTATTAAACTAATTTATAAACTGATCTAAAATAAATCATTTTAAATTGACATTGAATCCATGAATAAAACAAAAGGTACAGGGTTGTCCGCAACTAAAATATTTTGAAATTGGCGAGAAGCTCTTTCATGGCAACCCTCTTCTTCTTTAACTCTGACCGCGTCAACAAAGAAATGTTGTTGGAAATTCCATTATTTTAATTTCGACCAAATCCCTCGCTACGTCAGTGTGTTGGGCAGGTAAATTTTCCTTTTTTCCAAGTAATATAGAGCGCATACGGCCAACCCCAAACAACACACATTATTTCACGATGGCACCATCTGTAACATCTGCTACATTTTTTGCATTTGCTTTCATGTTTCTCTGCATCGCCGGGGTTCGATCTCAAAAAGTTGGTAATTCATCTAAGAGGGCGCAGCTCGTGGAGGGGATGAGCTGCGTGGAGGAGCTGGGGGGAGGATGTAGGAGGGGAGGATGCAGGAGGGGAGGGGAGTGTAGCTCGCGGAGGGGAGGGGAGGGGAGGGTCTGCGTGGAGGAGGAGAGGGGAGAAGCTATGAGGAGGGGAGGTTTGCGAAGGGAGGTGCGTGGAGGGGAGGAGCTGAGAGGTCGCGGAGGCGCTGGAAGGGAGGTCTGCAACGCAGAGGCGCATGCTAGTTTTTTGTGCTAGCATTTGTCCCTAGACTACAAGGGAACAAGCTAGTACAATCTCAAAAATAATGTAATCAAATAGGGTTTGTCTTTATGAATTTTTGGTTTGAGTGTTTCATATTCAAAGAAGTAATCATTCATTCAAACAAAAACAAACTAATACAAAAACTAAATCATGTAACATATGAAAGAATTGAGATATTTAAGAATTAAAAGATTAAACATAAGCCAACACATTCATAAATACATTACTGGTTCATCCACGACACATGAACACTCCATGAATAAAAACTTTAAGCAAGGAATGAAGTCACTAATTGAGTGATCAAACTGATCAGAAACAAAAACAGTAAACAAGATAAAGTGGCTTATAAGTATATATTTCAATCTCAATCTTCAAAACTTACATAAGAGTTGTATGTATCAGTCTGAAAAATGTATCCAAAGCTTTCACTGTATATCTTCCTTGACACAAAAATCGAACCATTTCTCCCCAAAGTTTCTTCCTTTTATCCTTTTTACAAAATATGAGTTTCATAACTAACTTTAGATCTATCTTCGAAATAGTTACAACTTAGATTTCGAATCTTTAAAACAACATCATTAACAACTATTTTTATGATAACAAAAATAGAATACTCTGACAGCTGGAGATGAGGTGGATCATAACTGCTTGGCTACCTCGGCTAGCATGGTTATGCCTTCCAAGGCATGTGACTTCTTCTTATCTCGATTTTGTTGACTCTAAAATCCTCGAACCTTGTTGAGTAGTCCATTGTTCTGCTTCTTTAAGTCCTCAATTTGCTTTGCCATATCTTCAACTTGCACTTCTACCTGTCCTTTTCTCCTTAAGGCTTCTTTAGCAACCACAATCAGTTCTTGGTAATGAGCATTAATGTCATCTAAGTCCTCCCTTAGCCTTTTGTTGGTAGTTCTAAGTCTTTCATTAGACTCACTCAAAAATGTCTCCTGTGATTTATATTGCTGAATAGATTTCTTTAGGTTTTCAACCTCTGTGTCTATTCGAACATCTGGATGTATACTTGAACGTTCTTTTGCCCCAAATGGAATATTTAATTTTATGAAAAGTGACTCTTCTTCCTGCTTATTTCTGGCAAGTGCACCTGATAGAGGAAATGCTGAAGTAGAAGGTTGTTCAACATTTAGGATAGTTTCTTGTTCTACTACCATTTCATGTTTTGCAATTTTTTCACATTCTTTGACCAGTTCAGTTATCATGTCAGTCTCCTTCTCTGTATCCATTTGAATCTCTTTTGAACTAAACTCAGCATTCTCAGCATTACTATTTTCATCTTCTCCTCCTGAAGAATCTTCAATAATGGTGACATTTTCTTCCTTTAGCTTAGGATCTATTAGCCTCCTCATATTTAATCTGAGTTTATTGGTGGATCTTGTTTTAGGTCGCCATTTAGTCTCTCTCAGTTTTGTCAAAGCTTTGACATCAACATTAAAATCTGGAGTATGGAACACTCTCTCTTCAATACTTACGACAGGAAGACTTAGGGCTGTAGCTTCTACCTCCAAAACGCCACTGTGCATACCCTCTTTCAAACTAGCAGCCTCTTCTTTATCTATAAGAGCAATATTATTCCCTGTATTAATCTCTGAAACATGTTCAGGATGTCCTTCAAGCATGCTTTCCTTTTGCATTACATCTTTAGGGTTCTGAGATTGTTTTTGTACATCAATACTTTGCAAATCCTCCTATACATCAGCATTCTCTGCATTCCTTTTAAATTTCTTCATGAAGCTGGTTTGTTTGCTTGGTGTACGCTTGTTCTCTTGCTCATCTTGCTTGATTATAAATCCTGACCAGAACAAGAAGTGGTCCCAATTCCGACCTTCCTTTTGCAAAACTGAACAAATTATCAATTTAACAAGTCCATGATGAAATAAAGACTGGTTTGAGCTGTCAGCCTGACCTTTAACTCTACTAGACATTTTCTGAAGGCGCTTTAACAAGAAGAAAGGTAAACTCATATTTGATTGTTGAATTAAGTGCATCAGAATTCTAATATGATACTTGAAAACTGAAGCAAAACGACCCTCACAGGTGATGTAACTTTGGATTATCCCTATTACTTCTTTCCACTCAGGTTTGATTTTTTTTCAGATGCACACCCTTGCTCCAGTCTAACTCTCCAACTCCTGATATTATGAACATACTAGGGTCAAAGTCGAAAGCAGATTTTTTGAACCAGGATTCACCCTCTGATGGCACATCGATTGCTTCAGCAACTAGGGCTTCTGTCAATTTGAATTTCAAGGTAGCAAAGGTCACATTACTATTAACAAGGTGTTGGGCGAAAGTATGGGTTACCTTGACATTGAACCCTGTAATCTTTTTGAAAAACACAAACCATTCCACCGACTTGAAAATCGCAGCACACTCAGGAAATTTCGCTGCCCAGGTGATGTCGATTGGTTCAAACCGACTCAGCTCGCCACTCCTGCCACTCTTTGCCATATTTTCAATGTACTCTGCAACTTCGTTACCCTATTCTTCTGCAACTGATTTAAAGCAAAGATTCTGCAAAATCTTCGTGTCTTCAGCTACGAACTGGAAAATCCCCAAATCAGAGATCGTGGCATCTCAATACCCTGAAATTTTGGGATGGTAATCACCATATGTTTATACAAGTGTCATAATGAGGCGAACAGGTGTCTAGAAGCTCCTCTTCCATCATCAAATGTATTGACTATGTCCTGCCATCACATATCCACTAGTTTTCATAATTTTGGGATTCCTGCAGCGCGCTAGAGTATTGAATTTGGGCCTTGCGCTGTGGGAATCACTCAATGTGCAATTTTGACATATAAACTCAAAAGTATAGGTAGACTTTGGATAAAATTTTAGAAAATACTTAGGTAAGTTTTAAAAGATTTTGAAATAAAATATAACATAAATAAGCCACTATGAGTAAAGCAATCAAAACCGTAACTATAAAATAGATATTAGAAAACAATGAAAATGATTTGAAATTCAAAATGAAATAAAATGAAAAGAGAAAATAAAGCAGAGACATTAAAGAAAACACACAAAAAAGACTAAGGACATTTTTAGTGTTAACATCTAGCTCCGACTGGGGGATGAAAGCCTCCTTGTGAGGTTTCAAGAACTTGTAGACCAGTGCCTTCTGCCATCTAAAACTGAAACTGATGCTTTATTCTGTAAACTTCCATTGGGTATGGAGTCTTATTTCTCACCGGTATGTACAATGAGTGTGAATTCCTTCACCTTCAAGAACTGTAAAAGTGTTTGAGGAACCGTCCATTAACTGGATTAGACAATTCCTCACCTTCCAAAGTTTGCAATATGAAAGTATTATTTTCTAAAAATTTTGAAATCATGAAGGGACCTAGCCACAGATTGTCAAACTTACCATTCTGACCCTTCTGGTCTCTCCTCCCATCCCACCTGAGTACCATATCTCCAAGAGAGAAAGTGTCTTCCTTTATTTTTTTATCAAACCTTGCTTTGATCTTACTTCTGTATGCTTTAGCCCTTTCTGCTAGAGCTTCTCGTTCTTGTTGCAATTCAACCAATGAGAAAATTCTTCTTTGAAGATCATTAGGTTCTTCTTGACTATCTTGGAAAAATTTCATTACTGGAATGCCTAGCTGAATAGGAAAAACTGCATCTATACCATACACCAATTGAAAAGGAGACAAACGTATTGCTTTCTTGGTAGTTATCCTATCTTCCCACAATGCATACTTTAGCATTGAATCCCAAGATCTCTTATTTTGATTTAACAACTTTTTGATACTTTGAATAATGTTTTTGTTTGATGACTCTGCTAATCCATTACCCTGAGGGTAATAGGGTGTAGAATGCCTCAGATCAATTCCATTCTCCTCACAAAAACTTACCATAGCTTTTGACTTGAAAGCTGGTGCATTATCAGTCAACAACTTTTGTGGACAACCAAATCTACTCAAAATATTCTCTTGTATAAAATTCATGATCACTTTATCAGTTGCATTATGTGTTGGAATTGCCTCCACCCATTTAGTGAAGAAATCAATAGCTGTAAGTATCCACCTGTGTTGTCCACTAGATGCAGGGTTAATCTCTCCTATAAAGTATAATCCCCACTATTGAAAAGGGGCATTCACTGCAATAGGCTTTAATGGTAGGGATATAAGTTTCCGCCTTCCAGCAAACTTTTGACATTGAACACATGCTCTCACCTGCTGATACACATCTGAAAATAAAGAAGGCCAGTAATACCCCGACCTGAGAATTTTATAAGCTGTAGACTTCCAATACTTGTGACCCCCACAAGCACCCTCATGCATTTCTGAAATGACCTCTTCTACCTGTGACTTTTCCAAACACCTGAGTAACATTCCACCTAGATCTTTCCAGTACAACTATTGATTTACCAAACAATATTTTGTGGCCTTCAAATTTAATGACCTTGATGCATTTTTATCGAAATGATCCGGGCATTTCAAATGCAATAAAAAATGAACTATATCGGCATACCATTCTGATTCTGCATATTTCTCCAAGGCCTATTCTTCATTTTGCTTTATTTGCAATTGTTCTTGAGTTGGCTGATTGGCCACCAAATGGATATCTAAAGCCTTACAATTTGAATAAGCTAACAATCTTTCTAAACCCTGTCCCTTCACTAATTTTGTATGACTGATTTCTACCTCATATTCCATAATTTTTGCAATCCACCTACCCCTTTTACCTTCACTGTCTGGCTGAGTTAAAATCTCTTTAATAGCAGCATTAGGTACATAGGAAATTATCTTCGAGTGCAGATTATAGATTCTGAAAAACTTCAAGGCTTTAACAAGTGCATATGCATGTTTCTCAAGTGTAATGTACTTTAATTCTGAGTCTCTGAGAGTTTTACTGAAGAA
The DNA here is from genome assembly GCA_027924585.1 of Larix kaempferi. NCBI lineage: Eukaryota > Viridiplantae > Streptophyta > Pinopsida > Pinales > Pinaceae > Larix > Larix kaempferi. The sequence continues at coordinate 9,617,498 of BSBM01000950.1, forward strand.
AGCTATAGGCTGCTCTAAGCCATATGCATTTTTTTTGTAGTAGAATAGCAGCTATAGTGTCTTGGGATGCAAAAGAAAAAGTGAGAAAATCTTTTGAAAAGTCTGTACTTACCAAGATTGGGGCTTCTGTCAAAGCTTGTTTAATCTTCTCAAATGAAGCTCTAGCTTCTGCTGTCCATTTCACCTCCTGATCCTTCCTCAACATAGATGTGATATGTTTGATAGTTTCAACAAAATTCGGGATGAACCATCTCAGAAATTTGATTTTCCCAATAAATGATTGAACATCTTTCTTGCTTCTGGGGATTGTAATTTTCAGAATTGCTTTAACTTTTTCTAGGTCTATTCTAATACCATCTGCTGAAACAAGATGCCCCAAAAGTTTTCCTTCCTGTACAGCAAAATGTGACTTTTTAGGGTTCAAAGACAACCCCAATTTCCTACACTTCATAAATGTTTGTCTAAGATGCTGCAAGTGTTCATCATCAGACTTTGAAAACACAGTAATATCAACGAGGTAAATGACTACAAATTTATCTCTTTCTCCAATAAAGGCTATATCCATAGCTCTTTGAAATGTTGTTCCAACATTCATCAATCCGGATGGCATCTTATCGTACATGAATGTACCCCATGGAGTTGTAAAAGCAGTCTCTTCCCTGTCATCAGGATGCACAACAATTTGATTATACCCCAAAAATCCATCAACTATTGAAATTCTCTGAGCACCCACTACTTTCTGCAAAATTTGTTCAATTTTAGGCAATGGATAATTATCCTTCAATGAAGATCTATTAAGATTCTGAAAGTCTACACATAATCTAATCTCTCCATTCTTCTTTCGTACTGGAACCAAGTTTGAAACCCATGATGAATACCTGAGAGGAACAATTATCTTTGCATCTAATAACTTCTTGACTTCCTTTTCTATGACTGGTAGCAAGGTTGGATTAATTCTCCTTAACTTTTGTCTAAAAGGTTTCACATCTGGCTTTAAAGACACCTTATAGTGAATAATACTAGTGTCATAGGTTCTTAGATCTTCATAGTACCAAGCAAAAATGTCAACAAACTCCCTCAACAATTTAATGTACCTGTTTCTTTGATCAACTGAAATAGATTTAGAAATATTCACCATCTTTGGCTGCTCTTCTGTACCAATGTTACAGCTCATTATATTTTCCTCTGAAGATTGCATGGATGGTTTTAGCAAGGTGTCATCTTTGGAAAATATTCTCTCAAGGGGAACCAAACCTTTAGGAATAAAATTTCCTTTCAACTAAATAATTTTACGGTCAACAATTATATTTTATGTGTATGCAGCAGTGTCATCAACCTCCTCATCCTGATCTTGATCAATAAGAGAATTTGAAAACTCTCCAGCTAACTCCAAGATTTTTTTGATTTCCACATCATCCTCAAAAAATCTCCATTGTTTTATATTGTTTGGCACTGAGGGTCCATATTTAACCTCAATTGGATATTTCAGCTGAGTATGTTTTGAAATTTTGAAATGAGTGGCTGCCAAAGCCAATGAATCAACAGTCCAATTCTGATCTGTAGGAATAAAAGAAATATTGAATGCTATGAAAAAGTTATCAATCATATCCCAAATCTCGTTTCTATATACGTTCAACAAATCCTGCTTTACTTGATATTTTCCCTTCACCTATTGGACAACTAGTTCGGAGTCGCCATAAACAGAAAGTTGTTGAATTCCCAAATCCTTTGCAGCCCTTAAACCAAGTATTAATGCCTCATATTCTGTTGTGTTGTTGGTAGTGACAAATTCCAATTTATACATCAAGCAAATTACCTCTCCACTAAGAGAAATCAAAACAATACTAGCACCTGCTCCTTCTTTGGATGAAGAGCCATCAAAATAAATCTGCCACAACTCATCTTTTGTTCAATGCTTGGCTTGACTGATGTTTCTTTTTCTACCTGTAGTATGCTAGCTGGGTTCTCATCACTGAAATGAAGCATACAAGATCCCAATTCCTCATCTACTGAATAAAGGGGATGATTGATTGGATTCTTATCATCTGTGACTATGAAAGCATATTGTAATTCCCTATACAATCTTCTGTTCTCTCCACCAAACACTGGAATGATTGCATATGCCAAGTCCATCTACAATGTACCACCTATTTTCTTTTCCCAGGACCTTGAGAGTAGCATGCCAAAATTAGGAGAGATGTCAGCAACTACCACATCCATTATTACACTCTTCATTGGTAATTGAGAAAGATTAACCACAAGATCCTTAATCACTCCTAGACATTTCACAACTCTGGAATCAAATGCAAATAAATCATGGTATGGCTTTGTGACACTCAAACTAAGGGCCTCCATGACTACATTAGGCATCAAGTTATGTGAGGCTCTAGAATCTAGAAGGCAGTTGTGAATCATTTGATCATGAACAGTTAAGGTTATACAAAAAGGTGGGGGGAAAGTCGAACCATTTTTAGGATTTTCAGACGAGGCAGAACCAAGGATTATTGTAGGATGTTCTTCCTGTGAATTTACAGTATCTAAAGGATAAGAATTAGCTTGAACATTCAATAGCTTACATGTAGAATCTCTAAAACAAGGAGTCTTCATTAACTCAGTCAATGGCACTGGAACCTTGATTTTACATAATTCATTCTCAAAGTTAAAAGTTTGTGCATTTTTACTAGTTTCTTCAATCTCTGCTGCTTTGACTTGATCCCCTTGGTTCTGTCTCTTTTCTTGTGTTTGATTAGGAAACTATTTAGCAGGTGGAACTATCTTCTTCTTTGGAATCTGGACAAATTGTTTTGGACCTGATCTTAAATTATAAGACTTTTTAGGTTCAGTCTGACACATACTAGCCGAAACCTGAGGGTCATGATCACTTCCTTCTTGATAATCGTATGAATCATAATACTCAAAATTCTGATAGCTACACTCAGTTGTAAAACCTTCAGATGACAACTCCCCAAAATAATTTAAATTCTAATTTGAATCATCCTCATACTGCACATCTTCCACCTGTTCAACTTCTTCTATAAAAATATTTTGGAATGGGGGAGGAACTGATCTCTGGTCTTCATTTTCTCTTCTCTCCCTCTGAATATCATTGTTTCTTCTTTCCCGAGGGATGAATCTTGGTACAAAAGGATGCCTAAACTAATTAGGATTTCTTTCCCCTTCCTGAGTAGGCTTATTCGATTTTTTTTCCAATTCCAATTTGCTCACTTTTGCAGTCAAAGTTTTAATTAACTTATTCATCTCCTCTATTTTACTTTCCTCTTTATTTGAAGTGGAAGTTGAAGGCAACATCTGATTTTTACCCTTCCGATCATGATCTTGATAGTTTGACTGATCTTTAAGCCTATTTGAAGCTAGAATATTTGATTCAACCTCTAGGGCAGCTTCTTGCATATTCAATAAAGTCATTGATCTTCTTTCTCTTAAATGCGATAAAAACTCATGGTCAAAGGCATTGGCATAGGTTAGATTAGCTGAGGTTATAGAAGGCTTGATTTCAGCTGGGATTCTTCCATACATCTTATTAAAACGTTTGGAGAAGTATGCCACAGTCTCATCTTTTTTCCTCTTCAATGCTGCAAACTCAGTAATGTAATAAGTATGATCCTTAGTATCTCCCCATTGTCTCATAAACGTTTCTTGGAGTTCCTCAATCAAACTTATCGAGTTAGTTGGCAATTCTCGGAACCATTTTCTTACTTCCCCATCTAAACTTTGCACGGACATTCTCATCCACACATCTTTAGCTTCAATATTTTGGTTGTCTGCATAACTCAGAAAAGCATTCCAATGTTCTTCAACAGTGATTTCTCCCTGACCATTAAACCTAGGTTAGTATTTCTGATAGTCTCCTCCAAGTAAGGCATTTAGAGGCTGCGGTAAAACTAGGGGAGCATACCTAGCAGCACCATTCTATCCATCATATCAAGCTGTTGTCCAACCATTTTGGAAGTAGTTTGATTTAATGAGGACAACGGTTTATTAATAGTTTTACTTGAACTTAGTTGATGGGTAAGAATATAAGGTTTAAATTGCAGCAAGGGGAGTAGTTCAACTTTAACCTTTCTAGGAGACAATGGATTAGTGAAAACCTGAATATCAACCTCCTCTAACTTGGGCTCTAAATACAGAAATGGAGATATTGTCTGTGATTGATCAGAAATAAGGAAAGATGGGGAAGACTGAGACCTTCGAATTTGTCTAGCTTGTTTCAGAATCTGTTATGGGTTTAAAACTCCTGGATGTAAAGGTGAAGTAGGTTTCCCTCTTGTTCCAAACCTGCTGGAAGCCACTGTGAACCACTTTTTTTGGTGAATAGGTAGATGGAAATATAACTTATGATCTTGTTCACCTCAAAACTAGAACAATATAGACACCCCAGGGAAAATATTACTTCACTTTCGTCCCCGGCAACGGCGCCAAAGATTTTTGTGCTAGAAATTGTCCCTAGACTACAGAGGGAACAAGCTAGTACAATCTAAAAAATAATGTAATCAAATAGGGTTTGTCTTTGTGAATTTTTGGTTTGAGGGTTTCATATTCAAAGAAGTAATCATTCATTCAAACAAAAACAAACTAATACAGAAACTAAATCATGTAACATATGAATGAATTGAGATATTTAATAATTAAAAGATTAAACATAAGCCAATACATTCATAAATACATTACTGGTTCATCCACAACACATGAACACTCCATGAATAAAAACTTTAAGCAAGGAATGAAGTCACTAATTGAGTGATCAAACTGATCAGAAACAAAAACAGTAAACAAGATAAAGTGGCTTATAAGTATATATTTCAATCTCAATCTTCAAAACTTACATAAGAGTTGTATGTATTAGTCTGAAAATATATCCAAAGCTTTCACTGTATATCTTCCTTGACACAAAAATCAAACCATTTCTCCCCAAAGTTTCTTCCTTTTATCCTTTTTACAAAATATGAGTTTCATAACTAACTTTAGATCTATCTTCGAAGTAGTTACAACTTAGCTTTCGAATCTTTAAAACAACATCATTAACAACTATTTTTATGATAGCAAAAATAGAATACTCTGACAACTGGAGATGAGGTGGCTCATAACTACTTGGCTGCCTCAGCTAGCATGGCTATGCCTTCCAAGGCACGTGACTTCTTCTTATCTTGAGTTTGTTGACTCTCCAATCCTCGAACCTTGTTGAGTAGTCCATTGTTCTGCTTCTTTAAGTCCTCAATTTGCTTTGCCATATCTTCAACCTACACTTCTACCTGTCCTTTTCTCCTTAAGGCTTCTTTAGCAACCACAATCAGTTCTTGTTAATGAACATTAATTTCATCTAAGTCCTCCCTTAGCCTTTTGTTGGTAGTTCTAAGTCTTTCATTAGACTCACTCAAAAATGTCTCCTGTGATTTATATTGCTGAATAGATTTATTTAGGTTTTCAACCTCTGTGTCTATTCGAACATCTGGATGTATGCTTGAACGTTCTTCTGCCCCAAATGGAATATCTAATTTTATGAAAAGTGACTCTTCTTCCTGCTTATTTCTGGCAAGTGCACCTGATAGAGGAAATGCTGAAGTAGAAGGTTGTTCAACATTTAGGATAGTTTCTTGTTCTACTACCATTTCATGTTTTGCAATTTTTTCACATTCTTTGACCAGTTCAGTTATCATGTCAGTCTCCTTCTCTGTATCCATTTGAATCTCTTTTGAACTAAACTTAGCATTACTATTTTCATCTTCTCCTCCTGAAGAATCTTCAATAATGGTGACCTTTTCTTCCTTTAGCTTGGGATCTATTAGCCTCCTCATATTTAATCTGAGTTTATTGGTGGATATTGTTTTAGGTCGCCATTTAGTCTCTCTCAGTTTTGTCAAAGCTTTGACATCAACATTAAAATTTGGAGTATGGAACACTCTCTCTTCAATACTTATGACAGGAAGACTTAGGGCTGTAGCTTCTACCTCCAAAACGCCACTGTGCATACCCTCTTTCGAACTAACAGCCTCTTCTCTATCTATAAGAGCAATATTATTCCCTGTATTAATCTCTGAAACATGTTCAGGTTGTCCTTCAAGCATGCTTTCCTTTTGCATTACATCTTTAGGGTTCTGAGATTGTTTTTGTACATCAATACTCTGCAAATCCTCCTATACATCAGCACTCTCTGGATCCCTTTTAAATTTCTTCATGAAGCTGGTTTGTTTGCTTGGTGTACGCTTGTTCTCTTGCTCATCCTGCTTAATTATAAATCCTGACCTGAACAAGAAGTGGTCCCAATTCCAACCTTCCTTCTGCAAAATTGAACAAATTATCAACTTAACGAGTCCATGATGAAATAAAGACTGGTTTGAGCTTTCAGCCTGACCTCTAACTCTGCTAGACATTTTATGAAGGCTCTTTAACAAGAAGAAAGGTAAACTCATCTCTGATTGCTGAGTTAAGTGCATCAGAATCCTAATATGATACTTGAAAATTGAAGCAAAAAGACCCTCACAGGTGATGTAACTTTGGATTATCCCTATTACTTCTTTCCACTCAGGTTTGAAATTTTTCAGATGCACACCCTTGCTCCAGTCTAACTCTCCAACTCCTGATATTAGGAACATACTAGGGTCAAAGTCGAAAGCAGATTTTTTGAACCAGGATTCGCCCTCTGATGGCACACTGATTGCTTCAGCAACTAGGGCTTCTGTCAATTTGAATTTCAAGGTAGAAAAGGTCACATTACTATTAACAAGGTGTTGGGCGAAAGCATGGGTTACCTTGACATTGAACCCTGTAATCTTTTCGAAAAACACAAACCATTCCACCGACATGAAAATCGCAGCACACTCAGGAAATTCCGCTGCCCAGGTGATGTCGGTTGGTTTAAACCGACTCAGCTCGCCACTCCTGCCACTCTTGCCCATATTTTCAATGTACTCTGCAACTTCGTTACCCTATTCTTCTGCAACTGATTTAAAGGAAAGATTATGCAAAATCTTCGTGTCTCAGCTACGAAATGGAAAATCCCCAAATCGGAGATCGTGGCATCTCAATACCCTGAAATTTTGGGCCATGACTATGTCCTGCCATCGCAGATCCACTAGTTTTCATAATTTTGGGATTCCTGCAACGCACTAGAGTATTGAATTTGGGCCTTGCACCGCGGGAATCACTCAATGTGCAATTTTGACATATAAACTCAAATGTATAGGTTAAACTTTGGATAAAATTTTAGAAAATACTTAGGTAAGTATTTTAAAAGATTTTGAAATAAAATATAACATAAATAAGCCACTACGAGTAAAGCAATCAAAACCATAACTATAAAATAGATATTAGAAAACAATGAAAATGATTTGAAATTCAAAATGAAATAAAATGAAAAGAGAAAATAAAGTAGAGACATTAAAGAAAACACACAAAAAAGACTAAGGACAATTTTAGTGTTAACACTAGTTATTAAAATGAAAATTATTAAAACAAAATGCTCTGATTCCCTCTCTTTGTTGGTTCCCTTCTATATGCGGCAACCGTTTGTTTTTGTTGGTTTCCTCTCTTTGCTTTCGACATAATATGTTTTATTTATTATTATTATTTTGTGTTAAAGACAAACGGTATTTATGGCCGACAATATTGACAAACACTCGACTTATAAGATTTCCTTTATACAAATGTTATTTATGGCCGACAATATCGACAAACACTCGACTAACAAGATCTCCCTCACACTGGGCTATAGAGCACCTCTCCGCGGAATAATATTTCGAATGGTGAAATTATTTTATTTTAAGTTTAGAAGTTTGACATCGTGGTTGGGGAAGAAATCTCAAGTATATTGATAAGCATGCACACATTTGTGACATATAAGTTATCATTTCATTCTCCACATCTAATGAGAATAATAATCACATACCAACAATTATATGTTGACATAGCAATGAAGGCACCATTTATTGTTCTAATATTGCATTAACAAATATGAAAATGTAGATGTTTTTCTCATTTATGATAATTAAAGGAAGGTCTTGAATGAAAAACATGAGATTCCTATAACAATAATACACATCTTGCATATGATTAGGGCACATTAGACTCACATTTTGCAAATGACTAGGGCGAAAAAGCACTTTCACGAAAAAGATGTTAATCAATGAGTTGTATACAAGATGCCACCAACTACTATGTGATTTAACCATGACAAATGATGCGACAACATTGAGAAGATGGTCACTACTTTGGGACTAAAACATTGAAAATACCAAATTGAATGCAATTTCTTGAATAAGGAAAACAAGTAACTTGTTCTGACATATAACTTGTGATCTATTGATGTTCACTGACCACAAATTAAATGGTTATGAAACTGATTTATAAGATATTCCTTATTCTAAAATTTTTATCATTAACATTATGAATAATTTCACACATATAATTAACAATAATAAAAGTTAACTGATTTATAAGAAAGAAAGTGATTGTAAAACTGATTTAGAAGATATTCCTTGTTCTAAAATTTTGATCATTAACATTATGAATAATTTCACATACATAATTAACAATAGTAAAAGTTAACTGATTTATAAGACATTCCTTGCTTTTAAAATTTTTATTATTATACTTTTATTTTATATAAAATTAAAGTTATAAAAAATGTTGAAGTTATAACAAAAAATAATATTGAATTTTACATCATATACTTTAATACACATTATTTAAATATTAATATTATATCCAAAATTTATATACCAACTCTCTTTACTTATAATCTCCTTATAATATTATATTATTGCATTGAAAAACCTAAATATATTCAAATTAATGTTAAAAAGATTGTAACATCCATTCCATCTTACTTATAATCTCCTTATTGCATTGAAAAACCTAAATATATTCAAATTAATGTTAAAAAGATTGTAACATCCATTCCATATCTAATATATATAGACTGAATCTAAAATTCAAATTAATGTTATATAGACTGAATATAAAATATATTCAAATTAATGTTAAAAAGATTGTAACATCTATTCCATATCCAATATATAGACTCAATATAAAATATTATGTAAACTAAGATATAATAATAATAAATAATCTAAACTAAATAATATTAATTCATATATATATATATATAACTAATAACTAACACTACAATTTCATTCACAAATTTTATTTTTACATATAACTAAAATATTATATTAATAATAAAATAATTTAAACTAAATAATATTCATCCATATATATAAAACTAACACACACTACAATTTCATTCACAAATATGTACATAGATAAACTAACACTATAAAAACTAAATCATATAATTACACAAATAAGTATATACATAAAACTAACACTGTAAAAACTAAAGCATATCAATTATGTTAAAAAATTGTAGGCAATTCTTTTGGGCACCATTTTTATGTTTTTTTTTTTTCAATTCATACTATCATACTATATCAAGCATATATAGAGAGCACTAAGAGCGTATACTCATCTTAACTTTTCTCAAAAGGATCGAAAGATTTACATCTCAATTGTTTTTAAAATCTCTTTTAATACTTGATAATCCTGATCTACACTGATATATTAACTATCCTTTCAAAATTATATATTTATTATCATTTCTTATCCTGATAATAACCCACCAGAGTCACATATTATATACTAGCTCTCCTTGTAAGAGGAGGGGCATGTGTTGATATCATCCCTGACCAGAGGAATCTTGTGCAACTACTCTTTAGCTGATGAGGTCAAAGTGCTTCGGTGCTTCAATCATATGAAAAGGTCTGATGAAACTTAAAAATGTCTCTTTTAATGGAAGCTCCTTCCTGCTTTAAAAAGCAGGATGACTAAGAAAATGAACATGGTTGATTCTTATCTAATCTGTACTCAATGGTCTGCCATGATCCAAATACATTTTTGCAATTGTTGCATGTAAAGCCGCTCCGAGAGGAAGCACCTCTTCGTCTAGGAAAAAATGAGGAGAATGAAGTGAATGGATTGAGCCAATGCTCTCATTTCTCACCCCAATTGAAAGAAAGGCACCTGGTATTATCTGTGTATAAAACGCAAAATCCTCTGCTGCCATTGCTGGATCAGTATACTTGACATTATGTGCCCCTAGCAAAATTTCTCCAACCTTTTTAACATGATTATGCAACTTTTGGTCATTGACAGTGGGAGGATATTCAGGGCGTTCATCTTCTTTAAAATCAATAAAACCTGTACACCCATTTACAGCAGCCTGCATCTCTATAATCTTCACCAAAACAATTGCATCGGTATTTATTCTTATCCATCAAATGGTTTACTATAAAATACAGCATTTAGTAGGCATATAAGATCAATGTTAGCCTTTTCGTGCAAATAAGGAAACTTACCTCTTTGACTCTTCTCTTTAGCTTGGCAAGTCCTTCAGATGTAAGGCTCCGTAACGTGCCTCCAAATCTAACTTTGTTTGGAATAATATTGAATCCTTTACCACCATCCATGAATGTCACTGTCACTACCTTCATGGAAAATAAAATAATTCAGGCATTAGCAGTATACCTTTCATTACTCGCTAAAATTTCAATTTAGTGTGTTGTACACACAACAGATCAGTATTTCAGGAGATTGAGCAGCACATACCACAAGTCAAATTCTCTCAAAATCAAATCCAGTTAGAATACCTCCATTTACTTCAAATCCTATCATAGACCACTCTAAAAGAACATTGATAACATTAAATATCCAGTTGGACAACTGAAAACACTTCCGTTGTGAAGTGACAAAATGAATTTTCAGATCTAAAGGCTTATCTTCGCTATGAAGTGGATAGTAACCAGCCTTTCCATTTCATGGCTTCAAAATAAACAATTAAAAAAAATGTATTAAAAATATCTTAATTTACAAGTGATAATTGGTAGCTAAGGCATGGATAAACAGCAGTTTGTAGCACTTACTTGTGGTCTATCCATATTCATTAGCCACAAATTAAATAGCTATGTTAGTTTCTATGTTTATATTAGAAAGTGCTATTAAACTGTGAAGAAAAGAAAACAATATAAAAATCACAGTTTGAGTGTTTCTTTTCTCAACTAGTTTATTCAGGTATAAGAAGTTTAAGTGTTAAAGTGTTAGAACTGTTAGCTATGTTAGTTTCTATGTTTGTACTACAGAGCGCTATTAAACTGTGAAGAAAAGAAAACAATATAAAAAGTCACAGTTTGAGTGTTTCTTTTCTCAACTAGTTTATTCAAGTATAAGAAGTTTAAGTGTTAAAACTGTTAGCTATGCTAGTTTCTATGTTTGTACTACAGAGCGCTATTAAACTGTGAAGAAAAGAAAACAATATAAAAAGTCACAGTTTGAGTGTTTCTTTTCTCAACTAGTTTATTCAAGTATAAGAAGTTTAAGTGTTAGAACTGTTTATGTGGTGCATTTTCAAATGTATTTTATCAAAGTGCAGTTTAATCAAACAATTGGGTGATCAAGTTTGTTTTAACACGGAGATATGAATTCAAAACCCTCAAATAGATTTGAAATAGATATGTCTATGAATATTTCTATAATTCTCAATAAATAATTTAAAAAAGATACTGTAAATGAATGATGTCACAATGTTTATTTCATATTTTTAGTGAATAAAAATGAAAGGAATAATAAAAATAATGCATCAGGCATGCCCATGAAGGATCAAGCTTTTTATAAAATTGTTGATGATGAAGTGGAAGAATTCACAATGTTTATTTCATATTTTTAGTGAATAAAGATGAAAGGAATAATAAAAATAATGCATCAGGCATGCCCATGAAGGATCAAGCTTTTTATAAAATTGTTGATGATGAAGTGGAAGAATTGTATGTTTTGGTAACTAAGAATAGAAATAATAATAGTAGTAATCTAGTGCATCAAAGTTATGTACAGCTATTTGATTAAATTGTTGATGGTAAAGTGGAAGAATGGTATGTTTTGGTGACTAAGAATGGAAATAGTAATAATAGTAATCTATGGCATCAAAGGTATGGATATCTGATTTTTCAGTTTTTTCCTTTATTGATAAAAGAAAGAAATATATGAAAAATGTACAGCAGTAAAAGTTGTAAATAACATAAATTGGCCTTTGAAGAGAGAAAAACATGGAGAGCCAATAGAGTTTTGGATTTGATCCATGGTGAGATATTTACAGTGCTATGAAGACAATTTCAAAGGTTTGCGTAAGGTATTTTTTTCTATTAATTAATAATTTTAATGTGATTTATTTTCTAACAAAAAGTTTTATATTTTATGAATTTAAAGTTAAAAGGTGGTAGAAGGTCATGCCCAGGGGTGTTAGAAGATGTTTGTCCACCTACGATATTTTCCATTTCTAAATTTATTTTTGCTTTCTTCGTTTTAAGCTCATTCATGCAATCAATGACCAAGCTGGCTTGATGTCTCAAGGAACATCTTTGCAAGGACCAAATTGTCATGGCGAAGAGTCCCTGCAAGGTGGTATTTGTATTTTAAAATGTTCCCATTACAATGATCTTTGCAAATTTTACATAGTAGCTTAACTGAACCCGAAATATTTTCACATCAAGCCCAACCAAAGTTCCTCTCCCTTTGTTTGCAACTTTGTTGTTTAGACCCTAGGGTTTAAACCTGAAAGGTGGTTGTTTAACTTTAGGCTCTAGGGTTTACTTGCAGGTTGCAATGAAGATTCTTCAAGGCTGTAAATAAAGGCTCCAATGAAGTTTAAGCCCGTTCAAAGAAATAACAAAACAAAACCTAAATAACTGAAAATTTAAAAAAAAAATCCTAAAAGCTTACTAAATAACAAACAACAATAAAAAAATGATGTTACAATAAGGTAGGTTGTAACAGTCACTTGTTGAGTAAAAGCCTATTGTGTTTACCATGGAAAAGAAAAGCCTATTGTGTTTGATACCCAAGTTGTTCAGCATTGTTGGTGGATGGCCTTAGATTGATTAGTTCTTCCCTCGGTAGGCCTGTTGGTCATTGTTGGCCCGTGCCTCTCACTTGGTAGAGGATAAACTATCTGAAACAAACTCAAATTAAACTCCCCAAAACTGGATTTTATAGGCAAACTAGGCCTGCTGCAAGTCAATTCGAAAGTAAACCTCGCTGATCCAATTCAAACTCGCGAGTTTGACTCAGTCAACACGATTTTTGCTCAAAAATTCGGATTGGATCGGATCGTTTGAGGGCCAATCCGATCCAAAATCGTGATTTGCGGATTTCGATCGCGATTCCTGTTACACGTCTGTGTTGGTTGATGGTGGGATCAGTTGAACCTTGAGCAAAGCCACTCGAGAATTTACCTTGGACTGACTACTTCCTTTTTTTCATATGTTCAAACTATATATTGGTTAAATCCATTTGATCATTGATGGCTTTCGATCAAGTTATATAAATGGGCTCAAACTAATCAACCCACGGAAGAGTTTCCTCTTAGTTCGAGGCTTGCCTGTCCCTCCTTTCTGTAGATGATGAAATAGAGAGGAATTACGTGGTGTCACAGGTTACCCATGTGCATGCAAGATGTTGGGACCCGAGGCAGGGTTTGCAAATGATAAGGGTCGGATCCATAAGGATACACTTACAAGTGGATATCCGAAAGGTCAAATCTCTTTGACATCATGTATGGGGATCCCGCCAGTCTCAAGTAGCCACCCAGTTTTCCTCAAGGCAGAGTCTTACCAACGGGTTGAAGTGCCAAAGACAACAAGCAAGCATGTATACTTTATGGGTATACCTCTAAATAGCTGCGCATCTTGTCACCAAAGGATCGTCGATGTCGAAGGAAGTGAAGATATAGGCCACACTGTTATTGGTCGAGGAGCCCATTAGGATGATCACCGTACAGGAGGCAACCAAGATTAGTTTCTCTCATAAAATGACCAAGATGTTTGGAAGTCTTTGCTCAACATCACATTTTGTAGAAGTGATCCAGGGTTGCCTCAAGGCTGGATTGTCTGTTGCTCATTTTCATTTCTTTTGGAAAAAGAATGAATATAAAAAAAACTACTTATAAAAAAGAGAAGAGGATGTAAAGAACATTGATGTGTTTTGTGTTATCATATTGAAAACACTGGGTACGGAGTTGTAGGTTTTCATAAGAGTAGGACACCTATTGGAACAGAGGCTAAATATATTGTGACTTTGACCCCAGATTCTAGCAGGACATCCCCTAGCAGTGAAGCAAGACGACATGAGATTTGCTGGCCAATAATTGGGCGCTCACAGGAGGATGGGATACATGCCTGGATTTTGGAAATGGTGTTGAGCTATGTGCTCGGATTTATTACACATTTGATTGTGGAATGTTGCAGATGTGGGCTATACCTAATGCATCTCTCCACACTGATGACCCAACATCGACATGTTCAACTCGCCAGAGTTCAATAAAATTAACTCGCATTTAACAACAAAATGCACTTCACAAATTACATTGCTACTACAGAGGATAAATTAGCTATTACAAAAGAGATGGACCTCCACAGTCATCTTAAATGATATATGATAGCCAACCTTTAGGATTTTTGGGCTAACTCGTATAAAAATACAACAAACTAGATATGGTATTGTAAGCTCCATATAGGCATTGTAAATTTGTGAAGTATTTTGTTGTGACATGGTATTGTAAGCCGCATAGAGGCATTGCAAACCTATGCAGTATTTTGTTGTGTTTTGTTATTGTAAACTCCTTAAAGGCATTGCAAATCCATGAAGTAATATGTTATGAAAGGATGATGATTCTTGTTGTCTGCTCTGGGTAATAAGCGCCCCAAAACAAAGCTCAAACTCATGGCCCAGCATGCAGATGAGATAATCCATCTTGATAATAAATCCTAAGAAATTTATTGCAACAAGAGATAATGATAAGATTCAGTTTCTTGGGTGCTGTAACAACTCAAGTATGCCCAACTCATTTTGTGAGACTATATATGCCCAACTCATTTTGAGAGACTACATATATACCCACCTTTCATATGTTTGCTGGTGGTCTCTTTTCTCTCTACTCGGGGTTCTCTTCCTTTCAACTTTCTTAGCGATATTTACAGAAACATGTGAAGTTGGAGAAATTGAACGGACTTTGGGATCAACCTTCAAACTTATCATTGTAAATTTGACCAGTTTTTTACCTCATCTTGACCAAGTGCATATTAAAAAGGACCAAGCGCATATTAAAAAGGATGTTGGGATAATATTTATTTGATCAAATTTTGACTCTTGTGAAATCCAATCAGAGGAATTGTTAAAAAGGATGTTGGGATAATATTTACTTGATCAAAGTTTGACTCTTGTGAAATCCAATCAGAGGAATTGTTAGTATGTAAAATTGTTATCCTTGCTTGTAACAGTTCAGTTTGATAAAGCAGACCAACAACTTACATAGTTCCATACCCACAAAATATCTTTAGGCCATGCTCTTCCTTTACACTTATAATATATATATTTTGTTTAAGACTGTACCTGCCTTGTAAGATAGTCTACAAGTTAAGTAAAATCCCATAATCGGAAGGCAGGAACAGATTTGGTAAGTATCTACCAGCTCTTTTACAGTCACTAGTTATTACCGGCATTCTTTACCTAGACTTTGATGAATCCAGAACACTGGTGTCCTCTTAACTCTTAAATGGCATGATCTTTGAAACCTAAAGCTAGAAAACTGATATAGAATGATCTACAAACTCACTCATATAATAGTCTTTCTGAAATTTCGGGTTGAAAAGTTATCTAAGGAAACTATAATATTTAACTACTTGATTGAATTGCAAACATTGGAACTGTAATCTACTCTCAGAAATAAAAGAGACTCGTTATCCAAGAACAAGACAACAGGAGAGTTATACATACTTGACTGTCAAGAGGATCACTCTCTCGAGAAACAATCTGCTGCAAGCTCAAAATTGCAAAGGATGTAGCTACAATTGGATCTGCAGTCATGTGTGGCATAGCTGCATGCCCACCTTTTCCTTCTATAACAGCTTCGAAAATGCCTGACCCAGCCAAAATTGGCCCTGGGGCTGATTCTATAGTCCCAGTTGACAGATCAGGTGCAACATGCATTGCAAATATGGCCTCTGCATCTCCAAGTGCACCTTCACGAATCATGTGAGCAGCACCCGCACCTCCTTCTTCGGCAGGTTGAAAAATAAGTCTGACAGTACCCTTCAAGTGTTCATTGTAAAGCAAACAGAGATTTACATTAGCCAAATGGGCAGCTGTATTAAGCAAGAATCGTTATGAAATGAAAGGATACAAAACTACAACCAAAAACATTTACATTATTCAAGAATGTCCATCAGATTAAGTAGGTTTAATATATGAACTACAGTAGAGAAATGGCCATAATGAATTGCATATAATCTGGATAAAATTTATACTTAAAATCAATTCAAATCCATCTAAAAGATATGTAAATATTATTTTTTAACATGACTAGCATTCTTCAGTTTAAAGTTTGAACTGTTTATTACTTGCATCTGATTTGTCGCGCTAACATACTAAACTACAATCCTGTATACTACACTACAATCCAAACATACAAGCCCGCAAAGCACCTGGAGCTTATCTTTGTGTTCATGAAGCAATTTGGCAGCTCCAAGAAGCATAGCGACATGTGCATCATGCCCACAGGCATGCATTTTGCCAATGTTCATACTCTTGTGCTCCCAATCCACTAGCTCCTTCACATAACAAGTCAAATCACTGAATTAGTAAAGGTCAAATACCCAAGTAGGGACAAACAAACAGTCCTAAAAACATAAATAGTACAGCGCTAAAAAGAAGAATAGTGAAACCAAACATAATTGAATGTTGTACTCATTTGGTTGTGGGATCGGGGCATTTTTGTTCCACCATACTGATCATACAATCTTGCCTCAAGCCTTATGTACCTTACTCCTCTTGTCAGAGAATGCTGAGAGAATGCTATGCTGAGGACTGGATGCAAGTTAGGAAGACCTTCCGTAGCTTCCTAGGTGTTTTCTTAGAAACCCCAATGAGTTATTGAAACGATTCTTGAGAGAAAGAAAGCTGCTATCTCCAGAGAATCCCCTTGGTATAAGTGCTGAAGTTTATTTAGAGGGCACTGTCCTCACCCTGATCCACATTTCATTATCAAGTTTTCTGTACTGTTTTTATCCAGAGAATCCCCTTGGTACAAGTGCTGAAGTTTATTTAGAGGGCACTGTCACCCTGATCCACATTTCATTACCAAGTTTTATGTACTGTTTTTATCTTAAAAATAGTCAAGCTTATTCCAAGAAATTGCAAAGAGACTTATTCTGCTCTCTGGTTTGTTCAGGTCAAGGTCATCCTTGCAAATGAGATTGTTTTGGTGGTGGTAATAACCAGCTGAATGGAGTTGTGTGGTTCTCAGGGCTCGGTTACCTGATTAGCACGGAAAGAGTTACATCTCAATTTCCTTTTTATCTCTCCGTGTCTAATAAACCCTCAAATTTAAATAAAATGAATCCACACTCTTGCATCCACTAGAGACACTAGGGCTAACTTAAATAGCGCTAATTGAACTCTGGACTTTATTTGAAACAATGAACACATCTAAAAAAAAGCTGCTAATACATTGTAATAAGCGTTTTACACCCAATAATGATGTTGTATTAAATGTAATGTGCAATCAATGCCTAGTGATTATTGATTGCAAAACATTCTCCAAATATGATGATTTTATCTGAACTTGACATGTAAAAGGGGTCTTGCTGAAACATTGTATCAATTACTGATATCAATTATCAATTATTAACATTGCACAATGATTTCACAATAAAGATATTCAAAATTCAAAACTGCTCAATCAAATTATAAATAAAAACAATAATATAAAATCAAAATCTTAAAATGTTGAATCTTTTTTCCAAATGCGATGCACATGTAAATAATCAACCAAATGATAACTTCAACGAAAAACATTAAAGCCGTGAATGGATACTGTGAATAGAAAAAAAGGAATTAAGATCCATATGGAAAAGAAAAATAAAAAATTTCCATATCCATATCCACTCCATACCTGCAATGGGAGGGCATCCATGTCTGCACGAAGTGCAACAACTGGGGCAGTGCCCGATCCGATATCAGCAACCACACCCGTCTGTGCAAAGGGCCACTGGTAATGCACTCCCATTGCATCCAGCTCTTCTCTTATTAGTTTGCTTGTATTGAATTCCTCAAACTTCAACTCCGGATTTCTGTGAATTCTCCTCCTTACCGACTTCAACCACTCAAACATGTCTTCCTCTTTAGCAGCTTTAAGAAGCTCCATTGCTTCTGCAATGGCGCTTTCTTTGACCGGAGTGCCCATTAGTCCAGAATCTGGATTGAGAGAGATCCAGATCTGTTAACTGAATGCCATGAGTGCCCACGCTTACAGTATATACATTGACTGCATGGAAAATTATATCTATATCTATATGTAATCGATATGATATATACTAATTTACACTAATGGGAATTCCATAAGGAATTGGGCGGGAACCAGTATGGGTATAAACTATAAAGTGCTGTGAGCCAATTCAACGATAATGGCCTCCTGCTATATCAACCCCACCGGAACCGTGCTGTCAGTGAAATTGGTTTCATTGACAGTGGAATCCAATGTGTATTCGAGGTCGTGGTGGCCTGTAAGCACGAGTTCGAAGTGGTGGTTTGTGTTTGATGTGGACGAAGGACAGACGTCACACACGTGTATGATGTCTCAATTCTTCAAAACACATGCACATGAGGAGATGTGTAAGATGGAGTTTGGAGAGTGTGCCTGGTGGGTAAAGGAGGTAGGAAGGACTTGAGGTGTAAATGTTTTTGAAAAGAAAAGGGGAAGGCATGAAGGAGAGATCGAGAAGTGAAGGATCACAATGAGGAGAGCTCATGCACCTAAAAGAAGACCGATAGGAGCAATGAGGAAGGAGAGCTCATGCACCAAAGAAGGGTGAAGCTAGTGAGGGAGTGATATTAATTTATTGTTTTCTAAACTTAGTTGAGAAGTAAACGAACTAATAATAATTTCAATCTTTTGTCAAGGATATAGTGGCTCGTTGGTGGGGTTACATCCACTTCGGTTCAATTTCGTTGAGACATCTTCTGGCTTGGATTACCAGCTAACGGTTTGCTCGACCTACCATACACGATATGTGAGGAAGTTTGTTGAGATTTCCTGTGCGTTGTTAGCTTTCCTTAATTCCTTTGGAATAGCTGGAAGGTGATTTTTCCGCTGAAAAAAAATAAATTTCAATCTTTTGAAAAGGGAATAGCTCATGTGTTAAATTATTTGTTATCATTGGTAGGCCCTTAAGGTTTGCATGCAATAATTTTGAAGATTTTAATTTTTAATACACTGGTGTTGTTTGCAAATTTGTCTCCATTAATATTAAATATGGTGCTTATTTTTTGCTTTCTTTATTTGTTGTGTCATTTGAGTTGAATTGCCACCTATAGTAGGGGACTTCACCACCCATTACAAGATCATAGAGCAACTCTACTATCACATAGATCCATCTTAAACTTGGATCTATCAAGCATGGAGAGGGATCCAATTTCTTGAGGTGTATTTTTTTTACATAAATTGTTTACACCTCCAAAAAAATTACACTTAATTATTTTTTCATTTGGTTTTAATTTTTTTATTAGCGGACATGAATTTTTTTAATTACTTTTTATTTTTGGTAACATAACGCTATTGAGATTAATTCCAAAACTTTTTCAAGTAGATAGTAACATGCATGCTAAATGAGATCGAGCCGCTAGGGTTTGGCGAGAGGAGGTCAAGTCAATCCTCCATGGGCTTGCCAGGGGGTGGGGAGCTGCCTCCCCCCTAGCCTGATTCAGCTGAAGAAGCTTTTTGAAAGCTATTTGATCTGCAAGGAAAGAAGCCGACCAATCCTGCAGTCCCGAAATTTATCAAGAAGATCGATTCAATACCTGAAATAGCTTTACCGGAGGAACAACCCATCAAAATGGCCTTGGCTTTGGTAGAAAGAGGCCTGGTTGGGCAATTTATGGGGCTTTGGCCCTCAGTAAGAACCACCGACGAATGGATTCAATGAAATTGGAGACCTCAGCTTCAGAATAGCGTGACCTGCTATGCAGTAGGCAGAGGTTTCTTCATCTTCGAATTTATCTTGAAAGAAGACCGAGATCTTATCTTTAGAAGTGGCTCGTATTTCATGGGGGCCCAGGGGCTGTACCTTAATAGATGGACGCCTGACTTCGATCCTACATTCGACGTCCCTAAAGAGGTTCCGGTCTGGGTTCGTTTGCCCAACCTTCCTGTCCATTGTTGGAACTTTTAGTCATTGCAGAAGATCGGAAATGGGCTCGGTCGCTTCATTGACAAAGCGGACAACAAAGCCCAATACTCCTGCGCAAGGATCTATGTGGAAGTACTGGATCTTGAAGCGGGGCTTCCTGAAGCCGTCAAGCTAATGGTGGGTGCATGGCATCACTATCAAAAGCTTGACTACGAGCAACTCCCATTCAAATGCAGAAACTGCCATGAACATGGACATTTTCAAAGGAACTGTCCAAAGGCCCAATCGACGGACAAAGAGGAAGGAGAAGGCTGGCAAAAGGTTAAAAAAGGAAAAGCAACCCCAAAACCGAAAGAGAAGAAAAAATCAGTCCCTGTGGAGAACCCCCGACACACCCTAGAAGCCAAAGAAGCACCAAAAGAAGCCTCAACCTCAGGCAAAAGCCCCAAGATCACAGAAGTTCAGGAGATGGATCCAAAGGAGATCGAAAAAGGAGAAAAATACACCGATCCAGTAGCCTCAAAGGATACCCCAAAGGAGAAGGAAACAGAGGAGGGTCATATCAGCCTTGGGACAAAGATCGAAGGGGACTCAAACGGAGGAGAAATAGAAACAAGCAGCTCCCAAGCCACTCCAATAAAAGCCACCAGGGGAAGTAAATCTAGGAAAAAAAAGAGAGAAGAACAAACCTACTTGGATGTTCTGCAAGGCTCCCAGAAAACTATCAAAGGAATGATAAACACCCGAACCACAAGAAAGCAAGGCCAAGCTCCAAAGGGAGCCACCTTATCCCAAGCTAATTGTTAAATTTTCAGTATTAAATTACAATACTATAGGATCTTTGCTGAGAGAATAACATCTACAGTATATCAATGCATGACAATCATAATATGACAAGCATCACAAGCATCACAAGAATCAAAAGCATAGAGACAAGAGACACAGAGTTTCCGTGGGGAAAACCCTAAGGTGAAAAACCCCACAACTTCCTCAGAGATAGAGAGAGCAATGGCTCAACCAAAATACAACCAAATAATACAAAGATAGTCTCCTAGCAGATGATCCTCCTCCTCCTCACTAGTGCGCCACTTTTCAGAGAGAGAGATAGATGCTTTTCCGAGTGAGTAAAATAGAGATCTCCTATCTCTATTTATACTCACCTTTTTGCCCAGTGACCTACTGGGGCCGACTTGTCTACTTGAGTACATCCACATTATATTATATATTAATTAGGGCCGACCCCATAAGGTGGTCTAATAACCCATCGGCAAGTACACACACTTGTGACACTTGTCAATCCACATGACGACACTTCCTTATAGAGGAATAACACATCTCTTATAAGGGTACAATAAATATATATATAATACACAGATGAAATACATTCCGAAGTTACATATACATCAACACTCCCTCTTAACTAGGAAGGTATTTCTCGACACAGATCTACTAGACAAGTCTTCTTCTCTGGATCATCGTCATCGATGCATCGTCATCATCATCGTCACTGCTGCTGCTATCTCATCCAATCTCTGTCTCTACTCGTCATAGGAAGTTCTACAGAGCCAGTCCTTTTTCATACTGGATGTAGGCCCACCACCTGCAGGTCTTCGTCATCACTGGCCATACTGTGGAATCCTCAGGACTTTTACGTGCGTCACAAAACCTCGCAAGAGCATCCCAGGCTGTTACGAGCACACAGCTCTACCTATAGGATCTCCCAGGGCAACGAATTACATGTGACCTCACCACAAAACCTCGCAAGAGCATCCCAGGCTGTTACGAGCACACAGCTCTACCTATAGGATCTCCCAGGGAAACGAATTACATGTGGTCATGGCAAAACCTCGCAAGAGCATCCCAGGACTGATTACGGGCACACAGCCCAACCTATCGGATCTCCCAGGGAAACGAATTACATGCCATAGGACAAAACCTCGCAAGAGCATCTGCCAGATATCCCAGGGCAACGAATTACATGCCATAGGCAAAACCTCGCAAGACTATCTGCAGATCTCCCAGGGCAACGAATTACATGTCCTCCCAGAGCAAAACCTCGAAAGAGCATTTGCCAGATGTCCCAGGGCAACGAATTACATGCCATAGGAAAAACCTCGCAAGACCATCTGCAAATCTCCCAGGGCAACGAATTACATGCTCATCTGCACAACCTGATCCACGGCCATAGAGTATCAACCTGATACTCACCATACATCATCCTGATGTATCCATGATCATCCTGATCATCATCACTGCAACGTCCTGCTGCATGTCATCTGGAGCAACATCCTGAAGCTCGTCATCTATGATCATCCTGATCATCACTGCAACATCCTGCTGCATGTCATCTGGAGCAACATCCCGAAGCTCGTCATCTATGATCATCCTGATCATCACTGCAACATCCTGCTGCATGTCATCTGGAGCAACATCCTGAAGCTCGTCATCTATGATCATCCTGATCATCACTGCAACATCCTGTTGCATGTCATCTGGAGCAACATCCTGAAGCTCGTCATCTATGATCATCCTGATCATCACTGCAACATCCTGCTGCATACCAAGTATCTACCTGATACATATCATCATACATGATCCTCCTGATCATCAATGCAACATCCTGCTGCATACCAAGTATCTACCTGATACATATCATCATACATGATCCTCCTGATCATCAATGCAACATCCTGCTGCATGCCAAGTATCTACCTGATACATACCATCATACATGATCCTCCTGATCATCAATGCAACATCCTGCTGCATGCCAAGTATCTACCTGATACATATCATCATACATGATCCAAGCATCCAACATGATGCATATAAAATACATACACATGATCCAACTGATCATATCCAGCATCCAACATGATGCGTACATACATACATAAAATGATCCAACTGATCATATCCAGCATCCAACATGATGCGTACATACATACATAAAATGATCCAACTGATCATATCCAGCATCCAACATGATGCGTACATACATACATAAAATGATCCAACTGATCATATCCAGCAGAAACTAGAACATCATCCTGATGTTCATCATCCAGCGCTTACATCCACAGCCATGTGAAGGATCCTCCTTCCAACATGCTTGGAATGGCTTCAGCAAATGTGTCCATCACTTCTTCCTCGAAGTGTCCTCGATCTGAATAACGCCAAGCCTCTCTCTGAAGTACTCGAACTTCACCCTGGCTAGTGGCTTCGTCAGCACATCTGCAATCTGCTCGTCCGTCGCAACATACAGGAGCTTCACAGCTCCTCTCTGCACCATATCCCTGATATAGTGGTATTTGATCTCTATGTGTTTCGACCTGTCATGAAACACTGGGTTCTCGGACAGCTTCACACAACTCTGGTTATCACAGAAGATACCAGTAGCTTCCAACGGGAGATCAAATAACTCAGACAGTAGCTTCCGTAGCCATACTGCCTCACAACTAGCTGAACAGGCTGCAACATACTCTGCCTCAGCTGTACTCAGTGCTACGCAGGATTGCTTCCTGCTAAACCAAGAGATCACACCTGATCCCATACTGAAGCAACACCCAGATGTGCTCTTCCTATCTGCAGCACTGCCAACCCAATCTGAATCAACATAATCCTGCAGGTTAAACTTTTGATTCGCCTCATATCTGAGCCCATAATCCACTGTACCCTTCAGGTACCTCAGAACATGCTTTACAGCAACCAGGTGAACACTCCTCGGATCCATCAGGAACTGGCTCAATGTGTTCACAGCAAAGCAAATATCTGGTCTCGTGTTCGTCAGGTACATCAAGGACCCAATAATCTGACGATACATAGAAACATCAAGTGGCTCAGATGAAGCATCACAAAGAAGCTTCAGATTCGATGCCATAGGTGTGGCCATGGCTTTGCAATCCATCATCCCAAATCTCTTCAGGATATCTACTGTGTACTTCCCTTGACCAAGGAAGATCCCACCTGCATTCTGCCACACCTCCATACCTAGGAAATAGTGCATCATTCCCAAATCTTTCATATCGAATTCAGCTGCAAGCTTCCTCTTGGTATCTGCAATCATTCTGTCATCTCCTGTCACAAATAGGTCATCCACATATAGTAGTAGAATCACAGGATTCCCTTCCTCAACCTTGTAGTAAAGGTTGGAATCTGCTTTACTCTTGGTAAAGCCCAAACTAGATAGGAAACTGTCCATCCTACCATACCAGGTTCTGGGGGCTTGCTTCAAGCCATACAAGGCTTTCTTCAATCTGCATACATAAGATTCCCTGTCATGTATTTCAAAGCCGAGTGGCTGTTCCACATATACTTCCTCTTCTACTACGCCGTTCAGGAAAGCAGTCTTGACATCCATCTGGTGTATCTTCCATTTCATTGCTGCAGCCAGGGCAAGTACTGTTCTGATGGAAGTATATCTGGCTACAGGTGCAAAGGTTTCTTCATAGTCTATTCCTTCCTTCTGAGAGAAACCACGAGCTACGAATCTTGCTTTATATTTTTCCACACTGCCATCTGCAGCATGCTTGATTTTGTAGATCCACTTGGAAGTCACAACAGACTTCCCTTTAGGTCTTGGGACAACATCCCAAACATCATTCTTCATAATTGATTGGTATTCCTCAACCATAGCATCCTTCCATTCTTTCTTTTCTGCTGCCTCTTCATAACTGGAAGGCTCTTTGTTCATGATGTCACAGAGTAAAGCAACATAACTGGTGTGTGATCTGGTTCTCTTCTTTGCTCTGTGTTCTTCTTCTGGAATGCCAAATCTTTCTGCATCATGAATGAGCTCTCTAGCCCATACAGGTTTCCTCTTGTGAGAGTTATCCTCACGGGGTGGATCTACAGGTTCTTGTGGATCTTCAAACTCACGAGCAGTTTCTGGAACTGCTTCAGTCATGGTAGTGTCCTGAAATCTTGTTTCCTTAGGTTCTTCATAAACTTCGGTAGGTGCCTTTCTTGATTTGATGAATGCTGAATTCTCATCAAATGTTACATCCCTGCTGACATCAATCTTCTTGAACCCTGGAAAATATATTCTGTAAGCCTTCGAGCTTTCACTATAACCCACAAAGATGCCCTTCTTTCCTGAAGGATCTAGTTTAGTCCTCTTCTCTTTTGGAACATGAGTATATACTGGACAACCGAATATTCTGAGATGGCTGACTTCAGGTTTCTTACCAGAAAAGACCTCTTCTGGTGTCTTGTTGTCCAATATCTTGTGGGGTGTTCTGTTCTGCACATATACAGCTGTTCTAGCTGCTTCTGCCCATAGATGCATAGGAAGATCCTGGTCATGCAACATTGCCCTTGCTGCTTCCATGATGGTTCTGTTCTTCCTTTCTGCAACTCCATTCTGTTGAGGATTATAAGGAGCAGTCAACTCCCTCTTAATCCCTGAATCACTGCAAAGCTTCTTGAAGTCATTTGAGGTGAATTCTCCACCATTGTCGGATCTGAAAGTTTTGATCTTCTTGTCAGTTTGATTCTCCATCAAGTTTTTAAATTCCTTGAATTTGTCAAGCACCTCATCTTTGCCTTTCAAGAAGTATACCCAAGTCTTTCTGGAGAAGTCATCAATAAATGATACATAGTAAACATACCCACTTAGGGAACTGGATGACATGGGGCCACATACATCTGAGTGGATGATTTCCAGAATGTCTTTTGCCTTGCTTTCACTGCTTGGGAAAGCCTTCTTAATGTTCTTACCTTTTGCACATCCTTTGCAAACACCTTCATGTTTGGTCTTGATTTCAGGAAGACCTTCTACAGCCTTGCTTGCAATTGGAAGTGCTCTATAGTGCATGTGAGCAAGTCTCCTATGCCAAAGTTCACTGGGCTCCATGGATTCATGTACCATGGCATGTTCAGGTTCACCCTTTAATTTATACAAGCCTCCCTCTTGCTCTCCAATCACTACTGCATCATCAATAGTCTTTCCCTTTGGCCACATTAGAACTTGGCCATCAACAAATGCAACCCTCATACCTTTTGCATCTAAAGCAGAGATGGAGAGTAAGTTTTTCTTGAGCCCAGGTACATAGAGGACTTCCTTCATCTTCAGAGATTTTCCAGAATCTAGGTTGTAAGAGGCTTCACCACTTCCTTTGATTGGGTATTGATAATCATCCCCAAGTTTCACCTTATGGGGTGATTCATGTTCAGAAAGGTTCACAAAAGATTCCTTGAACCCAGTCATGTGTTTGGAAGCCCCACTATCAATCAACCAATCATTACAACCATGGGAGATGGTACCAGTGAGTGCAGAGATCAGAACATACTCTTCTTCACTTGATGAATCATCATCACTACTACTTTCTGCCTTAGCCTTCTTCTTTGGGGGTTCATCATCTTCAGCAGCATGAGCATGAAACCTTCTTTTGCTGCCCTTCTTCTTCTTACTAGGATTTTTGTTATTATCCCTTTTGTTCTTAGGACAATCTGAAGCAAAGTGACCCTTCTCATTGCATGTGAAACATCTTAGGTCTTTCCTGTTCTTCTTTTGATGGGACCTATTGAGGCGAGAGGGATCCTTCTTGATTTTGCTTCTTTTGGTGTGAGCTGCAAGAGCTTGATCTTCTCCTCCCATCTTTTCCTCACGAGCTATAAGTCTAGCTTCTTCTTGAGAGCATTCTTCCCGAAGTCTACTGAAGGAGATCAACTTCTTCCTTGCACAAATTCCTTGAATAAAGGAATCCCATGACCTGGGTAGGCCATTTAGAGTAGTCATCACCACCTCACCATTCTCCACCATTTCATCTACTACTTCTAATTGTTCCTTGATCTGAGAGACCCTTGAAAAGTAAGATTGAATGGTTTCTCCATTCTGAAACTTTACTGCTTTCAATTGGTTCCGCAGGGTCATCTTCCGATTTATGTTCTTTCCTTCAAATAGCTTGGTCAAAGATTCAAACATCTCTTTGGGTGTCTTGAGAGAAGACACATGGGGTATAAGATGGTCTTTGATAGAATCAGCAATGATTCTCTTTGCCTTGACCAAGTTCTTCTTGTGCAATGCCTTGGCCTCTTCATCCTCTGGGATAGGGATGTCTTCTTTCACATATGAGTCCAACTCATTCTCTTCCAGGATTAGCCCAATCCTATACTTCCAGGCTCGGAAGTTATCAGCCCCTTCAAGCTTATCATCAAGCTTGGTGTGAAGAGACATCTTTAAGAGTACTTCAAATGGAAATAGAAAAGATTTAGAACTTACCACTTGAAGTGCTGAAAACTGGATCTGGTCCCGGATTAGGGTTTGTCAGAGAAACCCTAAAAATTCAAAATGTGAATTTCAAAATTCCGAAAGGATAGAAAGATGCTCCTTGGAGAGCTGATCAGCCTAGTACATTCAGAATTTGAGATCAGCAAAGTCTTGCCCTTCAGAATTGCCTCTTTGTCCTCCCGGGTTCACTGGGGAGAGCCCTGAATTAGGGTTTGAGTTTCCCGGAGATCTACCCAGCCAAAAATCTCGATCCAAAGCTCAAACCTTCGATTTTGGCAAGGAGCTTCCAGCTGTACCTTCAGTTTCCAGAAATTCCTATTTTTGTGGAAACCCTAATTTTTAGGGCCAAAACTGAAAATGCTCGGAACTGAAATCTGATTGGACAGAAAGATGCGCCTTGATGAGTAGATCCAATCTACTATACTGAATTTCAAAAATCTGTGGAGAGAAACCCAATAAACAAGGAATACAAGCTTCCGTCACTGCAAAATGTCTTCTTCTCAGTTAAGCTCTGATACCATGTTAAATTTTCAGTATTAAATTACAATACTATAGGATCTTTGCTGAGAGAATAACATCTACAGTATATCAATGCATGACAATCATAATATGACAAGCATCACAAGCATCACAAGAATAAAAAACATAGAGACAAGAGACACAAAGTTTCCGTGGGGAAAACCCTAAGGTGAAAAACCCCACAACTTCCTCAGAGATAGAGAGAGCAATGGCTCAACCAAAATACAACCAAATAATACAGAGATAGTCTCCTAGCAGATGATCCTCCTCCTCCTCACTAGTGCGCCACTTTTCAGAGAGAGAGATAGATGCTTTTCCGAGTGAGTAAAATAGAGATCTCCTATCTCTATTTATACTCACCTTTTTGCCCAGTGACCTACTGGGGCCGACTTGTCTACTTGAGTACATCCACATTATATTATATATTAATTAGGGCCGACCCCATAAGGTGGTCTAATAACCCATCGGCAAGTACACACACTTGTGACACTTGTCAATCCACATGACGACACTTCCTTATAGAGGAATAACACATCTCTTATAAGGGTACAATAAATATATATATAATACACAGATGAAATACATTCCGAAGTTACATATACATCAACACTAATAAGTAATGATATACGTCTCCTGGAACTGTAGAGGGTTAGGTAGCAAGTTAAAAGAAGAAGCCCTTAAAGATATTATTAGAATGTCGAGGCCTAAAATCCTTCTCATCCAGGAGACGAAAATGGAGGACTCTGATCTCCTCCACGCAAGCAAATCCTTTTGGAAAAAAAGCCATGGAAAAGCAGTGAGTGCAAGAGGTGCTTAAGGAGGAATAGGCACCTTTTGGGATAGTTCAAAATTCAACCTGATTGAAGAAGAAAGCAACATGCACTGGATTTTCACCAAATTCCTTCATAAAGACTCCGGTCACCAAGTAAGTCTTTTTAATTTATATGTGCCTGTTCTGTTGTTCGAGAAAAGAAGCTGTTGGGACACCTTAAAGTCCTTTCTTAGCATGCATAATCCCGAGAATGTCATCATTGCAGGAGACCTCAATATCACTCTCTCTATAGAGGAGAAAAAAGGGGGCTCCCTGGTCAGAGATCCAGCAAGAGAATGGGTTGAGGATCTCATCCTGGAATGGGATCTAGAAGACATCAAACCTACCCGAGGAAAGTTCACTTGGACAAATAAAAGGTTGGGCCCTGGTCACATTGTAGCCCGCCTGGATAGGTTCCTTGTCCAATCCACATTCCTAACCTTTGGTTTAATGGCCACCTCCAAAATTTTGCCCAACTACGTCTCTGACCATAAGCCCATTCATCTGGATCTCTCTTTGGAAAGAAATCTTGGTCCCATCCCCTTTCGGTTCAACCCGATTTGGATCAATCAAGAAGGATTCCAGGAGGTGGTCTCGACTGCCTAGAGTAGGTAGGTCCAAGGCTCTCCTTTTTATGTGTGGGAAGAAAAGTTGAGAGGTCTCAAAAGAGCCCTGAAATGCTGGGCTAAATCTTTAAAACCTTCAATCTCCAAAAGAAAAGATGCTCAGGAAGCCCTCGAGACTTTGCAGCTAACCATGGAGGATTCCGTTGTAAATCAAGAGTTGTTGAATCATGAAGCTGACCTCCAAAAAGAGCTCCACCAGGCCTGCAGAGAAGAAGAAGAACACTGGCGGCATAAGTCCAGAAGCCTTTGGCTTCAAGCTGGAGATAAGAATACGAGTTATTTCCATAAGCAAGCAAGCGGAAGCCCACAAGCACTTTAAAGCTGTCAATGAGACTCAGTACCAGGGACAAGTGATAAAAGACTTCGAAGGTATCAACAAAGCAGCCCACTCTTTCTTTAAATATCTGTTCACGGCTCCTGATGAGGTCCCCATTGACTCAAATGCCTATCTGCTCTCCCTTGTTCCGCAGCTTGTGCAAAATGAGGATAACTTGAGTCTAGCAGCTCCGATAAACATGCAAGAGATAAAAAAATCCCTGGATTATATGGAAGCTGATAAGGCCCCTGGTCCCGATGGCTTCATGGATAGGTTTTATAAGGCATGCTAGCCCATCATAAAAAAGTATCTGCTGAGAATGGTCAGGAAATCCCAATTCTGCACCAAACTCGGGGGAAGTACCGATTCGACATTCTTAGCGCTTATTCCTAAAGAAAAAGGGGCAAGCAACTTCAGTAGATTCCGCCCTATCTCTTTGTGCAACACCGACTACAAGCTGGTCACTAAGATCATCGCCAATATGCTTAAGAAAATTCAGCCAGGCATTATTCCGGAGAACCAAGGCGGCTTCATCAAAGGACGTCAAATTCTGGACAACATAGTGCTGGTTCAGGAAGCCATCCACTCGAGCTGTCAACGAAAAGAAAAAGGTATGGTAATGAAGCTAGATCTTGCTAATGCGTTTGATAGAGTTAGACATGATTTCCTTTTCAGAGTTATGGAAAAGCTGGGATTTGCTGAAGAGTTTACAAGCTGGGGGAAAGCATGTATCTCCGCTCCTTGGATTGCCCCGCTAGTGAATGGTCGCTCTACTGAATTCTTCCAGGCCTCAAGAGGGTTGAGGCAAGGATGCCCTCTGTAACCTCTCCTTTATGCCATTCAAGCCTCAGTTCTAAGCTTTCAGTTGGATCATTGCCAATAGATTCACTCCCTTTCGGGCCTTAGAAGGGTCTCAAAACGTTAAAGACATCAATCATGCGCAATTTGCAGATGACACTCTGCTGCTGGGAGGAGCCAATGTCATTACAGAAAGGTAGTTTAAGCAGGAGCTTGACAGAAACAAAGAGATCTTTGGCAGCAAAATAAATTTCTAGAAAAGCAAGATCTATGGATGGAACTGCTCACCAAGGGAGATGCTTGAAATCACCAGATCATTAGATATGGAATGCATCACGATCTGGGAGTCATTCAAATATCTGGTAATTCCAATCTTCAAAGCTGCCCCTAAAGTAGCTCATTGGCTGCCCCTTCTGGACAAGCTGAAAATCCGCATTCAAGCATGGGGAGCAACATGGTTAAATCTTGTTGGGAAAGTGGTTTTGCTGAAGTCGGTTCTAACTAGTCTCCCTATCTATCAAAACTCAATTCTTCTTGCTCCAAAAACCATGACCCTCAAAATTGATGGACTGTTGAGAATGTTAGGATATCTCATCATTCACTTTTGTACTTTGCATGCATTTTGCATTTTGCATGCATTGCATGCACCCGCATGCTTCCCAGTCACCAGTATGATGCCTCCAGCATCTAGTCCTTAGTCTCCCAGCACTCGGGAGCTACTTACCACTCATATTTAGCCCTCCTAGCCTGTCATGCGTCCACTTCTCACCTTCCACTGCAGAAGGGCGCCTTTCTCACCTACCAGTCCAGTTACACTTCAGTTATCACTCTGATTTACCTCCGATTGACCCATAACTGATGTTATCACTCCGATTGACCTCCGATGAGACATGACTGACAATTCTGAGTGCAGTTAAGCCCTCATGTGCCCTCCACTGAGCCTCCATCCCTAGATTAGTGCCACTTACCATCAGTTACCCTTATTACACTCAGTTAGACCCAATTAGACTCAGTTTAACATCTGTCTCACAGTTACTTGTGCATTGATGACCACCACTGATGATGATGAGGACTCCTAGTTGGAGCCAAGCTATGCCATTCAGTAAATTCAAATGACCTCCTTGGTTAATTTGAATTGCTCACTCATTGTGACAGTATTGTATTGTACTTTCACCCTTATTGGGATTATAGAGCACTGATGCATAGTTTACACCATATTTTCTGAGTTTCATCTATTGTGATTGATTTACTTGTTCATTAGATCTGCTGTGACTAATTTTTAGGATATCTCATCATTCACTTTTGTACTTTGCATGCATTGCATGCACCCGCATGCTGCCCAGTCATTAGTATGATGCCTTCCGCACCTAGTCCTTAGTCTCCCAGCACTTGGGAGCTACTTACCACTCAGATTTAGCCCTCCTAGCCTATCATGTGCCCACTTCTCACCTTCCACTGCAAAAGGGCGCCTTTCTCACCTACTAGTCCAGTTACACTTCAATTATCACTCTGATTTACCTCCGATTGACCCATAACTGATGTTATCACTCCGATTGACCTCCGATGAGACATGACTGATAGTTTTGAGTGCAGTTAAGCCCTCATGCACCCTCCACTGAGCCTCCATCCCTAGATTAGTGCCACTTACCATCAGTTACACTTATTAGACCCAGTTAGACTCACTTTGACACCTATCTGACAGTTACTTGTGCATTGATGATCACCACTGATGATGATGAGGACTCCCAGTTGGAGCCAATCTATGCCATTCAGTAAATTTGAATGACCTCCTTGGTTAATTCGAATTGCTCACTCATTGTGACAGTATTGTATTGTACTTTCATCGTTATTGGGATTATAGAGCACTGATGCATGTTTTTGCATAGTTTACACCATATTTTCTGAGTTTCATCTACTGTGATTGATTTACTTGTTCATTAGATCTGTCGTGACTAATTTTTAGGATATCTCATCATTCACTTTTGTACTTTGCAAAATGCATGCATGCACCCGCATGCTTCCCAGTCACCAGTATGATGCCTCCAGCACCTAGTCCTTAGTCTCCCAGCACTCGGGAGCTACCACTCAGATTTAGCCCTCCTAGCCTATCATGCGCCCACTTCTCACCTTCCACTGCAGAAGGGCGCCTTTCTCACCTACCAGTCCAGTTACACTTCAGTTATCACTCCGATTTACCTCCGATTGACCCATAATTGATGTTATCACTCCGATTGACCTCCGATGAGACATGACTGATAGTTGTGAGTGCAGTTAAGCCCTCGTGCGCCCTCCATTGAGCCTCCATCCCTAGATTAGTGCCACTTACCATCAGTTACACTTATTACACTCAGTTAGACCTAGTTAGACTTAGTTTGACACCTGTCTGACAATTACTTGTGCATTGATGACCACCATTGATGACGATGAGGACTCCTAGTTGGAGCCAAGCTATGCCATGCAACAAATTCGAATGACCTCCTTGGTTAATTCGAATTGCTCACTCATTGTGACAGTATTGTATTGTATTTCACCTTTATTGGGATTATAGATCACTTATGCATGAGTTTCATCTATTGTGATTGATTTACTTGTTCATTAGATTTGCTGTGACTAATTTTACATGGTATCGGAGCCATTGCAGGGACAAGATCTCTTTTCTACAAGTGTTCTGCAAGAATATTTGAGTGAATTTGTTCAAAATTACTGAAGTTTTGGCATGAAAGATCTCATGTGCATTCGCTCATGTGCATGCAAAGCAGAAAAATACACTCCAATCCACTCCAGAAGCTTGAATTTTCTACATAATTCCTGGATTTGATACATTGGACCCATTCAACTTGCTTGATCTCCAATCCCAGATGTGATGCAACTCTAAAAGGGTGGATTGTTCGACCTTACTGTTCTTGTTTTGATTGTGATTTGCAGGTTAATCATCTCCATCAATTGCATTCGCTCTCTTGTGTTTGACAAGTTCTTCTACATCAAGTGCACTCACCATTTGTGATGGAATACTCTTCTTCCAAGCCAGTTCTTACTCCTTTCAATTATTTTGAATGGAAAGATGATATGGAGATTATATTGCGCTCAAAAGGGTTCTATAGAGTCACTGTTGGCCTCGAATTGGAGCCAAGCACATTGTCGGAAAGAACCAAACACTACAATAAGCTTGATGAAGCTTATGGTCTCCTTTGCCTTTCTATTTCCAAAGATATTCACTTCCATCTCAGCGGATTGAAGATTCCAAAAGCAATATGGGAGCAACTTGACAATCTCTTTGGCAAGGAGGACGAGCTTAGGTATTTTCAATTGGAAAATGAATTGATTGCCCTTAGTCCTGAGAATTTCGAGACCATCAATGAGTTTTTCACAAGATTCAAGCACTTGTCATTGCAATTGAAGAACAGTGGTGTTGCGAAAGAGGATAAGCAATTGATCCTCTCCATTCTCACAAATCTTGGGAAAGATTACTCGGTATTTGTCTCTACTTTCAATTCCGGTTGGCTAACTACACCGAATTGGAAGATGACTACCTTGAATGCCTTCATTGAATCCATCACAAAAGAGCATGATAAGTTGATTCAAATGGGGTCCATAAACTCCAAAGATTCATCCCTCTTTGCTCAAGGACCCAATAATTCGAATGGTAAAGGAAAGCAAAGGAAAGAGAAGCCCAAATTCGAGCCTACCAAGCAAAGAGATAAAGGCAAGCAACTGGAAGCACCATCCGGTTCGAGGAACAAGCAGAAGGTTAAAGAGGGCAAGGAAAAATCTAAATGTTCATATTACAACCGTGGCTTTCATCCTGAAAGTCCATGCATGAAGAAAACAATAAATGAAATGGCCCTCCTTTTGGAAAAGAATAACATATGTCTTCCCGATGGTGCACGAAAGAAGGATAGAAATGATGATCATGAAAGAGGTCAAGCACTCATGGAAACTATTTCGAAACCCACCACTCTACTGATAGATTTTGGTGCCTCGAATCATATGGATACAAACATTGACTCCTTTTCTTCATTTGATCCAAGCAGCTCCATCCCCATCCATTTGGGAGATGACTCAAAAATTTCTTCGAAGGGAAAAGGTACCATCCATGTAGAGCATGGAAGCTTCCAGAATGTTCTCTATGTGCCTTCCTTGGCTTCAAATCTACTTGCTGTGTATCAAATGACACACACCGGTGAACCGAAGCAAGTTACATTCAGCCCTAACAAAGTTGAAATTTTTTATGTTAAAAGTGGAAGACTTATTGCAGTAGGAAAGACCAATCACACTGCAAAATACTATGAGTTTTCTCACTTTGTGCCACTCAAAAAGCCCACTGCTCTCCTCACTCATGGAAACGAGGTTAGTAGGATTTGGCATGAAAGGTTTGGACACCTTAACTACAAGTATTTTCTGATGTTACAAAAGAATTCCATGGTTGAAGGTCTTCCGCAACTCCATTCCTCGAAGGGAATTTGCCCCAGTTGCATTGTTGGGAAGCACCCTGAGCACAGGTTCGACCGCGCAAAGCTAGCAGATCTTCTACCATTTTGGGGCTCATACATTCTGATATCAGTGGTCCGCTTCCCAACATGTCCATGAATGGGTTGAGGTACATCCTGACATTCATCGACGACTTCTCCCGCTTTACTTGGGTATTTTTTCTCAAAAACAAGTCAGAAGTGCTTGGAAAATTCAAGGATTTTAAGGCTTCTGTTGAGACCGCCACTGAGAGAAAGATCAAAGCTCTTAGATCTGATAATGGCGGAGAATATATCAAGACTGAGTTTCAACAACTTTGTGCTGAAAGCAGAATTCAGATCCAACATACAGTTCCCTAGACACCCTAGCAGAACGGTGTAGCGGAAAGGAAGAATCAATCACTGAAAGAGATGGCTACCTGCATGCTTGAGTCAAAAGGTTTGGCTACAAATATTTGGGCTGAAGCCATTAATGTTTCTGAATATATTCAGAACCGAGTTCCACATTCATCCGTGAAAGGTAAAACTCCTTTCGAAGCATTCTTTGGTCGCAAACTGGGTGTGTCCAATTTGAGGGTTTTTTGGCTCCACTGAATGGGCTAGAATTCCTTCCGATAAGAGAAAGTCTTTGGATCAACAATGCATTGAATGTATCTTGATAAGATATGGGGAAGAATCAAAAGCATATAAACTCATGAATATCAGATCCAAAAATGTATTCATAGAGCGAAGTGTGAAGTTTGAAGAACTGTTGCCAGATCTTAAACTAGTTGAAGAAAACACTACCGATCTGCAACCTCCACAAGAAGAAGATTCAAGTGAGTATGAAGAAAGCATTGGATCTGATATCTCTGATATTATATTAGACTTTAATGGCCATGACATATCAGGTTCGGAACCATACCATAATGATCCTCATCAGTTACCAAAGTGGGCCCAAAACACTCTACAATCTGC
Source organism: Larix kaempferi (assembly GCA_027924585.1). Lineage (NCBI taxonomy): Eukaryota > Viridiplantae > Streptophyta > Pinopsida > Pinales > Pinaceae > Larix > Larix kaempferi. Next base: position 9,653,465 of record BSBM01000950.1, read on the forward strand.
AGCTCCAAACATTGGAAATCCTGCTGATCCAAGGAACAAGAGCAGACTATCAAAGAGCAGGTATGGATTTTTCTTTTTCTGATCCATTATTATCTGAGAAATGTTATTTGATGATTGGTTTATATCCCAAATCATATTATCATTCCCACCGAGATCCACGATGGCAAACCGCCATGGATGAAGAGTATAGTTCTCTTCAAAAGAACAATACATGGGAGCTAGTTTCTCTTCCACCTGGAAGAGAATTAGTTCAATGCAAGTGGATCTACCGAACGAAGGTTTCTGCTGATGGCTCTATCAGCAAATACAAATCTAGGTTGGTGGCAAAAGGTTTCTCCCAAGTCCAAGGTGTGGACTACACTGAGACTTTTGCACCGGTTGCAAAGATGGATTCCATCCACCTAGTTTTGGCCATTTCCGTATCCAAGCACTGGGAAGTGCACCACATGGATGTGAAGAGTGATTTTCTACAAGGAGACCTTGATGAAGAGGTATATATGAAACAACCAGAAGGATACATATCAGATCCATCATTAGTTTGTAGATTGAAGAAATCTTTGTGTGGATTGAAACAGGCCCCAAGAGCTTGGTACGCAAAGATGGACTCCTTCCTTCTTTCTCAGAATTTCAAAAGATGAAAATATGATCCTAATGTGTACCTACAGCAAGTTAAAGGTAATTTTTTTATTGTTTTTTTATATGTTGATGATCTTCTCATGATTGGTAGCACTCTCCTTACAATTAACAAGTTGAAAAGCGCTTTAAATCTAGCTTTTGATATGAGCAATTTGGGCTTGCTTAAGCAATTTTTGGGCTTGGAGATAGCTCAAAACTTTGATGGGATCACATTATCTCAACAACAGTATGTTAAATACCTTCTATTAAATTTTAATATGGCAGAATGTAAGGCTGCTCCGTTTCCATTCTTCTCAGGAATCAGTCTTGAAGAGGGAAATACTACACCGCTTGCAGATTGCACTATGTATCGACAGTTGATTGGTTCACTTATCTACTTGACACACTCAAGGCATGATATATATTATTCCATGAGTGCTGTATAAAGGTATATGATGCATCCCCATGAGCTTCATTGGCAGGCAGCCAAGCGGATCTTGTAGTATGTGCAAGGTACGAAACATTTTGGCATACATTATGCTGCAGATTCTGAGCTAGATTTCATTGGTTTTACTTATTCAGATTGGGCAGGTGATAGCATAGATCGGAAGTCCACTTCCGGATATGTTCTCATGATTGGACATGGGCCTATTTGCTGGTCAAGTAAAAAACAGGCAGTCATTGCACTTTCTTCAGCGGAGGTAGAGTATCGAGGGGCAGTCAATGCCTGCATTCAGGCAGTTTGGTTGCAAGGTATTCTTTTCGAGTTTGATTTTGGTAGCACTACTTCGAATGTCGTATTTTGTGACAATCAAAGTGCTATTAAGATCTCCACCAATCTAGTTCAGCAGCAGAGGACCAAACACATTGAGATTCATATGCACTACATTCGAGAGTTCGTGCATGATCGTACCATCATTATGAAATATTGCCCTGCCGATGAGCAAATTGTAGACATCTTCACCAAGAGCTTCACTGAGAAGAAGTTCTCTTACCTCCGTTCACTGTTGGGGGTGATTTCAATCATGGTGGAGACATATTAGATCCATTTTTATGTTTATCTTGAGGGGGGGCTTTCTTCCCACTGGGTTTTCCCTCTTTCCTCACTTAGCTTATTTCAACATTTTTTGGATTATTGTATTGGGGTGACCTTTGGTATCAGTAACCAGGGCCCTACATTTTATTTTTTACATCATAGTATAGCTCGAGGGGGGGTGTTAGGATATCTCATCATTCACTTTTGTACTTTGCATGCATGCATTGCATGCACTCGCATGTTGCCCAGTCACTAGTATGATTCCTACAACACCTAGTCCTTAGTCTCCCAACACTCGGGAGCTACTTACCACTCAAATTTAGCCCTCCTAGCCTGTCATGCATCCACTTCTCACCTTCCACTGTAGAAGGGCGCCTTTCTCACCTACTAGTCCAGTTACACTTCAGTTATCACTCTGATTTACCTTCGATTGACCCATAATTAATGTTATCACTCCGATTGACATCCGATGAGACATGATTGACAGTTCTGAGTGCAGTTAAGCCCTCATGCACCCTCCACTGATCCTCCATACCTAGATTAGTGCCACTTACCATCAGTTACACTTATGACACTCAGTTAGACCCAGTTAGACTCAGTTTGACACCTGTCTGACAGTTACTTGTGCATTGATGACCACCACTGATGATGATGAGGACTCCTTATTCGGTTATACGAGCATACACATACTAACTTGCGAGAGAAATAAACAAATAAAAAACATATAATAGAGACACATAATTTACCTTGGAAACCCCAATGTGGGGAAAACCAAAACCCAATGAAGATCTTCATTACATGGCCAAAATCAGCCATCCGGGCCAAGTGAGCTCACCCGCTCATCTCCAGGCCTCTTTACAATGGAGCCTCCTCGAGCCTTATAAAGGCTTCCTTACATGCAATACCATGGGGAAATACCATGGGCTACAACAAACCATGTGCCCAAAAAACATGTTCTAGACCTAACCATCTTTGACTCAATCCCGAGTCAAGGTTAACCCTAACACTCCTAGTTGGAGCCAAGCTATGCAATTCAGTAAATTCAAATGACCTCCTAGGTTAATTCGAATTGCTCACTCATTGTGACAGTATTGTATTGTATTTTCACCCTTATTAGGATTATAGAGCACTGATGCATGCTTTTGCACAGTTTACACCATATTTGATGAGTTTGATCTATCGTGATTGATTTACTTGTTCATTAGATCTACTGTGACTAATTTTTAGGATATCTCATCATTTACTTTTGTACTTTGCATGCATTTTGCATTTTGCATGCATGCATTCTGCATGCATTACATGCACCCGCATGCTGCCCAGTCACCAGTATGATCCCTCCAGCACCTAGTCCTTAGTCTCCCAACACTCGGGAGCTACTTATCACTCAGATTTAGCCCTCCTAGCCTGTCATGCGCCCACTTCTCACCTTCCACTACAGAAGGGTGCCTTTCTCACCTACCAGTCCTGTTACACTTCAGTTATCACTCCGATTTACCTCTGATTGACCCATAACTGATGTTATCACTCCGATGAGACATGAATGACAATTCTGAGTGCAGTTAAGCCCTCATGCGCCCTCCATTGAGCCTCCATCCCTATATTAGTGCCACTTACCATCAGTTACACTTATTACACTCAGTTAGACCCAATTAGACTTAGTTTGACACCTGTCTGACAGTTACTTGTGCATTGATGACCACCACTGATGATGATGAGGAATCCTAGTTGGAGCCAAACTATGCCATGCAGTAAATTCGAATGACCTCCTTGGTTAATTCGAATTGCTCACTCATTGTGACAGTATTGTATTGTATTTTCACCTTTATTGGGATTATAGAGCATTGATGCATGCTTTTGCACACTTTACACCATGTTTTCTGAGTTTCATCTATTGTGATTGATTTACTTGTTCATTAGATCTGCTGTGACTAATTTTACAAGGTATCAGAGCCATTGCAGGGACAAGATCTCTTTTCTACAGGTGTTCTACAAGAAGATTTGAGTGAACTTGCTCAAAATTACTGAAGTTTTGGCATGAAAGATCTCATGTGCATGCAAAGCAGAAAAATACACTCCAATCCACTCCAGAAGCTTGAGTTTTCTACATAATTCCTGGATTTGATACATTGGACCCATTCAACTTGCTTGATCTCTAATCCCAGATGTGGTGCAACTCTAAAAGGGTGGATTGTTCGACCTTACTGTTCTTGTTTTGATTGTGATTTGCAGGTTAATCATCTCCATCAATTGCATTCACTCTCTTGTGTTTGACAAGTTCTTCTACATCAAGTGCACTCGCCATTTGTGATGGAATACTCTTATTCCAATACAGTTCTTACTCCTTTCAATTATTTTGAATGGAAAGATGATATGGAGATTATATTGCGCTCAAAAAGGTTCTATAGAGTCATTGTTGGCCTCAAATTGGAGCCAAGCACATTGTCGGAAAGAACCAAACACTACAATAAGCTTGATGAAGCTTATGGTCTCCTTTGCCTTTCTATTTCCAAAGATATTCACTTCCATCTCAGCGGATTGAAGACTCCAAAAGCAATATGGGAGCAACTTGACAATCTCTTTGGCAAGCATGACGAGCTTAGGGATTTTCAATTGGAAAATGAATTGATTGCCCTTAGTCCTGAGAATTTCGAGACCATCAATGAGTTTTTCACAAGATTCAAGCACTTGTCATTGCAGTTGAAGAACAGTGTTGTTTTGAAAGAGGATAAGCAATTGATCCTCTCCATTCTTAGAAAGATTGGGAAAGATTACTCGATATTTGTCTCTACTTTCAATTTCGGTCGGCTAACTACCCCGAATTGGAAGATGCCTACCTTGAATGCCTTCATTGAGTCCGTCACAAAAGAGCATGATAAATTGATTCAAATGGGGTCCATAAACTCCAAAGATTCAGCCCTCTTTTCTCAAGGACCCAATAATTCGAATGGTAAAGGAAAAAAAAGGAAAGAGAAGCCCAAATTCGAGCCTACCAAGCAAAGAGATAAAGGCAAGCAACCGGAAGCACCATCCGGTTCGAGGAACAAGCAGATGGTTAAAGAGGGAAAGGAAAAATCTAAATGTTCATATTGCAACCGTGGCTTTCATCCTGAAAGTTCATGCATGAAGAAAACTATAGATCAAATGGCCCTCCTTTTGGAAAAGAATAGCATATGTCTTTCTGACAGTGCACGGAAGAAGGATAGAAATGATGATCATGAAAGAGGTCAAGCACTCATGGAAACTATTTCAAAACCCACCACTTTACTTATAGATTTAGGTACCTCGAATCATATGGATGCAAACATTGACTCCTTTTCTTCATTTGATCCAAGCAGCTCCATCCCCATCCATTTGGGAGATGACTCAAAAATTTCTTCGAAGGGAAAAGGTACCATCCATGTAGAGCATGGAAGCTTCCAAAATGTTCTCTATTTGCCTTCCTTGGCTTCAAATCTACTTTTTGTGTATCAAATGAAACACACCGGTGAACCGAAGCAAGTTACATTTAGCCCTAACAAAGTTGAAATTTCTGATATTAAAAGTGGAAGACTTATTGCAGTAGGAAAGACCAATCACACTACAAAATACTATGAGTTTTCTCACTTTGTGCCGCTCGAAAATCCCACTGCTCTCCTCAATAATGTAAACGCGGTTAGTAGGCTTTGGCATGAAAGGTTTGGACACCTTAAATACAAGTATTTTTTGTTGTTACAAAAGAATTCCATGGTTGAAGGTCTTCTGCAACTCCATTCCTCGAAGGGAATTTGCCCTGGTTGCATTGTTGTGAAGCACCTGGAGCACAAGTTCGACCGCGCAAAGCTAACAGAGCTTCTACCATTTTGGGGCTCATACATTCTGATATCAATGGTCCACTACCCAACATGTCCATGAATGGGTTGAGGTACATCCTGACATTCATCGACGACTTCTCCCGCTTTACTTGGGTATTTTTTTCTCAAAAACAAGTCAGAAGTGCTTGGAAAATTCAAGGATTTTAAGACTTCTGTTGAGACCGCCATTGAGAGCAAGATCAAAGTTCTTAGATCTGATAATGGTGGAGAATATATCAAGACTGAGTTTCTGCAACTTTGTGCCGAAAGCGGAATTCAGATCCAACATACAGTTCCCTACACACCCCGACAGAACGATGTAGCGGAAAGGAAGAATCAATCACTGAAAGAGATGACTACCTGCATGCTTGAGTCAAAAGGTTTGGCTGCAAATATTTGGGTTAAAGCCATTAATGTTGCTGCATATATTCAGAATCGAGTTCCACATTCATCCGTGAAAGGTAAAACTCCTTTCGAAGCATTCTTTGGTCGCAAACCGGATGTGTCCAATTTGAGGGTTTTTGGCTCCACTGCATGGGCTAGAATTCCTTCTGATAAGAGAAAGTATTTGGATCCACAAAGGATTGAATGTATCCTGATAGGATATGGGGAAGAATCAAAAGCATATAAAATCATGAATATCAGATCCAAAAAGGTATTCATAGAGAGAAGTGTGAAGGTTGAAGAACCGCTGCCAGATCTTAAACTAGTTGAGGAAAACACTACCGATCTGCACCCTCCACAAGAAGAATATTCAAGTGAGTATGAAGAAAGCATTGGATCTGATATCTCTGATATTATATCAGACTTTGATGGCCATGACATATCAGGTTCGGAATCAGACCATAATGATCCTCCTCAGTTACCAAAGTGGGCCCAAAACACTCTACAATCTGCTGTTCCAAACATTGGAAATCTTGCTGATCCAAGGAGAACAAGAGTAGACTATCAAAGAGAAAGTATGGATCTTTCTTTTTTTGATCCATTATTATCTGAGAAATGTTGTTTGATGATTGGTTTAGATCTCAAATCATATTATCATGCCCACCGAGATCCACGATGGCAAACCGCCATGGATGAAGAGTACAGTTCTCTTCAAAAGAACAATACATGGGAGCTAGTTTCTCTTCCACCTAGAAGAAAATTAGTTCAATGCAAGTGGATCTATCGAACGAAGGTTGGTGCTGATGGCTCTATTAGAAAATACAAATCTAGGTTGGTGGCAAAAGGTTTCTCCCAAGTCCAAGGTGTGGACTACACTGAGATTGTTGCATCGGTTGCAAAGATGGATTCCATCCGCCTAGTTTTGGCCATTTCCGCATCCAAGCACTGGGAAGTGCACCACGTGGATGTGAAGAGTACTTTTCTACATGAAGACCTTGATGAAGAGGTATATATGAAACAACTAGAAGGATACATATCAGATCCATCATTAGTTTGCAGATTGAAGAAATCTTTGTATGGATTGAAATAGGGCCCAAGAGCTTGGTACGCATAGATGGACTCCTTCCTTCTTTCTCAGAATTTCAAAAGATGAAAATATGATCCTAATGTGTACCTACAGCAATTTAAAGGTAATTTGTTGATTTTTGTTTTATATGTTGATGATCTTCTCATTACTGGTAGCACTCTCTTTACAACTAACAAGCTGAAAAGCGCTTTAAATCTAGCTTTTGATATGAGCGATTTGGGCTTGCTTAAGCAATTTTTAGGCTTGGAGATAGCTCAAAACTTTGATGGGATCACATTATCTCATCAAAGTATGCTAAAGACCTACTATTAAAGTTTAATATGGCAGAATGTAAGGCTTCTCCGTTTCCATTCCTCTCAGGAATCAGTCTTGAGGAGGGAAATACTACACCGCTTGCAGATTGCACTATGTATCGACAATTGATTGGTTCACTTCTCTACTTGACACACTCAAGGCCTGATATATCTTATTCCATGAGTGCTGTATCAAGGTATATGTAGCAGCCCCATGAAATTCATTGGCGGGAAGCCAAGCGGATCTTGCAGTATGTGCAAGGTACTAAACATTTTGGCATACATTATGCTGCAGATTCTGAGCTATATTTCATTGGTTTTACTGATTCAGATTGGGCAGGTGATAGAATAGATTGGAAGTCCACTTCCGGATATGTTTTCATGATTGGACATGGGCCTATTTGTTGGTCAAGTAAAAAGAAGGCAGTCATTGCACTTTCTTCAGCAGAGGCAGAGTATCAAGGGGCAGTCAATGCCTGCATTCAGGCAGTTTGGTTGCAGGGTATTCTTTCCGAGTTTGATTTTGGTAGCACTACTTCGACTGTCCTATTTTTTGACAATCAAAGTGCCATTAAGATCTCCACCAATCCAGTTCAGCGGCAGAGGACCAAACACATTGAGATTCATATGCACTACATTCGAGAGTTCGTGCATGATCGCACCAACATTATACAATATTGCCCTACCGATGAGCAAATTGCAGACATCTTCACCAAGAGCTTCACTGAGAAGAAGTTCTCTTACGTCCGTTCACTGTTGGGGGTGAGTTCCATCATGGTGGAGATAGATTAGATCCATTTTTATGTTTAGCTTGAGGGGGGGCTTTCTTCCCACTGGGTTTTCCCTCTTTTCTCACTTAGCTTATTTCATCATTTTTTGGATTATTGTATTGGGGTGTCCTTTGGTATTAGTAACCAGGGCACTACATTTTATTTTTTACATCATAGTATAGCTTGAGGGGGGGTGTTAGGATATCTCATCATTCACTTTTGTACTTTGCATGCATTGCATGCACCCGCATGCTGCCTAGTCACCAGTATGATGCCTCCAGCACCTAGTCCTTAGTCTCCCAACACTCGGGAGCTACTTACCAGTCAGATTTAGCCCTCCTAGCCTGTCATGCGTCCACTTCTCACCTTCCACTGCAGAAGGGCGCCTTTCTCACCCAGCGGTCCAGTTACACTTCAGTTATATCTTCGATTTACCTCCGATTGACCCATAACTGATTTATCACTCCGCTTGAACTTCGATGAGACATGATTGACAGTTCTGAGTGCAGTTAAGCCCTCATGCGCCCTCCACTGAGCCTCCATCCCTAGATTAGTGCCACTTACCATCAGTTACACTTATTACACTCAATTAGACCCAGTTAGACTCAATTTGACACTTGTCTGACAGTTGTGCATTGATGACCACCACTGATGATGATGAGGACTCCTTATTAGGTTATACGAGCATACACATACTAACTTGCGAGAGAAATAAACAAATAACAAACATATAATAGAGACACATAATTTACCCTAGAAACCCCAATGCGGGGAAATCCAACACCCAATGAAGATCTTCATTACATGGCCAAAACCGGCCATCCAGGCCAAGTGAGCTCACCCGCTCACCTCCAGGCCCCTTTACAATGGAGCCTCCTCGAGCCTTATAAAGGCTTCCTTACACACAATACCATGGGCTACAACAAACCATGTGCCCAAAAAACATGTGCTAGACCTAACCAACTTTGACTCAACCCCGAGTCAAGGTTAACCCTAACACTCCTAGTTGGAGCCAAGCTATGCCATTTAGTAAATTTGAATGACCTCCTTGGTTAATTCGAATTTCTCACTCATTGTGATAGTATTGTATTGTATTTTCACCCTTATTGGGATTATAGAGCACTGATGCATGCTTTTGCACAGTTTACACCATATTTTCTGAGTTTCATCTATTGTGATTGATTTACTTGTTCATTAGATCTACTGTGACTAATTTTTAGGATATCTCATCATTCACTTTTGTACTTTACATGCATGCATTGCATGCACCCGCATGCTGCCCAGTCACTAGTATGATGCCTCTAGCACCTAGTCCTTAGTCTCCCAGCACTCGAGAGCTACATACCACTTAGATTTATCCCTCCTAGCCTGTCTTGCACCCACTTCTCACCGTCCACTGCAGAAGGGCACCTTTCTCACCTACCAGTCCAGTTACACTTCAGTTATCACTCCGATTTACCTCCGATTGACCCATAACTGATGTTATCACTCCGATTGACCTTCGATGAGACATGACTGACAGTTATGAGTGCATTTAAGCCCTCATGCGCCCTCCATAGAGCCTCCATCCCTAGATTAGTGCCACTTACAATCAGTTACACTTATTACACTCAGTTAGACCCAGTTAGACTCAGTTTGACACATGTCTGACAGTTACTTGTGCATTGATGACTACCACTGATGACGATGAGGACTCCTAGTTGGAGCCAAGCTATGCCTTGCAGTAAATTCGAATGACCTCCTTGGTTAATTCGAATTGCTCACTCATTGTGACAGTATTGTATTGTATTTTCACCTTTATTGGGATTATAGAGCACTGATGCATGCTTTTGCACACTTTACACCATATTTTCTTAGTTTCATCTATTGTGATTGATTTACTTGTTCATTAGATTTGCTGTGACTAATTTTACATTGTATCAGATCCATTGCAGGGACAAGATCTCTTTTCTACAAGTGTTCTACAAGAAGATTTGAGTGAATTTGCTCAAAATTACTGAAGTTTTGGCATGAAAGATCTCATGTGCATTCGCTCATGTGCATGCAAAGCAGAAAAATACACTCTAATGCACTCCAGAAGCCTGAGTTTTCCACATAATTCCTGGATTTTATACATTGGACCCATTCAACTTGCTTGATCTCCAATCCCAGGTGTGATGCAACTCTAAAAGGGTGGATTGTTCGACTTTATTGTTCTTGTTTTGATTGTGATTTGGATGTTAATAATCTCCATCAATTGCATTCGCTCTCTTGTGTTTGACAAGTTCTTCTACATCAAGTGCATTCGCCATTTGTGATGGAATACTCTTCTTCCAAGCCAGTTGTTACTCCTTTCAATTATTTTGAGTGGAAAGATGATATGGAGATTATATTGCGCTCAAAAGGGTTCTATAGAGTCACTGTTGGCCTCGAATTGGAGCCAAGCACATTGTCGAAAAGAACCAAACACTACAATAAGCTTGATGAAGCTGATGGTCTCCTTTACCTCTCTATTTCCAAAGATCTTCACTTCCATCTCAGCGGATTGAAGACTCCAAAAGAAATATGGGAGCAACTTGACAATCTCTTTGGCAAGTAGGACGAGCTTAGGGATTTTCAATTGGAAAATGAATTGATTGCCCTTAGTCCTGAGAATTTCGAGACCATCAATGAGTTTTTCACAAGATTCAAGCACTTGTCATTGCAGTTGAAGAATAGTGCTGTTGTGAAAGAGGATAGGCAATTGATCCTCTCCATTCTCACAAATCTTGGGAAAGATTACTTGGTATTTGTCTCTACTTTCAATTCTGGTCGGCTAACTACCCCGAATTGGAAGATGCCTACCTTGAATGCCTTCATTGAGTCCGTCACAAAAGAGAATGATAAGTTTATTCAAATGGGGTCCATAAAATCCAAAGATTTAGACCTCTTTGCTCAAGGACCTAAGAATTCGAATGGTAAAGGAAAGCAAATGAAAGAGAAGCCCAAATTCGAGCCTACCAAGCAAAGACATAAAGGCAAGCAACCGGAAGCACCATCCGGTTATAGGAACAAGTAGAAGTTTAAAGAGGGGAAGGAAAAATCTAAACGTTCATACCATGGCTTTCATCCTGAAATTTCATGCATGAAGAAAGCAATAGATCAAATGTCCCTCCCTTTGGAAAAGAATAACATATGTCTTCCCCACGGTGCATGGAAGAAGGATAGAAATGATGATCATGAAAGACGTCAAGCACTCATGGCAACTGTTTCGAAACCACCACTCTACTGATAGATTCCGGTGCCTTGAATCATATGGCTGCAAACGTTGACTCCTTTTCTTCATTTGATCCAAGCAGCTTAATCCCCATCCATTTGGGAGATGACTAAAAAATTTCTTCGGAGGGAAAAGGTACCATCCATGTAGAGCATGGAAGCTTCTAGAATGTTCTCTATGTGCCTTCCTTGGCTTCAAATCTACTTTCTGTGTCTCAAATGACACACACCGGTGAACTGAATCAAGTTACATTTAGCCTTAACAAATTTGAAATTTATGATATTAAAAGTGGAAGACTTATTGCAGTCGAAAAGGCCAATCACACTGCAAAATACTATGAGTTTTCTCACTTTGTGCCGCTCGAAAAGCCCACTGCTCTCCTCACTCATGGAAACGAGGTTAGTAGTATTTGGAATGAAAGGTTTGGACACCTTAAATACAAGTATTTGCTGCTGTTACAAAAGAATTCCATGGTTGAAGGTCTTCCGCAACTCCGTTCCTCGAAGGGAATTTGCCCTGGTTGCATTGTTGGGAAGCACCCTGAGCACAGGTTCGACCGCGGAAAAGATAACAAAGCTTCTACCATTTTGGGGCTCATACATTTTGATATTAGTGGTCCTTTTCCCAACATGTCCATGAATGGGTCGAGGTACATCCTAACATTCATCGACGACTTCTCCCGCTTTACTTGGGTATTTTTTCTCAAAAACAAGTCAGAAGTGCTTGGAAAATTCAAGTATTTTAAGGCTTCTGTTGAGACCGCCACTGAGAGAAAGATCAAAGCTCTTAGATTTGATAATGGCGGAGAATATATCAAGACTTATTTTCTACAATTTTGTGCCGAAAGCGGAATTCAAATCCAACATACAGTTCCCTACACACCCCAGCAGAACGGTGTAGCGGAAAGGAAGAATCGGTCACTGAAAGAGATGGCTACCTGCATGCTTGAGTCAAAAGGTTTGGCTGCATATATTTGGATTGAAGCCATTAATGTTGCTACATATATTCAGAACCAAGTTCCACATTCATCCGTGAAAGGTAAAACTCCCTTTGAAGCATTGTTTGGTCGCAAACCGGATGTGTCCAATTTGAGGGTTTTTGGCTCCACTGCATGGGCTAGAATTCCTTCTGATAAGAGAAAGTATTTGGATCCACAAAGTATTGAATGTATCCTGATAGGATATGGGGAAGAATAAAAATCATATAAAATCATGAATATCAGATCCAAAAAGGTATTCATAGAGCGAAGTGTGAAGTTTGAAGAACCGCTGCCAGATCTTAAACTAGTTGAGGAAAACATTGCCAATCTGCACCCTCCACAAGAAGAAGATTCAAGTGAGTATGAAGAAAGAATTGGATATGATATCTCTGATATTATATCAAACTTTGATGGCCATGACATATCAGGTTCAGAATTAGACCATAATGATCCTCCTCAGTTACCAAAGTGGGCCCAAAACACTCTACAATCTGCTGCTCCAAACATTGGAAATCCTTTTGATCCAAGGAGAACAAGAGCAGACTATCAAACAACAGGTATGGCTCTTTCTTTTTTTGATCCATTATTATATGAGAAATTTTATTTGATGATTGGTTCAGATCCCAAATCATACTATCATGCCCACCAAGATCCACGATGGCAAACCGCCATGGATGAAGAGTACAGTTCTCTTCAAATGAACAATACATGGGAGCTAGTTTCTCTTCCACCTGGAAGAAAATTAGTTCAATGCAAGTGGGTCTGCCGCACGACGGTTGCTGCTGATGGCTCTATCAGCAAACACAAAGCTAGGTTGGTGGAAAAATGTTTCTCCCAAGTCCAAGGTGTGGACTACACTAAGACTTTTGCACCGGTTGCAAAGATGGATTCCAACCACCTAGTTTTGGCCATTTCCGCATCCAAGCACTGGGAAGTGCACCACATGGATGTGAAGAGTGCTTTTCTACATGGATACCTTGATGAAGAGGTATATATGAAAAAAATAGAAGGATACATATCATATCCATAATTAGTTTGCAGATTGAAGAAATCTTTGTATGGATTGAAATAGGCCCCAAGAGCTTGGTACGCAAAGATGGACTCCTTCCTTCTTTCTCAGAAATTCAAAAGATGCAAATCTGATCCTAATGTGTACCTACGGTTAGTTAAAGGTAATTTTTTGATTGTTTTTTATATGTTGATGATCTTCTCATTACTTGTAGCACTCTCCTTACAATTAACAAGCTGAAAACCGCTTTAAATCTAGCTTTTGATATGAGCAATTTGGGCTTGCTTAAGCAATTTTTGGGCTTGGGGATAGCTCAAAACTTTGATGGGATCACATTATCTCAGAAAAATTATGCTAAATACCTGCTATTAAAGTTTAATATGGCAGAATGTAAGGCTGCTCTGTTTCCATTCCTCTCAGGAATCAGTCTTGAAGAGGGAAATACTACACCGCTTGCAGATTGCACTATGTATCGATAGTTGATTGGTTCACTTCTCTACTTGACACACTCAAGGCCTGATATATCTTATTCCATGAGTGCTGTATCAAGGTATATGCAGCAGCCCCATGGACTTCATTGGCGGGAAGCCAAGCGGATCTTGCAGTATGTGCAAGGTACGAAACATTTTGGCATACATTATGCTGCAGATTCTGAGCTAGATTTCATTGGTTTTACTGATTCAGATTGGGCAGGTGATAGCATAGATCGGAAGTCCACTTCTGGATATGTTTTCATGATTGCACATGGGCCTATTTCCTGGTCAAGCAAAAAGCAGGCAACCATTGCACTTTCTTCAGCAGAGGCAGAGTATCGAGGGGCAGTCAATGCCTGCATTTAGGCAGTTTGGTTGCAGGGTATTCTTTCCGAGTTTGATTTTGGTAGCACTACTTCGACTGTCCTATTTTGTGACAATCAAAGTGCTATTAAGATATCCACTGATCTAGTTCAACGGCAGAGGACCAAACACATTGAGATTCATATGCACTACATTCGAGAGTTCGTGCATGATCGCACCATCATTCTGTAATATTGCCCTACCGATGAGAAAATTGCAGACATCTTCACCAAGAGCTTCACTGAGAAGAAGTTCTCTTACTTCTAAGAGGAGCTAGTGTCATTACAGCAAGGAAGTTTAAGCAGGAGCTTGACAGAAACAAAGAGATCTTTGGCAGCAAAATAAATTTCCAGAAAAGCAAGATCTATGGGAACTGCTCACCAAGGGAGATGCTTGAAATCACCAGATTGTTATATATGGAAGGCACCATGATCTAGGATTCGTTCAAATATCTGGGAATTCCAATATTCAAAGCTGCCCCTAAAGTGGCTCATTGGCTACTCCTTCTAGACAAGCTGAAAATCCACATTCAAGCACGGGGAGCAACATGGTTAAACCGTGTTGGGAAAGTGGTTTTGCTGAAGTCAGTTCTAACTAGTCTCCCTATCTATCAAAACTCAATTCTTCTTGCTCCAAAAACCATCACCCTAAAAATTGATGGACTATTGAGAATATTTCTGTGGGAAGGCGAAAGGAAAAATGAGATGAAGCTTCATTTAGTTAGCTGGGACAAAATAAAAAAGTCGATCCTGGAAGGAGGCCTTCACATATGAGACGTGGCTACCCAGAATTTAGCTATGGGATCCAAACTTCTTTGGAACTTAGTTTCGGGAAAATCCACCTGGAGCAAACGAGTTCTCTGGAAAAAATACTTCCACGGTCACTGGATAATATGCTTGGACTAGCCTCCCAAAAGCTCCTAGAGGCTCACCGATCTTCATGCTTTGCCTCAGAGCTCTCGACCACTTCAAGTCTAAGCTAACTTGGATTCCTGGCAACGGAAAGCACATTAGAATCTGGGAGGATTCAATCCTTGGGGATCCTCCGCTTGACCATCAAGAAGGCCTGACAAATATAAAAATTTGGCTCCATTTCAACAATCTCCTCACACTTTGGGATATCTCTTATTGGGAAGAAGATGAGGACTGCAACTGGAAGGACTGGAACCTGGGGAACTATCCTGAAAGAATTGAAATTGAAGCCGTAACCCTGCTCGAGTTTCTTCTAGGGAAAGCTCCCATAAAATTTTTAGCCAAAGAAAAAAGAGGATGGGGCACATCCACCAGAAAGTATTCAAAAACTGTAGGTTACAAGTCTATACAAGCTGTCCGGAACGTCCCTCCAGATCCAACTCAATGGAAGACAATCTGGTCATTTGTTTCGATTCCAAAAATCAACATGTTCTCTTGGATGCTAGCTCACAAAAGTATCTTGAAAAGTGAAAATATAAGAAGAAGAGGTTGGGAAGTCCCCTCAAGGTGCCCGTTGTGCATGAAAGAGGAAGAAAATTCTGATCATTTGCTACTAGCTTGTCCGTACGCAAAAGAGGTTTGGAACGAAGTCTTGAAGTTAAGCCCAGATCAGTTCTCCCTGCCCACGAATTTCCCTGATCTTTTAAGCAGCTGTACCACTAGGTCCCTGTTCCTTCAAAAGCAAAAGGATCTCCTCAAAATCTGTTGGATGTGGCTCCCCAAGTTCACCATGTGGAAAATATGGCTAGAAAGGAATAATAGGCTCTTCTGGGATGAAAGCTGCAACTCAACCCGGGTTGCAAATAAAATCAAGCCTCTTCTAGGAGAGACCCTGGAATCCAAGACCACTCTCAGGAATTCAGACACCCTGGGACCATAAGAAGATCAATGGCTTAAGGAGTTTGTCCCAAACCATCAGCTCAGGAAAAATCCCAATCGAATCTTGAAATCAAGTTGGGAAGTCCGCTTGGATGAACAAGAATTTATAAAATGGAGATCGACTCTGGAAGAGCATTGCTTATTCTTTGATGGAGCATCGAGAGGAAATCCAGGCACAATGGGAGGAGGTGGGTCCTAATGGCATGATGGAGCTGGCGTATGCATGAGGCCTTGGCCATGACATTAACAACAGAGTAGAGGCTCTCGTGCTCTGGCAGGGACTAAGGCTTGCCTCCATCAGGAATATCCAAAATCTTGTGGTTTTTGGAGACTCCAGGGTAATTATTCAGGCACTTATAACGCAAAGGAATCCAAGCCAAGTTAATTTAGCTCAAATCCTCAAGAAATCAAGTCTTCTGCCGCACAAATTCTATAAGGTCAGGTTCTTCCACATCCTTCGGGGTATGAACACTATGGCGGATATAGAAGCAAATAAAGGATCGCTCATGAGCAAGAGTGTTCTGTCTGTAGATGGGGTCAAAACAATTTCCTACATCCCCTAATGGTGTCGGTTCTCAAATACATGGTCGAACGGTCAAAGGGCCTAAGCAAGACCTGTATGCCACTCATTCAAACAAAGAATCAAATCCTTTACAGGACTCTCTATCAAGTGCCATCATAGCCTGGCGGATGCTTCTCCTCACCCGGCCAATGTCAGGGAATTTCAGTCCGTGGAGCAGCAAACCTTATCGGCATTCTCATCAGGAATCACATGAACCCCCTGGAATCCAAAGATCCAACTGTTCTAGTGAAAAAAGGAAAATATTAAGCTCTCTGTGTCCCCCTTTGGATTTGCTTCAGTACTCTTCCATTATGTTTTCAGTTCCTTTGCTTATAACGGTAGCTAAGCCACATTCTAGTGGCCTTTTGATAGTTTACTAGGTTCATAAATCATGGAATTTTGATACTCACTCCCTCTTTCTGAAATCCAATCAGAGCTATAAGGTTTTAACTAAAATTCATTGCTGTAAAGCACCCGACAGCTGGTTAGCCAACCCTTAATACAAATTTTATCCGTTACTGTAAAAAAAAACATAACGCTATTATCTAAAATCATGCAATGTAGAGTGAATTGTAGTAGGTTGATTACTTCTTTCTTCCATCCTTGTCACAACTTGAGAGGAATAGACCTCCTAACTAACCATCTTGGATTAGGCGGTAGGTTTGTAAAGTGTCACAAATTCAAGGATACCATTGGCCTCATATCCATTATGCCAGTTTTTGTAGCATTGAAAGTAGAAATTGTTTCCCTAGTTCATCAAGATTTTTCTCTTTTTACAGGCTTTCTTCATCACGAGTCTCCTTGATATTCCCCTTTTTGATGGGTTGGTATTCCTTCTATCACGAATTTTATCATGTTGAAGGTGTTATTTTAAAGGTATGCCACTGGTCAAACTACCATCTAAACACTTGAATTTTGCACTTCATCCTTGAATTAAGACAACGTATTTCCAACTTCACAAAGCTTTTATGCGGTCCTTCCCTTTTAAATTTATTAGAGATATTATCTCAGAAACCATCCTAACAACATCAAAATTACCTTCTAATGAGGGTATTTTAAGCACATCACTAATGTCTCATCATCCACATTCTCCTTAGGAAAAAAAAACCCTTCCTAACTTTGAACTCAACCTCATCTCCTCCTTCGCACATGAGCATTTTGACTTTGTATTCATATAGAGAATTATGGTGTTATTGATTTCCTTCAATCTTCCTTGAGAGACAACCCCTTGGTGGTATCAACCTTTCAAAGAGCCCTACAAAGCACCTCAAGTTTTATCTTTGTAAGTATGTGTTTATGAAGCAATTTGGTAGCTCCAAAAAGCATAGTGACATGTGCATCATGCCCACAAGCATGCATTTTGCCAATGTTCATACTCTTGTGCTCCCAATCCACAAGCTTCTTCACATCACAAGTCAAATTACATAATTAGTAAAGGTCAAATTCCTAAGTAGGAACAAACAAACAGTAGTAAAAGCATAAATAGGACAGTACTAAAAAGAAGAATACTAAAACCAAACATAATTTGAATGTTGTACTCATTTGGTTGTGGGATGGAGGCATTTTTGTACCTCCATGATGATCATACAAGCTTGTCTCGGGCCTTATGTACCTTAATTATTTTGTCAAAGAATGTTGAGTGGATGCAAGTTAGGAAGACCTTCCATAGCTTCGTGGGTGTTTTTTTTAGAAAACCCAATCTATTATTAAAACAAGAGCCATAAGCGGCATTGTCCACGAAAATGTGTAAATAGCATTAGCTTGCAGCATGTATCTTTAGGCATACGACAATGCATATATGGGTGAATCCACGTAGATGGGTGTCTATTTCGTGAGAATCGGGTGGTAGACGAGCATAGCGGAAGCTATTCGGCCGAATAACAATATTTATTCGTCCGAGGCGTTTGTGCATGGAGTTCGACAGCTTCAATTCAACAGGTAATTTGGCATGCTATTTGACAGGTAATTTTCTCATTTTAGTTATTTTTGTTGTGTTTTTGGTATTCTGATCACCCCTTTTTGTTGTGGGCAGGCTTTTGGCATTCGAATTCACTTCTTCGGTAGGCTTTCGGCGTTTGGATTCCCTTCTTCGGCAGGCTTTCGACGTTCAACTTCCCTTCTTCTGTAGGATTTCGACGTTCGGATTCCCTTCTTGGCAAGAGATCGACGTTCAAAAGGTACACTTATAGCCACTGGAAGTATACGGGTTTTTCTAGTTACTGCTTGCTAAATACATATGTGGAATTAGTTTGTACTTAAATATTTATATATTATATCATGAATAGAGTTCATGAACTCTGTCCGTTCATGAACATTGACATTACCCTCCTTGCATCTCTCACCCTTGTTGGGATACTATTGGCAATAGTTTCCTTATGCTCGCGTTAGCTCCATGTTTATGTATGTTGCCTCCCCTACTTGCACTTGGTCCTTGACTAATGTATGTCACTTCTATGCTTTAACAAACTTAAAGTTATTGTATGTATCCTCCCATGCTTGCATAATTTCCTTTACTAGTGTATGATGCCCCCATGCTCATGTTAACCTTAGATTAGCTTATGTAACCTCCCTTACTTGCATTATGTCCTAGACCTATGTATGTAACATCTTGTGCTGGTGATTGTATTATATAGTGTAGAGTTCATGAACATACAGAGTTCACGAACTCTGTTCATGAACATACAGAGTTCATGAACAGAGTTCAGGAACCACTGTTCTCGCGGAGGGTGGCCCTATTAATCTCTTGTAGATAAGGACTAATAAAGAGTTGGTATTTAGTCTCTAACTAAGATCTAGCTTGGATGCTAACTAATAAATATACACTTTAACTATACCGGAAACAACTTCTATAGAGGTGCTGTATCTACGGGTGCTGCTGATCGGTAAACCAAGTCAATTGGATCAAATGCGACTTATGTTGGTGCTTAAACTAGTGTGATAGGTGTTGATTAAATTGGTGTTGATTTCATATATCTCTCTTCTATAGTAGCAACCAATGAATTTAGTGCATTATATTTGTTTTTTTCTTTAGCAACAAAAGATTATAAGGGTTACTTTTATTTGCAAGTACCAATTCATCAAGTTCTATTCTCATTTTATTAAAAATTTAAACCATAACATATGCACCATGTGATCCTTAAATGTGTTATTCTTTTCCATAACGAGGATCTCAAAACTTGCAAAATGCCTCTGTTCATATAAGAAATAATGACTTTATTATATGCAACTATGATATTCCATTTACTTACTATATGATATTTATAAACAAATATCGTTGCATTTATAAAACAAATCTCATTAAAAATGCATAGGTTTAATGACAAATATATATGATTATGTCCGAGAGATTATTATGATTATGGCTATCTTCTATCCTTATAATTTAGAGCTTCATAATTTAATATTTTATACTTGTAAAGACAATGGTTAGTATGAAAGAAAAGCACAAATGATATGTGTGTATCCCCTTAGTGTTGTAAAACTATGTCGTTGTTCCCGTAAGCTCTGCTACTACTTGCTTTAGTCCATCCAACACTAGCTTATATAATCCACATACTTAATAGGGGACTCTCTTAGTCCATGATGCGAGTTCATGAACAAAGTTCCAACAAATTATGATTTTGATCTTGTAGATGCAGCAGAAGTAGATCTAGTAGAGCCATATCCCACATTAGCATAAGTTTATTCAACAAAAGTAGGCTTTGCTACTATATAAGGTATTTCACTACTGGGCTTTGCACCTACACCAGGATTTTATTAATTAATCCTTTAACACTTTCTCTTCACAGCCCTAGCTACATGCTTAAAAAGGAATGCTAGAACACTAGGAGCAGTGCCAGATCGGATTGCATTTTCCGAGGCAAGGGAACTGAGATTAGCTTCATCATACCTTAGCACCTTTTACCTCCCACCTGTGTACGTAGAGCCCTAATGTTTGTACTGGCCTTCCATCCCCAGAAAGGTAGGTTTAACCTAGCCATTTAATGTTCAGAGAAGAGAAAGAGACATCCCCGCCCCCTTTGAAACAACCTTGATTTTACTTATTATGATTTGGAAACAAGGGCCTTACAAAAAGAAAGCTGTGCTTCGCTCCTTATTTCCTAGAATCCTAGTATAAGTCGGATGGAACACCCCTATCTGAATTATGTAGACCCTTTTCCGTTCTTCTTCGGCTCCCTTTCTATCAAGTGGGTGCAAGGCTCCAGTCTTAGGAGTTCGCTTTATTATAATTTATTATGTTAGGTGGTTTTGCTGCTTCAGTCTTGACGGAGTTTTCCCTAACTTCGTTTACCTATAAATCAAGTTCCTAAAGTATTTAGGACGTCATTAGCCAACTTCTTTCCCTATTTAATTTTTGGGGTTAACATTTGATTTCATGAACAAAGTTCATGAACTCTGCTCTAACAAGTGAAAAGGAAGAAAGACCACACTGACGCACCTCTTTCTTCTTCGCAATGACTTAGCCACTTTCAATTCACAAACTGTAAAATAGCTATAAGTGTTCAACAATACCAAACAAACTGTTAGACCCCCATTAAATCTAATAAGTGAAAAGGAAGAAAGACCAGATTGGCACACCTCTTTCTTCTTCGCACTGACTTAGCCACTTTCAATTCACAAAATGTAAAATATCTAATAAGTGTTGGCCCACCACAGGGCTGAACCTTATTAACACGACTAGACTAATATAGGAAATAAAATTAATGTACAAAACTCCCCTTGACATGGGTGTTGTACCTCAGATGGTTGGATGGTCAAAATTACAATTGACCATTCGTTTTAGCGAGTTTTCTTCTCCATAGAACACCTTCTCCAATATTCATTAGTAGTTAGCATATATGCACCAAGTATCTTCTACCTTCGAGTAGGTCATCGAGAAATGACATGTTGGACTTATGGAATCAGGTCATAGATGCTTATAGTGCATAGAACACCTTCTCAAAACTTCATTAGTAAAGTTGTTGTTTCATAAGTACAAATCATAACAACACTTACAATCTTTATTTTGTCTTATATAACATAACATATTTCTTGAGAGATTAGGGTAAATGTTTGGAATGTTAAAATATCAAAACAT
Organism: Larix kaempferi; assembly: GCA_027924585.1. NCBI lineage: Eukaryota > Viridiplantae > Streptophyta > Pinopsida > Pinales > Pinaceae > Larix > Larix kaempferi. Next base: position 9,675,028 of record BSBM01000950.1, read on the forward strand.
GTAGAATTTAAATATGTTATGAGTTGATAGTTGTATAAATGTAGACATCATATCAAATGGAAAGAGAGGAGTCTTTGAGGCAAAAGCGTAGGAGGTCATCACGGTCATCAGGGATTGGTGTCTTGACTGATAATAAAAGTTTGTCGGCTTCACCTCGGGATTCAAGCTTGTTGTATAGTTCACATTCATCTGATCATCGACTAGGGAAAAGGGGTACAAATGATTCCCCCATATCTTCTATGGGAGAACGTCAATCTCGACCTTCTGTTGGTATGAACATTTATGTGTTAATACATGTATCAATTGTAATTTTGTGCGTGTTCACAAAGTTTGTACATGTTTACACACAATTGTGTTTGTCTTTGAAGCAGAGCAAGGTTCAGAAGAGGCTCGTAATTTTACATAGAGGGATGAAGGTCGAGCAAGGAGGACATATGATGAACCAGATGTGGGTGTAGAGCAAGGTTCGAAAGAGGCTCATAATTCTACACAGAGGGATAGAGGTTGAGCAAGGAGGGCATATGTTGAAATCGATGTGGGTTGTACACCCATAACAAATTATCCATCTGATTTACCTGAGGAGCTTCCATGGGAAAGTGGTGTTCAACAAACGACCCTTGAAAGTTGTAGATCTCACTATGACAAGTTGCAACATGATATTTCTAGTTTGGATCTCCCTCCAGAGAGCAAACAAAGTCTAGAGATTGTTTTGCGATCATGGCAAAAATTCATTGAGGCATATGAGGATCTCAGACCAACTACGAATGGTTTTGTTGACTTGATGCAGAGGAGAAGGGCACAAGTGATGGGTATAGACAAGTGGGCTGTTGTGAAGGAGAGAGTGACCAAAGAACATGCCAATTCAATGTTTAACTTCAAAGAAGGCCTAAAGCGAAAAATATTGAAAGTGCAATATTTCAAGCACTCTGAACTTGAACATCTAATATATGATTGGTTCCTTGCATCCCATGGTCGGTTGCCATGGAATGATGAGGTTCCTAATTATTTCGCCAGATTTTTATATGCATATTTTTTTTAAAATATGAAGCCAGACTATACCAATGTTCATTCTGACTTTTATGGAGTTGGAAAGGGGCGAATATATCATCGAAAAGGTGCTCTTAGAGATCCCACTCTTCGATCTCCACCCCAGATATCTCGCCCACCCAGGCTTGTGACATTAAAATCGGAGATGGATCCCACATCCCAACTTGGGACAACTACAAGGGATTCTATTGCCGAAGGTTTAACGTCGACATTTGTAGGAGTTGATGTGGGATTGGTTTGAGAGAGGGATCGAGCCACTATTAGTCAAAATTTTGTTTAAAAAATGAATGATGAGGTAAATGGAATGAGCATTGAAGATATTATGGCTTATTCTAAGGTTTGTCGTGATACAACTTCAGATGTCCTATCCCATGATACATCGAGTATAGGAGAGGTCTGTTGATTATGTACATACAATCTATTTAATTGTTTTATTCATTTTTAATTGAACTTTTTGTTACATTATATCTATGACATTATGTATTTTTTGATGTATAGTAATAAATACATTACGTAAATGTTTATTGGTTGCAGTTTTCTAGAATGTTGAATGAACATAATTTTCGACTCTCCACTAGTGAAAATGTAGAAGAGAGTCTCCGAGAGGTATATTTATTATTTACATATTTATATTTATGTTTGAAAGATATTGTGTGCTTTTTTTGAATTTTAATTTATCTATGTATCTTATTGTTAATGTGACTTATCCATGCAGGTTCATTTAGATTCCAACTTTTTTGATGATTTTCCATCTCTTGTGAGCTCATGATTTCAATTTTTTTTGTTTTGTTTTGGTTTTAAGTGAATAGCTTAATTTTAATTATTTTGCTTGCACAATGTTTTATTTATTAACAAAATTTAAATTTTAGGGAACACGAGAACATATGGAAATTGGTGGTGAGGATATAGGTTCTTCGATGGACGTCGACATTGGTACTGAGGTAATTTTGTTAATAATTGAACTATTCTTTTAATTTCTTTTATAAGTTTAATATTTTAATTTTTTGAATTTAGTTTAAAATTGTTTAAATAATTTATGAGATTCATAATTTGCTTTTATACATGTTGTAGGTTGGGTCTCTTCGAGGCAAAGGGAAGACTCCAGCGGATGATAGTGGTGGACTTTGATTTAGAGAATGATTTTTATTGGTCTTTTTTTGTTTTCCCATACTGCCATATTGCATATATCTGCATGTTGATACATATATTGTAGCTGTTTTGGACATCTATGAACTTTATTTTTTGATTATATATGTACATTGAACTCACATGTTTAGAAACTTTTTTTTTGGATTATATACATGTACATTGAACTTACATAATTTGTATTTGATTTGAATGATCTAACTTTTTTTTGGGGCTAATTACATAACATACTTTGTGTGGTAAATGCTTAGAATATGATTTTGCATGATGTTCATGAATGTATGTATTATTAAATTTGTATGTACAAGTTACAATTTTCTTTCATAATGATAGTCAATTTTATATCTAGTTTAATGTTCAATCTTGAAATGGTTTTAAAAGATATTAGTACACATGTTTTAATGTTTAAAGTACTTTATTTTATGAATAATATAAAGTCCATGTGATTGTTGTTGGATCTTGTCCTCGCAAACCAAAATATTTTAGATCACTGTGTGATGTAGAACAACACTATTTAGCTGATGTACCTTCTTTTCGTAATTTTCAGATTGCAAATTTTATGTATAGTAGACATTAATTATTTGTTGTTTTAAATTAGTTCATAGAATATATTGTTTTGCAGTTTGCACTCTTGAATATTTCTTTATTGAATTTCAGTATATGCTAGCCTTAAGTTTTGATAGGTGTAATCTAAAGTTACAAGTTTTAAGACCTGCAGGATTTAATCCTCGAGTGCAGATTTGTAGTATTGACAATTTTTGAGTGTAGATGTAAAAATTTATGAGTGCAGATGTAAAATTTTTTGAGTGTAGATGTAAACAAAATTTAGTGAAGGTTTCAACCCTCTTGGTTGTCTTTTAATATATGATCTTGGTTTCAGCAATAAACTTGAATTTCATATAAATGATAACTTGAATCTTATATAAATGATTCATACTTTCAAATTTTAACTAATGATTCATATGTTCAATGTTCAGGTACAAAACTTTTGTAGTTGGTGAACTATAGATGCTGTTGAAACCATGACAAATGGGGATTTAACGATTTTTTGTTTTTTAATCATAAGCAAGGATTTCAGGATTATGAATCTTATGCTAAATTAGAGTAATGATTTTAAACAACAATTTGATGAATTTTCATCGGTTTGTTGTAAATAACCATTGCTCTAATTTAGCATAAGCTTCACAATCCTATAGTCCTTGTTTGTGATTAAAAATCAAATGATCGTTATCTCCATTTTCCATGATTTCAGTTATGCGAACTAAATTCTATCTACACAAGTGATATTGTCAAGAATTCAAAATCAGAGCTTCATATAATCTAGATCAAATGGAACTAAATTCTATTTACACAAATTATATTGTCAAGAATTCAAAATGAGATCTTCATATAATCTAAATCAAATGGAACTAAATTCTATCTACACAAGAATATTATTCTTGTGCATGTATCATTTATTTAAAAACCATAGGTTAACAAAGTTCCAAAAATTTCATGGATCATATTCATATGAATTGTTCATCCCACCACAAAGCCACTAATGGATCAAGAATAATAATTTCTCATTTATATAAATAATAATTTCATTTATCATACAATTACTATTCTAGAATTTTCTATTAATAATACATTAGAGAAACATGAAATGGATTCATCACAATCCAAGTCTTTTCACGAAATTACACATTAAAGACCACACATATTACCCTAAAATCCTTCAAATTCAATCAAGGTCAAATGGTTTTACCTATACAACCACATATCAAAATTGATAAGGATTCCAATTTAGGATTTCCTTCACATACTTAAAATACCATAGATCCCCCAATATAATGGACTCAATTAGCTTAATCTAATAGAGGTAATAATAGACAATCAACTTGTTATAGAGAATTCTCCATCATTTTCAAACATTTCTTAAACAATTTAATCTTACATCAATAAGTCATACACCGCATGTCCATATTACCATATGACATAACATAATTATTCAATCATGTCCAAGAATTCAAATATTTCTTAAACAATTTAATCCTACATCAATAAGTCATACACCACATGTCCATATTTCAACATGACATAACATAATTACTTAATCATGTCCAAGAATCTTTAAGCAATCATTTTTAACAATTAACAATGTTTTTACGAGATCATGTTTAAACTCTTATTCTAGTTCCCATACATTAATTGTAAAATTACATTTGCAATCAACATTCCATAGTTGAAAGATAACATTTTTCAACTTTTCCCAACTTTTATTAAAGTTCTCATTAGCAAATAATTATCTAATCAATTTCAACATGCTAAAAGACAATAATTTTATTAATGACATCTCAACATCGATGCCATCTTCTTACACATTACCAAATAACACACTAAGTCATCATGCCATCATCCATATTCAAGCATACACAATCATAAACACAAGCTTATAAAACATAAATAAAAATTTGACACCTCAAGATCATAGTCATAGTTGTCAATATAAAAATATATTGTACAAAACATTTGACATGCACAAAACAAGTATAAATCTCTATTCATCATCATTAAATATTACACAATCATCTTCCACATAGAGTATATATTGTACAAAACATTTGACATGCACAAAACAAGTATAAATCTCTATTCATCATCATTAAATATTACACAATCATCTTCCACATAGAGGCTAAAATGATGCCATGGGTCTCCTATAGTTCTCTTAACTATGATCAATTCATTTCCGATATGGTTAAAAACATTGCAATGGAATGTTGTCCTCAATTATTCTTTCATGGTCATATTTGGACATTTTCCATTTTCTAGTTTTTAATTTTTTTTTCGATGGAAATTGTACTAATTTTATTCGAGATGCACATACTAAATGACTATATTGACAACATATAACATTAGGTTCATAATCTTGAAAGTAGACATAATTTTTAGTCATATGGGTTTGTTGAAAAAAACAACCTTTTAAAATGATGGATCCTTTCTCATATGTAAATCCTTTGTCATCGTAGTCCTCCAATAACTTCATCTTTCCTTCTGTGCATCGCATCAAATAATATTTCACCTTTTCTTTGTTGTCTAAAGGTGCAATCACAACGAAAATATCTCCTGTGCAAATTACAATTGATGGCAGGGTTTTTAAACCAATTAAATTGACTATACACATAAGGTGATGGATGTAACAATGAACAATCAACAAAGAATTTGTAAGTTCTATATATATACATAATTTATATGAAATGAACAATCATTGTTTATAGTTTATTTCATTACCTTTTCTAACAAGATCTGAAATTCTATCACCATCAGATGATATTGCTATTTCTTCTGATTCTAATTCTTCTAAGCTTGCTTGTGGCTTTTTTCCCTTTGGATTAATCTCTATGTGTTTCCAATTTTTTACGTAGTTGTTCGTTATGTTTTCACAAACTTCTGTAGATTCAACATTTTCAATGCAAATATGACAAAAGCATGATTGCTTTCTACTGTCAAATGCAAACACATTTTGGAATGATTTTGTTTGAATAGAGTGTAAATTTTCAGTCCCATGTATGGTTCCAGCCTCGTATGGGATTGATCTATCTATATCTTGGATTCCAATAAGCCAAAAGAACCTACACAATATATGACAATTTCCAAAGGACAAATTTTGATGTTAGTGTACATATACTTAAATGATAGAAGTTTGCAAATAACATTTTTTTAAATTGACAATTAATATAAATAAAAAAACTGTGTACATACCTGCGAACATCTTTTGATTGTTGATTATAATCATGGATTAGATGCAATTGAAACCATTGGACAACCTCTGTAGCTGAATGAAATCGCACGGAATAATGGTTCATTTGCCATCTTCGAAGTGCTCTTTTTACACATGCTCTTGCACCGTCAAGTTCACCCTTTCCATGTCCAGTTTCAAAGAAATTCCAACGATGTTTAATGTTCGTTCCTTTATGAAGTCGACAGAACCAAAAAAATGACCGTGAAGATTTAAATTGTCCTGCACATCCATCCGACCATATCCAATGTTCATTGAATTTAACTTCACGTCTTTTAATGATCCATATAAAATATTTTCAATACAATACTGAACAAAATGTGTATTGTGTGTACGATCATCAATGATATCAAAATGATATTCTTTAATCACATCTCGATTGTCACACGTGCTTTCAATGCCATCAAAATCGTGTTGAGAATATCTATATAGAACATGGAAAAATATTGAAACTTGGTCAGAATGATAGTATTCACTTTGTATCTCCTTTTGTGCAGCAAATGTGTAGTTTTCTTCAAAATCAACCACAGATCAAATTGTTCCGAGTGGAAAAATTTCACGATACTGTTTGAATTGAAGGTCTTGCCATCGTGCTCTATGTGAATGCTTGGTGTATTTATAAATTTCACTTTCAAATTTCTTCATAAAATCTGTCACACATATTTTATTTTCTTGCAAATCAATTCACTTGGAATGTGCATCACTAGAACTTGTAGCATAATTGATGTATTCATATCTTCTCCAATCAACAATTACATTTAACTGATAATTATCAATAGGATATTTATTGCAGAATAAAACTAGATTCCCACAATGATGACAATGTTTTCCATTGACACTTTCTTATTGTATCATCGTGATCTCTCTCACATAGAATTTGAGATATGAATTCACGTATTGTGGGCGGAGGTGGTGAATTTGTCCAAAACATTTTACCAAATTCAAGCCAAAGTGTCATAATATAATTCAAATTGCACATGATAACGACAACAACATGTGTCACGTATAGTAATAGGTCTAACATACCATGGTTTTTGTTGCGCAAGTGTAGTGATTGACATATTAATTCCATGACGATCCTCCTTGAATTTATTGAGCAATTGTATTTATGTTATTTCCATTATATTTTTTGCATGGATTTCGTATTTATTTCGTGATACTCTTTGTCGTATCGCATCCATTGAATTTGGTGAAACTCGAGCATGTGCCAACCAATATTTATGTACAATATCTTTAACACCTTCTCTCATTCTATCCTTGTAATGATGTCTACAAATAATTACCCAACAAGCAAGTTCATCATTTTCATATATTTGCATTATGAATTTGTTATGTTTGTATAATGTCTTTCTTGAGGTTCCTATTGTTTTTGCTAGTTTTGTTGTCAAACGATTTTTTCTAGTACTAGCTGAAATAATTGCTGTCTGAATTGCTCTACGTGCAGCTTTGGTATCTTTCTTCTTGGATTTTCCAAATTTTTTTATTGCATCACTTATATTTTCTATCACATTATGTTTCAATTTCGACTCTTTTGTCGCCTTGTGAATACCCAACAATGACGTAGCACCTCTTAACTTCTTGGACACTAATAAACATCTCAAAATTTGCATTTGTCCTGCTATTGAATATTGTTTGAGAAAATCATCATAAATTTGCATAGCTCGATATCGTGCAACGTGTGTGGCTATTTTTTCTGCATATTTGTCACAATCAATGTCTTGTAACATTTCATCATCAATGGTGAAAGCACCTATACATTAAGTTAGATTTAATTTAACATATATCCAAAAATACGATTCATTATAAAAAATGAATTTGGAAAATACATGATATATACATACCAGGTCCAATTTCTTGTTCTTGAACTTGATCTTCAATATTGACTTCATCAACATTAGCATGTAAATCCCTATTTACATCTTCAACAATGGTCTCTTCAGCTTCAATTTGTTCTTCTTGTACTCTATTTTCAATATCCATTTCATCAACATTATCATGTACATCTGTATTTGTATCTTCAATAATTGTCTCTTCTGTTTGTGCAACCATTGTTTTTTTGGCATGATATCTGAGTCTTTCTGTTTCCTTATGAGCATCATCATCGCGTTTACGATCAATTTTTATTTGGTGGTTTCTCTTACTACCCATGATTGTTTAATCTGCAGAGGTTAAATTAAAGAATAATCACTTTATAGTAAAAAAAAAAAATTTAAGATTTAAAAACAGTTACTAAATTTGTTTTTTTGAGTCTTTCAACCATTTATAAAAACATGAACTGAAAGTTACTTCATCTTATAAAAATCTTGTAAGAGTCATTCGAAGAAAAAATCATTGGAAAGAAATTTCCTTTGAAAAAACCCCTTGAAAAGAAATAAGAAATCTCCTTGGAAATAAATAAAAAACTCCTTGGAAAGAAATCTCCTTTGAAGAAAAACCCTTTGGAAAGAAATAAGAACTCCTTGGCAATAAATATCCTTTGAAAAAACCCCTTTGGAAAAAATAAAAACTCCTTGGAAAGAAATAAAACCTCCTTGGAAAGAAATCTCCTTTGAAAAAACCCTTTGGAAAGAAATAAGAACTCCTTGAAAAAAAATCTCTTTTGAAAAAACCCCTTCAAAAATATTTTATACAGACCTCTATGAAAAAAAAAGATGCAAAATAATGATTCCTTTAGTTTTATTTATACAATTTTTTATTATATATATATATATATATATATATATATATATATATATATATATGTATTTTTTTTATTTTTTATCGGCCGACAAAAATTTTGCGTTTTGTTTTTCTGCCGAATAACCGTTGTGAATTTTAACGGCCTGCTAACGGAAAATATTTATTCGGCCGAATAATATCTGAGACCTGAAAACAATGTTGTTTTCAGGCTTCTCTATTTTCGGAAGGGAAAAACCATCTGTTACAGTGCAAATCGACTGTTGAACTTGATACCATTAGTTTATTCATTGAATCTACTATCTGTTGGTATAAATTTTGTTGTGTTTAGGTGGGATCTGATAATTGTAATTATTTTTTTGTTAACATGTGTTTAGTTTGGTTTCATCGATTTCAAAATGAGGTGAAATGAACAATCCATAACTTTAAAAATAAACCATAAAAAGATTGAAAAAAATATGGTGTAGTTAATTCGAGTGTCTACTTCAAAAAAGTATTCTTAGATGTTTTAGTTTTAGTGTAAATTGAGAGAAATGTTGTGTAAAAAAAAACATGTTGAAAATCGACAAGCTTTCCCCATTGATTGAATTCAAAAAAATATAATAATTAGCATATAGATCCATTGGCTACAAAATTATAGTCATGCAGTAGTACATTTTGTGTAGATTATCGTAACATATTTTGTTTTTACAAAACACAAGTTTAACAATGATTTGAGCCTCCCCAAAAAACATGACCATTTTTTAGTCCCTTCATTTGATAAGAACATACTGTCGAACATTTTCCAAATTGACATATCAAATCTCAATAAAAAAATTTGAAAAAATAATGAATAGAAAGCTAACATAATTCTCTAAAAGTTTTTGTTTTACTGAAAAGTGATATTCTAAACAAAAATATCACTTTTGTTCGCCCAAATTTGAAAAACATGAAAAAAATAGATTTATTTTCTCATAAGACCCCCCAAAATAGACACCCATCTTCATGGATTCACCCAGATGCAGTGGCATTCATCCAAAAGCAAGTATCCTTCCAGAGGACATAATGTGTGTGAATCGATAGTTATTTGTTCGAATATCCAAGAATCTTTCATGGGCTACTCCTGATAGAAATCACTGCAGAAAATGACATCAAGATTTCCAAAAGGAAAGGTGGGCATGTGCATAATTTCCTGCAATCTTTTGTCAATGTTTGACAACATTCAAGCACCAACTAGGGATGCCTCATCTATTAGCAGAAGCCGAAGCTGTTCAAAACTCTTTCATAATAGATCCAATGAATCAGAACTTAGCAGAACCATTCTAGACATTCCCAAAGGTAGATGAAGTGCAGAATGCACAGTAACACCATCTGCATTATGTGTATATTTTCTAGTAAATGCAACTACCATGCCTTTTTTTTTCAAAGGATCAACATGGAGGTCCTTGTTTTGTAAGTGCAATAGACCATGGTAAATTTCTTTTGCAACAAATGTTTTGCTTGTGCCTATGTCTCCTGACACGAACAAATGGATTGGAGTTGTTGAGTCATTTTTCTTTCTCATTATGATTTACTTTATTATTGCTTGTTGTTCTTTGTTAAGTTTTTTTCTATTATCGTAATAGTCTTCTTTTCTCATGACATATGGAAGTTTAATTATATCAAATGTGTTATTAGTAATAGGTCTAGTTTTTCTTAAAAGACTTTGTGCATAAGGTCATTTCTAATGCCATATTTATGAAATTCAGTTTGGCCATTCTACTCTTGTTTTGATGTTTGGACCATGAACAATTGTTCATTCGTAGAGTCAATTGTCTTCGATGCCATGTCAATGTCACCCCAACTTGTTTTTTAATTCGGTATGAACTTCTGCTCAATTTGTTCTATGAAATTTTTTTGACATATATGCTTCTGCCCATGTGTCATAATATTTTTTAAGGACATTTTCGTTGTTTCAGAATGGCACAAATAACACCATTTTCTCTTTGTAAAAATTCTCTGGGCTCTTGTGCTCATTGTATCAAACATTGTGTATAACGACACTACATTTTATTTTTCGAAGACAAGAGTTTATGCATGTATAATAAGAAGCGTACTCAACCAAAGAAATATGTTCAAGTTCAAAAGGCCTTGCAATATACTTATCAATAATCAATGGACACAAAACATTTTTTGAATCATTTGGTTCTTGCTCCAAAAGATTTGGCTTTTTAAGGACGCATGTTCTTTTATCAATTGGGCTCGTATTAATGAAAATTGTTTTTCTAGGGGTTGAGTACAATGGCAATGACAAAAGAGTATATATAGCTTGTCGAATAGACATTTCTTGCATGTTCAATAGTGCATTACCAAGTTTGTGGATTGTTTCAATTTTTCCATCATGGCCATGTAGGCTTTGCTTTCATATCTCTCTTAAAAAAGATGTCATTGTGTGATCCATTTTCATATTGCACAAGCTATAATATATTGCTGCATCATAGGCATCCAATATAAATTGTGCATCTGTATTTGCATGCCACAAAGCTAGAATTTGTTTGGAAAAAGTATTGATCCATATGTTGATCGGATGTCTCTTTAAGAGCAAAGTAGGTCGTCGTAGGATTGAGCGGAGAAGAACAATGTACTGATCTCTTGTTATGTTGAGTTCCAAAAGAAACATATCAAACAAAAATATTTGGCATAAGTTTTGCGCTCTTGGACTGAGATCCTCTGCTTTAGTAATGGTTTTGCACTCTAGGACTGAGATCCTCTACTTTAGGATTTTCCAAAGGCTGTAAAATACAAGTGTTGTCCATTGTAGGGTAAGGAAAATTAAACTTGCAACTAGAATGCAAATATTTTTTGCAAGTCTGTGTGATGATGTCTTTGGATATTTGCCAATTCATTTGAAAGCAATGAAGAATCAGATGAAAGATATCCATCAACAAATTTTGATATGTCGTTGTTAGTGGATTGTCGATACATAGGGGCATTTTTGGTCCAAAGCAATGCATGGTCATGTTCATTGCTTCTTAGACATTGATAAGAAATCGACGATTTCAATATTCTCTCAAGATATGTTTTATGTCTTACATCCTTTGCAAGTAGAGGTTTTCCTTTAAGCTCTCCTTTTTGAATTGAAGTCCATGTAGAAGTTGAAATCTAGTTAATTAGAACATGAACTGTTTTAAAGAATGTATTTGTATGGTGTCTTGCAAAGTCTTTTGAAACATGTTCCAATTCCCATTGACATATTTGTTGGTAAGTAAATCGATCTATGATGTCTTTAGGTCGACTAGATCCAAAGAACAATGTAGGGAAGTTCAGTTCTTCAGAAAACTTGTCTTGGAAAATTCCAAGTGGTTGAATTCCTTCAGAAGGTGCAATTTGTATAATTTCATTCTTCAAATCTTCTATTTGATGGCTTTGCACATAGCCATGTAACATTGTCTCACTAGGTAGTTCTGTTTCTGTTTCATCATGCTTGAATCACTTTATTTGTATTAGGACCATGTTATTTGTTTCAATGTTGTTTTTTCCAATTTTCTCCCATCCATCATCAATGACAATTCCCTCATTCCTATAGAGAGAAGTGTTGCATAGCTCAGCTAAAGTAGTCGTAACGTTACAAGGACAAACATTTCCAGAAATGAAAGCATTTTTGTATTTTAGTTTTCTTTTTAACATGACTGCAACTGCGTTAGATTTTAAAGGGATTATAAGAAATGATTTTTGTATCTTGTCCAAGTTTGTAGGTACATTTATAATTGTTCCTATAAGTGCAATCTGTGCTATTTTATATATAAGTTTCCTAATTTGAGAAAAATCCAATCTCGGTGACACTAACCTTTCTTTTAGCGGTGTTAAGATTGCATTAGAATCCAACTTTTCATTGCGACAAATTTGTGAAGGCACAACAAGGTATTTTTTCATCATGCAAATCCATCTTGCATCTTTTGCAAATGTCGTCAATGATTTCAATGGTCTTTAAGCCATCATCTATTGCTAAAGTTGCATAGTTTATCATAGTAGTGGTATTAACTTTGTCCATGTCTTTTTTGAAATGCAAATGCTCACAAAGACTACAAGCATTTGTCGGTGTGTCTTGGATCTGCTTCAAGTACGCTTTTGTTGGAAACGGTTAATTACTCCACCGTGTGATGAGATGACTGCCGAAATTTCAAAAGACAAGCACCGCCCAAATCTGATTTGAAAAGCCAGAAATTAAAAAGACAAACCAAATCAGATTCTTCTTTTTGACTGTTAAATTCCTTGAAGAGTTGCCACCGCCACACCGTTTTATCCGAAGAGGCAATCACCGCATTAGTTAATATTATTAAATTATGAAAAGGCCATTACCATTAATGTATCTTGACTCTTCAGAATCGGGCCAACAATTCCATGTAATTTCTGAACGGCCAACACAGTTTTTTATGTCATCCTGTAACAGCCTATAACAGAGCATTTAGTTTTGCAGATCAGATTCTGTTACGAAGGGTTACTTAGCATTTAATGATCCATTCGGTTGAACCACTATATATACCCAACATTGTAATCGTGATTTCAAGCAATACGGAGTGAATGAACAGAGTTGAAATCAATCTCAGAATTTTACTGTGTATTTTTCTGTTATGCTCTGTTTCATGAGTTTGTAAAATCAAAATTATTTTGAAGATTAGTTTGCTGTAGTAGCTTAAGAGATTTATGATATTTTAAGAGTTAATTATATTTGCTTGTTATTAGACAAGTTTGTGAACACAGGGGTCATCATAACGCAGCTGTAACAGTTAGCTGCAACACAGTTGCAACAGTCCTGTAGGTGACTATTAGCTAAAATAGTGAGCTGTTACTGTCAGCTGTGACTGTGCTGAAGATTACAGTTAGCTGTGACAGTCAGTTGTGACTGTCCTGTAGGCGGATTTTCTGAGTTTTGGTGATCAGTGTGTGTTGCTGGAAGTAGATGCAACACCCCCTTCCTTCCCACAGTGGTATCAAAGCCTGGTTAAGGTTTATTTCTCATTTTTTGTTTTGAGTAATTTGGATTTAATTAGTGATGGATACTAACAGCAGTTCAGTGCAGCCACAAATTCCTGTGTTGAATGAGAGGAATTATGACACATGGTTTATTAAGATGAGAACTATCCTGCGTGCTCAGGATCTTTGGGAGTTCGTTATGATTGGCTATCCAAAGCCAGCTGATCAAGCCGATGAATTGGCTCTGTCAAATGCTGAGTGTGTTCTGTTGAAGGAGAATAGGAAGAAGGACAACAAAGCTCTTGGCCTTATTCAGCAAGGCCTAAATGAATCAATATTTCCGAAGATATCAAGTGCTGAGTCTTCGAAGAAATCTTGGGACACTCTTGAAACCTGCTATCAAGGTGTGACCAAGGTGAAGAATGTTAAGTTGCAGAATTCAAGAAGGGATTTTGAGAATTTGAAGATGAAGGACAGTGAGACTGTTGATAATTTTATGACTCAAGTTATGAGTACTGTAAACTAGCTGAGACAGTATGGTGAAGACCTCTCAGATCAACGTGTGATTGAGAAATTGCTAAGATGTTTGCCAAAGAAGTTTTAGGCAGTAGTTGTTCCTATTGAAGAGTTTAAAGATCTCAGTCAAATGCACATTGATGAGCTGACTGGTACTCTGATTTCCCATGAATCAAGAATGAACAGGTATGATGACACTCCATTAGAAAATTCTTTTAAATCTCACTTACATGTTGCTAGAGGCAGAGGCAGAGGAAGAACTAGTAGCAGAGGAAGAGGAGGTCGAACTACTAATCATTGTGATAGTAGAAATGATTCAGAATCTGAAGAGAAGTTACAGCAAAATACTCCTAGCGTAAGGGGGAGTAGCAGCAGAACGTGGCAGCCAAGAAATCAAAGGTATGATAGATCTAAAGTTAAATGTATCTATTGCAAGAAATTTGGGCATTATGCTAACAAGTGTTGGAAGAAGCAAGCAGATACTGGTAAGATTTCTACACACATTACAGAGGAGGCTGAAAATGAAGAGAAGCCTTTGTTTTTGACTTGTAATGTCACCCAGGAAAGTTCAAAGGATATTTGGTTCTTAGACAGCGCATGCAGCAATCACATGACTGGAAATAAGGAGTTATTTTCAAGTATAGATACAAGCATTCAGTCTGAAGTGAAGTTGGGTAATGATTGTAAGGTAAAAGTTAATGGTAAAGGTGTGATTGCTGTATATGCCAAGAATGGTAAAAGAAGAACTATTCATGATGTTTATTATGTTCCTGGTTTAACATGTAATTTATTGAGTGTGGGATAGTTGTTGGAGAAGAAGTACATAGTGTTCTTTAAGAACAAGGTATGTACTATTTATGACAAATTTCCAAGTAAGCAGTTGATAGCCAGAGTAGAGATGACAAAGAATAGAATGTTTCCGCTAATTATGAGGAATGATTTGACTAACTCTTTGAATGCTTATAAAACTAAGAGTTTAGATCAGTCATGGTTATGGCATTTGAGGTATGTCCATTTACATTTTGGTGGCTTAGATCTGTTACAGAAGAAGCAGATGGTAAAAGGGTTTCCCAGTATCTAGCAGCTAGCAAGCTTATGTGAGAGTTGCATATTGGGAAAGCATCATAGAGAGAAATTCATCTCTGGAGTCTCATATAGAGGAAAAGCACCGTTGGAGTTGGTACACACAGATTTGTGTGGACCGATGCAAACACCTTCTTTGACTGGTAATGTTTACTTTATGACTTTCATTGGTGATTTCAGTCGAAAAACTTGGGTGTATTTGGTGAAACAGAAATCTCAAGCATTTGATGTGTTTAAAAGTTTTAAAGCTATGGTTGAAAAAGAGAGTGACAAAAGTATTAAAGTCTTGAGATTAGATAGAGGAGGTGAGTATATGTTGAATGAGTTTGTGGAATTTTGTAAATATCATGGAATTAAGAGACAGTTTACTGCTCGCTACACTCCACAACAAAAGGGAGTAGTAGAAAGAAAGAATCGAGCCATTATGAACATGGCTCGAAGTATGATGAAGGAGAAGCATCTTTCAGATGAAAATTGGGGTGACGCTGTTACCTATGCAGTATACATTCTGAACAGAAGCCCAACTAAGAGCGTGAAGGATCGAGTTCCCCAGCAAGCATGGAATGGTAAGGGTAGCAACATATCTCATTTAAGAATTTTTGGTTGTGTAGCTTATGCACATGTACCTGAAGAGATGAGGAGAAAGTTAGATGATAGAAGTCAGAAAGGTATTTTTGTCGCATATAGTGAAGAATATAATGCATATAGACTCTATAACCCATTCACCAAGAAGTATGTCATCAGCAGAGATGTGATGTTTAAGGAAGAAGAAGCATGGGATGGCAGAATAGATAAGTTGGTTGCAAAGGACGCTGTTACATCTCACGCAGAAGATGAAGGTGATGAGCAGGACGTATAGGGTGGACAGTTAACTCCACATACGCCTACACCAACAGTAAGGACACCTGCCAGAATTCCCAGAACTCAAGATCGTGGTGAACCATCAAGTATTGGTGGACAGCAAGAAACAGGATCAGAGGTAAGTAATGGATCAAATCCTACATTAGCTTCATTAAGAAACAGAGTTAGAGGTCAGAAGACTAGAAGTTTAAGAGAACTATATGAGGAAAATGAAGAAGTAGATCAAGTTTCAAATTTTGCATTGATAGCATGTGATCCTATAAGTTTTGATGAAGCAGTTAAAAAGGATCTTTGGATAAAAGCAATGGATAAAGAAATTGATGCCATAGAAAGAAATAATACTTGGGATCTTGTAGATCTGCCTGATAATAAAAATTGTATTGGTGTCAAATGGATTTATAAGACTAAGTTAAATGCTGATGGTGAAGTTGAAAAATACAAAGCAAGACTTGTAGCTCAGGGGTTTAGTCAACAACATGGTATTGATTACAATGAGACGTTTGCACCTATAGCCAGACTTGATACAGTAAGAATGGCATTAGCTATTGCTACTCATAATAAATGGTATGTATATCAAATGGATGTAATGTCTGCGTTTTTGAATGGATCTTTAGAAGAAGAGGTTTATGTGAGACAACCTCTTGGATATGAAATTGATGGACATGATGACAAAGTTTACATATTAAAGAAAGCACTGTATGGATTGAAGCAGGAACCTAGAGTTTGGTACAGCAGGATTGATGATTATTTGAATAGTGAAGGATTCAACAGAAGTCCAAGTGATCCAACCTTGTATACAAAGGTAAACCGAGAAGGTAAAATATTGTTTGCTTATATGTTGATGATTTGATCTTCATTGGAGATATTTCAGTAGATGAGTTTAAGAAAGCCATGAAAACAGAATTTGAGATGACTGATTTAGGAATGATGAAATATTTTCTTGGTATTGAAGTAACTCAGTATGAGGATGGTATTTTTATAAATCAAACTAAGTATGCAAATGATGTACTGAAAAGATTCAGAATGATGAATTGTAAGCCAGCTGTAACACCAATTGCAACTGGTACAAAACTCAGTAAGGAGGATGATGGGTCAAAAGTTGATCCAACGATGTATAAGAGACTGGTAGGAAGTCTCATGTACTTGACTGCAACAAGACATGATATAGTGTTTGCAGTAAGTATGATTTCAAGATTTATGGAGTCCCCAAATAATTGTTAGTTTTTTAGAATTTACTTCAATTTGATCTAGGATCTTAATTGAGATAAAAACATGTACAGCATATCTACAGCATATCAATCATAGACATAATAATGCAAGCACACAAGAGAGAATAGACACACAGAGTTTCACTGGGGAAAACCATAAAGGTGAAAAACCCCACAACTTCCTCAGAGATAGATAGAGAAATGATACAACCCAAGCATAAGAGATAGTCTTCTCCTAGCAGCAACTTCTCCTCCTCCACAAGTGCGCCACTCTCCGATGAGAGTATGAGTGAGAAAGTGAATGATCAAATAGAGTGCCTCCCAGACTCTATTTATACTTGACTTGACTTGCCTAATAACCTTTACTAGGTCGGCCTTAACTTAACCACATAACATAATGTTGACTGGGTCGACCCCCAATGGGGTGGTCTAATAACCCTTTGACCCACATGACTTATACAGGGCCGAACCCACCAAGGTGGTCTAATAACCCATCAAGTATAACTTACGACACTTACAGTATAAATGAGGACACTTCCGTATAGAGGAATAATAGCATCTCTATAGGAATACAATATACATATAGGAAATACATTCTGAAGTTACAAATACATCAACACTCCCTCTTAACTAGGAAGGTATTTCTCGACATAGGTTTTCTATCACAAGTCTTCTTCTCTGGATCATCGTCACTGGATCATCGTCATCGAATCATTGTCATCATCACTGCTACTTCTATCTCAATCAATCTTCGATCTACTCATCATAAGAAGTTCTACAGAGCCAGTTCTTTTTCATACTGGATGTAGGCCCACCACCTGCAGGTCTTCATCACTGGCCATACTGTGGAATCCTCAGGACTTATTACGTGCGTCACAAAACTTCGAAAGAGCATCCCAGGCCTTTTACGAGCACACAACTCAACCTATCGGATCTCCCAGGATCTTTACATGTGGCTGTCACAAAACCTTAAAAGAGTGTCTTGCCAAGCAAGATCTCTAAAGAGCATCTAAGGCCTTTTTCATCATGTCCAGATCTCCAGGACTTATTACATGTGACCCCTACCACAAAACCTTAAAAGAGTGTCTTGCCAAGCAAGATCTCTAAAGAGCATCTGAGGCCTTTTTCATCCTATCCAGATCTCCAGGACTTATTACATATGGTCTCTGCAAAACCTTAAAAGAGTGTCTTGCCAAGAAAGATCTCTAAAGAGCATCTAAGGCCTTTTTCATCCTGTCCAGATCTCTAGGACTTATTACACGTGGTCTAGCAAAACCTTAAAAGAGTGTCTTTCCAAGCAAGATCTCTAAAGAGCATCTGAGGCCTTTTTCATCCTGTCCAGATCTCCAGGACTTATTACATGCTACCCTTGCACAACCTGTCCACGGCCACAAAGTGTCAACCTGATACTCACCATACATCGTCCTAATGTACATGATCATCCTGATCATCATCATTGCATCGTCCTGATGCATGTCATCTGGAGCAACATCCTGAAGCTCATCATCTATGATCATCCTGATCATACTATGCATCCACCTGATGCATACCAAGTATCTACCTAATACATATCATCATACATGATCCACCTGATCATACAATATATCCACTTGATACATACACAAATACATGATCCACCTAATCATACAATGTATCCACCTGATATATATCAACATACATGATCTACCTGATCATACAATCGTATCCACCTAATACATATATAGATACATGGTCCAAGCATCCGGCATGATGCATATACATATACATGATCCAACTAATCATAACAAGCATCCAACATGATGCATATACATATACATGATCCAACTGATCATAACAAGCATACAACATGATGCATATACATATACATGATCCAACTGATCATAACAAGCATCCAACATGATGCATATACATATACATGATCCAACTGATTATAACAAGCATCCAACATGATGCATATATAGAGCAGTAACTGGAGCATCATCCTGATGCTCATCATCCAGTGCTTGCATCCACAACCAT
This sequence comes from Larix kaempferi, assembly GCA_027924585.1. NCBI lineage: Eukaryota > Viridiplantae > Streptophyta > Pinopsida > Pinales > Pinaceae > Larix > Larix kaempferi. Next base: position 9,694,297 of record BSBM01000950.1, read on the forward strand.
GGGAAGGATCCTCCTCTCACCATGCTTGGAATGGATCCTGCAAATGTGTCCATCACTTCTTCCTCGAAGTGTCATCAATCTGAAGAACACCAAGCCTCTCTCTGAAGTACTCGAACTTCACTCTGGCTAGTGGTTTCATCAACACATCCGCAACTTGCTCATCCGTCGCAACATACAGGAGCTTCACTGCTCCTCTCTGCACCATATCCCTGATATAGTGATATTTGATCTCAATGTGCTTCGACCTATTGTGGAACACCAGGTTCTCAGATAGCTTCACACAACTCTGGTTGTCACAAAAGATACTAGTAGCCTCCAATGGGAGATCAAATAGCTCAGACAGTAGCTTCTGGAGCCATACTGCCTCACAACTAGCCGAACAAGATGCAACATACTCTACTTCAGCTATACTCAGTGCTACACAGGACTGCTTTTTGCTAAACCAAGAGATCACACCTGATCCCATACTGAAGCAACACCTAGAAGTGCTCTTCCTATCTGTAGCACTGCCTGCCCAATCTGAATCAATATAACCTTGCAGGTTAAACTTTTGATTCGCATCATACTTGAGCCCATAATCAACCGTACCCTTCAGGTACCTCAGAATATGCTTTACAGCAACCAAGTGAACACCTCTGGGATCCGTCTGGAACTGGCTCAATGTGTTCACCGCAAAGAAAATATCTGGTCTCGTATTCGTTAGGTACATAGAGGACCCAATCATCTGATGATACATAGTGACATCAACCGGCTCAGATGAAGCATCACACATAAGCTTCAGGTTCGATGCCATAGGTGTGGCCATGGCCTTGTAGTCCATCATCCCGATTCTCTTCAGGATCTCTACTGCATACTTCCCTTGTCACAGGAAGATCCCATCTGCACTCTGCCACACCTCCATGCCTAGAAAATAGTGCATCATCCCCAAGTCCTTCATCTCGAACTTGGAAGCAATCTTCCTCTTCATGTCGGCAATCAATCTATCCTCACCTGTTACAAACAGGTCATCCACATACAATAGTAGTATCACTGGATTGCCTTCCTCAACCTTGTAGTAAAGGTTTGAATCCGCTTTACTCTTGGTAAAGCCCAAACTGGATAGAAAGCTGTCTATCCTACCATACCAAGTCCTAGGAGCTTTCTTCAAGCCATACAAGGCTTTCTTCAACTTGCACACATATGACTCTTTGTCATGTGTCTCAAAACCAAGTGGCTGCACCACATACACTTCCTTCTCAACTACACCATTCAATAAAGCTGTCTTGACATCCATCTGGTGTATCTTCCATTTCATCACTACAACCAGAGCAAGTACTGATCTAATGGAAGTGTATTTGGCTATAGGAGCAAAAGTCTCTTCATAATCAATTCCTCTTTCTGGGAGAAGCCACGAGCTACAACCTCGCTTTGTATTTATCCATGCTACCATATGAAGCATGCTTGATCTTATATATCCACTTGGAAGTCATGATAGACTTCCCTTCTGGTCTGGGACCACATCCCAACCATCATTCTTCATGATCGACGGATCATGGCATTCTTCCATTACTTCATCCCGGATCCTGGGAACTTCAATATCTTCAATAGATAGATTTGTTACTGGAATAAGTGTTGTAGTCCTTCTTTTGTAGGTGATGGTATACGATCTTTCCTACAAGACAAGTTAAATTGCGTGATTAGAAACATCTCATAGTTTTCAGAACAATTTCTTACACATAAAGAAATATGTTGTACAGTCATGCAATTGTTTTAGCCAATGCTTCAATACAACATTTATCCATATCCCGTAACTTTCTAGATGCCTTCCAATCTCTACTAGAACATTGTTAAGAGTGTGCATAACTCCCAACATGTCAGCAAAGAGGTTTCATTCTAGATAAGTAGCAATGGAATGTTGTACAGTGCCATAGGCCACTTACCCATTACATGCATATTAGTAGTATACTTTTCATTAATGCAATTATTCTAATATGCGTAATACACACCCTACGTCTAGGAACATAGGCATATACATCATTGAACAATATTATTTAAACAAACAAGTATGCAAGAAATGACAATTCAAATACTTATCTTTGTTTGGTTGTAGGGTGGACTCCCTCTCAATATCTGTTTCCTTGTAGGAACTACTGGAGTGTGCTCCCTCTTGATCTTTGCTTCCTGGATTACTTGTCCTTGGACTTATATTCATCCTGGACCACTATGCATGCTTAAGTGTGCACTAGTGTCATGATTGTGCCATCCTCAAGATCTCATACATAATCATACATTCATTAGTATAGATACTAAAACAACATAATCTTAAACATGTATAGTCATGATCATTTCAAACACAGATAATAAACATTAGTATTCAAGGTTTCATGGAATACTTCTTTTACTCATGCATATTCTTATTGACCATAGGACTCTTTTGGTTAGTCATATCATCAATCAAAGTAAGAAGCATAATATGCCTAAACCCATGATTACTAACTTCAATGAATAATCATTATCAATCATGCCATGTATACTTATATAAGAGACTCTAACACAAGGTAGGATTCTAACTTGATATAGAAAAAACATACTTGGATTAATGTGTTAGATGGTTATTGTCTAACATACCCACATGATGTCTTCTTGTTCTCTTAAGTGACTTGTGCTAGTAACTTGCATATCTCATAGGTTAACCATTATAGAACCAAGTTATACATACCTCGTAAGTAGATCTTCTATGTGATCCATGGCAATGGATGAACCTTTGTCTTCATGTCACCATGGTCATATGTTCTTGAACTAGAACATGATTTGTCTTTCTTGATGTACCTGTAAGTCATACCTGTCGATATTGCTTGTAATATTCTTATGTAAGGCCTTAGCCTCATCTCCCTCTGAAACAAGAACTTCTTAACTTATGCAGGTGATTAATCCATTCTCTTCTAGGATTAACCCAATCCACTTGATTTGCAGAAATTGAATCTGAAGCTGGATTTGGGTTTGTCAGGGAAACCCTAAAAATTCAAACTTTGAATTTCAAATTTCTGAAAGGATAGAAAGATGGGCCTTGATGAGCTGATCAACCTGGTATACTTAGAATTTCAAAACTGCAAAGTTTCACCCCTCAAATTTGCTTTTCAAACTTCCGGATTCACTAGGAAGGACCCTGAATTAGGGTTTGAGTTTCCCGGAGCTTTACCCAACCAAATAGTTTGATCCAAAGCTCTAAAATTTGATTTTTTCAAGGATCTTCCAGCTATGGTCACAGATTTCAAAAATTTCCATTTTTGTAGAAGCCTTAATTTTTCAATTTTCCGATCAAAGTCTTGAACTAGGGTTTGATCAAGCCCGACCTTCTACCCAATCAAATTTTTTTAATCTTGGTCTCTAAATTTTGATTTTGATGAGTAGCATTCAGCCGTGGTCTCCAATTACAAAAATACCAACTTTCTCTGAAACCCTAATTCCCGGAGCCATGAAAGAAGGTGCTCAAAATCCAATTCTGTTTTGACAGAAATATGCACCTGATTGTTTCTGGTGTAAATCCGAAATTACAAACCCAAAGGGTTTGAAACTTTGATCTGTGGTATCCTGACCTGTCATATTTCCAACCCCACATGTCTGACCTCAATTGGATTCTTTGAGAGAGAGTTATTCCAAGTGTCGCAATGTGACCTGTTTATGGGATCAAACAAGAGAGCAAACTTGTACGGAATGCCACGTGTCACTGGTTGAACTTCGGCCTCTGAAAAACATTACCTAAGAAACTAAAGTTCGTGCCCTACTTGTCACTTTTTATGAAATTTCATTTGGAGCTTCCTATCCCAAGTTGTGACCCTTTTTCCTAGGTCACCTGATTATGACTGAGATCCGGAAGAGGGAGAAACCCTAGATTGTACAGATCATAAAACACAAAGTACAAAGAATTATCATTTTTGCTTCGGACAAAAGGTACATGGGGATCTTATATTCGACCTGTAAGAGTTTTAGATCCCGAAACCTTTCCGAAATGGATTTATAGCGAAAGTTCTACGATGACTGGTTTTTGCTATATCAAGCCCTAGCTTCGCAAGTGCAACTAGTGTCATAAATGCCATACCATGCCTTCTTTCAGGATAGCTCTGATACCATGTTAGTTTTTCAGAATTTAATTCAATCTGATCTAGGATCTTAACTGAGAGAACAACATGTACAACATATCTATAGCATATCAATCATGGACATAATAATGCAAGCACACAAGAGAGAATAGACACACAGAGTTTCCCTGGGGAAAACCATAAAGGTGAAAAACCCCACAACTTCCTCAGAGATAGATAGAGGAATGATACAACCCAAGCATAAGAGATAGTCTTCTCCTAGCAGCATCTTCTCCTCCTCCACAAGTGCGCCACTCTCCGATGAGAGTATGAGTGAGAAAGTGAATGATCAAATAGAGTGCCTCCCGCACTCTATTTATACTTGACTTGACTTGCCTAATAACCTTTACTAGGTCGGCCTTAACTTAACCACATAACATAATGTTGACTGGGCCGACCCCCAATAGGGTGGTCTAATAACCCTTTGACCCACATGACTTATACAGGGTTGACCCCACCAAGGTGGTCTAATAACCCATCAAGTATAAGTTACGACACTTACAATATAAATGAGGACACTTCCGTATAGAGGAATAATAACATCTCTATAGGAATACCATATACATATAGGAAATACATTCCGAAGTTACAAATACATCAAAAAGAATACCCACTGGCAAGCTGGAAAGAGGATTCTAAGATATATTGCTGGAACAACAAATTTTGGTATCTAGTATACATCAAACTCAGATTTTAAGTTGATTGGATATACTGACAGTGATTTTGCAGGTTCTACAGATGATAGAAAGAGTACACCTGGATATGTATTCAGTTTTGGATCACGATCAGTAGCATGGGCTTCAAAGAAGCAACCCATAGTGACACTATCCTCTGCTGAGGCAGATTATGTTGCAGCAACAACAGCTGCATGCCAGACTGTGTGGATGTGAAGAACTCTTTCTGAGTTGTAGCATGAACAAGATGAACCAACACAGATTTTTTGTGACAACAAATCAGTGATTGCACTATCAATAAATCATGTATTTCATAAAAGAAGTAAGCATATTGATACAAGGTATCATTTCATTCGATAACTGATAAACAAGAATGAAATTAGTATGGAATTTTGCAAATCAGAAAATCAGTTTGCAGACCTATTTACAAAACCTCTGGGGAAAGAGTTGTTTGAGTTTCATAGGAATAACATTGGGGTTTGTAAGCTGTAACAGAAATCCAGTATTTCGAAATTTTGTTTTTTGAAGTGTAGTAATTAAGGGAGTGAATGTTGGAAATGGTTAATTACTCCACCGTCTGATGAGATGGCCGTCGAAATTTCAAAAGACAAGCACCACCCAAATCTGATTTGAAAAGCCAGAAATTAAAAAGACAAACCAAATCAGATTCTTCTTTTTGACTGTTAAATTCCTTGAAGAGTTGCCACTGCCACACTGTTTTATCCGAAGAGGAAATCACCGCATTAGTTAAGATTATTAAATTATGAAAAGGCCATTACCATTAATGTATCTTGACTCTTCAGAATCGGGCTAGCAATCCCATGTAATTTCTGAACGGCCAACACAGTTTTTTATGTCATCCTGTAACAACCTGTAACAGAGCATTTAGTTTTGCAGATCATATTCTGTTATGAAGGGTTACTTAGCATTTAATGATCCATTAGGTTGAACCACTATATATACCCAGCATTGTAACCGTGATTTCAAGCAATACAGAGTGAATGAACAGAGTTGAAATCAATCTCATAATTTTACTGTGTATTTTTCTGTTATGCTCTGTTTCATGAGTTTGTAAACTTAGAATTATTTTGAATATTAGTTTGCTGTAACAACTTAAGAGATTTATGATATTTTAAGAGTTAATTATATTTGCTTGTTATTAGACAAGTTTGTGAATGCAGGGGTCATCATAACCCAGCTGTAACAGTCAGCTGCAACAGTCCTGTAGGTGACTGTTAGCTAAAACAATGAGCTGTTACTGTTAGCTGTGACTGTGCTGAAGATTGCAGTTAGCTGTGATAGTCAGTTGTGACTGTCTTGTAGGTGAATTTTCTGAGTTTGGGCGATCAGTGTGTGTTGCTGGAAGTAGCTGCAACACCCCCCTGCTTTCCCACAGCTTTGACTGCTGTGAATTCTTTTGTATAGTTCTTTTTCCTAACATGAGGAGAATGTTTATGTATCCTTAGTCTTTGTTTTAGTCTATGCAAACTCTTACTTTTAGTGCCATGGATTTTTTTGCAATTGTTTTTTTATTGTTTGTAAGTTTCCATTAGGAGATGTTCTGATATTATTTCTATGTCTTTTGCAAACATAGATTCATTTTCCATTGGGCTATTTTGATCTGGATTATGTCTTCTTTCACTAGATTCATTGTTCTTCTTTAGCAAATGCATAAGGATATTTTCATCATTGCAATCCAACAAAGGCATAATGCTATTTGCATTTGCAATTTCATTTGTTTTGTTATGGCTATGCTTGCTTTCAAAGAATTTGCATTCTCGTTGTACGATAGAAGTTTGCTTTTCTTTTAGCAATGGCCAAAAGTGCGTATGCAAATTGTCAATAGAAAAATGCATTAGATATATTGTATTTGAAGTGACATGTGCTGGATAGAATCTATGGATGATTGCTTTTGACTGAATGCTCCAAATCTCTAAATTGATGTCAAATAGCTCGCATATCCATTGCAATGCAAATAGAATTCCTTCTATCTTTCCTTTTTTATATGGTTTTGACAAATTGACAATATAGGCTTTTGGACTACGAATGCATTGCCCATTCATAATGATTTCATGTTGAAGATGTTTTTCAAAACAATTAATTGCTCTTGCATCATGAGCATTATAAAAATTCCCAAAAAATTGTGTGATTGCCATTCACAAAGAGGGGACATCGAAATTTTGTACTAATCTGCAAATTGATTCAAACAATGACTCATGGCATTCGGCGAAAGCAAACTCAATTGAAACTAAATGTTCTTGCAACAACTCTTGTATAATCGATGCCATGTCCATTGCAAACATGCACATGGTTGGAGCTATTTGTATATCTTGAATGCATAGCTTTGAATTACATGCCATCAATGGCTCAAAATGTCCACATGATGTCTCTTGGTCATGGAACAAAATGTTAAGTCCATGCTCATTGGCATTGCCTTTGAAACATAGGTACTTTTTATTTCTTTTGGACAACCAAATGCATACAGTAACTTTCAACCATTTTGAAAACCACTTAACATAGAAAATATCACCCTAAATTCTAGTATCCAGTTGGGGGTGCATGTCTACAGCATATAAAGTTATTTGGTGAAAATATGCATCCATGTCTCCCACACCATGCAACTCTTGCAGGAAGCTCTTGCTTAGATCTGTTCTAGTTGAACAAAGAGCTTCAGTGTTTTTGCAAACTAAATTTGACCTAAAGTGATTCACTATCCCTTGTCTAATATCAGAAGAAGTATATAAAAAATGTAGCAGCATTGCAAGTGCATCGAACAAGTAGTCTCTTGGCCTGTAGTAGAATTATTTTAGCCGAAAACGACCATGCTTCACCAATGGAAAATCAATCCCATGCCTATCTAGGCTACACATTGCAAAAGAACGTGATCCATTGACATGCCCCTGTCTAGAATAGTTTTTTTTTTGTCGTTTCATTGAAGCAAACATAACATATTATTACAAAGCAAGGGAATTAGAATACAACACACGTCCATACACTCACTATATATGTTGATTCTAAAGGAAAAAAAAGAACGTTGATTTCCATGGAAGCGACAAATGAAGCAAATTAAATTTGTATTAAATTTGTAAATTTAAATTTAAATATAACATCACCGTCTGAAAATAATCCTATGATTGCATTTTGATGATAAAGGGAAAAAAACAAGGTTCATTTTCCTCAAAGTGACAAACAAAGCAAATTAAAGTTGCATTTAAATTTAAGCACGAGATCACAATATGGAAAGTACCATGCACGGGATATTGCATCAAGACAGTGATATGAGGGCAATGCTTTGTTAGTTTTTTATTTGAGCAACATATAGCATATAAACAATTACTGAAAGATAAACAAGCACATCATGAAAGACAAGAAACACAATTTATCTTGGGAAACCCTCTTGGGGTACACAACCCAGCAAAGCCTTCCTCAATATAGAAATCACAAAGTACAAGATAACCCCAAGACAAAACAGCTACTCCTCCACTTGTGCGCACCTCTCTTCTTCACCTATGCAAACTTGCTTGAGTGAATGAGTGAATACAAATGAGAGAGAGCACTTATATTTATATTCTTCCGTTGAGATGACTAATTCCCCAACAGGGCCGACTTCTCTACTTGACTGGTCAATTACATAACATAATAATCTTTTAGGGGTGTTATAGGTCAAATCTGCACTTCTCCGTCCGTGATCACCTTGAGTTGTCGATCACACAAAAGGACAACTGGGATTGAAGAGAATTATTTACTTAGATGATGAATGGACTAGACTTACCCCTTTGTAGCTGTCAAAACTCTCATTTTACCTACTTTTTGGGAAAAACGCTACCCTATAAGCATGATAGTAGCTTTTGCCTGCTGAAATACTCTACTCCACTTCAATAAAGTAGCTTTTGCCTGCTGAAATACTCTACTCCACTTCAATAAAGTAGCTTTTCCTGCTGAAATACTCTACTCCACTTCAATAAAGTAGCGTTTTCCCTCATAAATACTCTACTTTGCTTCAATAGAGTAGCGTACAGCTTCAGAAATATTGCAAACGTTGGCTGTGAAGCAGGAAAGTTGCATATTGAACACTACTCCACTTAAGAAAAGTAGCATACACCTTAAAAAGTAATAAAAAATATATTAATTTGACGAATTGGGATTAGTTGAAGTTGGTTTTACAACTTCCCCAACTTCCCAATCAAACTACCTCTCGATCCAAACTGCCTACCTTGTCCCATAAATACAAGGAGGATCCATGAGAGGGGTTACTCAGAATGACCTGGGAGTAGAAACTATGCATTAAGGGTTGTTACGCTGGAGGAATTCCAAAGTTAGTGTGAAGAGCAGGAGCCTAGGATCCGGTTGCACAAGCACTTTGAATGAACAGGTTTAAATTGTATAGATTATTTGCTTTTGACAATAAAGGTTGAAATGCCCTTCCCGTCCCAATCAAATGTCTAATGGATTGCATGTTTGTTTGGATTAAATGCTTGATTGTATTTGATGTATAAATTGTATTTCAATTTCATCATTGTTTTATCAGTCAAGATACGCTGAGGAAGGTATCTTTGTATTGTAGGTTCGTCAAACGGAAGATCAAGTAGAGGATCGATCGAAGGAGCAAGCAAAAGCTAGGATCGAACTTCGTTAATAAGGTATGCCTTCAAGAACCTTGATCTCTTTCCTTTTGTAGAAGCCTATGTGATATGATCAATGTGTTTACCTGTCACCCCAGAAGTTGGTAGTGTCCCTCTCCTCGCTATAGGGTAGAATTCCTGAACAACAGACTGGCGACTCCACTGGGGATCGGTTGTTTTCTGTTCTAGGAGATTCATTTGACTTTCCTTCCAGTACTTTTTGATCTTTTTTATCCTATGAGAGGCTCTGCAAGTTACTGTAGTATGTTTCCATTGCTTGACTCATTCCAGTTTGAAGTTTTAGAGCTTTTTTTAAGACTTTCCTGGAAAAAACGCTGGTGTCCCTTGCATACAGTAGTGTACACATGTTGAAAAATGCTACTTTGCCTCTTGCACAGTAGAGTACACCTGTTGAAAAACACTACTTTGCCTCTTGCACAGTAGAGTACAACTCCCAGTGTAGGCAGGTTTGTATATTGCACAGTAGAGTTTTTTCCTGTAAGTCTCTGTTTGCTTTTGGGATTTGATTTCCACTTGTTTGGTTTGATTTCCAGCCTCTTTCCTTGTCTTCTTAACTGATCCTTGAGGTCTTTATGCCTTTGTTGAGTCTTGTTTACCTCTCCTAAGTCCCTTAGGTCATCTTTTGCTTGATTGAGTACTTTTGAGGTGTCTTGTTTGTTTGTGACTCTTTTTGAAGACCGTGCTTTGCTCCTTGTTGGATGTAGTTGCACTCCTATACCCTAGATGCTTGTTGCAGGTATACAGACCTTTGTTTACCACATTTGTTTTTTGTTGCAACACTAAGCATACTTTGATGGTGTCTTAACCTTTGATTTAGGGTTTGACCCCAAGTTGGAGTCTTTAGGGTGTTTTCAAAATTTTATTAAGTCTAGACACTTCCTGATTGCTTTGTTAGTTTCAGTTTCAAGTAAGTTGAAGTCTTTTAGTTCGCTTCCATTTGAGTCTTTGTGATTGTAAGGTCATCTTTGGTTTGCTTGCCTACAGTTAGATTGGCTTAGTGTTTTTAGGGTTCTTGATGCTTTGGAGCAACCTTTGAAGTTTTCCTTTCCATTGTAAAGCGTCTCTTATCCTTCTTTTCTTTCCACTTTGTCTTCCAAGCCCAAGGTTTTTTCCCTTTAAAAACTTTGTAGGACAAGTCTTTGTCAAGTAATCAAGTTGATTGTTGTGAACCTTAGAGTTGTTTTTCCTTACTTACATTGCTCTTTTCGGTCTTACTTACTTCCATTTTCGAGTTCTTTTTCTTTTACGTCTATCGGAAAAAGCAAAAAATGAGTTTGGTAGTTTAAAGTAGTAAGACTTATAATCATTTCGAAGTAGCGTAGTTTACTTTGTTTTGAAGTTGAAAAAAAAAGATAAAAGAGACTTGTTTTAGGTTTGCTTATATTTAGTTTTGGAAAACAACGAATGAGAAAGTTTAGTGAAAGTTCTTTACTTTTATGTACTTTCCATTTTTGTCACAACCACGCCACACAATGCATTGTAACCTTTGAGTAAAGAATAACCCTTAAAAAGAATAATTAATAAAATTTATTAGCAACTTTTCTTTCTAGGGATGTCACTACACCAACTAGCTTAGGCTAGGGTTTCGGATTAGAACACACTTTAACTATCCGAAACCTTTTCATTACTCAATAATTGTAGTGAGACTGTTTTTAGGTAAACCCATTGACATCAAAATTGTTCTGGAAGCTCCACTGAAACTGGACTTAAGCACGAGGTCTTGCAAAGGTGAAATAGTGAGGATACCCATTCACTTTTCATTCGGAGCATACACCAAGGCTGGTTTGCGTACGGGGATCCTTTTGGATTTCAGGCTTAGCTACCCTGCCCATGCGTTCTAGTTGGACCTGCGACTGTCCCCCAGAGCTTCTTTCGTGTTAATGGTAGCCTTAGTATCTTGAACTTAGGGCTTCTTACATAGGGGGCAGTGAAAGGCTATTTTCATTGTACCTAGGACAGATACGGAAGGTAACCCTTTTCAGTAATCCCGGGAGGGCAGTTTGGTGATTCAAACGCTTGCAACCAGAGGACTTGAACTGGACGCCGTATAACTGTTCTTCGATCCTCTACTAGCTTGTTTTGGGCCCTGATCATCCTAGAATTTCTATTGAGAGTATTCACCATCCTTGTTTGCCTGGTTTGGGATACCTAGGATTTTGTAGTGGTGTGCTCTTTGTGCTGCTTGTTTTTAGTTGGCCTTAGAGATTTCTGGTTTGTTGAGTCAAAATCTATGGATAGCATCTCGGTGAGCACCAATCAAGGAACCTCTATTGAAGGGGCTCCTTGTGCTTTTCCATTCATTGGGAACATTGGTACTCCCTTAATGGCTACTTTGAATCTTTCAGGATTCACTATAGGGCTACCGCTTTGGTTGTTTTCCACTCCGAATGCCTTGCATGCTCCTGATGCTTCTCAAGTAAGCACTTCACATCAAGAGCAGCAGAATCCTATGCCCATTTCGCCAGTAGCATCTTCTCCTCCTCCTTCTACCTCATGTGGTGAAAGTAGTAATACTAGTAACCAACAGTCTAAAAGGAATAGACGGAGGAAGAATAGGAAGAAGATGCCAAAGCAAGGGGGCAACCACCCAGCCTCTGGAGGTCATGCTGGGGGAACTTATCCAGCCCTTGGAGGTCATGCTGGGAAAAAACACTAAGTCACTGTGAATCATACTGAACCTTGCCACCCTGCCTCTAGAGGTCATGCTGGGGGCAACTACCCAGCCTCTAGAAGTCATGCTGGGAGAAAAATTTCAGTTAATGCAAATTATACTGAAAGCATGTCTTCAACCATTATTTCTCATGTTGAGGAAACGTCATTGATCACTGTTGGTCATAGTAATGACAAGTCACCAGTTCCTGTGAGTCATACTGGAGATACTAATCGGCCACTACAATTCATACTGAGAACATTGACATTGTCGACAAACCTAATAAACAAAAGCTTAAGTTCCCTTGTAAGTTTTGCGAGGGAGACCATCTTACTCACCGATGCCCTGCTATTCCAGAGGTGCAAAGAGTGTGGTCCATAGTTCAAAAGTCTTCTGCTTCTAAGCAACCAGCCAATGCAAGTCATGCTGGGGGCAGGCTATCAACCAATGCTAGTCATGCTAAGAGTACTATTGTTGTTACGGAGTCTAAGCTTATAGGACGCAAGCTAAAGTTTCCTTGTAAACTTTGTAAGGGAGATCACCTTACTCACTGGTGCCCTGCTATTCCAGAGGTGCAAAGAGTGTGGTCCGTGTCTGAAGGATCCTCTGCTCCTGAACTACCTATAGATTACCAACAGCCTGATCAAGCTTTGGTTGATGAAGTGGTTTAACCAATGCAATCTTTGGTCAACCCCACTCTTCCTTTGGAGAGTGAAGCAATCGAATCGATGCAATCTTCGATCGATCCCATTAGTCCTTCGGAGACTGATGCGCCTATCCCTAAAGTATTCTGCATTACCAGTTTGGATATCTCTGAAAATGGGGGCACTGCATCTGTGCCGAGTGAACCCCTACCAAGCTCTGGGATCATTTCCTTTAATTGGAATAGTCTAACTAGGCCTCGCCTTCCTTCTGCTACACCTTTCCAAATAAAGGTTGATATCGGCAACCATGTGGTTCATCGATGTATTGTAGATGAAGGAGCCTCTGTTAGTATCTTATCCCCTTATGCTTGGAGAGATTTAGGTTTCCCTAACCTTGTTACAGCTGTTAATTGGCTATTGACCTTCGACAGAAGACCTAGTGAACCGTTGGGATTCCTCCCTCAGGTACCTGTTACTTTGGGTGGAAAAACAGTCTTAGTTGATTTTATGGTTTTAAAGGACCCTATGGATTTTGATATTATCCTTCGGCGTGATTACGTATATGCTATGCAGGCTGTAGTGTCTACGCTCTTTCGTGTGATGCATTTTCCTCACAACGGAAGCATTGTCACTATCGATCAGCTTACATTTGTTGATCCCGCTTATTACCCAACTATAGACCAGGTATGTTCCCCGCCAGTAGGCACTACTATGTCAAAATCAAATTATGTGGCATATTGTTCCTTGAGTCCAATTGCTACTGCGAAGCCTCCGAATTCATGCTTACCTTCTTGGGGCTGTGTCTCGGCAATTGACCAGGTGATGACTCCATTTGAATGTTTAGACATGTGTCCTATCTGGGATAATATACTTCCCTCTGAAGAAGTTTTCTTAGAGTCTATAATGCGGTCTGCCATTCATTTGGACATTTGATTCACCTACCGAGCAATCTTCCACCTTTCCTTCAAGCTTGTTAAAAACAGTAAGGAAGTTACGAGCAGTTTTCCACCTTCCCTTTGAGCTCGTTAAAAAAAGTAAGGAAGCTTCGAGCATTCTTCCACCTTCACTTCAAGCTCGTTAAAAACAATAAGGAAGGTACGAGCAGTATTTCACCTTCACTTCGAGCTCGTTAAAAAAATTAAGGAGGTAATGAGTTTACTTTTTCGGGCTCGTTAAAATTTTACGAAAAAGATTCCTATGGAGTTCTCTCTAAGCTCTTGTTAGACTCCTTAAATATGACAAGATTTTCGAGCAAACTTGTCCTCTTCAATCTCGTTAAAGGAACTGAAGGCCCATCCACTTAAGTATAAGTTTAACCCTTTTCTGGACTTTTACGGATTACTTACGAAAAATGAATACTCTAGTCATCCATGGCTAGAAGAGTTCTTCTTCCATTGTTTTACACTTTTTCGGGGAAGGAGACTAACTTTACGAAAAAGGACCTTTTGGAGCCTTCTTTAGGGTTTTCAGGCTCTCGAAATATGAAAACACCAAGCGAGCACTCACCTACTCGGGCTCGATGTGAAATCCATGAGAGGGTAAATAGAGGATTGTTTAATTTTTTCAGACTCTATAAACAGGAAAACATCGACAAGCATTAACCTACTTGGGCTCGATATTAAAATCCATGAGTAGGTGTATGGAGTTATTGTTGAAGTTTTTTAGACTCCTTAAAATTGAAAACACCGACGAGCAAGAACATATCTCGGCTCGATATTAAAATCCAGAGATCAGTACTATAGAGTATTCTTCTATCTCTTCTTCGAACTCTGTAAACAATGAAGAAGGTCCTGAGTCTTCCTCCCATGGGATCATTAAACTCTTTACATGGTTGGATATATTGAGTTTTCATTCTTTCTTGGACTCATTAAAACAACAAGAAAGGTGTTCTTTTATCTAAAAAGAATAAGGGATTAGAAGGGTATATCACATCTTACATTTTCAAAGGCAGTTCAGTCAGTCCTATCCTTGAACACAACACCTATTTGAGTCTATCATTTTAGTTGGGTTTAGTTTTTGACCTTAGGGTGAACTTGATCTCCGAGTTGTTGACTCCCCCAGTTGGTTATTATTCCAACCATATGGAGGGTCTGCTAATGTCTTCTATATTGTAGGTTTATATCACTTTCCCATCATGTTGAAAACTGCCTAAGTCACTTTGTGTCGTGCTCATTGTTCAAGGATACAGCCTGTGTTGGCCATTCTGTAGTTTACCTTGACCTCATGTGTCGGCCATCCTAGTGTCAGTCTTGTTACTTGTACTACTCCACATTAGCTCATACCATTTGAGTGTTCCTCATGTTGGATGATGGAGGATGCCTTAAGGCCTCCCTTCCAATGGACTTCTTCCCATTAACATCAACTCATTTTGCTCTGGGAATGAAGTTTAGAGTTTCGGTTAGTACCTTGGGGATTGCAGTCACTAGTGGAAATTTCCCTCGCTGTTGAATTATGAGAATACATCAATGTCTCTTATTCGACAGGTTCCTCAAGTATTCGACGTCAAGTACACTTATTCACACTTGTTGGATCATACTAGGTACCTTGGGCTCCATTATCATTATCAGTGGAAGCCCTCGCGTTTGTTAATGGTATACATCAATGACTAGTAATCAAACGATATCCTCCATGTTCGACTTTCAGATCATTTATTCACATGGTTAGGGTTTGTACCTTGGGTTGTTTGGATGAAGACCTTGGGATTTTGATAGCATTACCCCATTATGTTATCACCCGAGCTGCGCAAGACTGAGCCTCACTCATTGTTGTCACCCCATGAGACATAGATCCAGTTTGTTGTTATGGCTATGATCTCTCATTCTGACATGGATCCACATTTGCATTTCAGTGGCCATGCTATATATATATCTCCTAGTTACGTATCGGAGATCATGTTGTATCATGCTACACATCTATATGATGTCAAGATTGTAATTGCTTGCTGAACTTGATTGTTATTTTAGGTACTTTTGTGACTTGGTTCTGCGTTTTCTTGCTCCTCTGCTGACTTGGAATTATAATGTATTTCGGTCATCGCTTCCCTCTGACCTCACACATTAGGGGGAATCTGTTATAGGTCAAATCTGCACTTCTCCGTCCGTGATCACCTTCAGCTGTCTATCACACAAAAGGACAACTGGGATTGAAGAGCATGATTGCCTTAGATGATGAATGGACTAGACTTACCCCTTTGCAGCTGACAAAACTCTCATTTTACCTACTTTTTGGGAAAAACACTACCCTATAAGCATGATAGTAGATTTTTCCTGTTGAAATACTCTACTCCACTTCAATAAAGTAGCTTTTTCCTGCTGAAATACTCTACTCCACTTCAATAAAGAAGCTTTTGCTTGCTGAAATACTCTACTCCACTTCAATAAAGTAGCGTTTTCCCTCAGAAATACTCTACTTTGCTTCAATAGAGTAGCGTACAACTTCAGAAATCTTGCAAACGCTAGTTGTAAAGCAGGAAAGTTGCATATTGAACGCTACTCCACTTAAAAAAAGTAGCGTACACCTTAAAAAGTAATGAAAAATATATTAATTTGACGAATTGGGATTAGTTGAAGTTTGTTTTACAACTTCCCCAACTTCCCAATCAAACTACCTCTCGATCCAAACTACCTACCTTGTCCCATAAATACAAGGAGGATCCATGAGAGGGGTTACTCAGAATGGTTAGAATGACCTGGGAGGAGAAACTATGCATTAAGGGTTGTTACGATGGAGGAATTCCAAAGTTAGTGTGAAGAGCAGGAGCCCAGGATCCGGTTGCACAAGCACTCTGAATGATCAGGTATAAATTGTATTGATTATTTGCTTTTGACATAAAGGTTGAAATGCCCTTCTCATCCCAATCAAATGTCTAATGGATTGCATATTTGTTTGGATTAAATGCTTAATTGTATTTGATGTCTAAGTTGTATTTCAATTTCATCATTGTTATATCAATCAAGATACACTGAGGAAGGTATCTTTGTATTGCAGGTTCGTCAAATGGAAGATCAAGTAGAGGATCGATCGAAGGAGCAAGCGAAAGCTAGGATCGAACTTCGTTAATAAGGTATGTCTTCAAGAACCTTGATCTTTTTCCTTTTGTAGAAGCCTATGTGATATGATCAATGTGCTTACCTGTCACCCCAGAAGTTGGTAGTGTCCCTCTCCTCGCTATACGGTAGAATTCCCGAACAACAAGGGGATTTTCTGAGTCGACACATGTCCTATGGTTTACATTGATTCTTTCAATGACCTTTACATTGTTAATTACATGACCATCAACTGCCATAGGAGGAATACAATAATATAAATAGAATATCTTCCGCAGTTACATTATTTTAACACTCCCTCTTAACTAGGAAGGTATTCTGTGGGTAACAACATCTGCACAATTGACTTGTGAACTTCTATATATCGTAGGAAGGATTTGGATCATCATCTGTCTTAGGGCATCATCTACGGAGTAGCAACATCATCATCTGCTGAAATATGATTATCATCAGCAACAACATCATCAATAATCATCCTCTTGTTGGAACATCATCTACTAGAACAACGTCTTTGTCAAATAGAACACCAACTGCTGGAACATCCTCATCAACAACATCATCAGTTGGAACTTATTCTACTGTCAGCAACCTCATCACTTGGAACACCATATGCTGGAACATCCCCATCAGTAGCACCATTAGCTGGAACAACATCATCGTCAGTTGGAACACCATCTGCTGGAACATCCTCATCGGCAGCACCATCAGCTGGAACACCTGCAATAACAATCAATAACTAAGTACTGATACTATCAGTCATCTAGTACTGATATTCCCTCACCCTTGGAAAGGCCTTATCTCATGAGATATGGAACCATCAGTCAACAAGTACTGATCTTCCCTCACCCTTGGAGAGGCATCCATCCCTCCGGATAGGAATCAGCTCATGAGAGCTGGAACCATCAGTCAGGCAGTACTGATATTTCCTCACCCTTGGAGAGGCATCCATCCCTCCAGACAAGCATCAGCTCGTGAGAGCTGGAGCCATCTGTCAACCAGTACTGATATTCCCTCACCCTTGGAGAGGCATCCATCCCTCCGGACAGGCATCAAATCATGAGAGCTGGAACCATCAGTAAGCCAGTACTGATCTTCCCTCACCCTTGGAGAGGCATCCATCCCTCCGGACAGGAATCAGCTTGTGAGAGCTGGAACCATCAGTAAGGCAGTACTGATCTTCCCTCACCCTTGGAGAGGCATCCATCCCTCCAGACATGCATCAGCTTGTGAGAGATGGAACCATCAGTCAACCAGTATTGATCTTCCCTCACCCTTGGAGAGGCATCCATCCCTCCGGACAGGAATCGGCTCGTGAGAGCTGGAACCATCAGTCAGCTAGTAATGATCTTCCCTCACCCTTGGAGAGGCATCCATCCCTATGGACAGGCATCTATCCTTTCGGATAGGATCGCTATCAGTTAGCAAGTACTGAGCTTATGTCCCTCCTGGACAGGAATCTATCCTTTTGGATAGGCATCATCAATCTCTCTTCCTAGAGAGGTCCCTCTGGACCACACCAACCTTGTCTCGAAAGTACTCGAACTTCACACGAGCCAGAGGCTTAGTCAACACATCAGAAACCTATTCCTCTGTAGGAACATACTCGAGCTTCACAGCTCCCCTTTGCAACATATCCCGGATATAGTGGAACTTAATATTGATGTGCTTCGATCTATCATGAAACACAGGATTTTCTGTCAACTTGATGCAACTTTGGTTGTCACAGAGTATCTCCGTGGCATCAATCTCTGCATCGAACAATCCTGTCAACATCTTGTGAAGCCACACTGCTTCACCACAAGCTGAACAAGCTGCAACATATTCAGCTTCTGTTGTACTGAGTGCAACACAGGGTTGCTTTCTACTGAGCAATGATATCACACCTGATCCCAAACTAAAGCAACATCCTGAAGTGCTCTTTCTGTCTTCAGCACTTCCAACCCAATCTGAGTCTTTGTATCCATACAGTCTGAACTCACTATTTGAGGCATATCTGAGTCCATAATCCAATGAACCCTTCAGATATCTCATCACATGTTTTGCTGCAATTAGGTGAACATTCCTGGGTTCCACCATATACTGACTCAATGTGTTTACCACAAAACATATATCTGGACGAGTATTGGTCAAATACATCAATGGCCCAATAATCTGTCTATACATGGTGACATCCACTTTCTCTGAAGAAGCATCACTCAGAAGCTTCAAATTTGTGACCATCGGAGTGGTCATGGCCTTGCAATCCAGCATCCCAAATCTCTTTAGGATCTCTACTGTGTATTTTCCTTGACTCAGGAAAATCTCGTCTGGAAACTGCCATACCTCAAGACCTAGAAAATAGTGCATCTTGCCAAGGTCTTTCATCTCGAATTTTGCTGCAAGCCTCTTCTTACATTCAACAATAGGCTTGTCTTCTCCAGTCAGAAATAAGTCATCCACATACAATAATAGTATCATGGGTTCATCATTCATAATATTGTAATAAAGATTAGAGTCTGATTTCTCTTGGTAAAGCCCAAGCTCATCAGGAAGCTGTCAATTCTTCCATACCATGCTCTGGGAGCTTGCTTCAACCCATACAATGCTTTCTTCAACATGCATACATGTGACTTATTATCTTCTACTTTAAAACCTTTTGGTTGCTCGATATATACTTCCTCTTCTATGTTCCCATTCAGGAAAGCAGTCTTCACATCCATTTCATCTTGGCTTCCAAGGCAAGAATGGTTCTAATCGAAGTATATCTAGCTACTAGGGAAAAAGTCTCCTCATAGTCAATTCCTTCCTTTTGCGAGAATCCCTGGGCTACAAATCTTGCCTCGTACTTTTCAATGCTTCCGTCTGCTGAATGTTTTGTTTTGAAGATCCATTTTGATGAAACAACCAATTTGTCCTTCGGTCTTGGTACCACATCCCAAACATCATTCTTGATGATGGAATGATATTCTTCATTCATGGCATCCAGCCATTCCTTCTTCTTTACTACTTCTTCAAAACAAGTTGGTTCTTCTTCAACAAGATTGCACATCAAGGCTACATAGTTAGAATATGGCCTTGGTCTCTTGATCTCTCTACTGGACCCTTCTGGAGCACCATACTTTCCTGCATCTTGGATTAATTCACGTGCCCAGGCTGGTGTTCTCTTTCGAGAGATCTCCACATGAGGTATCTCCTCAGGTCTCTGAGGTTCTGCCATGTCATGATCCTCTGGGGTAGGATCACCTTCAATACTTGGAATTGGTTCTTTGGTTGATTCTGCAACTTTGGGAACCTCCTGCTCCTCTTCATCCTCGTGAGTCTTCTTAGACTTGTTGAAAGTTGAATCTTTATCAAATGTGACATCCCGACTAATCTCGATTTGACAGAATCCTGGGATGTATATGCGGTAAGCCTTAGATTGCTCACTATAACCCACAAATATTCCCTTCTTCCCTGAAGGATCTAGTTTCGATCTCTTCCCCTTTGGAATGTGGATGAACACCGGACATCCAAATATCTTCAAATGACTGACTTCAGGATTCTTCCTGGTGAACATCTCTTCAGGGGTCCTGTTTCCAAGAGCACTATGGGAGATCCTGTTCTGTACATAGGATACGGTTCTAGCAGCTTTTGCCCATAGATGCATGGGTAAATCTTGATCATGGATCATAGCCTTTACTGCTTCTATGATCGTTCTGTTCTTCCTTTCGGCCACACCATTCTGTTGTGGATTATAGGGAACAGTGAGCTCCCTCTTAATCCCTGCTTGCTTACAGAAATATTTGAAATCCCCTCAGGTATATTCCCCTCCATTACCTGACCTCAGGATCTTAATATTCTTTTCAGAGAGATTCTCTACGAGTGCCTTGAACTCTTTAAACTTTTCAAAGACTTCGTTCTTATTCTTCATAAAGTAAATCCAGGTTTTGCGAGAATAATCATCAATAAAAGATGCATAATATTGATACCCGCTTAGAGAGGTGGTGGACATTGGTCCACAAATGTCTGAATGAATAATGTCCAGAATACCTTTCGGCTTGCTGTCGCTACTTGGAAATGGGTTCTTAGTGCTCTTCCCTTGAGCACACCCTTTGCATACTCCTTCACGATCCACCTGGATCTCTGGTAACCTAGTTACTACCTTACTTACAATTGGTAAGGCCTTATAGTGTACATGAGCTAGTCTCCTATGCCATAGCTCACAGGGGTTCATGGTACTAGCCATCATTGCTGCATCTGCATGACCCTTTAGTTTGTAAAGTCCTCCTTCTTCTACTCCAATGACTACTGCATCATCAATAGTCTTCCCTTTAGGCCACATGAGAACTTCACCATCTACAAATGCAACATGAAGACCTTTCTTATCTAATGCTAAAATAGATAGAAGGTTCTTCTTCAACCCAGGTACATAAAGTACATCCTTCATGTTCATGGACTTCCCAGAGTCCAATTTGTAAGAGGTTTCTCCCATACCTTTGATGGGATATTGATAGTCATCTCCAAGTTTTACCTTGTGTGGAGATTCCTTCTGGATAAGATGAGACAAGGATTCTTTGTATCCTGTCATGTGCTTTGAAGCTCCACTATCAACTAGCCAAGTATCACTTCCATGAGATACTTAACTAGTGATTGCTGAGATAACAACATATTCTTCACTAGAGTCTTCATTATTTCTGGTCTTGTCATCATCATCACTATCTTCTGCTGCATGAACATGAAACCTCTTCTTCTACTTCTTTTGTTTTCCATGTTTGTTTGGACAATTCCTTGCAATGTGTCCAGTCTTGTGGCATGAGTAATATTCAATTGAAGAGAAATCTTTTCTGGTCTTCTGTTCTTCTGGGGTCTTCTTGGAGAGTCATCTCAGGGACGAGGGTTTTCCTTCCTCTTCCTTCCTCCTTTAGCATGAGTAGCTAAAGCTTGATCTTCATCGTTATTTAACTTCTCCTCTCTTACGACTATTCTTTCTTCTTCTTGGACACATTCTTCCTATAGGTTTCTAAACTTGATTAGTTTCTTTCTGGCACAAATGCCACGAACAAATGGTTCCCAATCTCGGGGGAGACCATTCAGATTAGTCATCACAAATTCTGCATCCTCTATCATATCCCCAATGGCTTCTAGTTGTTCCTTGATCTGGGATACTCTGGAGAAGTTTGAGTGCATGGAATCAGACTTCATGCTCTTCACACCCTTGAGTTGATTTCTCAAGCTCATCTGCTTGTTGATGTTCTTTCCTTCAAACAGGCTGTTCAAGGCATCAAACATCTCTTTTGGTGTCTTCTTGGAAGACACATGGGGGAATCCAGTGATCCTTGATGGAATCAACAATGATCCTCTTTGCTTTGATAAGATTCTTCTTATTCCTTTCCTTCTCTTCATCTCCCTCTAGTTCTGTAAGTCCTTCCTTCACATAGTCTTCTAGCTCATGCTACTCAAGGATGAGCATGACTCTATACATCCAGGATCTGAAGTTCTCGGCTCCTTCAAGCTTCTCATCAATCTTGGTATTGCTTGTCATCTTGCTATAATGAGTACTTGAAATGGAAATAGAATTAGATTTGAGACTTACCAGAAAATTTTCCCTTCTGAGTTCTGCTCCTCCTTGACCTAGGGTTTGTCAAAGAAACCCTAATTTTCTGACTTCGGGATTTTGAAAAAATAATTGGATGAGAAAATTCGCCTCCTCAAGGTGAGTTGAGAAAAGTGCTCCTTTTCCAAAATTAATGAGCAGATGATCCAAAAACTTGATGCCCTAGTTCTCCCGGGTAGTAGTGGTGGACCCAAATATGAAAATGCTCGGAATGAAATTCTGCTTCGATAGAAAAATGCGCCCTAGAGAGGCGAGGTAGATCCACCCTCTTTTCCGACAAAAATGTGGAGGTAGATCCTGGAATAAGAAACCCTAGCTCTTGTAGTTATGGGGGCTGCAGAATGTAATCTTTCAGGCTAGCTTTGATCCCATGTTAGTTTTTTATTTGAGCAGCATATAGCATATAAACAATTATTGAAAGATAAAAAAGCACAGCATGAAAGACAAGAGACACAATTTATCTTGGGAAACCCTCTTGGGGTAGAAAACCCAGCAAATCCTTCCTTAATGTAGAAATCACAAAGTACAAGATAACCCCAAGACAAAACAACAACTCCTCCACTTGTGCGCACCTCTCTTCTTCACCTATGCGAACTTGCTTGAGTGAAAGAGTGAATACAAATGAGAGAGAGCACTTCTATGTATATTCTTCCATTGAGATGACTAATTCCCCAACAGGGCCGACTTCTCTACTTGATTGGTCAATTACATAATATAATAATCTTTTAGGGGCTTTTCTGAGCCGACACATGTCCTAGGGTTTACATTGATTCTTTCAATGAACTTTACATTATTAATTACATGACCATCAACTCCCATAGGAGGAATACAATAATATAAATAGAATATCTTCCGCAGTTACACTATTTTAACATGCTTAGAATCAATAGTTGCATATAGCCATATAGCAAGTGCATTGTCAATGGTATATATAACTAGTTGGCATATGCTCAAACATAGTTTCTTGCCAATTATAGAGCCATGAGATCAAAATTCAATCTAACCATACTATTAAATAAAACAAAAACACATGCAACTGCCATATGAAAGTGAAACCCAAGCTACACATTGCAAAAGAGCATGCTCCATTCAAATAGGTTTGCTTGCAACAAATTAAATTTGCATCTAAATTTTAAATTTGAATTTAAATATACGATAACAATATGAAAATCATCTTGTACAGGGCATTGCATAAAAAAAATATCACATCAAAAGCAATAGATAAATGCAATCAAACAATTTTCCTGTCAATTTCAAGGCCATGGAATGTCAATGCTGATGGTAAGGGAAAACAAAAATTAAAATTTGCATATAGGATCAGAATCTGAAAAGCATAATGTACATGGTATTGCATCCTAGTTGACATATGGTCAAATACAATTTTTTTTTCAATTATGAAACTGTGAAATGGAATTGCAATTTAAGTAGCCCATTAAATAAAACACAAACACATACAACTACACAACAAAAAATGGAAATATGAGCCTGTTGAGGCCTCGGGTGTTCTGGAAGTGTTCGAGGCAACAACGCAAAAGAGAAACCCCAATCTAAAAGGCTTCAAATAACCCTATGCAAGAATTATTCTATCCTTAAACTGTTTGGTATAGCTAACTCTAATGGATATCAAGGCTCCATTGCCACTGTGTGGGTAATCCAACATAGATCTTTCTTCACACAAAGGAAGATCTAAAATTTTTTTGACAAAGAAAATAAAATATAAACATAAAGAATGACAAGTAAAAGTAAATTGAATTTGATCTACTTAAACTAAACTAAACCTGGAAAATATGATTGTAGACTCAGAACAATCATATATGAAATATTAGGTAAGTATTATTCTTAACCAATAAACATATAGATTGGATTTAACATTACCAATTTTAAATAAAACAAAATAGTGAAAACTAGTTTATTTCATTCAAAGGATTAAAATAGTGTGACTGTCCTATCAATGATAAGATGATTAACAAATCAACTTATGATAATGATGACTATTATGTAATTGCAGAATATGAAATAATATGAATCAAGTAAATAAATTTACGGATGCATAACCTGCATATAAATCATATGATGATAAATCAAACACACAGATTTATATGTTTTTATGATTTAAACAATACAAAACAGAGTTATTTAGATGTATGCATGAAAAACAAAAATGCATCAAGGAAACTTGATAAACATGACAAAAGAAAGGAAAAGAGAAACTAACTGAAATTATTTAAATATTGTAACACATTACAATTCTCCAAGTACAGAGTGTCTCCATTTCTCTCCTTCGATGGTTTCTTCCCCCCCTTCTCATGAGATCTAAGTCTCTTTAAATAATAATTACAAAAATTACAAAGAAACAAATCTCCCAAAAAAGTAGGGATTGCAAGCTATTGGTTTTAATATTTTCCAAGGGTAGATTGCCTCTTGGAAAATACATCCAAAAGATCATCAACATCTTGATACTAGGCATGCTCGAGCTGCAATTGTGCCTTACAAGTGAAAGTCTCGATATCTCTCTTCTTATCCTTTGACCATTCTCGTAAGAAGAGATTAATCTTCATTCCTGAAGCCAAGGGTGATTCAATTAATTCCTTGATCTCTGCTATATGGATCTGCTCAAGCTACTCAATGTGCTCCTTGGACTTCAGATACTTTTCTTCGACCTGTGTGATCATAAGTTTGGGTGGAAGAGAAGTCTCAATCTATTTCATGAAAGGAATTCCAACAAACCTAACAAGCTATCAGAGGAAAATCATCTCTTTCTGCAGACTTGCTGGCCTTCTTCAATTGTAGATTCAACCATGTCACAAACATTCTCCCAGGATTTTAAAGAAATCTTTATCCTTATGAGTTTAATCTTACCCAGAATAGGGATTGCTTTAGGTTTATCTTTGATGTATTTTTTCCAATCAATTACATTTTCAAACTATCTAGTGACATCATTTCTCCTTTGATTGTGATCACAAAGGATATCTGAAAAATGCTCAAAGGAATTAAAGATATCCTGAATTTCATTCAGGCCCTGAAACAATTCAATCAACAAGTTCCTGAAATCATCATTAATCCTCAAGGTGAATTCTTTAAATTCTTCTTTAGAAAATTTTGAAAAGGAAGAAACAATAGAAATGGACTGTGAAGCTTCTAACTGTTGTTCAAGGGCTGCTAACTTCTCAACATATTGTGCATTCTGCCCTTGTGCTTCTATAAGTTGCTGCTTAATATCATCATTCTGAGAATGCAATTTCTGAATCTGATCTTCATAATTGTCTCGCAATCCCTGCAACTAAGATTGACGTTGTTCATCCAATTGAATCTGTTTCTGCTTAAGGTCTTGTAATTCCTCTTCCTTATTCTCAATTTCTCTGTTGAGTGAAGCAACCAAATCATAGTTAGCACCATCAAAGTCTCCCATAGCAACATCTGTTTCTAAGGCTTCATGTTTGACATCTGTGGAAGCTCTCTTCCAAATAATCTGATTAGGTACAGAGCCCTGTACCAATGTCCCTTCTCTTTCTCTCTTGGAACTTTTCTTCACAACTTCCTTTTCTGAATTAGTCCAAAAATATTCTCCAAGTGAGACCACTGCATCTTCTCCAAAATATGCAATTTCTTCAACAAGGGATGAAGACATTCTCGAGACTGTAACCAACGATACAGGTTGGGAAGCAGCAGAGGTAGGAATAGGCATACTTATATGAGGAATGGAAGTGGAAGGTATTGCAGTAGTGGAGACTTATGGTAAAGAAATGGGGATTGTAGATGAAGTGACAGGAACTGGAGATGCAAGAGAAACTTGCATTTAAACTGGATTGGGGGGACTCCTCATGGGAATGAAAAGTTGATCAGATGGTGGTGATGGAGGAACTATAAGATTTGATGATGGTATAGATGGAAAACTGGTAGGGATGGTAAGAAGTGGAGAGGAAGTGACAGTAGAAGTGGTGGATATTTTTGAAAAATGAATTTCAAGAAAAGAATCATCAATCAATAGATTTTCAAGTGGATTAGAAGAAGTCTGGGTAACTAAAGTAACTAGTGTTAGGATAGTAGGAACAATACCTGGAAATGACAAGTTGGTAAAAGGAAAATTATCTTCCAAATCACTGTCATAAATATGCAACAATGCATATTTTGTTACTGACACTTCAGTTTTCTGCTTCTTGGCTGGAGGAGTTGAAGCAATAGTCTTGGTCTCGATTGCAGAGCTCATTAATGCTAGGGTGTTCTTCATTTATTCAACTGATTTGATGAGAGCATTCAGATTTACCAGGGGTTGAGGCTATTGAGGATCCTCAACTGGAGCTTTAACTTTATCTTCTGATTGATAGGTCAGCAACAGAGGATTTTTAACCTGAGTTATTTGTGCCTCCTTTTCCTCATCTGACAATTTGAGTCTTCTGTCTTGTAGCACTTTTACCTTGATCTCTTGCTGGTACCAGTGAATGAAAGTTTTCTCCTCCTGAGAGGTGACTTTGTTCAATACCTCGTGGAAAGAATTCACACCTTCATAGATGGAGTCATCAGGGTCTGTCTTATGCACATTGGTACTCTTAATGTGCTCCTTTGTGAAGTGATTGGACAAGAAAGACTTGGATCATGCATCCTCTTATGGAATCCCCAAGCTTCAAAGTAAACTTAGGCCATACTTTCCTTTTAGCTCCAGTAAACTGAGGGAACATACCATCAATGACAGTTTGGAAGGACATCTCTTCCATTACCATTCTGTCAGGTACAATCCTGGGTAATAGATGAACTGTGCTGCTGCCCTAAACTATGATGTAGGAAAAATATTCTCCCACATACCAATCTCCCATTGTGGCAATCAATGCCTTAACTTGAGCAGAAAAGGTGGGGGCATCCTTCTTGAAGATATTGTAATAAATGGAGCCCAGAAAATGATCACAAATGTCATAGATGAGGGGTACAAAGTTGTCCTCCCATAATGTTGAACAATAAATGTGGACATGAGGTCCTTCTATGGTCCAATTCCATCCCAGGAAAGGGGAAGCTTAAACAAAACACATCCATAACATAAGAAAAAAAGAAAAAACGTTGGCTTTCTGGAGGCAGGAGTCTTCTTATACTTCTCAATGGCTTCCTTCCATACCACTGATAAAATATCTGCCCAATTAAAAGCTTCACCGGTGGTGAGAACGTGATGTGCCACAGGTTCCCATTCTGCTTTGAAGACTGTACAATTGGGTAACCCATACAATCTGCACAACATGGCTTCCAACAAGGAAAAGGGATCTTTAAACCAGGTAATAGGATACAACTTATCAGCTTTGGGAGCAAAGATAACAAGGGTTTCCATCCAGGATTTAATCATTTCATAGAAATTGAATAATGTTGTAGAAGACTCTAGGAATTGCTTGGTAATAAGCTGTTGGGGACTTCTGAGTGCATAAACCTTGGAAAAGATCTTAGGTCAGAAAGAAGCTAACATAGTTTGGTTTATGTCATTGAATGAACTGTCCCAAGGGTTGGAATTGTCAATAATCCATTTTAATGCATCTATGTAGGGCATCAATGACGGCCTAGCTGCAATAGCATGAATTTGGGATTTACTGATGTTTACATAATCCAATTGGTCATGTTGAATT
The DNA here is from genome assembly GCA_027924585.1 of Larix kaempferi. Lineage (NCBI taxonomy): Eukaryota > Viridiplantae > Streptophyta > Pinopsida > Pinales > Pinaceae > Larix > Larix kaempferi. The sequence goes on from BSBM01000950.1 coordinate 9,722,244, forward strand.
TCAGAGAAGTCTTCATTGTCAAAGATGGCATAAATCCATGACCAATCTAGGTAATATGTTTCAGAAACCCTCCCATTGGTGTCGAAAAATATTCCGTTGTTTGGGTCTTTGTCTTTCAATTCATTCATGGCAGTTTTGGACCTAGTATTCTTCGACATTGTTGGAAAATAGGTTTTTTCTGATTAAAATGGCGAAAAGAAATTCCGATGAAAACTAAATTCAATTTCCACTTATTAAGCAGAGAATTGGTATAGAACATAAAAACATACTTGTAAACTGGTGGAGAAAATCAAAGTCGGTAGCAGGGTAAAATCTGAAGCGAAATTCATTTGCATACGGTAAAATTGCAGCGTGAAAATGGTAAAAATATAATTTTATTTCAAGTATTTAACCCAAAAATGTTATTAGTGAAATTAAAACACGACCGTAGATCTCAAGCAAACCAATGGTCAAGATTAAAAACGAGGAAAAGTGGAAGTATAATTGCGGAGATGCCTTTTCGAGAATTTATGATTTTAGCTTCACGCAATCCGCATTACGGAAGTGGAATTGCGGAGACGCCTTTTCGAAAATTTATGATTTTATCTTCCCGCAACCCGCATTGTGGGTTGTGGGATTAAAGACGTGTAAATCGGAATTTTGGAAATTAATTATTTCCACAACCCGCAACCCGAAAGTAAAAAATGCGGAGCGTCAAAATTATGGAAGAAATGCGGTGAACCCGCAATCCGCATTGCGGGTTTTCGGGAACGTTTTTTAGAAAATTCAGCGATCCATAATCCGCAAAATATTTACATATTCGGAAATGGCGATCCGATTTTATTTTTTTATTTGGTTTCCGATTTCCGCTATCCGTAATGCAGAATATGGAAACGCGGAACCGAAAATCGAATTTTTATTGATTAAATGCTTTCCGACTTCCACAATCCGCATTGCGGGTTGCGGAAGTGCGGAAGCAAGAAATTCAAAACAAAAAATATGGTATTCCCACAATCCACATTGCGTATTGCGGGATTGTAGAAACGATGTTTTTCAAAGGAAAACAATGCTTTCCGCAACTCACAATATGCATAAAAACAAGAGTTATTTGCAATTTTTATTAGATTTGAAGCATGCAAAAGTGAGAATGAAAGACATTAATCATAAAACCCCATAATAAAGATGAAATAATTTTAGATTATCTCAATTCATAAGTAACTGGGGTTCCCATTTTATCTTATAAAAATGGAATTTTTTGTGCCTACAACAAATGGCGACTGGCTAGGTGAAGCAGTTATCTCTGTAAAAATAATCTTCAAAGTTCATGAAGGAACATGTCAGTATGAGAAAGTATTTCAGTCTGTACCCTGAAAATGTCTTCACAAAACACAGCAGAATCAACAAAGTTAATTTATATATAATTGATCTTTCCCCAGTCAAAACCACATGCAATGATACTCAATTGAAAAGTAACCTAGAAGAAAAAAGGTATTTTTTGTACTAATATGAAAGCATGAGAGGGAAGTTTGGGATAAGCCTTAGAAGAAACCTTCTACTGAATCCAGATCACCAATCATCTTGAGTTATTAACCATTTATTCATTTATTTACTAACTTTATTGCTTAATTTGTTTATAAAAAAAAAACTTTTTTTTAAAGAGAAATTAAAATAAAACTAAGACTTTGTTGAAACAAGACCATTTCCCTGATTTGTTGATCAGATTTTGGAAACACAATTCACAAACCCTACCTTGAAACTGAACAAGCTAGCTCTGTAAAGAGACTCCTTGTCTTTTAGCTTTTAACTAAAAGCAATTACCATGGCTTGGTGACCACAAAGCAATAATTTTAGTCCAGACTAGAACCCATGATCATGGTCAGGATGGATTACAATAAGACCCCCTATCCTTGTGTTCAAACAAATTCCTTAACAAAGAAAAACAAATTTTATTAAATTGTAAACTGCAAGACACTACCTTGGCTTGGCAACCAAATATTAGTAGCACCATTCACTGATACCTGCAGATCATGAATGGATTGACTTGTGATAGGATCTTCCATCTTCCAGCAGAAGCTGAAAGCCATCTCCCTAGATTGATGACCAGATGTGGAGATGTCATTCCACCAAATATCTATGAACATGATAGGCTGGCTTGTGATAAGACTCCCTATCTTACAATTTACAGTCATTTAGGTGAATTTTATTTGATTGCAAGATGATCGAGGTGGGATCCATAATATAAAATATTCACCAGACTATAAAGGTTTACTGCCAATCACTAATGGAACACATGACAGGAAGACCAAATCACTCATATGGCTTCAATCATCAAATGAGATATTTCTAAAATGGTAGTTCAAATGAGAAAGTATCAATTCAGAGTCTGCATGGATTGCTTGCTGTATTTTATAAAAAACACACCTTCATGTATGGACCAAGTAAAGAATAGTCTGACATGACCACCCCAAATTTTCAAACTCAATTGATCTGAAATAAACTGATCAACAACTTTGGCCAAGTGCTTTATTATTATCATGCTTTGAAAGAAAACAAAATTCATAAAACAATTCAAAAGAAAACAAAAAGAAAAACAAACCACTCCTATGTATAGATAAGCCAATGCTTACCTTCAATAAAATACTTCTTCAAAAGTTGAATGTTTACTGGATAGGTTCCAGAGAAACCCTCTAGTGTTTGTAATCGGAGAATACTAGGACCAAGCTTTTCTGTAACAATGAATAGCCCTAGCCACAAGTGTTGAAATTTAGTATATTCATTTTTACCCTTATGTTGTTTGTCCCATTTCAAGACCAAATCCCCTACTTGGAAATCTCTTTCAATTGAAGTTTTTCATCAAACTATCTTTTGACTAGTTGTTGATGTTGGTATAATTTATTTTTGGACTTCTCCCTCTCTTCTAATTTAAGTAATGAAACAATTATGTTTTGTTGATGTATATGTAACCTCGGAATGTATTTCACATATATGTATGTTGTATGTACTCCTATAGAGATGGTATTATTCCTCTATACGAAAGTGTCGTCATTTATATTGTAAGTGTCGTAACTTATACTTGATGGGTTATTAGACCACCTTGTTGGGGTCGGCCCTGTATAAGTCATGTGGGTCGAAGGGTTATTAGACCACCCTATTGGGGGTCGGCCATGTGGGTCAAAGGGTTATTAGACCACCCTATTGGGGGTCGGCCCAGTCAGCATTATATTATGTGGTTAAGTTCCAGCCTACATGAGTTAGGTAAAAAGGCAAGTCAAGTCAAGTATAAATAGAGTGCAGGAGGCACTCTATTTACTCACTCACTTCTCACTCATGCACTCAAGGAGGATTGGCGCACTTATGGAGGAGGAGGATCTGCTGCTAGGTTGTGTCTATCTCTTATGGTTGGTTGTATCATTGCTCTATCTATCTCTGAGGAAGTTATTGGGGTTTTTCACCTTTATGGTTTTTCCCCAAGTAAATCTTTGTGTCTCTTGTGTGCTTGCATTATTGTCTCCATGATTGATATGCTGTAGATATGCTGTACATGTTTTTCTCTTAGTTAAGATCCTAGATTAGATTGAAGTAAATTCTGAAAATTTAACATGTTTTTAAGGGGAGAAGGGTCATCCTGTTGAAAATATTGGGCCAACTGTAATGAAGGGAGTAAGAGGTTTGAAGGTAAAATGGCTTCCTTACCATAGACTAAGTAGTAAGTGGAATTTCCAACAACAACTTTTGGAGTTACTATGTCTTCCCAGAGAGCATTAAAAAGTTGAGTATGCCAATTCTTATGATGAGTGGCTACAATATTCTTCAGGATATTAATCATATTTTTATTTGAAGACTCGACTAATCCATTTACCTGTGGGTAATAATTGGAGGAGTACTTGAGGTTAATTCCTTTCTCCAGGGCATATTGGGTGAGATCAATAGAGGAAAAATAAGATGAATTATCAAAAACCAGGGATTCAGGAACCCCAAACCTAGTGACAATGTGACTCTCAAGAAAGGATATCACTTGGTTTGTATTGGCAACCCTCAGGGGGACTGCTTCTACCCATCTGGTAAAATAATCTATTGAAGTAAGGATATAACGATGTTGCAAGGAAGAGGCAGGGGTGATAGGACCAACAAAATCTAAACCCCATTGCTGAGAGGGAAAGTTGACAGTGACTAGTTGGAGGGGAAAGGTAGATTTATTAACCTTACCAACACATCTTTCGCAAGCTTCACATTTTCTAGCAAAGGCATATGCATGTTTGAACAAAGTTGGCCAATAATAACCATCCCTTAAAATTTTATGGGCATTTTCTTCCTTGAGTAATGTCCTCCAGCAGGACCTGCATGCAATTCCAACAAGATATTACCAGTTTCTGTATTTTTCAAGACACCTGAGGAAAACTCCATCATAATTTCTTCTAAACAAAATGCCATAAATGAATTGATAAGGTGCAACTTTCAATCTCAGAGCTCTGCGCTTCTTGAAGTCTAAATTTTGAGGAGCAAACCCATGTGCAAGAAAAAATCTAATATCATCATACCATTCAGATGCTAGAGTAGAAATGACATTTGTAGTATCTTTAGATGTACCTTCCTCTTGGTTCCATTCAAGCTATGCTTGTTCAAGATAATTAGATTGGGCACCAAGTAGACACAAACCTTGTCCTTTAATAATTTTAGCAAGCTTAATTTCCAAATCATACTCTTGAAGTGTAGTCATCCATTGGGCGCTTTTTTCACCAAGCTCTTTCTGGACCAAAACATTTCTTATTGCTGCATAAGGCACAATGACTTTAGTTCTAGATTTTAGGAGGTAAGGCCTGGAATGTTTTATAGACTTGTAAATTGCATAAGACTATTTGTCAATTTGAGAGTAGTTCAATTCATTCCCTTTAAATGTAGAACTCATAAAATAAAGTGGAATTTCGATATCCTCAACTTGTTTCTATGTCAGCATAGCAGCATAAGAAAAGTCAGTGGAAAACGTATATAGAATAAAATCTTTTTTTAAATTAGGTGACCTTAAAGAAGGAGCTTCTGTGGTAGCTTTCCAAATCTCAGCAAAAGAATCTCTCTGAGCATCAAACCACTTAAATTGAGCATCCTTTTTAATCAAATCTTTTAAAGGTTTAACGGTATGAGAAAAGTTGGGTACAAACCTCTTGACAAAGTTGATATTTCCCAAAAAGGACTGCATGGCTTTCTTAGAACTTGGGAGTCCGATTTTAGCAATAGCGTTTGTTCTTTCAGGATCAATGACCATACCGTGTTTCAAAACTATAAACCCAAAATTTTTACCTTCTGTGACTGCAAAAATGGAATTCTTTGGGTTCAAAGAAATACCGTACTTCTGACACCTTTCAAAAACCTATTTCAGAGAAAACAAATGATCATGTCCCTTTTTGGAATAAATAGTTATATCATCAAGATAAACTACTACAGAGTTATGCAGGCCTCTGAAAGCTTTGTCCATAGCTCTCTGGAAAGTAGCACCTGCATTTATTAATCCGAAGGGCATTTTTTTGTAAGCAAAAGTTCCCCAAGGTGTCCTAAATGAAATTTTAAGTTGATAAGAAGGGGTGACCAATACCTGATTGTACCCAGAAAAACCAGCTAACAAAGAAAACATCTTTGCACCTGCAACTTTCTGCAAAATTTGTTCCATAGGGGGTACAAGATAGTTGTCCTTCTCATATTCCTTATTCAAATTCCTGTATTCTACATAGTCTTATTTCCCCATTTTTTTTACGAACATGGACTAGATTGGCGATCCATTGTGTGTGTCTTACTGTGAATATGATTCTCTCCTTTTTCTCAGCTTCTGTTGGTAGGGTTTGGCATTAGGCTTCATAGGGATGTTGTTCTGAATGATTTTGGTATCGAATGTATTAAGGTCATCATAGGTCCATGCAAATACATCCTTAAATTCCCTGCACAATTTGATATAAGCTCTTTTCTCATCAAGTGAACAATTAGTCCCTAGATTAATCAGTTGAGGATTCTGCTCAGTTCCTAAGTTTACAGGATGATAATTTAGAGAAGAACTATGTGTTTTGCAGTTGGTTATATTCTTGAATTTATCCTGCAAGTCATAATATTTATCTACTTTGGTTACTGACTTAGGAATTAAGTTTGAAGGAAAATTGGGATCTGCTAATGCTTTGTCATGATCAACCTCATCAATTGCTATGTCTTTGAAGGTGTCTTGAGCCGTTAAGAAATCTAGAATTTGTTGATCATCATCAAATACTTTCCAGTTGGTGACGTTATCTGGGATTGAAGGTCTGTACACTAATTCAATTGAAAAATTATCAGTAGAAAGACCTTCAGGAGGGATGAGACTTGAAGTGGTGTTAGCCAACAAATCAACATCAAAATTTTGTTATCTAGGAACAAACTTAATGTTAAATGCTGTGAAAGAATTGGTCAAATCCATGACTAGCTTCTGATAATTTACCAAGCGAGGGGATATACAGTGAATCTTATTTCTAACCTGTTTCACAATGATCTCAGAGTCCCTATAACACTCTATAACATGTGCACCCAAATCAATTTCCTTCTTGAGGCCCTGGACAAGAGATTCATACTCAACAACATTATTAGTACTCTCAAATTCCAAACTACAGGCAATCATAATCTTGGTGCCCTTAGGATCTATCAAAACACATCCTGCACCAGCTCCTTCCTTGGATTTAGATCCATCAAAAAACAAAGTCCAAGAATTTATTTCTACTCTAAAATTTGTATTTACATTATACACATTATGTACAATTGAACCAGAAAATGGAACAACAGTATAATTAACAATCTCAGATTGGTTTTCAAAATTCTCAATGGGTGAAGAATCAGCAGGCAGATTCCCGAAAAATGAATCAAATGTATAATTTTCAACATGTGAACTGAAGTACACAATAGGTTCACTAGGGTCATTCAAATCTGTGACTGTCTGTTTCATGTATGGCTCTCTATTAATCTTAATTTTATTAGGTTGTCCATTATAAGGGAGGCATAAATGGGACTAATCAGTGGAAAAATAACCTCTAAGTTTTTTTGACCAGTCTCTACTCAGCCACATGCCATAGGCTTTGGGAATATCAACAACTACAACATTGAAGGTCTAATGAATCCTTGGATCAACAGATAATGTTAAAAGGAAAAATTTCAATTCCGCAACTACCTTGACTCTTGATCGATCAAGCTGGACAATCTGGGTAGGACAGGGTTCCCAAGATGCACACTAAGTTTTTTTGACCCAAAATCCGACGGTGAAAAAGTCGAATTTGCTACAACCTATGGTTGCTCATCCGACAATTCCATTATTTTTTTACCGTCGGTGGCATGTCGGCTAAAATCCGACAAAGTTGGCAACGTCAGATCTCCGACGCCCCTACCCCGTCGCATATCCGACTTCCTCCAGCTTGATAGTTAGTCGGATAACCGACAACTTTAACTTCCAATATTGGTCGGATATCTTCCTTTTGCCGTTGGATATGCGGCGCAAATTCCAAGCAATGAAAAGGTCGATCTGACGTCCCTTGCCATCGGAAGTATGGAAAAGTCATCGAATTTTATCCTGAGGTCGTTGGTTCAGTCGTCAGTTAAGCGATGCACATATCATACAAAAAAGAAGCGGATCCGACATTCTGAGCCATCAAAAGTATGGCAAAGTCATCGTATCTTAGCCTGGGGTTGTCGGTTAAGCGACGCACAAATCATACAAAAAAGAAGCGGATCCGACGTTCTGAGCCGTTGGAAGTATGGCAAAGACGTCGGAATTTATTCTGAGGTTGTCGGTTAAGCGACTGCCTAATACATTTTTAAAAAAAAAATAACATTTTTTGAAATAGGTTCAGTGCCTAATAATTAAAAGATTAGCTGTAGGTGGAACTTGTCCCTATTTTTTTGACATTCTCAGCCTTTAAAATTTGCATCGAAATAAAAACAGGGTACGAACTGAATTGAGGAGATTTGAATCTCCTCAATTCAGTTCGTACTCTGTTATTTTTTCGATGCAAATTATATGTTTTCTTTAATTTGCTGTTGACTTTAATTCCCTAGCGTAAGAGGAGCCATTATGGTCAAGTTGCAACCCTAAAAAAAGATGAACATTGACAACAAGCAGCATGTTTCTAATTGTTGTCAGTGTATGCTAGCTTAGTTGCAAATATCATGCTTCAGAAGAAGCTAGCCTTGAATGGTAAATATACCAATTTGGAAGGGTTTAATGTGAGGTTAAGGATATTGATTCGAAGGAAATTAAAGAGAAGGTTAAGGATATTGATTCCAGTGCATCATTTACTCAACCTTTGAAGTTGTGGAAACTTGAAATTGGTTATGAGGAGCAACCAACAATCACAACAAGCTCCAAGAAATTGTCAAAATTTAGACGACACGTGAGTGGGTTGTAGAAAGCCAGCATCGTAGCCATTCATTGAGATCCTCTCTGTTTCGAGAATAATTTCATATTCTCTACTGAACAGGGCCAACCACGTGAAGGTGGAAGCTCTTATGGCCCCTCCCCCCCTCACATCACTCTCAATTCCCCATACCCAATGCATGTACTTGAAAAAAACAACTATGTGCAAATTCATCCATATTTTATCATGAACTTTCATCCATTATTCATTCAATAAATGCTAACATTCACTAAACCATTGTTTCAGTCGATCAATACATTCATTCAATAAAAGCTGAAATTCAATAAAGGTAACAGTTTACTACACTGAATCATTAAAACAGTAGAACATTCATTAAACCATTCATTCATTCATTAGGCCAAAAATCGTGGACGATATATTGTTATCAAAAATATTTAGACGAGATTTGAACCTACGACCTATGTCTAGTCCCAAGGATACCACCTTCAAGCTTGAACTTATCAATCAATTCCCATCACCATTTCCTCTCATACGACGTCCCACAACCATTTCTCTCGACACCCACTCTTCATTTATTCTGCATGCATTTCACTATGCAACCGTCTCAAAAATTAGTTTATCAATTCAGTATGACCCATGTCTTTCGTCCAATGAGTGTTTCTGCGTTCTTCAGTTTCAGCCTGGAAATGGTGATGATTCATGGTATTGCGTTTCCCTTCGGCTGCAACATGGCAAACTCATAGTTCACTATGAAGGTTTGTCTGACAAATGTGATGGTCAGAGAAATCTTCATAGTGAACTATGAGTTTTCCATATTGCAGCTTAAGGGAAACGTAATACAATGAATTGTCACCGTTGTCAGGATGGAACTCAAGACCATGAAAACACTCCTCGGATGGTGGGCGTGGGTCATACCGAATCGATAAACTAATTGAGGGAAAACGCAACGAGAATCTGAGACGATTGCATAGTGAAATGCATACAGAATGAATCAAGGTTGAATGTGGTAGCGCGCCATCTCCCATCGTGAAATGCATCCAGAATGAATCGAGCTTGAAGGTGGTCACCCATTGCCAGCTACACTTCAAGCTTGAAGGTGGTAGCTTTGGGACTAGACATAGGCCGTAGGTTCGAATCTCCTCAGTTCAGTATGTACCCTGTTATTTTTTCAATGCAAATTATATGTTTTCTTTAATTTGCTGTTGACTTTAATTCCCTAGCGTAAGAGGAGCCATTATGGTCAAGTTGCATTCCTAAAAAAATATGAACATTGACAACAAGCAGCATGTTTCTAATTGTTGTCGGTGTATGCTAGCTTAGTTGCAAATATCATGCTTCAGAAGAAGCCAGCCTTGAATGGTAAATATACCAATTTGGAAGGGTTTAATGTGAGGTTAAGGATATTGATTCCAAGGAAATTAAAGAGAAGGTTAAGGATATTGATTCCAAGGAAATTAAAGAGAAGGTTAAGGATATTGATTCCAGTGCATCATTTACTCAACCTTTGAAGTTGTGGAAACTCAAAATTGGTTATGAGGAGCAACCAAAAATCACAATAAGCTCCAAGAAATTGTCAAAATTTAGACGACACGTGAGTGGGTTGTAGAAATCCAGCATCGTAGCCATTCATTGAGCTCCTCTCTGTTTCGAGAATAGTTTCATATTCTCTACTGAACAGGGCCAACCACGTGAAGGTGGAAGCTCTTATGGCCCCTCCCCCCCCTCACATCACTCTCAATTCCCCATACCTAATGCATGTACTTGAAAAAAAAAATATGTGCAAATTCATCCATATTTCATCATGAACTTTCATCCATTATTCATTCAATAAATGCTAACATTCACTAAACCATTGTTTCATTCGATCAACACATTCATTCAATAAAAGAATATAACATTCAATAAACCATTCATTAATCATTCAGTCAACACATTCATTCAATAAAAGCTGAAATTCAATAAAGGTAACAGTTTACTACACTGAATCATTAAAACATTAGAACATTCATTAAACCATTCATTCATTCATTAGGCCAAAAATTGTGGACGATATATTGTTATAAAAAATATTTAGACGAGATTTGAACCTGCGACCTATGTCTAGTCCCAAGGATACCACCTTCAAGCTTGACCTTATCAATCAATTCCCTTCTCCATTTCCTCTCATACGACGTCCCACAACCATTTCTCTTGACATCCACTCTTCATTTATTCTGCATGCATTTCACTATGCAACCGTCTTAGATTCCCATTGCGTTTTCCATCAATTAGTTTATCAATTTAGTATGACCCACGTCCATCGTTCAATGAGTGTTTCCGCGGTCTTCAATTTCAGCCTGGAAACAGTGACGATTCATGGTATTACGTTTCCCTTCGGCTGCAACATGGAAAACTCATAGTTCACTATGAAGGTTTGTCTGACAAATGTGACAATCAGAGAAATCTTCATAGTGAACTATGAGTTTGCCATATTGCAGCTTAAGGGAAACGTAATACAATGAATCATCACCGTTGTCAGGCTGGAACTCAAGACCACGGAAACACTCCTTGGACGGCGGGCGTGGGTCATACCGAATTGCTAAACTAATTGAGGGAAAACGCAATGAGAATCTGAGACGATTGCATAGTGAAATGCATACAGAATGAGTCAAGGTTGAATGTGGTAGCCCGCCATCTCCCATTGTGAAATGCATGCAGAATGAATCGAGCTTGAAGGTGGTTGCCCATTTCCAGCTGCACTTCAAGCTGGAAGGTGGTATCCTTGGGACTAGACATGGGTCGCAGGTTCGAATCTCCTCAGTTCAGTTCGTACCCTGTTATTTTTTTGAAGCAAATTATATGTTTTCTTTAATTTGATGTTGACATTAATTCCCTAGCGTAAGAGGAGCCATTATGGTCAAGTTGCATTCCTAAAAAAAAGATGAACATTGACAATAAGCAGCATGTTTCTAATTGTTGTCGGTGTACGCTAGATTAGTTGCAAATATCATGCTTCAGAAGAAGCCAGCCTTGAATGGTAAATATACCAATTTGGAAGGGTTTAATGTGAAGTTAAGGATATTGATTCCAAGGAAATTAAAAACAAGGTTAAGGATATTGATTCCAAGGAAATTAAAGAGAAGGTTTATTATTTGTATTCATTGTTGGATTCTCGAAACTTACAATTCGTGCCGCCAAATTCGAATAACCACCAGGGCCAAGCTTGTGCTGACCTATTTTTTCTAGTCTTGACTTTGTGGCCTTTGATGTGTCTGATAGCCTATGCAAGTGTTGAAATACGTTAGATGTTCCAAGTTCTATATAGAAATCAAGGATAATAAGGTTTAGAATTACATTGCGGAAAGTATTGCATACCTCCTTGTGCCTGATGTTAGCTTGCCTTCTCTTCTCAGAGCCCTCTCCTTTCCATATTCCACTAGAGCTCTCCACTCCATTGCTGGAATCATTGGTGGGCGCTCATACCTCTGGGTTTTTTCGAGGTGGGTCCTATATTGGTCTCGGACAACCTTCATGTGTTGTCCATCCTTTTTCAGGACATTGGTATGACTGAAGGTTTTGTCCCCGAACAGGCCAACCAACCGATTAGTGAGTTCATCTTTTAAATGTTTCGGTTGTCTATCCCACCTTGTTCGGATGGTGGGCCCGAAGATCTCCAAGGAAAAGTCATTCATATGTTTATAGAAAACATCGTTTCCTGCAAAACGATCATGCAATGATCATAATTAGTTGATAAAAAATGTTTTATCCGTATATTACAATGAAATTATAAACACTAATTAACCTGATCAACTATGATTAATTACCTGGGATCTTCTCTATCTTTATTGGGACAAGATCTTCATCCACCAAAAATGTTGTCTCCATTGTTTTTGTGCTTTTGACATGGGAGGATCCTGGAAATGCAGCTTCTGCGACATCAAAACTAGTAGGGGACTCGGTGTCGACCCCTTCTTGTGGACGATCCATTGTGTGTCGGTCAATAGCGGCTGGTGCGCTCACAATGGGGGTCCGTGGTGTTTCAGAACATGTTTTCGACTGTTCAGTTGACAACAATGGCGAAGGATTTGAACTACGTGGAGTCGTTTGGTCGTGATGCAAATTATCTCCACGAGCCTCGCTGGGGTCAACACTACCTTGAACACTATTGTGTGGTCCCTTATAATTCCATAAATACACACCATGTCTTATATGTTCAATACTATCATATAAAATAGAACATTATAAAGATTTAAACAAATTATTCTATGATTCAAGATTCCTCAACTTACTCGCAAGGTATTAGATCTATGTTCCAACAATGCAATCCTTTCTGTAATTGCGCTTGTCTGCGGAACCTGGATTAGTAGAGTAAGGATTTCCGCACTATATCTATTCAACAATTTCTCTACCATTTTTAGTGGGTCTGTGGCTTCACCAATTTTTTCGCAATCGTGAAGCACCTCTGCCACTTCAGGTTCTACCGAAAAATCTTGCGATGTTGATTCATACTGCGATTCACTAGTGGGATGCAACAAACATATACAAAGCACTACTGATTTCTCTATTGATAGATTCCAAATTTTATATTAACGTAACATATGTATCATGATAGATTCGTAAAATTACAACACGGTTTACATTATCATAACAAAACCAGTATACACATGAAAAATACATAACAAAATTAACATTATGCTACGTATTATATTGGTACAATTGAAATGAATTATACCTGTGACCTCGAGGATTGCGATCCACTCATTGGATCAATGGTCATAGGCAACTTGCCCCGATCTGCTAATATCTGGGAGTTGCCCCTAACAACACCCTTAAAAAAAACATAGTGAAAGTCACCTAAACAAATCCAAAACTATTAATGAAAAAACACATCAAAAAAATTATTATTCATATTATATTTTTAATATTACAAAGATGTATACCCGTTGCGACCCTGGTGTGACCAACCTTACGGAACCGGCTTGCATAAAAAACATAGACTATAAAATTACGTAAACGAAACAAAAATATTCATTGAAACATTAATATAATGCTAAAACATTTTGACATGTTTTATTTGTACAATTAAAATAAGGTCTACCTGTTGCCCCGAGGGTGTTGTCGTCTAATCAACATTCGACGGGTGTCTTTCCCGATCAATGTTCTGCATCAAATATAAATAACATTATATATAACAAACCAAGATATTAATAATGGAAAAACAAAGCAAATAAAAACTCTTTTTTCTTATTATATTTGTACTATTAGAAAGATGTATACCTGCTCCGTCGAGGAAGAAGTACTCCTTCGACCATTTGTTGGCAGGGATTTATCCCGATCACTAGCCTGCGAAGTAAATATGGGAAATTTAAATGAAATAAACTAACAAAAAATCCTTATGATGTTTAATTTATTAATAAAAGGTTGGGTAAAATGTTATATAGTAACCTTGTTTGTATCTACTCGGTTCACAGGGTAATTAACAAGCAACTCGTCCCCTACAGATATTGTTTTAATAGCAACTACAAAAACACGGTTTCCTTCATGCCCCTCAAATTCGCAGTTTGGTTTCTTAATTGTAGACCCTGGTTATGAACTGTTTATAAACCCCGCAATATTCCCTGTGGCCTTTGGCCTTCCGTCCATGTACAACGTTCCTCCTTTATTTTGATTTTTGTCTTTAAACTGTAAATAGTTTGTTAACAATCCATATCTACGCATACTTTTTGTGTATCGGACAAGGCGCATCCAATCGTTGTAGTTGTATATGGGTCCAACAAACTCCATCAATTCTATACATGTCTGGTAACCGACCAAGATGCAATCCATGGAAAACAACCCGAAACCATGTATCAATGACGGTGCAATTCGATATCTCCTCTCGTTCACACAAAAATCAGTGTTTGATGGAGGAAGATCCTTCAGTACCCATTGTTTCACTAAATGTCTGTACCTCAAGGGCACCTCTTCATTGTCTTTTGTCTCATCACCATAGGAACATGCCCCCCTTGACTGTGAAAAAATTCATTGCGTCTATGGAATCTTCTTTTGGTTTTTTGACATCTAGTTGATACAATTCTTCTAGACCTACTGGATGTCTCACTTTCCTCTAGCCTTCCTAAACTCCCCTCGCTCGAGGAAGACAGATCAGACAAATACCTGTTTGGTTCTACCTGCACCATTGGCAACAAGTTTAGATTCGACCGCAAGGCATAGCGCCTCTTAAAAGTTGACGTGTATCGCCTTTTATAATTTTACTTGATCCTCATTCCCTTTGTCAACATGTAGGCATTCAAGTGATGATTGGAAGACGACCAATTTATCTTTCTTAAGAGTAGAAAGTCATGCAATATTTATGAGTTGTTTTTTATTGCTACTTTGGGTCTTGAGTCCCATATCACACCATCTTTTATATAATTTTGTGGAACTTTTATACTCTTTTTCAAAATCTAAAATGAAATATTATTAAGGAAAATGATTGACTCATTGAATGTTGGAAAGACATGGGTAGTTTTGTAATCAAGCATGGTCTTCTTAGATGACTGAAAGTAATTGAATCAAGCAACATCAAAACCATAAACATGTTAGTTGTTTTGAAAAATGGTAGCTTTCAGTCCTACTCCCAACTAATGCTGCCTTAACTTGGACAATTACTTGTAATCCTGACATAGGGTATTTATTGCATAACATATAAGATTTTCAATCATATTGAAACAGAGAAAAGTAGGGCTTTCTTTATATTATCATGACATAGTTGCAAAGACTTTCTTTACAAAAAAACAACAATGCTTTTTGCTTTCCCAGAAAATGTGCTAATGAACAATATAGTTATAGCATCAAACAATGATTTCCATTTTGCTACCTTTCCTTTTGCTATTGCAATTTTTATTGTGTTGTTTGGCACAAATGGAAGACTGGAGCAATATGTTCTTACCATCATAGATCCATCTTAAACCCAGATCTATTCAGCACCGGGAGGGATCCAATTTCTTGAGGTGTGAATTTTTTTATCGTTTACACTCGGTGCAGTAGTCACCGTTTCTAAATTCATGTCGTTTCTAAATGGCCGACAAAAAATTAATTAGTTTATCACATTATGATCACTTTCTACTATTAGATGTAACGCTACATCACACATGTAACACTACACATACACATTAGAAGATCTCCCTCATAGTATCACTTTTTACTATTTGATTTAACGCTACATCACACATGTAACACACATGAAACACTACACATACACGTTACAGGATCTCCTCTAATGCTACAAGTCCTGTCTACTTAATGAAAATTATTTACCACATATTTGATTACCATCAATTTGATTACTTAAGTCTTACCAACACATATTTGATTACCTTAGTGTAGACGTTTCCTATAATATACTCAGAAGAGTTACTTTCATAAATTATTGTGCCTCTTAGAGGCCAGTCAACTCTAGGAACCAAATGACCCTATGATAGGGCTAGTACAAACTAGAGAGAGAGAGATGACTGGGCTATGGTACGTCAATCAAAGAAATTCAGTGATAGTAAAAAGGCTCAATACAAAGACCAACCAGTAAGGTACAAGTAAAAAAAAAAGAATGGGTATAAAGACTCATAACCCTTGGGACTAAGGGGGTGTACACTACCTCAAACGTGGACAAACTACCATAGTTATAACCACAAGACCAAAAACATAAAAGGTGATACAAATCAAATGATAATTCAAGATTAGTAAAAGACCCAAAAGGTAAGAGGCAAGGTACCACAAAAAAATGAAAGTACCAAATTTAAAGTACAAGTTACCACTGGACAAATAAACAACAGTGAGTGAGGACCAAAAGTAAATCAACCATTGCGGGGAAGGTACAAATAAGGTCAAATATATATTGCAATAAATCCTTGTACCTACTTGTTATTTGACATGCCAAAGAGATGGAAGGTCAAAAAATGTCAAATATATGCAATAGCTCCTTGTAACTACCTCTTATATGCAATATCTCCTTGTAACTACCTCATATATGCAATAGATCCTTGTAACTACCTCTTGTAACTCAAATAGTACCACCAAAAGGTATGATAGCATGCAATCTTTCTAACTAAGGTCAGGAGGGTGGTATGAAGTGGGTGTAAAGACTCATAACAATTTGGAGAAAGTGGGTGTACCTCAAATGTGGACAAACTACCATAGTACCCACAAGACCAAAAACATAAAAGGTGGTACAAATCACAAGATATCCCAATATCAGTAAAACATCCAAAAGGTAAAAGGCAAGGTACCACAAAAATATTATCGACTAAATGAAAGGACCATAAAACAATCGAACAAGGTGAGGTACAACCATTCATCTCTCTCTCAAATGTACCATTGTTCCATATAACTTGAAAGACCATCATCACAGTAAACGGAAAATTCCACACGGGTGATGTGATCAAGTGGTCCTCTAGACTACTCCTACGGTCAAGCGTTAGTGGCTCCATGAAGAGTTGTTCAGTCCCTTCAGAAGACCATCTAACTCAACCATCTCGAAGACCTAGGAGAAGAGGACATCACACATCATCAGATAAGTATTGGTAACTACCGTGTAAGAACTCAAAAACCCTAAAGCAACCGACCGTGCAGAAGGGGAGCTATGAAAAGACAAGGCTCGCAGGACAAAAAAACAAGCTCAAAAAAATGTACTGGGACCGATGTCACAGTAAGTGAGCTGAAACAAAAGTGGCCAGAATTCCAACAAGTAGCAATAAAAAGAAAAAGACCCTCTAAAAAGGTGAAAATGAAAGCAAACTTCCTAACTAGGAGTTGGAGACCTCGATAAATCGTATCGTTCGCAAGGTGACGAAATCCAAGTCGAACAATACGAAGTGAGAGACCGAATTTGAAGGATATCCCTCTACCAAAAGGGATCCTGGGTAAAAGAGCCCTAGTAGAAAAGTCACTAAGCTACCTCGTTCATGACACATCGGAAAAGGTTTTCGGCGCTTCTGCCTTATCACCCTTGTATCACCAGTATGGTGGACGGAGAATACAAGGAAGACAATGATCGATGTTGCCTTAGGGCTAAGTGGAGTGCGACATGCCACAGAGTCCGTCCGGTTCTCGATCTAGCGGTGGTTTAACCCCTGAAACAACAGGAGGCCCCTCCACAAACTGGTCGATGACCGTGTCAACAAGTACAAGAGGATTTTAGCACCCTAGAGGACAACAACTATGTCTCAGATGATAATGACAAAGGGGAATTATTTGGTGCCTATCCTCGGTGTCCTACCTAACTAACAAATTCTTTTTATCCTCAAGCGAGGTTAAAGTGTGTTGAGTTAATGAGTTAAATTTTAATGGTTGTATTACTCAGTCGGGTGATGGAAGTGAAACTCGTGGTGTGATGACTGACTCAAACCATGCAAATGCATATGAATAAAATAATCCTTTCCTTTCAATGAATGCTAGCTAAGGTAAGGAGAGAGTTCTTTCAAACTATAACTACTCTTTCAAATTAAATGAATCCAACAATAACTTTCTTCTACTTCTAATGACTAAAATGCATGACAATGTTTAAACCTTAGCAAGCATAAGCAAGCATTCAGTGTAGAGTCTACGTAGTTGTATCAATTGATTTTTTTAGTCTACATGTTGAGTCAATAAGTGTCATCATGATAGAAGTTCGTGATCAGAATTTAGAAATGACAGAGTTAAAGCTTATGCTCATGTTTATGCTTCTTCCAGTGGATTCTCATGACAAGTGTAAGGTCTCAACTATCTGATTTCTTCTTGTGACATAATATCATAGCATGCTTGGATTGGGGTTTTGTGAGGGTTTAGGATTTTGGTTTAAAGGCATAAATGAGGCTAGGACATTCATCTAAACTTTCCATGGAAAATTTGGGCTAAATATGGGAAAACCTATAACACTTATCCATCATATTGTCATCCAGAAGTTGAGGATATGAGCAACATTTCATATTTATCCTACATGCAGTCATCATACCACTGGAAATTGTAACATGCGGCCATGCTTTTGACCTTCATACAATTGTAAACAATATTGTTTACAAATATGGGCATATTATGAGCAGCAAATATAGTGGTTTCCTGTAGCAGCAACCTTAAAACCAAGTTTTATGTGTGTAATAGTTAGCTAAAAGCATACATAGTTACAACCATCACCAAAGCATTTGATTGTCACAACACAGTTTCAGAACTTGGGTCGGCAATAAACATGCCGAGGCCGGATAGTAAGAATTCGCTTTCGACTTGACAAATACTAGGATAATACAAAAATATATAAAAAACACTTATCATTTCATTTGGGAAAAGCTCAAACCCTGAAAAAAGCTTAACTGACTCGCGAGCACTTGTGAGTTAAATTCGCAGCTGGCAAGTCAGATTTGTTGGTGACTCTCATCTTAACCACTAGATCACAGCTTGATGGAGATAGAGTCTTTGACCATAGGAGCAGGGTTTAACTAGCTCCAATTGCAACATGAGATTTCCCCCCCTATGGTGTTTTAGGGCATTGCAGCTTCTATGGCTTCTTAAAATTGTAAATAAAATTGGATTCTTACTGATTTGGGAGGCATTGCTACTTCTACGGGTTCTCGAACTTCTCATCTCTTCAACCTCCTCGACCTCCTCAACCACCTTCAGCTCCTCAACCTCCTCGAACTCCTCTGCGACCTCACTCAGAGAATGGCTATCAACAGGCCGGATAGAATGCAGGTTTGGCGCGAATATTGTAATGGTTCGAGTTCATCGGGATCAGAGTTCGAGCTGGTCAGAGGCGTATGTAAATTGGTAATTAGATTTTTTTTTTGTTAAGTTTTTTAATTTATATATGTAGTTTTTTTTATATTATATATATATATATATATAATATTAATATATATTATATATATAATATAATATATATTATATATATAATATATTGTATATATATAATATATAATATATAATATATTGTATATTATATATATATTATATTGTATATTATATATAATATATACAATATATTATATATATAATATACAATATATTATATATATATATATAATATATTGTATATATTATATATAATATACAATATAATATATATATAATATACAATATATTATATATTATATATTATATATATACAATATATTATATATATAATATATATTAATATTATATATATATAATATATTAATATAAATAAACTATAAAACTTAAAAAATATATACATAAAATATAAAAAAACTACAAAACTTTAAAAAACTAAAACTAAAACTAAAAAATATATATATAGGAGGCATCTAAAAGTGTGACGATTTTGCCCGTTCGATCAAAACTTGATCGGAATCTGGCGATATGAAATCTAAAAATACGATGATTTTTGTTGATTGAATCGTTTTTCTGAACATCTAGATGAATTCAACACCCTGGAAAACCCCAAGGCATCCAAATTATGCAGGATTAATAGTGGTCATTATGAGTTTACGTCATCATCATCATCATCATCTTCATTGTAATCATCTCCATCTTCATCATCATCATCATCATCGTCTACATCGTCATCATCATCATCATCAACAACGTCATCTTCATCATTAGCATCATCTTCATCATCTTCATCAGCATCATCTTCGTCATCACCATATTCATCATCAAGAATCACTGCTACACGTAGTTCCACTACATGAGAGGCCATGGACATGGGAGTGAGTAGGAGATGCTAGCTCCCACATATGATGACGAGTTTCAGGGCATATAAAAATAGTAGGGCATATGAGTTTGCTTATACTGGGATGGTAAACTAAATGAAGATGAAGATGACGATGAATCTGACGACCTCCCCATACCACCGACGACAAGAGGCATCAGATATCAAACTTCTGAATTCAAAAGAATCAGACAAGCTCGATTACTAGTTTGGGCCTATGATCCCAATTACTTGATGTGAAATTCTTGTTCTTCTTGTTATTTGTTTCATTATGTTTTTGACGTTGTGTAATGCCATATGTTTTCCAAATTTGGAACTAATTTCGACACTATTCACTGAGATGAGACAAATTGTATGTGCACGCAATTAAGTAGATCTAATGATCAAATTCCGATAATAAGTTAGATCTAAGTTTGATTCCCTCCCTCAAGAAAAAATAAAAGCATCTATAGTTAAAATATTAGAATAAGATGGAAATGGAACAAAATGATTTTACCTATGCATATGCTTTTACTCATTTAAATTTTGCATAACTTAATATTTTACATCGGAACAAAATGGTTAATGGCATACCATATATTAAACTAGAAATTATATTATATGAAGAGTGTCTTGTGAGAAGGGAACATATGTAACAATTCCTAATAGAAAAGCATGGATAATTATAACAATAGGAGGAGATAAAACCGAGTGGTGAGAAAGAAGTCAAAATCCTACCATGTGCAACCAAAAGGGGAAGAAGGCAACTCTACAATTCCTAGAATATATTACTAGAATTGTAACGAGTACGGAGAAAGTGGTAAATTTAGTGAGCTTTTTCCTCATCAACAAAATCATAAATTCTTCTTCATTGAAAACAAGATCAGTTGGAGTTTGCTTAATTTGTCAAAAGTTAAGAATTCCATTCACTACAAATGGGACCCATTCTAAAAATGAAAGAGAATGAAAGAAATTCTAAGAATGATGATGAAGATGACGATGACGATGATGATGATGAAGGTTTCAAATGACGATGATGATCATGATGCTGATGAAGAATGGTGACAATGATGAAGATGAAGATGATTACGATGATGATGATGATGATGATGATGATGTTGGTGGTGGTGATGACGACAATGACGATGAAGATGAAGATGATTACGATGATGATGATGATGATGATGATCAAGATGGGGATGATGATGATGATGATGATGAAGACAACAATGACGATGATGATGATGACGCTGATGAAGATGAAGATTTCAAATGATGATGATGATCATGATGACGAAGAATAGTGACAATGATGAAGACGAAGATGATGATGATCATGATGATGAAGATGATCATGATGCAGATTGATGATGACGATGATGATCATGATCATGATGAATGTGATGATGATGATGATGACAATGATGATGATGATAATGATGATGATGATGATGATGATGATGATGCTGGTGGTGATGACAATGACAATGATGAAGATGATGATGATGACGATCATGAAGATGATGATGATGACGATCATGAAGATGATGATGATGAAGATGATGAAGAAGATGGTGATGACGATGATGATGATGATGATGATCCTGGTGGTGATGAAGATGGTGATCATGATGAAGATGATATTGATGATCAAGCAGTACGCCATTTGGGGTAGCATGATAATTGTGCATTTCCTTAATTATAAGCTTCTCTCTGTTTCGAGAATCATTTAATATTCTCTACTAAATAGGGCCAACCACGTGAAGGTGGAAGCTCTTATGGCCCCTCCCCCCCCCCTCACATCACTCTTAATTCCCCAATATAACTTGACAAAAATATCTATGTACAAAAAAATAAAATGTGTTTTCTCATTCATACTAAATAACAAGAAAGGTTTCTAATTTTAACATACAGGAAAATGGAAATTAGCTAAGAAATAGTTAATAATTTATTATTAGTACTGCATACCTGATCATAAACTTCAATGGTCTTCATCATCTTCTTCATTTGAATGATCGTCGTACTATCATCCGATGATCCAGATTCAACATTGTAAGGATTGGCCATATCATCATCGTCGTCGATGTTAGTTATGATCATCATGTCATCGTTGATATCATCTTCATGGACATTTTCTGAATATACATCATGATCTGATTGAAGAAGTTCTTCGACATCTTCTTCTGGAACAGGAATATTATCTAACTCATGTTGATCATGATCATCTTCAACGGCATCTTCTTCTTCTAGAACGTCTTCATTACCTTCATCTACATTATACTTTATCGGCCTTCCCCTTGGATTATGTCTCACAACAAATGACCAACCCGCTCTACCTGGAACCTCAAAGTAAAATACTTGTTCACATTGGGTTGGAAGAACATAGGGCTCCGTTCTTGGCTCAAACAACCTTGTATTTACCATGGTAAAACCATTATCATGTTCAATAATTGTTTTATCGGGATCACGTTGATTCAATCGACACCTGTACCATTTGACAACGAACAGAAATACCTTGAAGGAGTTAAATTCACACTGAAGAATGTCTTCCAGATACCCATAGTATCGATTTTCAGATAGTTTTGGATGTCTGTCACTTCTAGAAGAAACATTGGTCACCTCAAAGACTGCAGATATCCCACAATCAGATGTTTTCTTTGTTTCATCCAACTTATTGATGCGATATCTACATCCATTTCACCACATAGCCTTATGGTGTTTTACCTAGTACAACAAGCCATACACGAAAATATTACATAATGACCCCATATTTATGATAAAGTAGTGCATGTTTATTATAATGCCATAAAAGGAAAATAATCAGCGTGACGTACAATGACAATATTTAAAAAAAAAAAAATAGTGTCGTTGATTAATATGCTTACCTGCTTATCTTTTAAACCTCTTGCTAAATCGATTTCCCTTTGTGTTAGATTGGTGTCTCCATTGTGATGTGCATCTTTAACCAATGAAGCCACACCTTCCCATGATATTCCATGACCAGATTGTTCACATTTTTTGATCCATACCTTCATCCAGTCAAGATTGTTTGCGATGTATAAATGAATCGCATCCCACTCTCGACCAACTGTTTGATGACAGTAAAATTAAAATTCAATGAAAATGTATATTAGTCACTTAAAAAAGTATATAATTATACTATAAAATGATGCAAAATACTAATTATAAAAATAGAATATGTATGATATATAAACATAAAAATCACCAGTGAAATGTGTTATATTACCTTTCACCTTCCTCGATCTACCTTTCCCCTTCGGGTACTCCCCTTCGAAATCGTTTTTGGAGTCTGGATCACAAATGCGACGTAAATTGAGCTTTGATGCCAATATAGGAAGATATTCACTAATGTACAACATGTTTTGGTATACCATATATCCCTCCATCATAGAACCCTCAGCATATGCTCATTGTCTGACCAAACCCTTCATAAATTTCAAGTGCCTCTCAACCATCCACATGGACCTTGAGTGCGCAGGTCCACACAGTTCAATCTCCTCAACTTGGTGTATGAGGTAGTGTTCCTGTGCATTGAAAAATGCTGAAGGTAGATGCTTCTGCATTTCACACATGAGACGAGGAATTTCTCTCCTCCAATACTTTATGTCTTCTTTATGGAATTCTTTAGATGACAACCATCTACAAGTGACATGACAACCCAATCAAGAGATTAAAGAAAAAAGTCATTATATTACGTAACATGAAGTAGAGAATGAAAATCAAAGAATAAGTTCTATGTTGAATTAAACAAACAGTAAGCACATGGAAAAATCACCACTTACCTCATGTATTTCCCGAGACTATATATTATTTGCTTGACATTGTTGTCGAAGTTGTTCGGGATAGAGAGAGGTAGAACATACTGTAACAATAATAAACAAATCGTTTCAGTATATAAAAAAAGAGTACTAGACAAACAACAATACCAACCATATTCACTGGAAAAAGAAAAAAAAAATTATTAAATGCATACCATAATAATTATTACCTTCATGAAGACATGCCAATCATTCGTTTTCACCCCCACGAAATCACCTTTCTTTGTTATGATATTCTTCATGTTCGCACAAAATCCGGTGGGAAATTTAATTTTTCAAATGACTTCTTTTACAACATTACTTTGTTGGTCCGTTAACATCCACAGAAGTGAGTTTATATTAATTTGCTCTCTGTTGCTATGAAATTGAATGACGTCTTTCATTGCATGGTTGTTATCTTAAATGTCTTTGCAAATTTTGACAATTTTTTCTGTCACTCCTTACATCCAATATTCGCCATAATGTTTCAGTCACATTCTTTCTGATATGCATTGTATCAAATAGATGAGCAATTTGTAGGTGTTGATAGTAGGGCAACCTACTAAATTGTCTAGGATAACTTTTCATTCCTCGTGGAAGCCCATTAATTCCTTCATGATGATCACATGAACGACAATGATGAAATTAAATATTAAATCAATGTCAATTACACTAAACAGCACACAATATAATAAAATACAATATGATCATATACGATGATTGATTATACTTGCCTTGACGATTTCTATTATATTGAAACTTCCATAGCTAAGGTGTCATTCTCTTTGGTTTTAATGTAGTCTCTTGCTTGCCATTGAAAAGATGTTTTTTGGTAGTTCGATACCTGTGATTCTTGTAGAGGAAGTGACTATACTCATCAAACACCTCATTTCCTAAGCTTTTTGAACGACGAGATTTAATCTTAGGACCACAAACTGGACATGAAAATTTCCCCTTTGTCTGAAGACCTAAATAAAAAGATGGAATATCAATATTGTCTATTATAATTATATAAAAAATGACTGGATTATTTAGAAAAACATGCATGCGTATTATATTAACTAGTAGTTCATAAAATTGAATGCAACTAAAGTGGAACTTATAATTACATACCACAGAAATGGGTTAACCCTGGGGCATCATGTATTGTCCATACAAGCATTGCATGGAATTGGAATTGCCTTTGTCGTATTGGTCTAGATACATCATACATAGTGATGCCATTGCATAACTTCAGTAGCTCTTCAATAAGAGGTTCGATATATACATTCATATCTTGAGCATATAAAATATATATTCTAATTATGAGACGTACCATTTAGATATATAAACCATATTTCACAATAGAAAAACTTTAAATATATATATAACATTATGAGACAAAAAATGACAAATGAGAATATACCACTGCATTAAAAAAAACTGCAGTGTTCGTACCTGGAATAATCATCAACATTATGTGCTCCCTCTTTATTGTCAACCATGGAGGAATGTTGTTGTTGATAACAAAAATAGGCCACACCGAATAAATAGATTTCATCTCTGCAAAAGGATTGACACCATCTGTTGCCAAAGAAATCCTAAGATTACGAGGTTCGTCTTTAAAGTGAGGCCATTTTTCCTCCATATCTCTAAATGCAGACCCATCTGTAGGAATCCGAATAATGTCATCTTGACTTCTATTCCGTGCATGGTAATCCATAAACTGCGCTATGTTTTTGCACCTGAACAATCGTTGCAAACGGGGAATAATGGGAATATAACGTAGAACCTTGCGAGGCACCTTTTTCGTTACTTGATCTGTGCGATATCTACTGATATGACATTCAGGACATTCTGTTGCAAATTCATGCTGGTTGTAATAAAGAACATGATCATCGAGGCATGCATGAATTGCTTCATACTGCATTCCAATTTCTTTCATGATGGCAGATAAATCTTGATATGTGCGAGGTAAAATATTTGACGGTGGTAACAAATATTCACCTATCATGCTACAACAAATTAAAATAAAAATCTAGTTAATATAATATAGAAATAATATTAATGAAACAAATTTCATCCGTAGTAATTTGACTTATATATGAATTAACAATAAAATACATGACAATCATATATATTTGTGATGGAATATATTACATACCTTAACATCCATGTGACTGATATGTTTGAAATACCATTCATAACCTTCAAGTTCATTACCAACAATATAGCAAAGAGAAGATTTGTCTTGGAGCCGTCATAAAGGGGTTTGTATGCCTTGTCAAGAAGAGGTATATCATGAATATCATCAAAATGTTCATCATTTTCATGATCATGATCATCATCCATTCCAACATTAAATGAATCGTGGATCAAAGTATTTGTAACATCATCTTCAACTATGTTATCAGTATGATCATCTTCTTCAATGGGATCATTAACTTGTTCTCCATTAATATTCATAGCTCCATGTTCCTCCGGTACTTGTTCTGGAAGCACTTGCTGATTCGGACGATATGCCGTAGGATGTCTTTCCTTTATAATTACATGAAACAATCAATAGATAAAAGTTAATATAAGAAATTCAAACGCAAAATGTAAAAATTTATGTGATACATTAAAAATTTAACAAATTTTGTACTGTTGGGATGAAAAGAACAACGACCAATTGTACTGTTGGTAAAAAATAAGAAATATTATAATAATACGTAAATTTACAAAAGCAATCAAAATAAAAACATATATAATGCAAAACTTACAAATGGATGGTATTCATGTCCCCCCTCGGCGTGCCCATGCTCCCTACAATGTTTTGTGGCTGTTGTGATCAAAATTATTCTCCTCTTAAAGCCCCTGCATTGACTACATGGACAATAGCATTTCCCATCACCCCTTCTTTCAACTCCTTCCCACAATCTAGCAAGCAATTGTCGATTTTGTTCGTCTGGATCAAGAATATTGCTAGTTGACATTTTCTCGTAAAGAGCTTAAATGAAGATTATCGATCTTAGAAAATGAAGCTCCATAGTACTTCGCTCACTTGAATCACAAAAACAATGAAAAACAGTCCGTCGAACAAAAAAAAATCCGCAAACCGTCGCTGGTATGGAAAACATGTCGGAATGTTTGGATATTTATAAATTTTAAAAGTTAAAAAGTCAAACCGACGTTGGATATCCGACGACTCTAACCTAGTTACCGTTGGGAAATATCCGTCGGATATCCGACTTCTTCGGGTTTGAAATGGCGTCGGTTATCCGACATCCCAGGTGTCGGATATCCTCATAGGCGTCGGATTTTCACAGAGCCGTCGGATATCCTACGGACCTCATTGGATATTCAAAAGGACGTCGGATCTCCGATGGACACCTCACGAAATTAAAAAAAAAAACAAAAAAAAGTAATTTTCAAAGAAAAATCCGACATAGTCCTTTTCGTCGGAGGTCGTCGGATTTGCTCGTCGGATTTTGGGTTCAAATCTACTAGTGGCATTAATCTTTCTACATATAGACAGTGGCATAACATTGTATGAAGCACATGAGTCTATCATGCAATTGTGTACATTCTTGTTGAATATCTCAAAGGTGAGTAAAAAAGGAGGATTCTTCTTGCCATATGGATTTTGATTACTGGGCTTTGAATAAGTTTCCAAATTGTTGTTTTGAACTTCCCTAGAATTATTTAGTATCATACTTTTAGGCAGGTTTTCCCTCATGGAGGGTATTTTCAAAAGTTCAAATAAAGATATATTGGCCTTCATCTTTTTGAAATCATCGACTAGATTATATTCAATCTCTTGAATGATTGTTTCCTTTTGTGTTACTACTTTTCTTTTATTGGGATTGGATGATGATGGTGGAGATTATTGTGAAGTTTTCCCTTTACTTCTAGTATTGTAAGGGTTTTGCACATTAACAACCGTTTCATGTTCACATTCCTCTTCAACCATAGGTAATTCATAAAAATAACTGATGGTATCAACATGTTGATCCTATTCTTCATCAGGAGGTTCAGATTCCTCAGTTTGTTTTGGGATTTCCTCATTGCTATCAGGGACAGTTTGTGATTCAGCATCTAGATCTTTGAAAATGGAATAAATTTCCTCAGAAGATAAGCCTTCATTAGGATTGGGTGGGGTTTGATGTTGAGGAGGTTTATATGGTCTCCTGAAAGGTGGTCTTACAAACCCTCTGTTATTGGCTTGACCTTCAGTGTTGGTCTTCCTCAAATCTACCATTTCATTGGAAATATTTTGTAAAACTTTCTTCATGCTATCCATATCAGAAGAGTCTTTATTCTACGTAGTAGGTTTAGGGGTGTTTTCCTGCTTCTTACGGGATGTGAATGGTTGATTGACTTGAATATCTAGGTTGTCTTTCAAACCAAACATATCCTTTTCAACTAAAATTTCTTCAACAAAAGCATATTGCAGGTTGTTTTTGTGATCTCTTTTAGCCCACATGGAAATAGGAATTGGAAAACCTTTGATATAATAGGAAACCGATAATTCTTCTGTTGGAAGAACATTGTTGGGAATTCTGTTTTTCAAATAAGAAAATCTATGGTTAAAATCCTTCACCCTTTCTTTTCCTTTTATTTTTAAAGAGGATAAATCCATGACCAGATCTTTAGGAGATCGATCATCCCTGAATTTCTGGAGAAATGGGGTTTCAAAATCAACCCAGGAAGTAGTGGATGTGGCTTCTAAGGAAAAGTACCATGTGGTTTCTTTCCCTTGAAAAGTATAAGGGAATAACCTACATACTAAATCTTCATGTATTACACTTCTGATCCTAATAGCCTACATGAAAGTTTTGATGTGATCTTCTGCAGGTGACTTATCATCAGGATTGAACTTGGGGATCCACTTCTCTGGATTTTTTGGTAGTCTGTGTTGTTCTCCAGGAATGAATACAACATCCTGATCTAACCAAGGTCTGTTGGGTTGATCTTCCATTGGTCTGTCTACTGAATTGGATGAACTTGAATATGTATCACTGTCAGATGACTCCTCAGATGATGATGAATATGAAGATGAAGAAGGAGGTGTTGGTGGTGGACCACCAGATATTATGTTGGGTTGAGGATTATCCTGAAGTTGATCTATTTTCCTGTCGAGCTGTATTTTGATTTTCTATATCACCCTATGAGTTGTTTGTAAGACGTTGTTGGGAAGTGTCTTAGGTTCTCAGTTTGTTTCAATCCTCTGTTCCACATTGGAGGTGATACCTTGAGTACTCTTCCTTAGTTTCTCAAGAGTCAAAGGTCCTCTTGTTGGTGACACAAATATAATTTCATACCTTCTAGTTTCTTGTTCTGTTACAGGAGTAGCAGGGATTGTAGTTTGAGTTTCAATTTGTGATCATCGAAGTGGATGCTTCAGTGTGACTTCTGGTAACGACCGGTGTCCTAGCAGGAGGAGGTTTTCTAGTGTTTTGTTTAGGCATGACTGGTCATGGCCCTCCTTCTAGCACCATTTGTTGAGGCCTCTCGGGTGTGCTGGAAGTGTTCGAGGAAACAACACAAAAGAGAGATACCAATATAAAAGGCTTCAAATAACCCTACGCAAGAATTATTCTATCCTTAGATTGTTTGGTATAGCTAACTCTGATGGATATCAAGCCTCCATTGGCACTGTGTGGGTAATCCAACATGGATATTTCTTCCTACAAAGGAAGATCTAAATTTTTTTTGTGACAAAGAAAAGAAAATATAAACATAAATAATGATAAGTAAAAAATAAATTTAAGTTGATCGTACTTAAACTAAACTAAAACCTGGAAAATATGATTGTAGACTCAAAACAATCATATCTGAAAGATTAGGTAAGTGTTATTCTTAACCAATAAACATATAGATCGGATCTAACATTACCAATTTTAAATAAAAAATAGTGAAAACTAGTTTATTTCATTCAAAGGATTAAAACAATGTGACTGTCCTGTCAATGATAAGTTGATTAACAAATCAACTTATGATAATGATGATTGTTATGTAATTGCATAATATGAATAAGTAAAGAAATTTATTGATGCATATATTTATATGTTTTTATGATTTAAACAATACAAAACATAGTTATTTAGATGTATGCATGAAAAACCAAAATGCATCAAGGAAACTTGATAAACATGACAAAAGAAAGGAAAAGAGAAACTAAGTGAAATTATTTAAAGATTGTAATGGGTGTTCCATGAAGATGGGTAGCAATTTTTGGCAAGCGAAGGGCATAGGTATGGTGAAAAACTAGCTCGATCGAGCTCATGTTAAGCCCTCTTGAAAATTGTTATAAAAAAGGGAAAAATTGTTTCCAACCGTTTACTAACGAGCCCCTCCTGCTACCATGGCCTCTAGACAACGAGGTAAGCGATTCAAAACTCTTAAACCCTTATAATTAGTTAAATTTTTAATTAAAATTTAGTTTTTTGTGAATTAATATTAGTTTATTTTAATGAAAAAATTGTAAAACTAGTTATTTCAATTAGTTGTGTTTATAATTTAGATTTAGTTTTACATAATTTAGTTTATTTAATAATTTAATTTTGACTTAGATTGTGCACTTTTTTTTCAAACAATTATTGCACCCAGTGAAATGAGGTGCTCTACAGCCCAGTATGGGGGAGATGTTCTAACGTGTATGTACCGTTACATGTAGAGTTATTGCACCAAGTGAAACGAGGTGCTCTACAGCCCAGTATGGGGGAGATGTTCTAACGTGTATGTACCGTTACATCTAATAAAACGTAAAAAGTAATTTAATGTAAAAAATATTTTTTTTAATTAAAAAATAATTAAAAAAATTTCATGTCGGCAAAATATTATGAAAAGTAATTAAAAAATAGATGTCTGTTTATAAAATAAAAACTTAAAACTTAAACCCGGATCTATAAATCAAGAGGTCAAATTTCTTGAGTTTAAATTTTAAAAAAGAAATACACCTCAAGAATTGGATCCCTCTTGGTGCTTGATAGATACGGATTTAAGATGGATCTATGCTGGTATATGTATACATTGCTTGCTTTAACTTTTTATCATTGACTTTGTGAATAGTTTCATATATATAATTAACAATAATAAGAGCAAAGTGATTCATAAGACATTCCTTACTTTAATTTTTTATCATTAACTTTAAATATGAAAGTATAAATTTACCAATTTTTGTATTTATTAGTTTTTATTACACATAACATTTTATAACATTAAAATTAAATACACTATTTGATATTGATGTTGAAGTTATAACAAAAAATAATAATAAATTTTACATCATTTACCTTAATATACATTATTTAAACATTAATATTATAGTGAAAATTTATATACTAACTCTCCTTACTTATAATATTATTTATTAAAAAAACCTAAATCATTTTACAACTTAGTGCTTAGTGTTTAATAGAGTGTAACATCCTTTCCATATTTATAATATATATATTCAATATAAAATATTATATAAACTAAAATATAATAATAATAAAATAATTTGAACTAAATAATATTCATTCACAAATATGTATATACATAAAACTAACACTATAGTTTCATTTACAAATATACATTTAAATGGTTGGTAATTTTTTTTTTCACCATTTTTAACTATTTTTTATTTATCAATTTAAATTATTGATACCATATTAAGCAGATATATCTAGCCCTAAAAACATATACTCCTTCTAACTTTTATTACTTTAAGGATAAAAATCATTATATCTTAATTGTTTTTAAAAAGCATTAAATTTGAAGCTAAAATAGATTTACTCATACATTATTGATATCATATTAAGCATATTATATATAGCACTAAGAACATATACTCATTCTAGGATGAAAAGATTTATATCTTAATTGTTTTTAAAAAGCATTGAATTTGAAGTTAAAATAGTTTTATACGGGTGTATATCCTCTAGCTCCTTTTTCTTAGAGGAACAAGATTAGTCCATATAAAAAATCTAATAAAACTTGAAAATATCTCTTTTATTGAAAGTTCCTCCCTACTTTAAAAAGCAACATAACTAAAAACATGAACATGTTGATTCTC
This sequence comes from Larix kaempferi, assembly GCA_027924585.1. Classification (NCBI taxonomy): domain Eukaryota; kingdom Viridiplantae; phylum Streptophyta; class Pinopsida; order Pinales; family Pinaceae; genus Larix; species Larix kaempferi. The sequence continues at coordinate 9,754,074 of BSBM01000950.1, forward strand.
CTTACAGCGTGACTTAAAAAATAAATGAACATGGTTGACTCTTATCTAATCTGTACTCAATGGTCTGCCATGATCCAAATACATTTTCGCAATTGTTGCATGTAAAGCCGCTCCGAGAGGAAGCACCTCTTCATCCATGAAAAAATGTGGAGAATGAAGTGAATGGATTGAGCCAATGCTCTCATTTCTCACCCCCAATTAAAAGAAAAGCACCTGGTATTATCTGTGTATAAAATGCAAAATCTTCTGCTGCCATTGCTGGAACAGTATACTTGACATTATGTGCCCCTAGCAAATTTTCTCCAACCTTTTTAACATGATTGTACAACTTTTCGTCATTGACAGTGGGAGGATATTCAGGGCGTTCATCTTCTTTAAAATCAATATATCCTGTACACCCATTTACAGCGGCCTGCATCTCTATAATCTTCACCAAAACAATTATATCGGTATTTATTCCTTATCCATCAAATGGTTTACTATAAAATACAGCATTTAGTAGGCATATAACATCAATGTTAGCCTTTTCCTGCAAATAATGAAACTTACCTCTTTGACTCTTCTTTTTAGCTTGGCAAGTCCTTCAGTTGTAAGGCTCCGTAACGTGCCTCCAAATCTAACTTTGTTTGGAATGATATTGAATCCTTTACCACCATCCATGAATGTCACTGTCACTACCTTCATGGACAAGAAAATAATTCAGGCATTAGCAGTATACTTTTCCTTACTCGCTAAATTCAATTCAGTGTGTTGTACAGACAACAGATCAGTAATTTCAGGAGATTGGGATGGACATGTCAAAAGTCAAATTATATCAAAATCAAATCCAGGTAAAGAATACCTCCATTTACTTCAAATCCTATCATAGACATATCAAAATCAAATCCAGGTAAAGAATACCTCATTTACTTCAAATCCATTTACTTCAAATCCTATCATAGACCACTTTAAAAAGCACCTAGACCACTTTAAAAGCACCTTGATATAGAGTTTCTCCCCTGGATAAAGAGTCTCTGGACGTCTCGACCTTTGCTGAGTCACAAGTTTCTGGTATATTTGGCTCGACCTCTGCTGAATCACAAGTTTCTGGTATATTTGGGTTGCGGGCTGTTAGATATACCCTTAGGAGGTTACTGTTCCCATGGTTAAAAATAAATATTAAATATCCACTTGGACAAATGAAAACACTTCGGCTGTGAGCTGTCAAAATGAATTTTCAGATCTAAAGGCTTATCCTTGTTATGAAGTGGTGAAATAGGAACATGCCTTTCCCGTTCATGGTTTAAAAATTATTTCTATATTTGTACTACAGAACGCTATTAAGCTGTGAGGAAAAGAAAACAATATGAAAGGTCGCAGTTTGAGTGTTTCCTTTCTCGACTCGTTTATTCAAGTATAAGAAGCTTAAGTGTTAGAAGTTAGAACAGGTTATGTGGTGCATTTTCAAATGGAATTTAGATTCTTTATACATATGGACGCTGTGTTGGTTGATGGTGGGATCAGTTTAACCTTGAGCGAAGCCACTCGAGAATTTACCTTGGCCTGACTGCTTCCTTTTTTTTCATATGTTCAAACTATATATTGGTTAAATCCGTTTGATCATTGATAGATTTCGATAGATGGGCTCAAATTAGAGGTTGGGAGAAACTAATTAATCCATCGAGGAGTTTACTCAGTACATGATAGATGATTTCTTAATTTGAGGCTTGCCTGTCGCTCCATTCTGTAGATGATGAAATAGAGAGGAATTACGTGGTGTAGACAGGTTACCCATGTGCATGCAAGATGTTGGAACCCGAGGCAGGGTTTGTAAATGATAAGGGTCTTATCCATATATAACTGGATATCTGACAGGTCAACTCTCTTTGACATATGTATGGGGATCCCGCCAATCTCAGGTAGCCACCCATTATTCCCTCAAGGCAGTCTTACCACCGGGTTTAGGAAGCAATCGGAAGGTCCACTTACGGCCTCTGGAAGGGTTGAAGTGCCGAAGACAACAAGCAAGCATGTACACTTTATGGGTATATCTCTAAATAGCTGCATCTCGTCACCAAAGGACCCTCTACGTCGAAGGAAGTGAAGATGTAGGCCACACTGTTATTGATCGAGGAGTCCATTAGGATGATCTCGTACAAGAGGCAACCAAGACTAGTTTGTCTGGTACTAAAGTTAATCTCTAGAGGATTTGCACTTTTTTTGGTGGTTTTTTAGCTGGAATTCGATGGAGGAGAAATTGTTGAAATTGCAATTTTGGTTGCTTGGATTGTAATTTTGATTGCAGGAATAGATTCAGCATCCTCGATTACCATTAGGGCACCCAGATTATGCAATTCCAATAACCTAAAACTACCACTTCAACTATTTTAGCCAGATTTTGACTAGAAAACTCGCCAAATTTTGGATGCAAATAGTCTAGAGTTTAGCTCATGCCCTTTCTCTCCTGCAGTGACCAAGATGTTTGGAACTCTCTGCCAAACATCACATTTTGTAGGTTTTCAATAAGAGTAGGACACCTATTGAACCAGAGACTAAAATATTGTCACTTTGACCCCAGATTCTAGCAGGTAAGCCTTATAAGAAGTTTTACCCCAAAATTACGCAGGACATCCCCTAGCAGTGAAGCAAGACGACATGATATTTGTTGGCGAATATCTTTTCACTAGAAGTGAGACCACTTCTTTGTGGTTTGAGGTCGCATAAATAATTGGGCACTCACATGAGGATGTGATACCATGCCTGGATTTTGGACAGTGGTGTTGAGCTATGCGCTCAGATTTATTACGCATTTGATTGTGGAATGTTGCAGATGTGGGCTATACCTAATGCATCTCTCCACACTGATGACCCAACATAGACATGCTCAATTCGCCAGAGTTCAATAAAATTAACTCCTATTTAACAACAAAATGCAATTCACAAATTACATTGCTACTACAGTGGATACACTAGTTATTACAAATAACGACAAACAAGATATGGGTAAATACTGAAGCTCATCTTTAGGATTTTTGGGCTAACTCGTATAAAAATAATAACAAACTAGATATGGTAAAGTGTAAGCTCCATATAGGCTTTGTAAATTTGTGAAGTATTTTGTTGTGACATGGTATTGTAAGCAGCATAGAGGCATTGCAAACCTATGGTATTGTAAGCAGCATAGAGGCATTGCAAACCTATGCAGTATTTTGTTGTGATTTGCTATTGTAAACCCCATAAAGGCATTGCAATCCATTAAGTAATATATTATGAAAGGATGATGATTCTTATTTGCTCTGGGTAATATGCTCCCCAAAACGTCAGTATGCAGATGAGATAATCCATCTTGATCATGAATCCTAAGAAATTTATTGCAACAAGAGATAAGGATAAGATTCAGTTTCTTGGGTGCTGTAATAACTATGTCCTCACTCATTTTGAGAGACTAAATATATACTCGCTTGTCATATGTTTGTTGGTGGTCTCTTTTCTCTCTAGTGGGGTTCTCTTCCTTTCATATCTCAAACAGATTAAACAGAGTATACCAGAATATAACCAAACAGAATAGAACCCTTGATGGGTAATCACAAAGGGAGATAGAGCTCTCAACTTTTCTTGTTAATTCAAGGAGGAAAAACATTACAAATATATAGCTTGTCACACAAGCAACAGATTCCTACAAAAATGGATCTAATAACAACAAACAAAGGGAAAACGTGGATTCAGCTATAACTGTTTCTATTTTAAGCATTTCTACATTAATATCTAACACTTCCCCTTAATGGAGAAATGGATTTTCTACCACACCTAACTGTTTCCTGCATTCTTCAAAGTTCATCTTTCCAAGAGGCTTGGTAAAGATGTCAGCCACATTATCAGTGGTTTTACAATAGATCAAGTCAATTTCCTTTGATTGTATCTTTTCTCTTACAAAATGATGTTGAATTTCAATATGCTTGGTTCTGGCATGATAAATTGGGTTGTGTGCCAATTTAATAGAGCTTTGATTGTCACATTTGAGAAAAGTTGGGTTCATTTGTTTATTGCCAATATCTTCAAGAATTCTCCTTAACCAAACAACTTCACAAGTAGCATTGCATAGAGCTTTGTATTAAGCTTATGTTGATGATAAAGAAACAATTGGATGTTTCTTACTGCTCCATGACACAACCCCTGTACCTATGTTGAATGCATATCCTGAAGTTGATTTCCTGTCATCAGGATTTCCAGCCCAATCTGAATCAGAGTAACCTGTCAACTCAACATCACAATCATCAGTATACATAATACAAAAATTAACAGTTCCTTTCAGATATCGAAGAACTTTCTTCGCAGCTACCCAGTGGCTTTCAAGTGGCTTAGCCATGAACTGACTAAGAATATTGATTGAATATGCTATATCTGGCCTGGTAATAGTGAGATAGTTCAAACTTACCACTAGTTGTCGATACAAAGTACCATTTACCTCTTTAGTTTCATCAACACTAGATAACTTAACATTCTGTTCTAAAGGTGTTGACACTGCCTTGCTTTCACTCATATTAAATCTTTCCAGTATTTCCCTTGTGTATTTACTTTGAGTGATCATTGTTTTACCCGACCTCTCTCCATATTTCCAGACCTAAACAATAATGTATTTCACTGAGGTCTTTCATTTCAAACATTTGTGATAACTGAATTTTAATATCCTCAATCAAGTGAGAAGAACTGCCTGTGATAATCAAATCATCAACATATAAGGATACCAAAGCAACATTCCCTTTTTCATCCTTTTTGACATACAGATTAGGATCATTTTTGCTTTCCACAAAACCTTTCTGAGCAAAGAATAAATCAATCTTAATATACCAAGATCTAGGTGCTTGTTTCAAACCATATAAAGCTTTCTTTAACTTACAGACAAGATACTCTTTTCCTTTCTTTATAAATCCTTCAGGCTGAACCAAATAAACTTATTCTTTTAAATCACCATTCAGAAATTTAGATTTAACATCTAACTGATGTATTTTCCAATTGTGTTGTGTAGCTAATGCAATCATGACTCTAATTGTATTTATTTTAGCTACAGGTGCAAAAGTGTCTTTATAATCAATTCCTTCCTTTTGTGAATACCCTTTTGAAACTAATCTGGCCTTATATTTGTCAATACTTCCATCTGCATGAAATTTGGTTTTATACATTCATTTACATCCTATGGGAACTTTGTTTTCAGGCAGTTCTGTTAATTCTCATGTTTCATTCTTCATTATTGATTCATATTCTTCATTCATTGCATTTTTCCATTCCTTATGAATTTTGGCTTGTTCATAAGTAACAGGTTCTACAACATTCATTTCTTGTGTCATCAATGCATAATCTTTATACTTGGAGGGTACCTGAATTGTTCGTGATGACTTCCTCTGTGGTCCACCACTTTGTTCACTTTCACTTCTTCTTTTCTGAGGCGTAGGATCCCTTCTATGTAGAGTGTTTGTAGTATCCATGTTGCTTTCATTTTGTTCTTGTACATGTTCCTGCTCTTGTACATGTTCCTTCTGTTGTACCTGTTCCTTTACATGCTCCTGTTCACCATCTTTATCAATTTTTACATGAACATCATTGTCATAAGGAGTATGCCAGACATCATATTTACTTATTTCATCATCTGTATACACTTAACAGATTTTGCATCAAGTTTTCTTCTCTCATATTTTGGAATATGAGCAAACACCTTGGAACCAAATATTCTTAAATGACCAACTTCAGGTTTGTAGTCATAAAAGACTTCAAAAGGTGTTTTCAGATCTAGAATTTTAGTTGGACTTCTATTGTTAAAATAAACAACAGTATTAATGGTTTCTTCCCAAAAACCATTAGAAGTGTTTTTACCTTTCAACATGCTGTGAGCACATTCCACTAATGTCCTATTCTTCCTTTCAGCTACACCATTTTGCTGTGGTGTAGAAGGTACTGTGAATTGTTGAATGATCCCATTGTTCTTGCAGTAGCTATTAAAAGTTCATGAGGTATATTCTCCACCTTGATCAAATCTGAGTATCTTAATGCATTTGCCTGTCTACTTTTCCACTATAGTTTTAAATTCTTTAAAATATTCAAATACATCGCTCTTTTTTCCTTATAAAATAAACCCAAGTAAATCTCGATCTATCATCAACAAATATAAGAAAATACCTTGTACCACCAAGTGACATTGTTTGCATGGGACCACAGACATCAGTATGTATTAATTCAATTATGTCTCTCTGTTGCTTCTCTTTATGCACTGAAAATTCTTTCTTATGTTGCTTACCTAGCGCACAAGCTTCACATTCTACATGCTCATTTTTCAAAACAAGAAGCCCTTCAACCATCAGTTTCTTCTAAAGTATCACTAAGTCATTTTGATTAAGATGTCCATACCTACGATGCCATAACTCTTTAGTTGTCATTATTGTAGATATCAATGCTTGATGATTGCAGTTTGTTACATCAAGCTTATACAATCCTCCAATTCTTGTTCCTGTGGCTATGACTTTATAATGATTCTGAATATCCTTCACAAAACATTGAGACTGCATAAATTCTACATTCAAATTTCGATCAGTTATTGTGGAAACAGAAATCAAATTCTTTTTTATGCCTGGAACATACATCACATTGTGAATCTGTTTCATTTGTCCATTAGGTAAATTCACACATATTACTCCATAACCCTGAATCTTATGAGATCTATTATCATATGTGTGTTTCATCTATGCTCTCATGATATTCATCAAACCACTATTTGGTACAAGACATATGAGCTGAGGCACCTGAATCTATGAACCGTGCATTTTCATCACCAGTTTCTACAAACAATGCAGCTTCAAAAATAAACAACTTTAGATTCTTAAAACCATCATTGATAGAGGTGCCACTTTTCACATAATTTCCATTATGTTTTCTGAACTTTTGTTTGGATTCATTAGCTTTCCTTTTATAACAATCTTTAGAGCTTTGTATTCAACATCTGTTTGGATTCATTAGCTTTCCTTTTATAACAATCTTTAGAGCTTTGTGTTCAACATCTGTTTGGATTCATTAGCTTTCCTTTTATAACAATCTTTAGCATGATGACTAGGTTTCCCATAGTAAAAACAATCATCATGTTTCTTATCATGTGCATCAAATTTTGATTGAGTCATACCTCTGTTCCTTGGCTGAAACTTGCCTGCTCTATTTTTGTCCCATGGCTTTTCCCTGTATGGTTGTTTCCCTTTTGCTACTAACACCAATTCTGAAGAATGAGAGTCCATCTCAAACACCTTCATTCTTTCTTCTTCTTGTAGAAGAATCCCTGTTAACTCATTAAATGTAGGTGGCTTTGCTCTACGTCCTAGACTTGAAATAAAGACATGATAATCTCTGATTAAACCTCTTAATGTAATAGTTACCATGTCAGAATTTGAAACTTTATCGCCAATTGCACTTAACTGATCACATAGATCTTTAATTCTGGAAACATAGGTGGCAATATTCTCATGTGCTTCCATTTTCATGGACAATAACTTAGTCTTCAAAACCAAAATCCTATTTGAGTTTGTAGTTTCATACAAACCTTTCAATATCTCCAAGGTCTTCTTGGAAGTTTTACAGTCTCTGATGTGTGGAATTATGTTGTCCTTGACAAACATCCACAATAGTACTTTGGCCTTCGTTTCTCATTTCTCCCATTCTGTACCAGCAACACCTATGGGTTTGGCTTCATCTCCATTTACAATAGTCCATACATTCCATGCTTTAAAAATAGTCAATATCTTAAATTTCCAATCAATGTAATTATCACCATTGAGCTTGGAAACTTTATCGCCAATTGCACTTAACTGATCACATAGATCTTTAATTCTGGAAACATAGGTGGCAATATTCTCATGTGCTTCCATTTTCATGGACAATAACTTAGTCTTCAAAAACAAAATCCTATTTGAGTTTGTAGTTTCATACAAACCTTTCAATATCTCCAAGGTTTTCTTGGAAGTTTTACAGTCTCTGATGTGTGGAATTATGTTGTCCTTGACAAACATCCGCACAGTACTTTGGCCTTTGTTTCTCGTTTCTCCCATTCTGTACCAGCAACACCTATGGGTTTGGCTTCATCTCCATTTACAATAGTCCATACATTCCATGCTTTAAAAATAGTCAATATCTTAAATTTCCAGTCAATGTAATTATTACCATCGAGCTGGATGCTTCATTCAGATAATTATCTGCAAATGAATTAGATATTACTGCACTAAAATTCCTTAAACAACTAAAAAATACCTAGCAAATCTGGTAGTTGTCTGACCTTCAAATCTGGTAGTTGTCTGACCTTTTCACCAACGGATTTCATATCCTACACTTCTGTTTAATAAGCGTCCTGCACTTCTCTACTTCTCTGTTGGTACTGGATCTCACGGGTCTGGGCAACTTCCTCTTCTACACAGGTATTTTACTTCTTTAGAGATAGCACCAGCCTCTCTATCCACAAAGGACAGCTCTGAACGGCTCTTACAGCAATTACGCCCTCTCCTCGGGCTTCCTCCACAGTACAGACCAACGGACAGCTCCAACCTGGGAACTCTGATACCAAAACAGATTAAACAAAGTATACCAGAATAGAACCAAAAAGAATAGAACCCTTGATGTGTAATCACAAAGAGAGATAGAGCTCTCGACTTTTCTTATTAATTCAAGGAGGAAAAACATTACAAATATATAGCTTGTCACACAAGCAACAGATTCCTACAAAAATGGATCTGATAACAACAAACAAAGGAAAACGTGGACTCAGCTATAACTATTTCTATTTTAAGCATTTCTACATTAATATCTAATAATCTCAACTTTCTTAATGATATTTACAGAAACATGTGAAGTTGAAGATATTGAATGGACTTTGGGATCTATCTTCATAGCTTATCATTGTAAATTTGACCAGTTTTTTTACCTCATATTGCCCAATTGCATATTAAAAAAGGGTGTTGGGATAATATTTACTTGGTCAAATTTTGACTCTTGTGAAATCCAATCTGAGGAATTGCTAGTATGGTGAAATTTGTATCCTTGCTTGTAACAGTTTGATAAAGCAGTCGAACAAGTTACATAGTTCCACACCCACAAAATATCTTTACGCCATGCTCTTCCTTTACAGTGTACACTTATAATATATTTTTTTGTTTTAGACTGTACCTGCCTTGTAAGATAGTCTACAAGTTAAGTTAAATCCCATAATAGGAAGGCAGAAAACAGATTTGGTAAGTATCTACCAGCTCTTTTACAGTCACAAGTTATTACCGGCATTCTTTACCTAGACTTTGATGAATCCAGAACACTGGTCTCCTCTTAACTCTTAAATGGCATGATCCGTGAAACCTAAAGCTAGAAAACTTATATAGAATGATATACAAACTCACTCATATAATTGTCTTTCTGAAATTTGGGGTTGAAAAGTTATCTAAGGAAACTCTAGTATTTAACTACTTGATTGAATTGCAAACAGTATAACAGTAATCTATTCTCAGAAATAAAAGAAACTCGTTATCCAAGAACAAAACAATAGGAGATTTATACATACCTGACTGTCAAGAGGATCACTCTCTCGAGAAACAATTTGCTGCAAGCTCAAAATTGCAAAGGATGTAGCTACAATTGGATCCGCAGTCGTGTGTGGCATAGCTGCATGTCCGCCTTTTCCTTCAATAACAGCTTCGAAAATGCCTGACCCAGCCAAAATTGGCCCTGGAGCTGATTCTATAGTCCCAGTTGACAGATCAGGTGCAACATGCATTGCAAATATGGCTTCTGCATCTCCAAGTGCACCTTCACGAATCATGTGAGCAGCACCCGCACCTCCTTCTTCGGCAGGTTGAAAGATAAGTCTTACAGTGCCCTTCAAGTGTTGATTGTAAAGCAAAAGGAGATTTACATTAGTCAAATGGGCAGCTGTATTAAGCAAGAAACGATAGAAATGAAAGGATACAAAACTACAACCAAACACATTTACATTATTTAAGAATGTCCATCAGATTAGGTAGGTCTAATATATAAACTACAATAGAGAAATGGCCATAATGAATAGCATATAATCTGGATAAAATTTATGCTTAAAATCAATTCGATTGCATCTAAAAGAGATGTAAATATTATTTTGTAACATGACTAGCATTCTTCAGTTTAAAGTTTGAGCTGTTTATCACTTGCATCTGATTCGTCGCACTGACATACTAAACTACAATCCTCTATATTACACTACAATCCAAACATGCAAACCCGCAAATCACCTGGAGTTTATCTTTATGTTTATGAAGCAATTTGGCAGCTCCAAGAAGCATAGCGACATGTGCATCGTGCCCACAAGCATGCATTTTGCCAATGTTCATACTCTTGTGCTCCCAATCCACTAGCTCCTTCACATCACAAGTCAAATAAAGTCAAATCACTGAATTAGTAAAGGCAAATACCATACCCAGGTAGGGACAAACAAACAGTCCTAAAAACATAAATAGTACAGCGCTAAAAAGAAGGTCAAATACACAAGAAGGGACAAACAAACAGTCCTAAAACATAAATAGTACAGCGCTAAAAAGAAGAATAGTGAAACCAAACATAATTTGAATGTTTGTACTCATTTGGTTGTGGGATGGGGGCATTTTTGTTCCACCATGATGATCATTCAATCTTGCCTCAAGCTTTATGTACCTTACTTCTCTGATACTCCCCTTGTCAGATAATGCTGAGGACTGGATGCAAGTTAGGAAGACCTTCCGTAGCTTCGTAGGTGTTTTTTAGAAACCCCAATGTATTTATTGAAACGGTTCTTGAGAGCAAGAAAGCTGCTATCTCCTCAGAATCCCCTTGGTATAAGTGCTGAAGTTTATTTAGAGGGTACTGTCTTCACCCTGATCCACATTTCATTATCAAGTTTTATGTACTGTTTTTATCTTAAGAATAGTCAAGCTTATTCTTGCCAATAGACTTATTCGTTCAGGTCAAGGTAATCCTTGCAAATGAAATTGTTTTGGAGGTGGCAATAACCAGCTGAATGGAGTTTTGTGGTTCTAGGTCTCAGTTACCTGATTAGCATGGAATTGTTGGATAATGTGACAACCAAGGTTACACGAACTGTGGGTGCGATCGGAATCAGTTGAAGAAGCAGCAGTCATCCCAAAATTAGGAATTGGAGAATCGAAACCCTAACCCTAACTAACCCTAAGGTTAGGTCTAGGGCCGAATCCGGTAACTGTGGTGACAACCAATTATCGTGAGTTTGGATTATGGCATCTTCTAGATCCTATTATTCTACCTTCAGTTCAGATCAATCAGGTCAAGTTAGAATATGTAATTAATTGGTCAGTTTCATGTAACTATGTAAGAAGGGCTATAAATCCATGTAAGCCCGTAGAGGCTAATCATCATTCTGAGAGTGAATGTGCTCAGCTCAAGTTAGAATATGTAATTAATTGGTCAGTTTCATGTAACTATGTAAGAAGGGCTATAAATCCATGTAAGCCCGTAGAGGCTAATCATCATTCTGAGAGTGAATATGAGGAATGGTTGATCATCATTATGAGAGTGAATGTGAAGAATGGTTGTAAGCCTGTTTTTGGCTGTTGTAATCTCCAATCTTGAGTAATAAGAATACCAATACTATTTGCTCCATATTTGTTCCATGGTTCCATGGTTGTTTCCCTTTTGAGGGTTTTACCATGTAAAATCTCTATGTCAAATTTATGTGATTGCCGTTGTTTTATTTCTATCTTATTTTATCTCTGTTTTATTTAGCTACCACTGCTTACATCTAGATTTCTTTTTTTATCTATCCATTTCTAATAAACCATAAAATGCATATCAAATGAATCCACACTCTTGCATCCACTAGAGACACTTAAATAGCGCTAATTAAACTCTGGACTTTACTTAAAACAATCAACAGAACTAAAAAGAGTTACTAATACATTGAAACAACCGTTTTACACCCAACAATGTAATCTGCAACCAATGCAGCACTGCCTAGTGATTATTGATTGCAAAACATTCTCCAACTATGATGACGCACCACAAGGATAAAGTGCTGTGGGCCAATTCAACGACAATGGCCTCTCTGGCCTCCCTGCTACATGGATTGACAAAATTCAAATCCAAGAACTGAAACAACACAGTGAAATTGGTTTCATTGACAGTAGAATCCAATGTGTATTCGAGGTCAAGGTGGCCGGTAAGCGCGACTTCGAAGTGGTAGTTTGTGGTTGATGTGGACGAAGGACAGACATAAATTCGAAATCGGCGGCTCTTTCGAAACTCCACGGTTCGAACTCTACTATGGGACTTGGTCCCTTTCGAAACCTCTAATGCCACATAAATAGAGAAAAAACTTCGTTGACGTGAACTGAGGTTTCTCTCTTAGTTTATAGTTTAAATGATATAAATTTTTTTAATAGTTTAAATGATGTAAAAAAATTTCAAACAAATAAAATGTACTATATTTGCTGGAAAAAAGAATGTAATATAAAAAAGTATAGTGATTTAAAAATTTGACAATTGCAAAACATCAATCTAATAGTGTTTTAATGACGATTTTGATGATAAAAACATATTTAACACCAAAATTTTAGAGTTTAACCATTGTAACCAAGATTTAAAAAAAAAAATTATACCGTATTTTTTCAAAATCATGTTGGAAAAATCAAATTTTAGTTGTAACCAAGATTTAAAAAAAAAATTATACTTTTATTTTTTCAAAATCATGTTGGAAAAATCAAAATTTTTCATTTGAAATCGTAGAACTTTTAAACTACACTATACAAATCAACCAATCATATTTTAGAGGATGACATCATCCCCATGATTGAGGTGTGAGGATCACATCATCCCCATAGTTGAGGTGATATTGTTTAAGTTAAAATGTTATTTGTCACATTTTCAATGGTGGATGGGAACCCATAATTAACCATAGTAGTTCTATAAGTATTTTTGAAATCATAAAGTAAAGTAGTTATTCACGCTTTTTCATAATAATATAATTTCATAATTTTTAGAAAAAAACAATATATATATCTAAAAAAATACCAGTTATTCAATTTTTGCAAAAATACAATATATATATCTAGAAAATTTCTCATGTATCTTTGTACCACATAAATTTGAAATTTCTTTTTTATAATGTTTATACTTTTAAGCCATGATAAGACATTTGCATTTAAAAAGTTTACATATTTTTAAAATATTTAAAAATTAATAAAATATTGAAAAGACATTTTACTTTTTCGAGTATGACATAAAAATAGTACACATATTTTAAAATGATTTTAATGAATGACATATTTTTATTTGAATTGAGTTTGATAATATATAACATAGGATATTGTACATAGGATCATGTGAAGAAGACATATATGAAGTGGTTGAGTGTATTTGATGCAGAATTTCAGAGCGTTGTGATGGTTGATGGTTGTTGTTAAGGCACTTGGAGTTAAGTCCTCAATGTTTTTGAAGGCCTAGTACCAATTGAGTTACCAAAGTGGGAATTTGCTCTAAGATGTTTTCTACATTCTGTTGTTTGACATTTGAGGTAGTATTGAGTTGCGAATCTAAGGGTGGACAACTGGGTAAGGGTTTTGAGGAGTGGGGTTCCTGCATTTATGTTTGGTCTTGATAATGGCTAGGGCTTACAGCCAGATGTATTGGTAGGGGAAATGGTAGTATGGTCGTCTCCGATCAGTAAAGGGTTTCCAGCGAGCGACTTTTCCTTTTCTAAGGAAGAATTATGTGAATGAAACCAGAGTCACGTGACACAAGAACGAGAGACCTTGGTTCCGTTAGGCATGAAGGGTTGTCATGCATGACGTCTTCAGAATGAATTCATGGGGATTACACCTGGCCGTGGAAGGACAAACATAATGGAAGTTTGGGGAATCTTCAAGTCTCGGGTATTAAACCCAAAAAATTACTATTTTTGCAAACTTTGTCTTTGGTTCCATCTTAGTGTATGAACGATCGAAACTCGGTCCCTCTGCTAGGACTATGAGTGGAAAACCCTAGCTAGTCTATCCAAGGTGGAAGTGCTCATAGAGGATAGCCCCAACTGGTGTAGGGGTCAGATGCTAAGGGTGCAGTAAGTTGGTGCCAGAGTGGGGGTAGTAGATGTATTTCAGGTAGGAGTGCTAAGGTTCATCGCTCTTAGAAATATTTTGAGATTGCAGAAGAGAAATATTTCATGACAGTGGGAGGGTTGTCATGCATGACATCTTCAGAATGCCATTCGTGGGGATTACACCTGGCCGCAAAAGGACAAACAGAGTGGAAGTTTGGGGAATCTTCAAGTCTCGGGTATTAAACCCAAAAAATTACTATTTTTGCAAATTTTGTCTTTGGTTCCATCTCAGTGTATGAACAATCGAAACTCGATCCCTCTGTTAGGACTATCAGTGGAAAAACCTAGCTTGTCCATCCAAGGTGGAAATGCTCATAGTCAAAGAGGATAGCCCCAGCTGGTGTAGGGGTCAGCTAGTGTAGGGGTCAGATGCTAAGGTTACAGTAAGTTGGTGCTAGAGTGGGGGCAGTAGATGTATTTCAAGTAGGAGAGCTAAGGTTCATTGCTCTCAGAAATATTTTGAGATTGCAGAAGAGAAATATTTCATGACGGTAGGAGGGTTATCATGCAGGACATCTTCATAATTCCATTCGTGCGGATTACACTTGGCCACAGAAGGACAAACAAAGTGGAAGTTTGGGGAATCTTCAAGTCTTGGGTATTAAACCCAAAAAATTACTATTTTTGCAAACTTTGTCTTTGGTTCCATCTTAGTGTATGAATGATCGAAACTCGATCCCTCTGCTAGGACTATCAGTGGAAAACCCTAGCTCGTCTATCCAAGGTGGAAATGGTCATAGTCAAAGAGGACAGCCCCAACTGGTGTAGGGGTCAAATGCTAAGGTTGCAGTAAGTTGGTGCCAGAGTGGGGGCAGCAGATGTATTTCAGGTACGAGAGATAAAGTTCATCGCTCTAAGAAATATTTTGAGATTGCGGAAGAGAAATATTTCATGACGGTGGGGCGTGATGTTACTATGGACCGGGTGGCTGGATTAGCACAATGCTCCCTGGTGGGTAGATTGGAATATGTAACTATGAACATGATGGAGTTCATGGATTAGATTCGTGTCGACATGCGGCCACTAGTCAATTACTCCCCCAAGCTAAGCATTCTTGTCAATGGCTCTGCTTCCATCTTTTGTCCTCCGAACACAGTGATCGAATCTTAGCACAACCCTGGATCATTGGTAAGGGCTCTGTAACGTCCCCATCCCTCAATCAGTTCGCAGGAGGGGACATTAACTAAAACGGGGCCTCAAAATTTCGCCCCATATCCATAATTACGAATTCATATAACTAAATGCATTTGCAGACATAAAATAAAAAGACAGCGGAAATAAAATGACCCACATCTAACATGCCATTCCAAGCATCATTGTCACGAGCATATAAATAAAAATCATTGCACATCAGATACATAAGAATACTTATCTTTAAACAAAGAAGATCCAAGCAACTAGCTGTGTAAGAACGATTTTCCACCCAACCATAGGCACTCTGTCCAGCATATGCTCTTTCTGCTGAGAGGACACCCCCAAGCCGGCTATGAGGCCACCAGGGAAAAGGGAACACTTACAGACTTCTATCTCTCAGCCCACAACCCATTTTGCTCATTGTGCTTAGCCAAAAAGCTCAACTAGATCTCTACAAGGGTCTCACTAAGCCATCACATCCATGGCACTCCTTCCAACTTCCCCACACAACATAAGGAAGGCATTTCTCTTCATTGTTCCATAGTTCTAAAATCCAACCCTTACAGTGCTTACCAATGTGTGAAGTAAGAGTCCAACCTATTGTATGTTATTGGAGAACCTCCTGCAACATCAATCCATGGCTTCTCAAGCATCCAAAAGTGGCAGAACTCAATGGGAATAGGTTCCTATCTTTCCCAACCTCCATGCTCACCTACAACCATCTATTTTTCCTTCCAAAAATGTAGCTCTATCACCAAATTCAAATTTCTAGGTTAAACATAGTCTGGTAATGGACATGAATAGCCACGGAGAACTCTAAGTAGTGTAGGAACATGCATGAGAGAGTGAGAGAGTGATCAAAGAGTGTTGAATTCAAGGATATGCGGTAAGGGTGAAAAGACAACTGACATGGCTTTTGACCGTAGAAGAAATATGACTGTTGACAGCTCACATAAATGTCACAACCCCCATGCTTTAATAACTAAATGAGATGAATTTCCCCACCAACCTCCCACATGCATTCAATGATTGGATTTAATAGTCAAGAGAAGGTAATTGGTTTATTTAAGGCACATGGAAGATTTTGAATGAGTTCTAAGGTTGACACATGGTAGCATAGGATTTGGTTTCCCCATAGCCCCCCTTCCTCTTCCCCTCTAGTGGAATCATATCCCCTCTAGTGCTCTTTACATAGCCATCTTGGACCATTTTTATTAATTTTCTACATGATTTCGAATTGGCATAATAAGCCAATCATATGGTCAAAAATAAAAATATATACTTCATACATTCCTAGCCATTCACTAGTTGGGCCTTGTCCTTGAGCTCCACACTAGGAATCCATACTGGCATATTTACATCATTTACATAATTTTGATTAAATACATTCCAAGTCAAAACTGGGGGTATTACAATCCCCTCCCCCACAGAATAACACTGTCCTCGACGTTTGCTCAAAATTAGAACAAAAATGGATATGCCGCTTTCATGGCATCCTCCAACTCCCACATAGCCTCATCGAGACTGAAGTGCCTCCATTGCACCTTTACCTGTCTTATGGCTCGGTTATGGAGCAATGTTACCTTCCTGTCTAGGATGCATAGTGGCTTGGTTTGGAACTCTCCCTCGGGTTCCACCTAAATCACATCCCAATCAATCACATGGTTAGGATCATGTACATATTTTGTAAGCAAAGAAACATGAAAAACACTATGATCTCTAGTGTTAGTAGGTAATGCAATTCTATATGCAACTAGCCCTATTATTTCAAGCTCTTCAAATGGTCCACAATATCTTGGTGATAGCTTGACACAACTTCCAAGCTTCAAGGAACTCTTCATTGGCCTCACTTTAAGGTAAACATGATCTCCAACACATAATTCTCTATGAATTCTATTCTTATCTCCATAGTTTTTCTTCCTATCTTGGGTTGCCTTTAAATTCTGCCTAATTTTTGTAAACTCTTGTTCCATTTCCTTAAGCAATTCTGGCCCAATTACAATTATGTTCACTAGATTATCCCATGTCATTGGTGTCCTGCACTTTCTACCATATAAAACTTCAAATGGACTCATGCCCAATGAAGCTTGTTACCCATTATTATATGCAAACTCTACCAAGTGTAGATAATCTTCCCACTTTGATGGTTTGTCTATCACATACGTGCGAAGCATGTCCTCAAGAACCCGATTTACTCTTTCTGTTTTCCCATCTGTTCGTGGATGATAGGCAGTGCTAAAATTCAGTTGTGTTCCCAAGTCTGCAAAAATACTTTTCCAAAAATTTGAAGTAAATTTGGTATCTCTGTCTGAAATTATTTCCTTGGGCAATCCATGCAATCTGAAAATTTCCTTCATAAAAATATTTGCAATGGCATCTGCTTTATATGTGTCCATTTAACCAGAATAAAGTGTGTTGATTTTGACAATTTATCCACCACAACCATGATAGAATCATGTTGTTTCACGGTCATTGGAAAACCCATAGTAAAATTTATTTCCCATTTCCATTCTGGAATTGGAAAATTATGCAACAAACTTGCTAGGTGTTGATGCTCAACTTTAACTTGCTGACACTTCATGCATTTAGATATATATTTAGCAATATCCTTTTTCATCCCTGGCCAAAAATATTGCTTCTTGGTTGTAGCAATTGTTTTCTGATATCTTGGGTGAGCGGAACATGGCATTTTATGGATTTCATCCATAACAATTCTCTTCAAGTCTGCCACATTTGGAATATAAATTATGTTTTTATAAATAAGAAGTCCATCCTCTTCCAAATGATAGCTTCATACCTCTTTTCAAAATTATGTTGCTGCAAATTTTCTTTTATTTGCACATATAGCTCATTTTCAGCAAGAGAATTAACAATTTGTTGTCTTAAATATGATTGGCAAGTTGTGATGGTTTCCACTGCATTTCATGCACCTTTCTGTTGAGTGCATCAACCACTTTATTTTCTTTTCATTTTATGTGTTTGATCTCGAAATCAAACTCACATAAAAATTTCAGCCATCTAGCTTGCCTAGCATTTAATGTTGGCTACTCAAATAAATATTTCAGACTACAATGGTCTGTCCTCAACTTGAATTTTCTGCGCATTAGATAATGTCTCCACATTTTTAAAGCATGCACTATGGCTGCAAGTTCTAGATCATGTGTGGCATAATTCTTTTCATGCTCCTTCAATTTTCTAGACTCATAACACACCACATGATTTTCTTGCATAAGAACTCCTCCAAGTCGTTGCTTACATGCATCTGTACACACCACAAATTTTATATTTGGGGTCTGCAATTTTCAGAATTGGAGCACTAGTGAGAAGGTTCTTGAATAGCAAGAAGCTTTCCTCACAATCCCGGGTCCATTCAAATTTTGTTCATTTCTTTTGCAAAGAAGTGATTGGGTGTGCAATCTTGGAAGAATCCTTTAATGAATAATCTATAGTAACAAACAAGACCCATAAAATATATCCCATCTGTCACATTTTTTGAGTAGACCTTGTGCCAAGGCTGAGCCTTGAGAGCTTAGATTTGATGATCGATATGACCTTTTGTTTCATGCAGTTTCAATTCAGTGCCTAGAGTTTCAGATGTTATTATTGCAGCAGTGTTTTAGTTGGTTCTTGATTGATGATATGACATGATATGACCTGTAGACTTCTGATTGTTAGCATTGATTATTATCTTGTTGATTCATCTTCATAACATTAAATTGGTATATAACTCATGATGTGGCAGTGTTATCTAATAAATAAAATGAAATATCATGGTTGAATATAAATGATGAATTGGATGTATTACTTGCACTTAAAGGTTCATGAACTATACTCATTGGTTTCATTACCCTCCTATGAGCATGAACATGGTCTTTCATGACATTTATGTTAGCTAGCTTAGGCTCCTCATTCACTTGACTCCATCCATCCATGACCTTCCCTAGTTTGGCTTTCACCCTAACTTGCCTTTTTGACTTTTGATATGGAGGAATTCCTTGTTCCTATCGCTGTGTTGGATTACATTCATGTTTGTTTTGTGTCTTAGCTTTGAGTTGGTGACAAAACTTGCCCCTAGTGAGTTGGATGTTATACCTAAATCATTCTAGTCGGTTGCCCCAATGTGTGGCTTAGCGTGGAATTCACTCTAGTCGCATGAGATGTTGTTGGCTAAAACCTGAAGCATATGTACTACTTGTATGGAAATTGTTGGAAATCTATTATGAAAGCCTATGAAATTAAATTCTAGAATGTGTTTTTAAACACATGATGAATTAAAGGCTAAAGAAATGAAATGCTAAAGTACCCCATGAAGGGTCAAGAAAGGTATAAAAAGAAATGGTTAAATAAATGCTATATCTAAAGATTATTGACCTCATAAATGTAAATATACCCCGGATGCAAGCTGTGATTAGTTGTGCTTTTAAGCACATGCAAAATCCTAGAGGGGTCATATAGGCCAAAAGGCCATGGAAATTAAATGAATGATCCTAATGAACTTGGATCAACTTGATGTAGACATGATGCCAAGGTTGAATAAGCACTCTCTAAACAACTTATCCATTTGTGAGGCACTGCCATACCCTTTGTTTATCTTGTCCAACATAGTGTGTAGCTCCCTTTTTCCCCGTCCAAAGTATCACTTAGTTAATTTGGTCAAGTAACCCCTTTTACATATCCTTGTCCTTAGCCCTCACCCTATGCTAGCATTTAGGCCATGTCCATTGGATGAGTATGTCTTTAAAGCTTTGGTGCAAGTAAGTTATAAATAACATTTGAATATCTAATGTATTAACTGCCACTTGATTGATGTTTATACTTTTAGTTAAGTTGTGAATATGATTAAAGGAACATGTCTTGGTCACTTGTTATAATCTAGTCTTTGGTTGTATTTTGACCTAGTCAAACATAGTTTGACCATGATCATTCTTGGGATTTGTGATGAGATGGACCACTTGTGCTTTACGATGTTGTTTTATGGTCCCACATACACCTATTGATGATTCCATATGTTGGACATATGCTCCAGATGATGATTGATGTAGTTGGTCATTTTTATTATTATTTCCAGATCATCATATTTTACACTGTCCGGGTATGGTGGACCCTACAGATAACCCTATAGGTTATCATGAGGTGTATGAGTATTCATCTCTAGAGTATTTGGTTCTTCTAGATCCATTGAGACACTTATCTTTCAATTTCAGGCACTTCTGGGCATGATTTTAGCAGTTATTTACCTGTGGACCAGTTTGGGCATGTTGATGTGGCCTGTCCAGCAGAAGCATTGGAGGTAATTCGTTGCCTAGGGCACTACAGAGGAAGGGGCTGGTCTATCCTCTTGTTTTTACCATCATACCCCCTTCCAGACAGCTTGGTACACTCATCTTGACAACGCAGGCACTCCAGAGGCTGTTTTGGTCAGTTTGAGGGTTTCCAGGAGGATTAAAGAATGGAATAAAAAGGTCATTGAGGAATTCGATTTGGGGCAATTGAGGCAAGCTTTTTGCACTTGGTCTGCTCAGAGATCATCCATGGTGTATCCCCTTTCTTCTAGATCAGTTGGCACCAGTCAGTGGGGTCCACATGGGCTACAAGAGCTCTTTTATTGTATTTCTCTCTCTAATGATGGGGACAAGATTTGATCATTTGTGTACTTGGACATGTCATAGATTCATATTTTGTATTATTGTGCCATGGGGACATGCTAGTGAAGGGGATTGATACCTTCTAGACCCACCATGTGCTCCTGTTCACTTGTCCATGTCTTATGTTGTGGATCCATGCTATCTAGCCACCCCCCATGTGTGACGTCACCCCTCCTAGAGACACTTTAGCTATGACGTCACCCTCTATTTGAGTGATCCATGTGTTATATTGTATCGGCTCATCTTATCCATTGATTATATTGTTGTATCTTTTGATCTCAACCTCTAATTTTCAAAAGTGGTTTAGGGTTTTGGTCTCCTCCATCCTATAAAAGGAGGAGACCCCCTCATTGTAAAAGCACCTTTGGGATCTGGAAAACTTGGAATAAAATATTATTTTTGGAGATCTACTTCTCGACTTTGATTGGGTTTCTCTTGTACATGATCATGCATATTTTCTTTTAGACATTTTTTGCTTGTAATAGGTGATTCGACATCAAGAAAGGGAGGCCGAATTGATTGAAGCTAGAGTGCGATTTTGCTTGAAGGGAAGATTGTAGGGGTTGCCCACACCCCCTTGGGAAAGAATTCTTCATCTTGAGGGAGTTTTTCAATTTTGTCCATTGATTACTTCTTTGACATAACATGCTTAGATCTCATTTATTTGTGGATCAAATCTAACATTTTGTAGTTTGATTTATAGGTTGAATGGGGCATCTCTCCTCCTAGTGCTTGGATGATTATGCTTGGATTTGCTTGGAGCTAGCTTGAAATTGTAACTAAGGGCAAGGATCATCTATGTGCAAAGAGGCTGCAATATTTTGAGGTAAGATCTACAAGGTATGTATCCATTTCGCTTGTTATCCATCCTATTGGTCATATAAACCCTTAGAATTCAAAACCCTCTTTTTCTATTTTTTAGGTCTACTTGGATCTAGCATGCTTTTGGGGATAACATTTAAAACCCACCTCTATAACATCCACGAAAATTCAGATCTATAGTTTGGTGGTGATTGGCCTTCATTTGACCCACTTCCCAAGGCACCTATCCCTCCTTGAGGCAATTTGCACTCCTTGAGGAAGGCTAGTTTTGCTAGTTCCTAAACGTGGGTAGGTGAGATTCTTCTTGCATTGAATAGATCAACCTTTAAAACCTACCCCTAGTGTCTCACCTTGTTGATTTTCATCTTGTGTGCCCCATTCCTCATTTTGAGGGTTGTGCCCCACTTGGGTCACTTGGCGATACATTAGATCTATGAAGATCTAGCCATAGCATTTACTTGAGATTGAAAACCCACCTTGATATTCATCTCAACTATCCCGATCTATAATTTGGTGGACATCCGACTCCATTTGGCCCTTGATCTAAGGAACTAGTCATCCTTGGGGCAATTCACACTCCTTGGGTAGGTGGCCATTTGCTAGATCCCATACTTGGGTATTCATTTTTCTTTATCAAGCCTTTAGATCCATGCCATAGCATACCCCTAGTGTCATCTCTTTTTCAACTTTGACCTTGTGGGCCCAACTTGGACCATTTTCCACTTTTTAAGGAATGGGCCCCACTTGGCTAATTTTTATGGCACTAGATTTATCTAGATCTATTAATTAAACTTCATATGTGGCCTTAATATATCATTAGTTGAACCATTTGTCACTTCATAAGCCTCTTCAACCATATCCTAACTCTTTGGATCCACTTAACTATCTTAGATCTAGATCTTGTCCAATCTTGATCTCCTACTCTTTCATCATCACATTTCCCTAGGAGGTCTAGATTGCATTCGCTAACCTTCATTGGCTAAGCTAGGGTCTCCCCCTTGGTCTTGCTTAGTCTTGATCTAAAGTGAAGAGTGCCTTGGTTATCGTGACACTCAACTTGCATTGGGAACTGTGGCATCTCTTGGGTCACCTCTTTAGTTGTCCAACACCTCTACCGTCCTGGATAGGATACCATTTAGGGACAACTAAAAGTTGTGTGATAACATGAAAAATCCACCTATTTCTAATGGACATTTATCCACAATGTCACTAACTCTTCTCTTGGTTCTTGTGGCTAGTTGAAACAACCATGACTTACTATGCTTAGTTCTCTTAAAAGGACAAATCTCAATAATTTTAGGACTGATATAATTGTGAGTAGATCCAGGGTCAATCAAAATAGAAATAGATTGCTTGGCAACCTTACCTTCAACCTCAACCATAGTTGATTGATTCTTTTCTTGGATGTCCTCTAGTGCTGCATAAATCCTAGGGACGGTCCTTTCCACTTGACCTACAGTTTCAGCTTCTTCAATGTTGTGAACTTGCTTTGCACTCCCATTCCGATGTGGAAAATTTCTAAGCAAATGGTCCTCTCCACATCCCCAACATTGAAGTGTCTCTCTTGGCTTGTCTCCCATCATCTTAGTTGGCTTTGTCACAACTTGTGGTGGATTCCTTGGTTGATTTTTGAAATGAGGAGGCTTGAACCCCTTGTTCATTTGCTCAAACTTCGCATTCCTCTTGTCCTTCCATGATTTATGGAAATCTGGCTTGCTTTTGGCTTGATCATAACAATACTTAGCCTTTCTTATGGTCTCATCCAGAGTTTGAGGCTCATCAAACTCAATTCTATCTATGTAGAATTGAGGAAGCCCACTTAGAAAACGCTGAATTTTGACTTTATTATCTCTGATATACTTGACATATCTCAGTAGCTCCAAAAATTTATTTGCATATGCCTCTATATTCATTTGGTCCAATTTCAACTCATGGAATTCCTTAATTTTTGCCATCATAGTACCTATCAGAGAGGTACTTTTGCTTGAAGTATTTCTTGAATTGATTCCACACTATCTTCCTTTCATTGATCTTCTTCACTTGCCTAAGGTGATCCCACCATATGGATGCTCTCCCATTCAGATTGAAGATAACCACTCTTGATTTCATATTTCCAGAGTAGTCTTGGACTTAGAAATACTTCCTCATCCCGAGAAGCCAAGCCTCAACTTCTTGACTAGATTTTATCTCACCCTCAAAGGTAGGAGGTTTGGCCTTACTAAATTATTCATGTGGTTTGTTCTTTCAAGACCTCTTCCTCTTCTTCCTATGAGATGAAGAGCTTGATCCTTCAGTGGAATCCTTAGACTCAAATGACTCACTAGAAGATATTTCTAGAGTATATGACCTGCATCTAGAAATCCTTATTGAACTATGGAACCTCTTGTGAGAATTCCTTCTTGAGCTACTCCCACTCTTCTCCTGATTTTCTGAGTGATGTCAAGAGTTAATCTTTCTCTGAATGTCTGTTAGACAAGTTGAAGCATAACTGCATTCAACTTATTCTTCTCTTCTTGAGCTCTAAGCAGCCTCTCATTATTTGCTCTATAACTCTGTAGCTCCACCCTTAGGCTCCTCATAGTTTCTGCAATGTTTGGGGGAGTCACTTGGTTTATCCTACCATTGAATTTTGTCTTTTCATTTTCAATATGTATATTCTCTTCCATTGCATCAACTTCAACTTCATAAGGATCTTGTGCATCATCCATGATGATGACCTTCTTGTCCCAACTAAGATTAGAGGTTTCTCAACTGCACTATAATCACTTCTAACCCTTTAATAGTCACTGATATGATTTTGAATATGAAAAAGTGTTGATATAAACACATATGTTAGATTTATTACAAAACAAAAATCAATTTTCATGTATTTTGGAAATTACCCATACTGACGATTTTTGTCAACCATGGTTATAAGCACTTTTATGATAAAATTATAGAATCATATAAATCACTAATGCATAATTTAACTCTATAAAATTGTTCCCCTTTGGACAAGATTTCCAATGACTGTAATAATGCTCAATTCTGATTCATGAGGACCATGTTACCGTCCTTCAAAATTGCTAATTTGGTCCAAATTTAACACTTTTCCTGTGGGCGCATTTAACCTCAGAGGCCAACTTTAGCCACCTGTAGAAGACAATTTATGGAGAACTTGAACAATTGTTCTATTAGCATAGATAATACATACAACCATGATTACTCAACAATTTCCAGTTCTCTAAATTGATGCTTCAGTCACCTACTATAAACTTCTGGAATTGACTACTTTGTATTTTTAAACTTTCCTCTAGACTTGGGAAATTCTATAGCCCTGTAGCATCCACCCTCACAATCCAAAATGTGACCAAATTCCTGCTGCTCTAATGGCCGCTTATAAACCCAAAATCCAACCTTGTTGATTAAAAAAAAATGGGGGTCAAGGGGGCTTGCCCCCTTGTGGCCTCCCTACGGCGCTGCAGGGTAGGTCAAGGGCAGCGCCCTCATTTTTTTCGTAAATAGTTCAATTTCATGCAATTTGGTGCATAAAAAAATATTATTTTGTACTGATGTGGCAAGGGTGTCGATGTGTCCTGACAGGTTCCCATCGATGTGTCAAATATGCGTACTTGTCACCCTGTGATGCAGCCATGTCACCTTCCTCTTGCCACTAGGCCACCACACCACGTGACGCTTGAACCTAGGATTTGGCGGTTTATCCTTTTACCATAAGCGGTAACGTGCCCTTGCGAATCAGTTTCAGAAAACAACTTTTGGGGAGGCGTGGCCAATCAAAAGGCGACACGCGCCCCAAGTGGTCTTGGGCACAACGTGCCCAACATCCCAAATTAACTGCTGGTCACTTTATCAACACGCGATGGGTCTTATCCATCGATCTACCATATAATCTGACGGTCAAATATGTGTTTTCCTGCTATTAACCACTGTGCACTTTCTCAAGGCACCCTGATCCAGACTGTCGATCGACCTTTCCATCTAATGGTCAGATCTTCATCTGCCCATGATTAACCACTGCATAATTGTCTGTGCACTATCAACTACAACCATTGATTTGCCTTATCGTTCAATGTTTGGATCCTCATCCTGTGCATCCTTCTGCACGTGGGTCCGATGTAGCTGGTCCACATCATGCCTTTTGCCCATGTAGCTCCTCCATGTCACTCATCCACATGGCATGGGTGGGGCCCACATCAAATTACCAAAAACATAAAATTTCGGATTTGCATGAGAATTTAATTCGAGAAAAAGGGGACTATTGCAAAGCTATGTATGCCCCTTTTCTGTCTCTTGACGGAACCATCTTCCACATAAACGTTTTCTGATTTCTACCTATAACTGTGCATTTTCGGCCCATAGAGCTCCAGTGTTGCAACCTGAAGCTCTGATGCCACTCTATAACATCCTCATCCCTCAATCCAGCCAGCAGAAGGGGACATTAACTAAATGAGGCCTCAAAATTTCGCCCCATATCCATAATTACGAATTCATATAACTAAATGCATGTGCAGACATAAAATAAAAAACACAGTGGAAATAAAATGATCCACACACATAACATGCAATTCCAAGCATAATTTTCATAGGCATATAAATAAAAATCATTGCACATCAAATACATAAGAATACTTATTTTTAAACAAAGAAGATCCAAGCAACTAGCTGTGTAAGAGCGATTTTCCACCCAGCCATAGGCACTCTGTCCAGCATATACTCTTACTTTTGAGAGGCCACCCCCAAGCTAGGCTATGAGGCCACCAGGGAAAAGGGAACACCTACATGATTCTATCTCTCAGCCCACAACCCATTATGCTCATTGTGATAATCCAAAAATCTCAACCAGAGCTCTACAGCGGTCTTTGTTGGCATGGGGTTAGAGTGTAGAAGATGTGGAGTCGACAACGACGAAGGGGTCATCACCGAAGGAAAAGGACCATTCGCAAAGGATAAGAAGCCAACATAAGCGAAATTTTTGGTCCAAATTAGTTAGAATGGGTCGTTTGGACCATTTTGTAACGACCATAAGTGTCTATAAATAGAAACACAATTATAATCATAGATCATCATAGGGATGATAGAATATAGAGATAGATAGATCAATCGATCAAGTCTAATATATTTTGTCTACCTTCAGTAGTTTTTGCTCTGAGTATATGGATTCGCGTTAAGTTGCTTGGAACTGTTTTCTGTGAAGTTTATCCCATAGTTTTTGAGACGAGTTAATGAATGAGGATGTTTGGCTATGTCTCAACTCTGTGCTTTTTATTTGTCGTTATGTGAATGATATCTTGTAAGAATGATGATGATGCGTTCTTTCTGCTTTGTTGATTGATCAGTAATGTTGGTTGATATGAGTAAGGGTTATGTCTATTGCATATTTGAATTGCTAGTATAATGCGAATACGAATCTCTGGTTTATGTAGCGACTGAGTAGGAATTAATGCATGTCTTCTCCCAACTGCGGAAACTTGGTTCCTGTAGCCCCCCTTAGACATCTCGGGTGAGACCTCACTCGCTCTACAGGTGTTGCTGGAAAGGGTAAAACCTTTACGGGTCGATGCTTAAGGGTGTCTGGTTGAGGTTTGTTGACAGTAGTGCGAAGTGAACCCCTGTTGACAAAACTGTGTCAACAAATGGTTCTATTGTCGGGACCATAGTGCAAAAGAAGAGTGGACATGCTGTGGCATCCGACAAAGTTGGAGATCAAGGAATGGTTCGACAAGAAGGCGCGAGAATTTGCTGAGGAGGAAAATCAGAACCCTAGATGGTCAACGACTGACTGGATACAACAGTATATCTACTCCGACATTCATGAGATATTCTTCTACGAATTCCCGATACTGCTACCCGAGTGGTTGGCACAACTGACGTTCCAAAAGAATAACTTTCAAGGCGGTGAGCCTGAACAGTGGATGCTTGAATTGACCAACAATTGAAGTGAGTAGATAACAGATCCTCTAGAGCTGTCGAGGTCTGGGTAGATAGTATTTTGGAGGGATACATCACTGAATTTTCTATCGACACAATTAAGTCATACAGCGACGCGGAAAGGAAGTTTTTCAAAGGACCCAAAGGAAGGTTTCTACTATCGTTGAAACTATGGATTAAAATGCTTATTTGCGAAAAAGGTATATTGAAGATGAATTCTGACGAGTAAAGCTCAGTGTGCGGAGGCTGTGGGTACCGCACGGATGCGGGTCTGATAGAATGATGTAGGGTAGATGGACATGAGCTACGACAGAATTCTAAGGGAGATTGTGGAAGATTGTGGTACCCTGCAAAGTGGGGTGAGGTTCCGGCCGGAGAAGAAGAGGAGGACTGAGATTAAGAGAGAGTCTCCTAGGGAGACCGGAACAGAGAATTGTGAAACGAGACCACAAGGGACTAAGCGACCTTACTGTGATGAAGAAAGAAACCAAGATACCCCTGAAGTTGAAGAGGGACAGACCCAAAGTGACAACGTACCCAAAACTTCGCGCACTATGCCAAATTTCGGAGGAAGAGGCATAAGCTCTTCACAGGGATGTCCAACGTGTCAGAATAGTGGTAGGAGTAGTGGGTCTATAAATACCAACAGGAGACCAAGGATGGCGGGCGATGATGTGAATATGCCGATCTTTTAGGGTATCGGGACCGAGGATCCCGAGAAATACTGGTTTTTATGTGAAGTAGTATGGACAGTAAAGCAGGTCCTAGATGAAGATATCAAGAAAGGACAACTGGCAACGACCTTCAGGGGCCGTGCGCTGGATTGGTTTATGAAATTCATACAGGTGCCTACAGGGAGTCTGGAGAAAACATTGTCGCAAATTAGGGCAGGATTAATTGATGAGTTTAGGAAACCGAAATCTGAGTCGCAATACATCACATAACTGAAAGAGATCAAGCAATTTCCAAATGAATTAGTATGGGAATTTGACCAAAGATATAAAACATTGATGGAGAAAGTAAGTTTTGGAATGAGTGACATACAACACAAGGAGTGGTTCATCACAAGATTAATACCACAGATTTGTATGCCACTAATGTAGCAGAAGATTACATCCCAAGAAGAAGCACTGGAAGTCACGATGAAGCTGGAGGCTTCACCAGTTGGCAAAATAGGGCTAGGTATGAATCACATCCAAGCGCATCTAGCAAACCTGACAATCCAACTACAAGACATCAAGAAAGGAAAATAATTTCGCGAGGAAATATGGTGTAGTCGATGTAAATCAAAAGGACATCATAAGTATCAGTGCTTGAAATTCCGTGAATATTTACAGTCAGGCACACCAAATCCACTCAGTCAGGGAGGAATTCCATGGTGTCGAATTTGTCAGACGAGGGGACATCGACAAGAAGAATGTGTATACTTACAGAAAATGGTGTCAAAGCCAACCAACCTTTTTTGCAAATTTTTTCGAACGGTAGGTCACGAAGAGAAGGATTGTAGAGCGTATGACTTACTCCAAGAAAGGACCACAGATACGTTTTTTATGAAGGGGGAGGAGCAACCCCCTGTACAACAACAACAATAGTACAATCAGCAATAGACACACTAAAATCAACCACTACCATAGTATAACCAGGCGCAACTCCATTATAGTCAACCATAGTCGGTGTGCAACCAACCACCATCGTAGTACGACGAACTGCAGTATCCGCCTGCGCAATATAACCAACAACCATATGGCCAGCCGCGAGGAGGTTTTAGAGGAGGATTTTGCGAAGGTCTAGGTGGAGACGTTGGTCGTGGAGGAGATTTTGGATGAGGTCGAGGGCCAGTTATAAGATATACTTGTGGTCAGGTCAAACATTATCAAAGAGATTGTCTAAACCCGACTCCGCAGTGTACTTATTACAACGCAACGGACCATAGTGTTGAGGAATGTCCCTAGTTGATTGCGAAATGGAAAACTAAAATCCTCCCCAAATTCAACCGAATCCGAATCAGAATCCACCTCCGAATGTACAAAAGATATCAACAGAGATAAGAAGTCAACTTGTGAATGTTGCAGTAGTGACCAAAGGAGGGACTACGAAAGGGGAAGACAGGCCACAACCTAGTATTCGACCTACAGTAAGGAAACAAGTCTGATTGGATGTGGAAGCAAAAAGGGAGACCTTTTTAGGAGTGCAAGAGACAATGGGAAGGACTAAGTTGCCACCTATTGGCCAGAAAGAACCTGTATATGAGATGTCGTAGATAGTCGATATGACGAATTCATAGAGGCTACCAGGAAGGATCAACACTTTGAAGGCTTTCCTAGAAATCTGTTTGGCACTGGCGAAAGATCTTGATGCGCTAGCAGAGATAGCCATCCTATTACATCGACAGGATCGAACGGTAAATCGATTGCACACAAAGAAGACATGGAGAGAAATGAGGATGACTGCACAGATTGGTGCATTTGACGTTGACTCTATCATTCTAGTATACTTGGGATCAGATGTAAATATCTTGACAAAACAGACATGGGATATAATGGGGAAACCATAGTTGACATGGTCCCCTGTATAACTTTGACTAGCAAATCAGAGCAAGGTCAACCCCATTGGTCGATTATGCCATATCCTAGTCGAAATAGAGGGATTAAAGACGTACGCAAACTTCGACATTATAAAGATTGTTGATAACAAAAGCCCCTATCCGGTGCTGTTAGGGATAGACCGGGAAATGGAGAATCAAGCTGTGATCAACTTTAAGAAAAGAATAATGTCGTTTGAAAATCGCGATATGAGGGTAGTCTCCCCCCTTGATCCAGCGGAAGGGCAGAGGTATGTTGAGCCAATGCGGGATGAATTCACGGAAGTATGGGACAACATCTACAACATCTCGGAGGACTACATCAATCCCACTGTCGATGGGGAATTAGGGTGGCAAAGCATTAGCTCATCATCGTCAAACTCCGATGAAGCGATTGAGAATTGGAAAAATCAATTACATGAAGTATCATTCAGGAGGTGCGCATGAATCACCCAGTCGTTGATATGGGTAGAAACGGAGGTATGCGAAGTACCAACATACGAAGGATTGCCTAATCTGATTGTATTTATCGTCGAAAATGAAGAAAGAGTAGCAGAACCCCAGAGAATGTTGGCATTGGAGGAAGCATTGAAGGCTACACCAGCATGGTGGTGGGAAGTGCACAAGTCGACGATAACAAATTGGCCAATATGTCGACAATTAATGGAAGTCAGATTCGGTGAAGCTGAAGGGTACTGCGGGATAAAATACAATGGAAGGAGCGACCCAAGGGACCACTTGGAAGAGTGTCAAAGTGCATGGGGAGTGAGACTAAAACATGAACGGGTCCATGCGTTCATCCATACATTAGATGAGGTACCGCGAAGCTGGTATATCGCAGCAGAACTGCGATGCAGAACAATTACATGGGAAGAGATAACTATTAGCTTTAACCAAAATTTCGGCTTCTCAAATGAGAACCCCTTCATCCATAGCTCACTACAGGAGATTCAACATAAATTACTTGAGGCAGTCTCGACAGAAAAACCAATCAATGGACTGCAACGCCAAAAATGTTGTTGGAGTGCTACAACGTGATAGGAGGAACTGATGAAGAGGATGATCCATGAGTTGTTTATGTAGCAGATTCGGAAGGAAGCCAGGATGTCAAAGCACCAGATATTCCCTTTGAAAAATTCCAATAGCCACTGCGAATCAAGAAGGTTAATATTGGGTCAGAGGCAAACCCCAAGTTTGCAAGCATTGGATATTACTGGGAAGATGCGACAATTGCAAAAGTTACTGATTTACTACATGAGTTCCAAGATTTGTTCCCAATGAATTTTTTAGAGATGAAAGGAATTTCTGGAGACCTGGGAAAAATGAAAATTCCACTGAAACCTGAGGCAAATCCGGTAAAGCAGCGACCCTACAGATTGAATCCCGGGTATAAGGAGCGAGCGAAAACCGATATAGAGCGAATGTTGGATGCAGGAATCATAGAGCCTGTGGTGGAATCCGAATGGATCAGCCCGATGGTTTTCCAAGATAAGAAAAATGGCAAGATCAGGATTTGCGTCGATCTAAGGAAACTGAATGACGCATATCTTCACGATCCATTCCTACACCATTCACTGACGAAGTATTAGAAGGTGTCGGAGGTCAGGAGATATATTCATTTACCGATGGATTCTCGGGATACCACCAAATAAAGATCACGAAGGAGGATCGACATAAGACAACTTTCGTAACAGAATGGGGTTGTTTTCAATATACAGTAATGTCGTTTGGTCTTAAAAATGCCCCAACGATCTTTTAAAGATTAGTTGTTGTTGCATTCAAATATTTCATTCATAAATTCCTCGCAGTATATATGGATGATTGGAACGTATATAGCTTGGTTAAGGATCATGTTGCGAATCTAAGGTTGATGCTGGAGAGATGTAAACAACACCAAATTTCGCTAAACTTGAAGAAGTGCATCTTATGTGCTCCATTTGGGATTCTGTTAGGACATATTGTATGCAAGGAAGGAATGTTGGTTGACCCAGCAAAGATTGCAATCATTGTCGACTTGCCGCCACTAATGACAGTAAAGCAATTAAGGGTGAGATTGGGACATACTGGGTATTATAGAAATTTTATCAAGGGATATGCAGCGATCACAGCGCCAATGGAAAAACTGTTAAAAAATGATGCTAAGTTCGAGTGGAATGATGAGTGCCAGAAGAGCCTCAATATACTGAAAACAAAGATGGTCGCAACACCAATATTATTCTTTCTCGATTGGACAAAAGAATTCCATGTTCATGTGGACACATCATCAGTCGCACTAGGAGTGATATTGGCCCATCCAGGAGAAGGAGCGATCGATCATCCAATCACATTCGCAAGTAGGAAGCTGTCCACTGCAGAGAAAAACTATATGACGACAGAAAGGGAAGGGCTAGCAATGGTCTATGTGCTACAAAAATTCTGGCACTACCTACTTGGAGGACATTTCAAGATGTTCACTGACCACTCTGCATTGAAATACTTGGTCAATAAGCCTGTGTTGGGGGGGGAATTTGTCGTTGGTTGTTTTTCCAATAATTCGACTTTGAGATCATTGTGAAACTAGGGCAATTGAATGCAGGACCCGACCACCTACCTCGGATTGAGTCAGGTGAAGAACCAAGGAGCATTGATGAGGGCTTACAAGATGCGCAACTATTCCAAATTGTAATGGTCGATGACCAATATGAGAAAATCATTCAGTTCATTACTATAGGACATGCACCAGAAGAATTCAGTACCAGTCAGAAAAAAAAGTTAGTTGTGAGGGCTGTCAAATTTCAGCTAATCGTGGGTCAACTCTACAAAATGGGGCGAGATGAAATCCTTCATCGATATGTCCTTCCACACGAGCAGGAAAGGATATCAGCAGAAGCTCATGATGGGATCGCATGAGGACACTATGGAGGGCGTGCCACTGCTCGAGAGATACTTAGAGTTGGACTATGGTAGCCAATGGTGCATGGAGATGCTGCAAACTACGCAAAAAGCTATGACGTATGCCAAAGAACAAGAAAACCATCGCGAAGGGATGTATGCCAAAGAATAAGAAAACCATCACGAAGGGATGAAATGCCGCTAGTACCTCAACTAACACTACAAGCTTTAGACAAATGGGCGGTCGACTTCGTAGGACCTATCAACCCACCAAGAAAAAGAATAGGGTCATGATATATAATTACTGTGACTGATTATTTGACGTGATGGGTTGAAGCCGTGTCCGTAAAAGATTGCACGGCTGCGACAGCAGCAAGATTTCTCTTTGATAATGTGGTCACCAGGTTTAGGTGCCCAAAAATACTAATGAGTGACCAAGGCACTCAAGTTCGTCAACCAAACTATCAGGTCCATGACACAAGAATTCCAAATTCAGCATCGAAGGAGTACCCCATATCACCCACAGGCGAACAGTGCGGTGGAGGCATTGAACAAAGTATTGGAGCATGCGCTCACAAAGGTGCGTAACACAAACCGCGATGACTGGGATTTGAAGATTCCAACGATACTGTGGGCCTACAGAATGCCTTGTAAATGATTGACAGGACAAACCCCATTCAAGTTAGTTTACGTACAGGAAGTGGTGATTCCAATGGAGTATATTGTCCCAAGTCTATGCATCGCAGCAACAACAGGAATGAGCGACGACTGAGCAATCGAAGAATGATTGGTGCAATTGGTGCAATTGGAGGAGGATAGGTTTATTGCAGGATTCCATCAACAGGTCGAAAAGGATAGACAAAAGTCTTGACATGATCGCCACGTTAAGGCGAAGCACTTCTAGCGTGGAGTCATGGTACTATTGTATGATAGTAAGTTTGCGAAACACCTAGGTAAGTTGCAGATGCATTGGTTGGGTCTCTATATCATAAATTTTATTACTGATGGAGGTGCGGTGCAGTTACAAAAGCTAGATGGGACACTATTGAAATATCTAGTGAGTGGAAGCCAGTTGAAGCCCTATCGCCATAACCAGGCGCATAGCAATTGAAACAGAGATCGAAAAAAAATGCAAAATAATGATGATTAAAGGTTGGAAATCTATCGACAACATTAGTTCTATCGACGAAACAATAACATAGTAAAGAGTAAGCAACAAGACTAGACACTTGTCGACGTTTAGCACGCAGGAGTCAAATCTGATCATAATTACAACATAATTACAACATTTAAGCATCGATGGAAGGAGATAGAGGTCGATGATGACACACTCAATGACATAATTTGGTAAATCAGTGAAAGATTCGATGAATGATTCAGTAATCATTGCTCAAGGACAACAAGATGGATGGGGAACGAGCGAGTTAAGTTGTAAATACCCAAAAAGATGGATAAATAGAATCATTAAGTCTTATGCGCACGTTACAGAGTGAAGAAGCCTAGCGATGGTCGGTAAATTGGAGTCAGCTAAAGCCCTATCGGGATAGCACGGCAAAGAACCATAAAAAAAAATCAAGTTTGGGCATCTGTTGAAATAGCCACAACAGAGATGGAATTAAGATGCGTATCCAAGGATGGGACAACGACAAGAATAGGATAGTGACAAGGATGAAAAGGCTTGGACTGTGACAAGGAAAAGAATTCTCGACATTAGGTGAAGCATGAACGAGTCAAGTCAAGCAATAAATGCAGTAATTAAGACACATCCAGTGACGACGTGAGTGGATTAAACCACAATCAATAACTAATTGAGTCAGCAGAAATGACCAATGAATGCACATCATCGAGTAAATCAACGGGAGATTCGGTAAGTTAGTGGAAGATTTGGTAATTATTGCCCAAAATTAATTCGATTAATGCGGAGCAAGAGATGGCAAGTTATAAAAGCATGGTGCAGTTAACCGTTTGACTTATTGTGCATTCGAAGAAGTATAGTAGATCAGTTAGAGCAAAGACTAAGCATAAGGTTTAGAGACAAGCAGATTGCAATGGCACATGTAATTTCCAGTATGAGCACACTAGAGGCACCATTCACAAGGGAGACAATCATCCAGGAGCAACCAAAGGTTGCATCTGCACCACTGAAAGGAGTCAGACAGAAAAGGCGTAGTAATCAACCAACGAGTTCCGAGGGAAGACCCAAAACAACCTGTATTTCGACATGGACGGCAGCAGAAGGAGAGGGCACATCGGTTGCTACGGAGGAAGAAACGATAGCAGTTGAAAGGAAAGTAGAGCCAACCATAGAAGACATTCTAGGATATGTTCCCCCACGACAGGAAGGCACACAGGTCATCAGGATTGAGAAAAACACTAAGTATACCATCAAGGAACCAATGAACCCAAAGGGGTTCCGCAAGACAGGGAATATTATACTGTAGTTGCGAAAGCTATAGTATAGTGACCATGATATACTACTGTACCCAAAATGCACACATGAGACATACAATAATGTATCGCATGGCGAAGGTGGTCCACTCACAAGAGAAACTCCGCAATGGGCGTTAGGACTGAAGTAATCAGGTCTGCTAAATATTATTCAATTGCCACACTTCGGAAGAGGTGCCGAAGTAAACGCATGAGTGAACTAGCTGCTGGCCTTCTTTCATGGTGGTTTCCTATGGTTAGATACAAAGATCCCAATAATAGTTGATTTAATAGTGCAAATAACAGGGTTACCCAAAAATGGGGTAGACCCTTCCAGTACTTCAAGGGAAAAGATAACGACAAGTGCTTAGCTACAAGGATGAAAGCGAAGTACGGGGTGGAAAAGAACATCTGAGGATACCTAATAAACACCATCAACAATAAGGAAGTAAGGGTCGCAGCGAAGCTACTAGCAGTCAAAATTGTAAGGAATAATCGCCCGAACCAGTGCATATCCAAGGTGATTGCCTCCATGGAACAGTGTGTCGCAGGGGTTCAAATGAATTAGTCATTGTTCTTAGTGAACAAGCTGACAAAGGAAGCATTACTAGTGCAGGAAGAAGGAAAACCATTTACGTATTCACGGCTATTGATACTAATCGCAATGGTTTCCTCGAAGGAACCCATAGACTACCAAGGAATGAACATACCAGAAGTCCAAGTGTGTCAAGGAGCACGTTACCAAAACCTGTGGGTGCTAAACGATAAGGAGCATCAAATAACTAACAATACCATTTTCTATATATACTTAGAAATGCTAAAGAATGATATGGAGGAAATCCCGCGACTAATAGATGAAGCGGCTCAAAAGCATCAACAAGTTGCAAGATTGTTAGTCGGACCACAAGTAATCTCCATACAAACACGCCCAGACCCACAAAAGCAGTGGTTGGAGACACAGTACAAATTGACTAATGAGGAGTTAGATGCCATAATAGAGGAATGGCCCCAAAAATGGAAAATACCGGTAAGAGCGGAGGAACTGTCGGACCCTGAAAATGGCAATGCAATAGGGGGACCAAAGGAACCAGAAAAGAAGGATTCCAGAAGAAATGAAGGTGGTACGGAAGAAGACCAAGCCACAAAACAACACTTGCACACTGCAAGTCATGATGGAGCATCATCTGCGACAGGAATAGACACCGACTTCGACGCACAACTCGAGGAAGGAAGGACAAAGTACTGGTTCGACAAAGGCGAGGGGAGTACACATGTCAACCTCTCCCAAGGGCAGATGGACACGCTTCTAGAGAAGATAATGACAGTGGCAGAGGACAAACACGCAAAGGTGACACAACACACGACAAATTACTTTCACTAAGTAACACAGTTACTATCAATCTTAAACAATGCAATCATAGAAACAAGGTTGTCACAGGGGGAAGTCGCACCAAGTGCATCGACAAGCAGGATTGAGTTGGAGATAGGCACAAAACCAAGGTTAGTACAAATACTTCCAAATTCCATAACAATAGCCGACGAAGACTTGGACGCGACATTAAGAATGCACAATCAAATCACGGTAGATTTTAACATACTGTCGATATTGATGTTGCATCGAATTCATAGAGCAGCAAGTGAAGAAGTCGACGACCGGGAAGCCGCAACACATGACCAAATGATAAAATACAAACGACAAACGCAGAACATTGAAGTGAAGGCACATCGACTCCAAGAAGAGAAAGGAAAAATCTTGAACGAAAAAGCAAAGGCAATAGAAGATAGGAAGAGATTGGAGCATGGAATATCAGTGGCATGCCAAGAGGCCCTAGCAATAGACAAAGACATGCTAGCAAAGGCAAAAGCGATACAGTTAGGAGTAGTTATCGCAGACCTACGGAAAGAGAACGCAAAGCTACAGACAAGGGTTGTGCCCAGCACGCCACCAGAACAAATCCAAAATAGATAGAATGCGATAGAAGAGGCTGCGACGGAGATCGCAGAGATGGAAAAGACATCCCAGACAATTGCAGAAGACATCACCGAGTTCTGGGGGAGTTTAGTGCAAGATGAGCAGTTGCACCAACTGAACGCGCAACTCAACGAGGCAGAGACATAGTTGGAATCACTGAGGGGATCGCTCAAAGCGATGCCCTACTCACGTAAATGACAAAGGCTACAGAGTTGAAAGAACTACAACATCGAGTTAATAAGGCACGCACAAGGCAGCAAAGGAGAACAACACACTTGGATGAGCTACAAAAGAAAGCGGAACAATTGGCCATACAAGAAATAGAAGGGATGGCACAGGCTAAGTAAGAACTGGAAAATTCACAACATATGAATGGCGAACACCCAATAAAACAAGAAGTAGAAGACTGGGAAATGCTCAAATTGTCGGCAAAGGAAGTTGTCGACCATATTAGAGCAACATATGACGACTTCAAATCACAGGTAAATGCACCAGTGGTGTCCAGCGGAGGTGGCTTGAGGTCGAGCCACAAGTTTCTGTTGGGGGCCTGTTGGCACGAGGTTAGAGCGCAAGAGATGCGGAGCCGACAGCGACGAGGGGGTCATCAACGAAGAAAAAGGACCATTTGCGAAGGATAAGGAGCCGATAGAAGCAGAATTTTTGGTCCAAATTAATCCAGTTATACTATGAAACGAGAACTATATACTATGAACGAGAACTTTAGCCATGAAAACGATGATTTTTGCAAAAAAAAAAACAAAAACACCTCCCAAATATAAAAGTGTTGATACTAGTATACACGTTTTCTTTTCAAAGTAAAAAATAGAGCCATGGCCTAAATATCCCAAACTGTTGTTTACAATAACTTTAAAATAAACCCCTAAATTGGAAAAAAAAAATTTCCTTCAAGAGATAAATTACAACTCTTTTTAAACTTGCATATTAAACAAAACAAAAAAATCATAAATAATTTCACCACTCTAACCATATAAAAATATATATAATAAAAAAATTATAATAAAAACTATATAATAAAAAATTTATTAAATTAAAAATTAAACCTAAACTATATAATAAAAAAATTAAAAAAAAAAACCTACCCCTAAACCCCCCTAAACTATATAATAAAAAAATTAAAAATAAAAATAAAACTACCTAACTACCCCCTAAACCTATATAATAAAATAAAAACTATATAAAAACTATTCTAACCAGATAAAAACTATATAATAAAAAAATTATAAAATTAAAAATTAAACTTAAACTATATAATAAAAAAATTTTAAAAAAATTAAACCTACCCCTAACCCCCCCTAAACTATATAATAAAAAAATAAAAAAAATAAAATTAAACTACCCAATTACCCCCTAAACCTTCCCCCTCCTCCCTCCCCCTCCTCCCGCCGCCCCTCCCTTCCTCCTCCTCTCACGATCCCCTTCCCCCTCCTCCTACTCCCTCTTCGCCCTCCTCCCCGCCCTCTCATCCTCCTCCTCCCACGGGCCCTCCCTTCCCCCTTCTCCCTCTCCCCCCCTCCTCCCACAACCCTCTTCCCCCCATCCTGCCGGCCCCTTCCCCCTCCTCCCCCTCCTCTTGCGACCCCCTTCCCCCTCCTCCTCCTCCTCCCTTCTCCCTCCCCCCCCTCCCTTCTCCACGCTCCTCTGCCCGCGGAGCTCTCTGCTCAGTTGGGAACCAAGGAGCCGCCCCTCAAGAGCAACACGATTCCTAGCATCGTGTTGCTCTTAAGGGGTGGCTCCTTGGTTCCCAACTGAGCGGAGAGCTCCGCGTGCAGAGGAGCGCAGAGAAGGGAGGAGGGAGAAGGGAGGAGGAGGAGGAGGAGGAGGGGGGAGGGGGCCACGGGGGACCGCGGGAGGAAGGGGAGGAGGAGGAAGGGAATTTGAAATAATTAAATTTTAATTATGAGGTTAAACTGGGAATTTGAAATAATGAAATTGTTTCCTTATAAATCAGATGTTGTGAGTGAAATAATGGCTAATGATCACGGTAATGATATGATCAGAGTTTAGATTAATTAAATATAAATGCCCTTGAGTATTAAGACCGAGTTCTAATTGAGTATTTGAATTTATATACATGTATCCCTGCGATTTAGAATGGATTGCGAAATAGAGTGTTAAATTGGCAGTATTAAATTAATTAAAGATTAAAACATTCAATTATAAAGGTTCTTTGAATATCAAGGATGGCAAGTGCGGGTGGAGTTATTTTTAACTCCAAGGTGAACAAGCAAAGAGAGTACACTTGGGGCATTGGGAGAAAGACGAATAATGCGCAGAATGGATCGCCTTAACTAAAGGACCGGAACTTGCTAAGGATATGTGAATTGAGGAAATGGTGGTTATTGGCGACTCTCTAATTGTCACAAGAGAAGAAAGAAATATAGTGAAGAACCGAAGCAATCCCTCCTCAAAGATGCACTATCTTCTTAATTGCATTGCCAAAGAATTCAAAGCTGTCAATTTTTTTCATGTGTTGAGAGGCCTTAACAAGCAGGCGGATATCATGGCTAAAAAAGGAGTTGGGTTGAACTGTGGAGTTTTAGAGTGTGATAATGTTACATATGATGGCACTTGGATTCCCTAACTTTGATTTTCCTTCCTCTAGAAATATTGGTCTTTCTCTTGCTTTGAGATCTCTTTGGAACTTAGCAAAGGGAAATTTAAAGGTTGGGATAAGCACATTTATTCTTCTCCTTTTGATTATGAGTCTATTTGAAGGTACTCTTACTCTTCCTATCCGCTCTACGGATCTCCTCTGGATCCTCACACATTCCCCTCTTAAATGCTTAAGGACTGCCCCATGCTCCAGCTAGATGGCTCGCATGCATTGTACAACGAAGGATTTCCATGATCAAGGTTTGCATTTAAATCTAGGAGGGAATGCTTTTGACCTCATTCATGTTTGCTCTGTTTGGCATCTGCAAGTTGGTTTTGGGAGCACTGACTTCAGCCTCATTCTCACTCAATCTGCTTGGTGCTGGGGGTATTTCATAGTCATGGAAAACTTCATTCCTGGGTCATCAAACTTGGGAGGTACTGAGGTCCACTTGAATTGTTTGCACTGCAAGAAACCAATCAGTTGTTTATATGGAGCTCAAAGCTGGGATTATTCGTTTTCGAAAGGTGTTCATGGCATTGCGCACAGAGAAGATTAGGTTAGCTCCCTTGTGCACGGTCTCTGTCAATATGATTTAGTTGGGAAGGATGAGCGGTTGGAATCCACCCTAGAAAGGGGAGACTACGTCAATATTGGCCCTCGACAGAGAATTGGCAGCAATTATAACTTTGGAGAGGTTATGAATCATATGAAGGACCTGGAAAATCAAATTCGACTAGCCAGAAATGAGAATCTA
Organism: Larix kaempferi; assembly: GCA_027924585.1. Lineage (NCBI taxonomy): Eukaryota > Viridiplantae > Streptophyta > Pinopsida > Pinales > Pinaceae > Larix > Larix kaempferi. The sequence goes on from BSBM01000950.1 coordinate 9,794,953, forward strand.
GAGATGAAACGGGCACTAACTCGTCCTTTTTCTTTTGCTCGAGCAACTCATACGGAGGTCAAACATCACAAAAGTAAGATTGCTGAGAGGGTTGGTAATCTAGAAGAAGCCATGGGTGATATTCATACCCACGAGGTCAGAAAGGAAGCAAAGTTGGAGGCTGTAAACAGTAAAAACACGGAAGCTGGAAGGAAGTTGGACAAGTTAAAGAATGAGATGGTTAACACTAGATGACAAGCCGGCACAAGCTTAGCGAAGGATGAGAGCGCAGACCCTACAGAAGGTGCTTTCCTGGGCACCTGTCTCCATCCCTAGAATTCTGGTTACTGGTTGCATTCTATTTTTGGATAGGATATGCTCTCTTTTTTGAAATTTGTTGGTTTTCTTTATAGCTCGTTATTATGGACAGAGGTTCGAGTCTTCTGAATGTTTGTTTCAAGGTTTTGTTATGTTGAAAGCTTTTATTAGTAGCTCACTTTTGGACAGAAAGAAAATTATCTGCTATGTTCTGTTTATGCACTTATCTTCTCGGACAGTATGTAAGGAGCTATAGTCTCCATAGACTAGGCAAGTTTCATGATAGTTACAAGTTAGTGGAGGATGAACAAGGTGTGGTGGATGTTGTTATACTTTGGGAACAATCCTTCCTAAACTCTTAGTAATTTCTGTTTTTTATATATAATCAAAAGCTCTTCTATCGTTTCTATTAAAAAAAATAAAAATAAATGTTCTTTGAATACTTTAAATCGAACCTACATTATATATTTAGGATCATATCTATACATATGCTCTTATAAGTTAGGATTATCAGAGATTAATTAACGATATTGTTTAAAGTAATTCAAGTGTAAATATCCTTGTGTACATAAACAAATTAGTCTAATTATTTGTATTTTGAAAAAAAAAAGAGTGATTCGAATATGGATTAGTTAATTATATATTTGATGAATTAGACTTGGAATGTGTAAATAGACTTGGACAATTTAAAAATATACATTTATAAGACCGAGTTTGGACTAGTTCATATATGATTGAAATAGAATATAATTATTGGATAATAAATCAAGTTTAGAGTATTAGTGGATAAATCCATGATATTGTTGAATTAAAATTATGGGATATAGTATGTTAGTTACTTAAAAATGTGAATTGAAGGTTGGAATACTCAATGGGAATATGATATAGATACTTAGAGATAAGGTTATAAAAAGTAGTTTAATCTTTTGTGTGGGGAAGGTAAATTGAGTCTAGATCCTTTAGTAAAAACATGCTTCAAATAATAATAATAAACGTTATGACCTATAGCGACACAGGACGTTACAACTTGCTTCCTGGGTTTCTGATCTAGTTATGGTCGTCCAATGCCTTCATGTCCCTGGCCAACAAGATTGGTTGGTTCATGTTTATGGATAAGGAGATGTTATATGGGGAGGATAAGAGGGTTGCTAAAATCTTAATGGAGTTTGATGTATCCAGGGGTTTGGCCCCAGAGATTGAGATTAGTTGGGGGGAGGGTTCTTTTACCCAAAGGCTTGACTAAAAGAACATCTCGTTTCGTTGCTTCCAATGTCGTGAGACAGAGAATTTGAAATATAACTGTCCAGGGCAGACCCCTTAACCTCACCAGAATGAAGTCATGGATGCAAAGGATTTTCAGTGACATGATGCTCTAGAAAACACCTCTAGAGTTGATATGTTGGACACTGAGGGACGCTCAACTATTACTCTTGGTGAGAAACTACCAGAACACCTATAGTATTTCTTAGGTAAGCTCAATCTCCACATTGATCCTTCCTTGTTAAATTTTCTATCTCCCTTAGACAAAGATACTATAAATGCTATCGAAGAGCTTTGGTTAAACTTGTTGAATGGGGGGGCAGAGATCCTACGGCTAGTATTGATGAGGGAAGGGGTATTTTAGACCCATATTTAGTTAGACTTGATGTGTCACACAATCTAGTAGTCGAGATGGGATGCATTGTTCCCGACCAGCCTGGTGCTCCTGTGGAGCTAGACAATGATACTTTTGTCTACCCTTTTGCTAAGGCGACGGGGATATTTTCTCTGTAATTTCTATACAATGAGGATGGGGTTCCTCCTAAGGAAATGAAAGACAGAGATGGGGAATTTCGACCCTTGGCGAGATCTGGGATGCCATTTGTTCAGTCTCTAACGGAGGGAACAAACCCCCCCAAGAATTTAGCCTTGGCTTAGATTTTAGGTTCTGTAGATGACCTTGAAATTCGTAATTATTTGATTGATATATCCTAGACAGAAGGGGGGATACCAACACCAAATTTTGTATCCTGATGTCCTCCGAGGGTGGTGGACATGACTAGGGGGACCTCGGGAGAAGTGCGGAATCCTTTGGATAGATTAAGGGGATCCTCTCCATATTCCACAAAAGATACCTGGATAAATAAGCCACTGACTTTGTACTCATATAACCCATCTAAGGAAAGAGTGTCATCAATTAATTCGATCCAGTTTCAGAACGTAACCATCCGGAAAAAGAAGGGTCCCAAGGGGACTAGACTAAGGAACCAGGCTACTGAAGGCTTGGAGGACCTTCATCATGTCTCGATGTCAATTAGGCTCCAAGAGGCCACTGACAGCTCTCCAACTACTACTACATTTTTTCCCCTTAGAGTTGAGTAGGCCAACTCTACCATTCATCAATGATCCTTGTCTCTTTTAATATTAGGGGGGTGGGGGGCCTTGCAAAATTTTGTACCCTTAAGAGAATTTTTGAACAAATTAAACCCGATCTAGTGTTGACTCAAGAAACCCTTTTTTCAATGGTTAAAGCCTGTGAAATTTTCCTAAAAATATTCCATAGTTGGGAATGTAATGCCATTGATGCCTATGGTCATTATAGGGGATTATTCGTTACTTAGAATCCTCTAGTTGGTGATATGAAACCCCTTCATTCTATCATAGGCATTGTAATGGAAGGGAAGTTAAGAGAAATATAGGAGGAGGTGACTATCCTTAAGTGTTATGGACCCTATGGTAATCAACAGGTTTTTTGGGATGTAGTGGGGAGATGTGGTGTTTTGAAGGCGCCTTTAATGATTGTTGGGTGGGACCTGAACCTGAAATTAGGTTCAAATGAAGTATGGGGTGAGACTTCCAGAATATATATCCTCTTGGACTACTTTGTACAATTTTTTCAAGAAAATAACCTAATTGATGTGGTCCCTACCCCCATGTCTCCAACTTGGAGAAACAAAAGAGTGGGGCTGTGTTGTTTAAAAAAGGATCGACATATTTCTATTATTTGAATGTTTGACGGATCATTTATTCAGGTATAGATCTTGGAATCATATCTCGGGGATATCATATCATGTTCCTATCTATCTCCAGGTTGAGGTAGAGCCTAGCATTGTGCGTTAACCCTTTAAATTTAACTGTGTCTGGTTGGAAGATGAGGATTTTAAGAATTTGCTCCAAACTGTGATGAATTGTGGTCTACCCAAACTATGTTCGGCTCTCAATTCAAGTTAGGAGAATAATGACAATGGAGATTACCTCAAGACAATGACCTTGGCTTTGGAACCTATTATCACACAACTTGTATTTGTCCCTAAAGGTTATCCTATCCAGGATGGTAGAGGCAATGGACAACTACAGAGGTGACCCAAGAGATGCCACAGTTCCAAATGCAATTGGTTGTCACTCTAACCGAGGCACTCTTCACTTTAGATCAAGCCTAAGTAAGACCAAGGGGGAGACCCTAGCTAACCTATGAAGGCTAGCGAACCTACTCAAGACCTCCTAGGGAAATGTGAAGATGAAAGATAAAGAGATCAAGAGTGATAGATCTAGATCTAGGATGGATAAGTGGACCCAAGGAGTTAGGGCTTGGTTGAAGAGGTTTATGAGATGGACAAATGTTCAACCAATGAAAGATAAGGCCAATTATAGGTTAGGATTAGTAGATCTAGATAGATCTAATGCCAAGTGAAGATATCCAAGTGGGGCCCACCCTTAAAATAAGGAAAATGGTCAAAATGGGGTCCACATGGTGAAGATCAAGATGAAATGGCACTAGGGGTTTTTCTACTCAATGGATCTATGGATTTGAGAAGGAAAGAACAATACCCATGATGTGGATCTAGCAAAATCCCACCTACCCAACAAGTGTGACCTCCCTTGGAGAGGCCTAGTGCCTTAGATCGGGGGGTAAATGGAGTCAGATGTCCACCAAATTTTAGATCTGAGATGTTTTAATTATTATAGAAGTGGGTTTTAATTATTAAGCCCATTCAATCGCTAGATCTCACCAAATTTGAAAAATAAAAAAATGAGGGTTTTGATTTAAGGGTTTAAAGTGACCAATGAATGAAAATGCATGAAACTAGATATGTACCTTGTAGATCTTACCTCTAAAACTTGCGGCTACCTTCCAAGTTGATAATCCTTCCCAAGTGAGGCAATCAAGAGTGAGATCCAAGGTCTCCAAGTGAAATCGCTATTCCTTCAAGTCAACAAGTGCGCCCTCCTCCTGCAAGAAAAGATCTCTATGAGAATCACGTGGGATTCACTCAATAAACCGCTATCATAGCACGTCCGTTCGTGGCATATGAAACAATACCCCTAGTTTCACTAAATATTGGAAAATACCTTCCAAAATCATTTTTTTTTTACCCCCTCCCAATATGCCTTCCCAATTTAAAAAAACCCCTATTTTCACTAGATATTGTATGTATCAATTTTTTCATTAAATTTTTTTATACCCCTTTATATTTCTACCTAGTATATAGATATGATACCCCTCTTATGACCCCACATGCATTCTACAATGCACCTTGCTTCTTTCGATGTATATTTTGGATGCACATTACTTCACCCACAATGCAATTACTCAACCACATATCATTATGATTTGCAACATCTAATGGTCTAATGAAGCGATATGAGATCACTTCTTATATGTCACTAGAGCCAATGCACATAATACAACATTTAGATTGCATGTTGCAGTTCCCCAATTGCTGACTAATCCTGTTGTGGGTTAGGTATCCAAGCCCCCAGGGCCTGTAACAATCTCTAGGAGGCTGACTAAACCTCCCAAGGCCTATAATAGGCATGAATGGTTGGGTATTCAAGCCCCCAAGGCCTATCGAGGGCCTATAACAGGCCCTGGAGGCTTAGAGCCTCCCAAGGCTATTGGTAATAACTGGCTGACTGCTATTGGTAACAATTAGTTGTCAATGACCACTGTCTCTCGACTATGATCGACTTGAAACCCACTTCACCATGAAACCCCTGGCCTCAAGCATGCCTCAAGATGTGATTTCCCTGCGTACTGGTAAGCCCAAGCCTTCCATGAACCCGATTTCTCATCCAGATGTGATCTCGCCATCTCCATTTGGCGGATATTTGTCAGCCCGCCCATATAAAAAAGACCCCAAAGTATTTTGTATTGTTACATTAAATTAAAAAAACCTTTTCCTCTTAATATATAAGCAATATAATTTTTAGGTTTTCATGAATATTTAATACCGCAATATGAATGAACGTGATATTATATTGCCTTCTAGTGAAGCCCCCGTGATGAGAATCAATCTAGCAAAAGAATGACTATAAATATGAAAAGACGAGACAAGAAGCATCAACTATGTCACAAAGATACAATAATGATACTCCCTGAGACAAAGAACAAATCAAAGGTAAGATATGGGGTTTCCCCACAATAGCGTCCCCTCAAAACGTCCTCCTCTTCATCTACATGGCCTCCCTGCAAAAAAAACGTTTAAAACCCCAAGATCCAAAATGATACACAGAGAAAAGATTGTATATTCAACTTGTAAAAGCATCCAACAAAGTTAGAGAAGTAGATCTGCAAAAATAGTAATTTTATTCCAAGTTTTCCAGAGCCCAAAGGTGCCTTTACAATAGGGGGGCCTCTTCCTTAAATAGGAGGAGAGAGACCAAAACCCTAAACCACTTTACAAATGAGTGGTGGAGATCAAAAGATAAAAACAATACAATCAACGGCTAAGATGAGCCGGTACAATATAACATGGATCCACTCACATGAGGGGGGTGCACACTCACTAAAAGAAACCCTAGGGGGGTGCGCACCACATAAAAGTGACTAAAACATAAATGTGCCACATAAGATGACAAGGAAAAGTGACTAGGGGCACATGGTGGGGCTAGGAGGATTTATTATCCTTCACTAGCATCACCCCATGGCACAATGATATAACATATGACTCAATAGCATGTCTAAGTGAACAAATGATCAAATCCTGACCCCCTCAACTGAGAGAAGAATACATCAAATGACAACCCGGAGAATGTGTGGACCCCACTGAATGTTGCAAGCTGATCTGACAGGATTGGGATACATCATAGACGACCTCTGAACAGACCTCATGCCAAAAACTTGCCTTAGTAGCCCAAATTGATTTCCTTAATGACCTTTTTATCCCATTTTTATCCCACTTGAAAAACCATCAAACTCCATGTAGTTCACTTCCTGATGCCCGGGCACAAAATCTAATTGCACCATCATGTTCAGAGAGGGGTTAATATGGTAATAACATGTGGTTGGACCACCCCTCCCCTCTGTAGTGCCCTAGGAGAACGTTCCACATCAAAGCAACTGCTGGATAGGCCATCTCTACACGGCCAAACTCGTCAATGGGTGGAAAACGGATCATATTGTCACTGAAAGTGCCTGAAACTGAAAACTGAGTGTCTCAATGGAACCAAAAGACCCAAATCTACTAAAGATGAGTAACCATACACCCTATGGCCACCTGTAATATCATCTGTAGCCTCAGCCATACCCAGACAATACAAATATAATGGTTTGGAATAATAATAATCAATAAAAAAAGTGCATCAACCATCATCTGAAACCTGTGTCCAATGTATGGAACCACAAAAAGGTGTATCAAGGACCATAGATCATCATCATTGGTCCAACTCATCACAGATCTCAAGGTTGACTTGGTCAAACTAGGTTTGACCAGGTCAAAACTAATCAAAATATGACCCAGGCTAGAAGAGCCTGCTGCTGCAAGTGCAAATGGTTAAGACATGCTCTTTTAATCATTCTCATAGCAACACTTAAAGCATTAAGCATCATTTCACTGGCAATTAACATTTAATTATAGCAATAAGTTTAAATAATAGTTTACTTACAATAGAACCTCAAGGATATACTCATTCTGTAGACATGATCAATTTGCTAGTAGAGGGTGAAGGCTAATAATGTAAGGCTAGGCAAAGGGGGATGACTTGATTGACTCAACACTGTGAGACTTTGGATAAGGGAAAAGGTATTACACACTTAAGCATATGTTGGATAAAAAATACACAAGGAATGGTAGTGTCTCACAAATGGGTAAGTTGTTTAGAGAAGTGCTTATTCAACCTTGGCAAATGTGTATAAATTCACATCATTACATTTAAATTCCTTGGCCAACAGTCTTTAGATTTAGCATTTGTTTAACCACTGCTTTCTTTAGGTCAATACAACTTGTTATCACACAACTTGTAGTTAGTCCCAAAAGGTATCTCATCTAGGATGGTAGAGGTGTTGGACAACTAAAGAGGTGACCCAAGGCTTGCCATGGTTCCCAATGCAAGTGGGTGTCACGATAACCGAGGCAACCTTCACTTTAGATAAATAAGAATCAAGATCAAGGGGGAGACCCTAGCCAATCTATGAAGATTAGCTAACCCAAAGACTCATAGGGAAATGTGTAAAATGAAGCAAGGAGATCAATGGTGCAAGATTTTAGATCTAGAAAAGTAAGTGGACCCAAGGTGGTTAGGGCTTGGTTGAGAGGCTTAAGCAAAGACAAATGAGTCAACCAAGTATTTGATTAAGGTCGCTTATGAAGTTAAATAAGTAGATCTAAAAGATGAGTTAATGCATTACCCAATGACCCAAGTGGAGCACTTCCCTTAAAATAAGGAATGGGGTCCACAAGGTGAAAATCAATGGGGTAAAGCACTAGGGGTAGGTTTTGAGGGATGATCTATCCAATGAAGCAACAAACTCAACTACCCACGTACTAGAACCTAGCAAAAGGACTTGTTGAGGCCTTAGGGGTGCCGGGTAATTGTAAGGTGTTGGAACGGGTCCAAGGCTCCCAACAGAGGGTGAAAACCCAGACTGAAAGGCTTCGAAAAACCCTGCGCAAGGGCGGTTCTATCCCCAACCTATTTGGTATGGAATTCTCCCATGGATATTCGGCCTCCGCTGGCACTCTATGAGTAGATGGGTTTGATCAATAGATCAAAGTTCAATATGGAAAACATAAGCTTAAAATAAACTAAGTCTGATCTAACTTAACCTATTTAAGAAAATAATCTAATATGGGTTAGACCTATTCTAAAGGGAAGCATGTTGTTGTGCAGATCAACCTTGATGTGAGAGAAGTAAGTGATTTTATCAACCTCAACAGAAACGTTAAAATGTACATTCACTTATTCACTTAAATCATAATCCATTAATGAAAATTAAAAGAGAATAATGCAAATAATTAAACCCATTCAAGATCAACCTGTAATCACTATGCTAATTGAAAAATTAACATTGATTAGGTAGTATATGAATCATTTGTAGAAATCGTTAAAGAAAGTATATAAATTAAAGAAATTTAACAAGACACTCTTATACAAAGATCTGTCATAAGAAAAATCAATACAATAGATCTATGCATTAATTAATGTATGCAAAGGGAACACATCCTGTAGATGAAAATTCTAAAGTTAGAAATCAGACAGCATCAAAGAAACTTGATGATAAACAAGAGATGATTTGAAAGATTACTTCATTGCATTAAGAAGTTTGTAAACAAAATTACAAGGCTTTGATAAACCAGAGTATCTTCACGTCCTCTCCTGCTGATTTCTGACCCAAAAATTATCAACCCCAATACCTGAGAGGTATTCTTCCTTAAATAAGGATTACAATGGAGTACAAAAAGGGAATCCCAAAAAGTAGGGATTACAAAGTTTAAATTTGGCTATTAATCTAGAGAATCCGGCCAAAATAATCTAAACCACTCTCAACTCATCCAATTTCTTCTGCTTGAAGATGGATTTTGAACAAAAGTGATCTTGGAATTTCTGGGAAAATCCTGTAGCAAAAATGGAGAATTTGTCAACAGCTTAATAGTTATCAACAACAGGGAAGAGCCGCTCCTCCAAACCTTCTTGTTGAATCGCCGCAGAATCTCCTGGTTGATCCATAACGCTATCGAAAACAGAAAAATCAGACAGAGGGTCTTTCTTCACGGGAGCTGGTGGCATTTCGTGTTCTTCATTAATTATGAAATCTTGGATGATAGAATCATCTTGATCATGAAACTATTCACTGCTTTCCTCGTCGTTTTTCTGAGGAGATGGTGAACAAGCTGGCAGAATTTCAGAAACTCCTTCTCCGCTACCATAGTTGATATCGGAAACACCTGCGGCCATATTTAAGATAAGTTACAGAGGATCAAAATTATTGAATTTGATGAGCTGCAATGATTGAGATCATGCGAATTTAAGATTACAATCATTTTAACTGGAATGAAACGACGTCGCAGCATGTCAATCGAAAATGGACCATCACAAATCTTGTCAAGCAATCATATCTTCTAAGATGATCATGCAGCGCGGAGTGAAACAAAACATTGCAACGTGAATTGGAATAATTGAATCTCATCCATTGAATCAACCAAACGGACAGTGAGGATTTAACAATACAGGATGCGAGATAAAGCCTTGAGGGATTTGTCCTAATTTGATTCATGATTCCCGAAAGCCGCAATCCGAAAACTGCGGGTTTTAGGATTGCACACATGGATCAAAATACCAAACGTGTTTCCGAAAGCTGCAACCCGAAAATTGCGGGTTGCGGGTTTCGGAAACATACTACACAACTTAAGAGAAAAATGGGAATCCGAAATCCGAAAGCTGCAACTGCGGGTTTCGGGTTTCGGGGGTGACAATTTCGAAGCTTATTAATAAGAAAATCCTGCATCCTGCACCTTTCGGGTTGCGGTTTTCTGGATCACCAAACCCAAACAACTGAAAATTGCTTTCCCGCAACCCGCAACTGTCGGGTTCGGGATTTCGGGATGTCGAAAAGTTGGGTTCGGGTAGGCATAAAACAAACAATCAAAAACTTACAATTTGAATCTTACTGTGATCAAAATACTCGGAAAAAGTCTAGGGAAAGCAGTACGATCAAGCTAACCAAAGGCATAAGTACAATATTTGCAGAAACCAAGCTCAAAATTCATATTCAGAAGAACACTTGCACAAATATCTTTGTGCTAATTTGAAATCAGGGCTCCCATGCTTAACCGAAGCATGGGATCTGTTGTGGTCACAACAGACCTCCCTCAAGGAATGCGACTTCCCTTGGAGAGACCAATGTGCCTTGGGAAATGGGCCAAATGGAGTCCAAACACCACCAAATTTTAGATCGGGATTGTCGTGGAGATTATTAAGATGGGTTTTAAAATTTATCCCCAAAAGCTTGCTAGATCCAAGTAGATCTGAAAAATAAATAAAATGAGGGTTTGTAGATCTAAGAGAATAGATGGTCAAGGTAGAAGAATAGCATACCTCCTTGAGTGTACCTAGAAAATGAAGATGAATATTGCTTGTGACGAGGATTACTTCCCACAAAGATCAAATGCCAAACTTGATGAAGCCCTTCTTCCTAGCATTTTGCCTCCTTCAACCAATTCGGCCTCCCTCTTCCTGCCAACCAAGTACACAAAGATCAATCAGTCAACAAAAATGGAAGTAGATGCAATCAAAAGAGATGAATAACATGAAATTGTTGGTACAAAGACAAAAAAACTCCCTGTAACCCAAAACGACTTGATGAAGATAGCAGGGTAGGCCTCCCCACCAATGCGCATTCCCCCAAGACGTCTTCTTTGCCTGCAAATCATGTTAGTGAAGATAAAAATTCAAGATGGCCATTAATGTCTGTCAGTGCAGAGGAAAAAGCATTTACAATCACCACAAGCATTCAAACTCCAAGATCCAAGATTCCCAAGAAAATATTTTATTCCAATAGCCAAGAGCCAAAAAATCTCTAGATAGCTTTTACAATGAGAGGGTCTCTTCCTTTTATAGGATAGGAAGACAACCCTAAACCACTTTTGAAAACTAGTGGTTGAGATCAAAATATATAACAATGTAATCAACGGCTAAGATGAGCCAACACAACATAATACATGGATCACTCAAATAGAGGATGATGTCATGGCTAAAAAGCCTCTAAGAGGGGTGACGTCATACATGGGGGTGGCTAATAACATGTGTGCCACAACAATAAGACCAAGACAAGTCACTAGGAGCACATGGTGGGGCTAGGAGGTATTAATCCCCTTCACTAGCATGACCCCATGGCACAATAATATAAAATATGAGTCTATGACATGTCCAAGTATACAAATGATCAAATCATGTCCCCATAATCAGAGAGAGATATGCAATAAAAGTGCTCATGTAGCCCATGTGGACCCCACTAACTAATGCCAACTGATCTGGAAGAAGGGGGATACACCATGGATGACCTCTGAGTAGACCAAATGCCAAAACCTTGCCTCAATTGCCCAAATCAATTTCCTCAATGACCTGTCTATTCCATTTTTTAATCCTCCTGAAAACCTTGAAAGTGACCAAAACTATCTCTAGGGTTCCTGTGCTGTCAAACTGAGTGCACCATCATGTATGGAAGGGGGATAATATGGTAAAAACAAGTGGTTGGACCACCCCCTTCCTCTGTAGCGCCCTAGGCAACGACTTGCCTCAATGCTCCTGCTGGACAGGCCTCATCAACATGCCCAAACTGGTCAACATGTGGAAAAATGCTAATATCATGCCCATGAGTGCCTAAAAATGAAATATGAGTTTCTCAATGGATCCAGAAGATCCAAATCCACTAGAGATGAGTACTCATACACCTCATGATAACCTGTAGAATCATCTGTAAGGTCCACCAATATACCCGGACAATGTAAAATATGATGATCTGGAAATAATAATAAAAATGACCAACTACATCAATCATCATCTAGAGTATGTGTCCAACATATGGAACCATCAATAGGTGCATGTGGGATCATAGATCAACATCATAAAGCATAAGTGGTCCATCTCATCACGGATCCCAAGAATGACCATGGTCAAACTATGTTTGACTAGATCATAACAATGACTAAGACATGTTCCTTTAACCATATTCATAGCTTAACTTAAAGTATAAACATCAATCAAGTGGCAGTTAATACATAGATATTAAATGTTATTTATAACTTACTTGCACCAAAGCTTTAAAGACATACTTCATCCAATGGACATGGCCTAACTGCTAGCATAGGGTGAAGGCTAAGGACAAGGCTAGTTAAAAGGGATGACTTTGACCAACTCAACTAAATGATACTTTGGACGGGGAAAAAGGGGAGCTACACACTATGCTGGACAAGATAAACAAAGTGAATGGCAATGCCTCACAAATGGGTAAGTTCTTTAGAGAGTGCTTATTCAACCTTGGCATCAAGTTGATCCAAGTTCATTAGGATCATTTATTTAATTTCCATGGCCTTTTTTAGGCCTATATGACCCCTCTAGGATTTTGCATGCACTTAAAAGCACAACTAATTGCAGCTTGCATCCGGGGTATATTTACATTCATGAGGTCAGTAATCTTTAGATTTAGCATTTATTTAGCCATTGCTTTTTAGACCTTTTTGGACCCTTCATGGGGTACTTTAGCATTTCATTACTTTAGCCCTTAATTCATCGTGTGTTTAGAAACACATTCTAGAATTTAGTTTCCATGGGATTTCATAAAGTGTTCAGGTTTTAGCCAACAACATCTCATGTGACTAGAGGGAATTCCGCACTAAGCCACACATCGGGGCAACTGACTAGAACGATCTAGGCATAAAATCCAACTCACTAGAGGCAAGTTCTATCACCAACTCAGAGCCGAGACACAAAACAAATGTGGATGCTATCCAACATAGTGGTTGGAGCAGGGAAGTCCTCCATATCAAAAGTCAAAAGGCAAGTCAGGGTGAAAGCCAAAATAGGCAAGGTCATGGATGGATGGAGTCAAGTGAATGTGTAGCCTAAGCTAGCAAACATAAATGTCAGTAAAGACCATGTCCATGCTCATAGGAGGGTAGTGAAACCAATGAGTATAGTCAATGAACCTTTAAGTGCAAGTAATACATCCAATTCATCATTTAAATCCAACCAAGATAGTTTATTTCATTTATTAAATAATACTCGCCACATCATGAGTTATATACCAAGTTAATGCTCTGAATATGACTAAAACAACAAGATAATAATCAATGATAACAATCATAAGTCTAATGGTCATGTCACTGCATATCAATAATCATCATCTATAACCAATGAAACACTGTTGCAATAATAACATTTGAAACTATGGGCACTGAACTGAAACTATATGGAACAAAAGGTCATATCGGTCATCAAATCTAAGCTCTCAAGGCTCAACTTTGGCACGAGGTCTACTCAATGTTTGATATACACTACTCTGATCTGTAAGTGATCTCAAATAATGCTGCTCACTATAATTGATCTCTATAAGAGCAAAGCTCTGGAAAGTGCAGATATCTGCTCAGCAAAAAAAATAGTAGCTCAGCTACTATGGTGTGATAACACAATCCTTTTGGGGATTTCACTTGTGCTTGGAAGCACAACTACTAAAGCTTTCATCTAGGGTGTTTTAAGTTTCCAATTCATTTCATTGGACAACTCTTTTGGGGATTTCACCTGTGCTTAGAAGCACAACTACTAAAGCTTTCATCCAGGGTGTTTTGAGTTTCCATTCCATTTCATTTTGAGAACCCTTTTGGGGATTTTGCATGTGTTTAGAGGACACAACTACTCAAGCTCTCATCCAGGGTGTTTTCATTTAAATTTCAAATGTACTTTCACAAGATATAACAATAATTTCCATATGTAAATGACAATAGTATTATTTGCTTCAGGTTTTAGCCAACACAACTCAAGCAACTATGGGGACATCCACAATCAAGACCAAACATCAGGGCAACCGACTAGAGTGATTAAGGTATAAAATCCAACTCACCAAAGTTAAGTTTTGTTGTCAACTCAGAGCGAAGACACAAACTAACATGGATGCTATCCAACATAGAGGCAAAAGTGGGGAGGTCCTCCATATCACAGGCTGAGGTGTAAGTCAAGGTAAAATCCAAGAGTGGGAAAGATAACAAAAGGATGAGGAAAGTGTAGGTGATGCCTAAGCTAGCAAGCCATAAAGGTGGGAATGATCATGTCCACACTCCTAGGAGGGTAAAACCAATGAGTATAAAACAAGAGCTTCTAAATATAAGTAATAAAACCATTTAGATAATCAATAATAACCAAATTCATTTCATATAGATATACTGCCAGATCATGATTACTAGATACTAAGTCAAGCTATCAAAATGACCAAAATAACAAGATAATAAAACCAATGCACATCATATACCTGCTGGGCCATATACCTGTATCTGCTATCTGGACCAACTATAACCACTGAGAACACTGTTGCTGGAGCTCTAAACACTGCACTGCATCTGTATGGGATAAAAGGTCATCTCGGTCATCAAATCTGAGGTCAAGAGGCTCAGCCCTGGCATAAGGTCCATTGTATGTCTGATCTTGGCTGCTCTAATGTGTGATTGATCACAAATAATACTGCTCATCATAGCCTATCTCGCTAGAACTATGTAAAGGAAAAGCTCAAAAATATGCACATAACTGCTTTGAATCATGGTAGCCCAACTACTATGGATGTGATAACAGAACCTTCGTCGTTGCAACCAACAGAGACCCCTATGTGACATTAACCGCTCCTTTGTTAAGGCCCTTGGCCACGCAAACTTATCCCTACGAAGGTGAGATCACCCATCCCTACTTCTATCAATCCTATTGTAAGTATTATTTAAAACCCTGTCATTTCCCTCCAATTCACATATATGCTTTATAACATAGTTTTCAACCCTGCCAATACTTCTCCGTGTATGAGTTTTTTTTTACCCCCTTAAGCAATCTTGCTCATAGAGGATGTAGATTGAGGAGAACAAGTCTTTCAAGTTGGGGCATGGTTAACCAATGCTTCATAATAGCTAGGGCTTATCAGTCCTAGCTCAATATCTCAAGATCCAATCTTCCTTCCACCTCCTTCAATCATCCTAAGCCAAGAAAACACTATTGTGAAGAAAAAATGAAATTCCCACACAACTCCTCAAAGAGTGTCATGGGAGAAATCTACCATCCTCTTCCTCCTCCACTCTCCCCTTTGATCACCTTTAGCACCTTGGAGCACTTACGAGATCATTGATAGTGTTTTTTGAGATCGAACAATATATATAATATATCCTAGGATATACTTCAACCAATGTAGTATTGTTGGGTGGTTATTGATTGCCATACATTTTCCCACTATGAGAATTTTATAGAAACATGACATGTAAATTGGGATTCCACTGAAACTTGCCATGCAAAGACAACACCTATATAGAATCCCTCTAAGTTGTGATCATTGTTGTTGGGCCTCCTCCATTATCTTCGCCAAATATCTTATGTCATCCAATGGCTTCTTCCTCCTACATGTTCTCTCTTGGTCCCTACGTCACTGCTTGATCCTTTGAGGCAGCTATGACTTGCATTCATGAAGAAATTTTCTAACACATGGTACAAAGATTTTTCACTTTGTAAATAGTTTCTATAGGAAACTAAAATAGTCTGAAATAAATGCTACTCAAAAATAGCAAACTATAAAGTATGCTAGAATCTATGAACAAATACAGTTAGAGAATATAACAATAGCTCAATTAGGTCATTATCAACACTTGCCACTGCTTTTTATTAATTCTGAACATGGAAAAAATCTGCAACATGAAAAAATATCCCTAAATTGCTAGTTGCTAGACTCAAGACTTAGTGAATGAATCCATACTTATGCCCCCTCTCTTATATATCTGAGAAGGGCATACTAGGGTTTACAAAATAGGTTCACATGTGACTCAAACCAAGGTTGTGGGGAAGCGTCCTCCCCCCCTCACCCCCGCTCTGAAAACTCGCTTCTAGCCAGAGCGTTGCAGGAGCTAAGTGTTATAGCTTGAAATGACACCTCTCCGTCCGTGTTGACACTTGTTTCCCTTGGTCGCATGACGACATTTCTTGAGATTAAGTTTCAGTCACACAACAAGACACTTGTGGATGGAGGAGTCATTGGGACACTAAAAATGGTTGAAATTACCTCATTCTTGACTCACTTGATGTTTATGACCCTTGGGAACATTTTTCCAGACCAAACCATCTTCTGAAAATGAGTAGAAAAGCTTGTTTTTGGCCATTTTTCAACATGGGCGCTGGTACACAGGCATGATAGTAGCGTGTATACCCTACTCTGCTTCATTAAAGAAGCACTCACCTCCATATGTACGCTACTTTGTCTACTATAGAGTAGAGTACACCCCTTTTTTGGTTAAAATCTCGAAATTTGAGTAAGTTAAGTTGGTTGGGAAACCTCCTAAGCGGTTATAACTTCTTTTGCTCTCCTTCACTGATTATATAAGGAAGGTAGAAGGGCCATGTGAGGGGACCAAGCTCAGAACATTGTTATGCTGTGTAATGTCCCCTCCTACCATACCAACAGGATAGAGAGGACGTGGTGCTCGATCCGGGCAATTAGCCCCATATCCATTAATTAAACTTATTGATACAAAGACATGTATACGTGCATGCTATAGAAACACAACGGAAATTAAATAAATCCTGTTGATATCTAACATACATTCAAGATTTCTGTGACAACCATTAAATAAAGACCTTTGCAGAATTATAAAAGATCATATGGAAATGCATAAACTTTTAAAAACACAGCGGAAGTAAATTCATTTAACACATCCACATACATTCATAATATTCATCAAATGATAATTGCAAATTTAACACAAGAGAATACTTATCTCAATAAGGTAGTCCCAAGCAACTGGCTATGCAACTGCAACGTTCCACCCAACCATAGGCTAGTTGTGCTTATCAATCTCTTGATACAACTGCCACCCTCGAGCTGAGCATGATTACTACAAGGAACCAGGGAACAGCAGACTCACACATAGCCAAGCATACACCAAGATGAGCCAAGCTAATCTGCAATTGGGTTTATCAGGCTACTAGGAAATGGGAAGGAAGAATTGCTAAGCTAGTGAGCTCAATCACAGAGTTATGGGTACCCCTCCCAGATCTATTCAGCTTGGCACTCACAATGCCTACACACCCAACACAAGGAAGTATTCTCTTCACTGCCACACAGTCCCTCAAGCCATACCTTCCTTTCTAGTGCTCTCAGGGTGTGCATAGAAAAGTAGCCAGCCATCTTGATCTTCTTGAGAGGTTACTCCCTACACTAGGTTTATCAAGCTAATTCTGTCCACTACCACTCCAGTTTCTTGCTCACAGGTTCAAAACAAAACAAGGATGCACATCACAATAGAACCACACTTGCTGAGCATGAGAAAAACACTTCAACAGTGGGATGCATGAGGTGGGGTTCCCTGAGTTTCAGAAAAAACGTGGGTGGACTCAAAACGTATTGGCACTTGGAAAATTCGATTGGGAGAGCAAAACCCATTCCAGAAAAATGCCCCAGGGGCAAAAACGACCTCTCCCTCAGTCCCAATTCGCGTCCCTCCTTCCCCAGCTGTTGCACAATACCAAAAACGAGTTCCTGGGCATGGAAAAACACAGGGTTATGGTGAAAAACGTGAGGATAAATTCCAGTGAGCTCAGTCTGCGTGAGAGGAAGAACGTAATGGATGAAGAATTGCCTTAGGCAGCATTTCGTGGGGGTTTTCTTGCCCAGCAAGCCAAAAATACGATTTTCAAGTTGATTGCTTGCCCATGCACGAAATCTGACTGCAATACTTCTCCAATCCCAAGACATTAACTGCCCCAACCAAACTTTGGAAGAATTAAATGATTGGGTGCATGGGACAAAAATGGATAGTTAAGAGTTCATGGGTTTTCTTATTGACACATGGGCTGACCCTAGTGGCTCAAGGGTTTGGTTATTTCCCCTCCCTATCCCTTGTAGAATCATGTCCCATCGTTTTTGTTGCATTGCATAGCTAGTTGTGGGTTTTTCCATTAAAATCCGTATTTACATGATGTCTTATTTATATTGTGCCCATCTCGCACAAGGACCATAGGCATCTATTTTTAATTGCCGATACATAAAATGCTAAATCAATGGTGGGGCCTTGGCCTTGAGATCCTCACCATGATCAAATTACAATATTTACATCATTTACGATTTAATACAAAGGAGGTCGAAATGGGGACATTACATGCTGGAGGAATGGAGACCCTCATCCCCCTCTCTTGTGCCTCAGTTTCTCATTAACCCTAGCATAGCTGATTAGAGGTTGGGATCCTTGGAGAACAGAAGCGAGAGACCTTGAATCTAGGTTTCGTGAAGTGCCAAGCTTGGAAGAAGGTATAATCTTATGTACTTGCTTTCATTCATTAATAAAGATCAGACGTTGTTCTCTTTCCAAATATGACTTATTTCATGTGTGTCTTAGATTTGATTACAGTTTGCTTGTAGTTTGATGTCTTCTTTCATTATGGATATCAGTATTATATATGTAGTCAAATGTATTTGAGAAAGGTATCAAGTTGTTTTGTAGGTCTGGGAATTGCAACACTGGATAATCATTGAAGAGCGAGGGAGGCAAAACTAGGATCAACCTTCTGAATAAGGTGCATACATCTCTAAACCCTAATATCTTCACTTATTTGTTGTACTTGCAGAATGCTTGTAAGTCTATCTTTATCACCGTAAGTTGGTAGTTTCTCCCCTGAACTATAGGTGCATTTTCCCCACAACAAAATGGCGACTTGGCCGGGGAAAGCCTAACTGCTTAGGGGTATCCAAGGTCATTTCTTCAGTCTTGTTTGATGGTCTTTGTTCATTTTCTTGATTAGGATCAGTTAGTAGACTCTGTTTGACCCTCCTTGGCTCTTATAGACCCTTCCCAGCCCTTTCAGACCCTGGTGGACCCAAGTTGGGGGGTTTTAACCCCATTTTTTCAACTTTTCCCACATGTACGCTACTGTTGTGAAGCACAGTAGCGCCCATACGCTAGTTTTCCTCTACACAGTAGCGCCCACCCTGCTATGGGCGCTGGTATGTCTCATACACAGTAGCGCCCACAATCTGGGTTTGATTTTTTTGAGTTTTTGGGTTGTGGACCCAAATCTGGGGGCTGTGGCTGCATTTTTTGGGGTCCCCGATGACCTTAGGTCTGTGTTAAACCACTATAAGTGGTCTCCTATCCTTGTATTGATCCTACATTCATGATTTGAACCTCTTTTGATCAATTTGGGCTTGTTTGGAAAGTTTTGGGGCTTGTTGACCCAAGTTGGGGGGTTGTGGACCCGTTTGGTGTTTTGTACCCTAATTTGAGTCTAACTGAACCTGCTTGCCCCATTTCCAATGGATTTGAAACCTCTTGAGTCTTCTTGACCCTGTTTGTATCTATTTGAGTGAAATTTCTCTTTTAGATTGGTTTTTTATCCTCCCTTAGCTTTTATTTTTCTTTTGTAGTGAAAGCTCAAGTGTTTTGGTTGTTGTTCAAGACCTTGTTTGCATTGTTTATGTGCAAACTTGACTTTACCAAACCATACTTCTTCGTAGGTCATTTGCTTCATTTGGGTCTAAAAGTAGTTTTTGTACTCTTTTCCCAATGTTTGGCATGCTTACATCAATAAGAATTTGAAAGTCATATTTGGTAGCTTTTACTGTTTCAATAAAGAAAACCTGAAAGTTTCTTTGTTTTGCTTTGATAGTAGGTTAGTTTTAGTTTTGTTTCTTACCTTTAAAAAGCATAAAGAATTTTGATTTATCTTCTGAATAGAGTACCTTGCAAGTGGCTTAAAAGATTTTAGAGTGCTTTGCATAAAAAAGAACAAGTTTTCTTTTGCATACCTATTTGCTTGAGTAGCTGCATTCTTAGGTTTTGAGTTTAATTTTGTACATTTAGGCTTTATTTTTACCTTTTTTGCATTCGAAAGATTAAAAATTGCATTTGCATATGCATTCTAAATTGTAATTTTAAGACTTGCATTCAAAAGAAAAGATTTGTTTAGTGGTGAATATTTCATTTTCAGTACTCTATCTCTATTATAACCACTCTCACACACCCACTACCTTTTTGAGTAAGCAAGTAACCTTTAAAATGAACCCTAATAAAATGTACCAGTAACATTTTCTTTTCTAGGTTACACTACACCAACTAGTCTTAGTTAGGATCTTGGGTTCAAAACACCTTTAACTACCTAAGATCACACATTACGCAAAAATCGTAGTTTGACTATCAAAGGTAAACCCACTTCATTCAAAGCTTGCCTGGGATCTATGCAGTAGGTCTTGTGAGATCAAATTGTTGGGAATACACCTCCTACTTTCTGTTTCGAGCATATACCAGGATTGGATTGCGTTTGGGGACTCTTTTGAGTTTCGGGCTTAGTTACCCTACCCACGCCTTCTGATTCGACCAGAGACTGTTCCCCCAGGAGTTTTCGGTGTGGTGGTATCCTTAGTATCTGACCATAGGTTCATACATAGGTGACGACGGAGGGTTATATCTGCTGTACCTAGGACAGACGTGGGAGGAAATCCATTGCAGGTCTTTGGGAGGGTGGTTGGGTGATTCCAGTGCTTGCACCCTTAGTCATTGTATTGTGGACCCCGGGTAACTGTTCTTCATCCTTTGTTGATCTGTTCTGGGCCCTCATCATCCCAGACTCTTCTTCGGAAGGCATCTGTTTGCCTGGTTTGATTTACCGAGGACCTTTTTTAGTGGTGTCCTCTTTGTGCTACTTGTGTTAGTTTTCCTTAGAGAACTTCTTGTTCATTTGAGCAGGAAACTATGTATAGCGTTTCGGCGAGTGCCAATCAAGGTACCCCTGTTCCAGGGGATCCTTGTGTTGTTCTATTCATTGGAAACATTGGCACTCCCTTAATGGCTACTCGGAATCTTCCTGGATTCACCATAGGGATACCGGTTTGGTTGTTTTCCACTTCAAATGCCTTGCATGCTCCTGACGCTTCTTTTGTGAGCACCTCAAATCAAGAGCATCAGAACCCTGTGCCTCCCTTTCCAGTAACATCTTCTCCTCCTCCTTCTACCTCATGTGGCGAAAGTAGCAATACTAGTAACCAACAGTCTAAAAGGAATAGACGGAGGAAGAGTGGGAAGAAGATGCCAAAACAAGGGGGCAGCAACCTAGCCTCTGTAAGTCATGCTAGGGGCAAGCACCTTGCCTCTGCAAATCATGCAGGGGGCACCTACCCATCCTCTGGAGGTCATGTTGGGAGAAAACTTTTAGTCACTGAAAATCATACTGAAAGTTTGTCTTCAACCACTGTCAGTCATGTTGAGGACACGTCATTGATCATTGCTAGTCATATTAATAGCAAGTCACCAGTTCCTGTGATTCATACTGGAGACACTAGATCAACCACTGCAAGTCATACTGAGGGAGTTGACATTGTCGACAAACCCAACAAACAGAAGCTTAAGTTCCCTTGTAAGTTTTGTGAGGGAGATCACCTTACTTACTTGTGCCCTGTACTTCCAGAAGTGCGAAAAGTGTGGTCCTTAGTTCAAAAGTCTTCTGCTTCTGAGCAACCAGCCACTGCAAGTCACGCTGGGGGCAAGCTGTCAGCCAATGCTAGTCATGCCGAGAGTACTGGTGTTGTAAAGGAGTCTCAACCTATAGGACGGAAACCAAAGTTCCCTTGTAAACTTTGTAAGGGAGATCACCTTACTCACCGATGCCCTGCCATTCCAGAGGCACGAAGAGTGTGGTCCATGTCTGAAGGAACCTTTGTTCCTGAGTTGTCTATAGATTCCCTGTAGTCAGATCAACCTTTGGTCGATAAAGTGGTTGAACCAATGCAATCTTTGGTTGACCCCACTCTTCCTTCGGAGAGTGAAGTGATCGAATTGGTGCAATCTTCGACCGATTCCATCAGTCCTTCAGAGATTGATGCACCTACTGCTGAAGTCTTCTGCATTACCAGTTTGGATGTTTTTGAAAAAGGGGACACTTCATTTGTGCCATGTGAACCCATACCAAGCCCTATGATCATTTCCTTTGATTGGAATAGTCTAGCCGAGCCTCGTCTTCCTTCTTCGACACCTTTCCAGATAAAGGTTGATATCGGGAACCATACGGTTGATCGAAGCATTGTTGATAAAGGTTCTTCTGTTAGTATCTTATCCGCTTATGAGTGGAGAGATTTGGGTTTCCCTAATGTTATTCCAGCTGTTAATTGGCCATTGACCTTCGATAGAAGACCTAGTGAACCGATTGGATTCCTCCGTCAGCCACCTGTTACTTTGGGTGGAAAAACAGTCATAGTTGATTTTATGGTTTTAAAAGACCATGTGGACTTTGATATGATCCTCTGGCGTGATTACGTTTATGCTATGCATGCTGTGGTGTCTACACTTTTTCGTGTGATGCATTTCCCTCATGATGAAAACATTGTCACCATCGACCAGCTTGCATTCGTTGATCCTCCTTATTACCCAACTGTAGACCAGTCAGGTTCCTCCTCATTAGTCACTACTATGTCACATGGGAATTTTGTGGCATATTGTTCTTTGAGTTCAACTGCTACTGAGAAGGAGTCTCTGAGTTCATGCTTACCTTCTCGAGACTTAGTCCTAGCTTTTGACCAAGTGACACCTCCATCTGAATGTTTAGATATGTATTCTATCTGGGATGATATGCTTCCTTCTGATGAAGTTTTCCTAGAGTCTATAGGACAGTCTACCATTCACTTGGATGTTGATCCAGTCGCAGTTATGTCCAGCCCCGGTTTGACCTTAAAGTCTGATCTTCCTACTGTTGAGTCTTCAGACTCTCCTATAGATCCGCAAATCGGTGTTCCTGCTAAGTTTGAATCTGCTTCTAGAATTTTCAACTCCCTTGATGATGAATTTGTTTCTGCAGATTCCATCATGTCCTTCAACTTTGATCTTCATCCTGAAGTTGATCTTGTTGATTGTAATTCCTCGAGCTTAGGTACCATAGAGTCTTCAATTGAAAACTCTGCCTTGTTTATGCCTGTTGTTGATGATAGTGAAGTTGAAAGTATTTCTACCACAGTGACTTGTATCGGGTCTTTCCTTACATATGTTTTAGATATGATCTTGGTACTAATGTTTCTTGGAGATAGGATTCTTAGCTGGATGTATACTTGCTTACTGGTTCTTTTCGACACCTTGTGTGACCATGTCAGGTATATTCGGAACCTTGCATATAGGTTTAGGCTTCCCCGTTGTTATGTTGCATTTGAACCTTTTTCCATCTGAATTCGCCATAGGGTCGAACCTGTTGGATATTGGTGTGTTAGCCATCTCTTTATGCATCGTGCACCAGTCCGACAGCAGAGCCTACCTAACATGGGTCACCCTAGTCAGCACCCTTATGCCATTTTGGTGCACATGCTAAGTTTTTCTCATAGGCTTGGGAGCCTTTTTAGATTTACCATGACTTTGAGAAGAAGCCTCATATCTTTCTTCCTCATATATTTCTGGCCATCCCTGATAAGGCTCCCATCTTTGTGTTTGAGTTACATATGCATTTGTTATGATCCAGCATGCACTAATGAGCCTGATGTCGGCTTCCATGCTTTTAGCTCGTTATATAAGCCTCCATCTCTGATCTCATTTCCGCTAAGCCCTGTATCATTTTTCCTTCGCAGTTTGACACCTTTTACCTAGAGGAGACACACCCTGAGTGTCCTTATCTTGCTTGTGTTCCTTGCATTAAGCATAGCTTTGTTCCATGCGCTTGGAGCTAGTTTCGCATGTCCCTGACACTCCTCTCCTCCCATTTCGAACATTCTTCTTTTACTTCGAGCTCGTTAAAAACAGTAAGCAAGTTGCGAGCATTCTTCTTTTACTTCGAGCTCGTTAAAAACAGTAAGTAGGTTACGAGCATTCTTCTACCTTTGCTTCGAGCTCGTTAAAAACAGTAAGTAGGTTACGAGCATTCTTCTACCTTTACTTCGAGCTCGTTAAAAACAATAAGTAGGTTACGAGCAATCTTCTACCTTTCCTTCGAGCTCGTTAAAAACAGTAAGGAGGCTATGAGTATTTCTTTCATCTTCACTTCGAGCTCATTAAAAACAGTAAGGAAGTTATGAGCATTTTTTTGTATCTCCTTTGAGCTCGTTAAAAACAGTAAGGAGGTCATGAGTTTACTTTTTCGGACTCGTTAAAACTTTACGGAAAAGATCCCTATGGAGTTCTTTTAAGCCCTTTTCAGACTCCTTAAATAAGAAAAGTTTGCCGAGCATAGTTGTCTTTTCGGTCTTGTTAAAATAACTGAATTGACATCCACTTAAGTATAGAATTACCCATTTTCCAGGCCTTAGTGGATAATTTACGGAAAAGGTATACTCTAGGTATACTTTTGTATGCGCTAGAAGAGTTCTTTTTCCATTATTTTACACTTTTTCGGGGAAGGAGACTAACTTTACAAAAAAGGACCTTTGGAGTTGTCTTTAGGGTTTTCAGACTCTCGAAATGTGAAAACACCAAACGAGCATTCACCTACTCGGGCTCGATGTGAAATCCACGAGAAGGTAAAAAGAGGATTGTTTAAGTTTTTCAGACTCTATAAACAGGAAAACACAAGCGAACATTAACCTACTTGGGCTCGATATTAAAATCCACGAGTAGGTGTATAGAGGACTGTTTAAGTTTTCAACTCTATAAGCAAGAAAACACCACCGAGCACAAACCAATCCGGGCTCGATATAAAATCCACGGATAGGTGTATGGAGTTTTCTTCTAGGTTTTTCAGACTTCTTAAATATGAAAATACCGTCGAGCATGCTTTAGTTCTTTCTCAAGCTCGTTAAAAAATGAAAAAGGAAAGGGAAGGGAAGAATGTTAAAATATCTTTCAATATGATGGCAGCAAGTCAACTATCTCCTTGAACAAAGCACTTGTTTTGAGTCTATCAAACAAGTTGGGTTCTAGTGTTGGCCTTAGGGTAAACCTAATCTCGGAGTTCTTACTCCTCCGTTTGGTTAGTCTTCCAATCATATGGAGAATCTGTTAATGTCTCCTACATTGCGGATTTGCATCGTGGTCTCTTTGTGTTCAAAGCTTCCTAAGTCCCTCTTGTGTCGTGCTCACTGTTCAAGGATACAACCTGTGTCGGCCATTCTGCAGTTGCCTTGACCTCATGTGTCGGCCATTCCTTGGTGTCAGTATGTTTCATCATGTGTTCAGTCCTACTCCAAATCAGCTCATGCCTGTTGAGTGTCCCTTGTGTTGGATGATGGAGGATGCCTTAAGGCCTCCCTTCTAACGAACTTCTTCCCATCGACTTCAACTCATTGTGCTCTGGGAATGAAGTTTAGAGTTTCGATTAGTACCTTGGGGATTGCATTCATTAGTGGCAGTTTCTCTCGCTATTGGATAGATGGGAATACATCAATGTCTCCTATCCGATGGATTCTTCAAGTGTTCGATGGCAAGACCATTTATTCACACTTGCTTGAATGTACTAGGTACCTTGGGTTTCATTTTCATCATTGATGGACACCCTCGCATTTGTTAACGGTATACATCAATGATCGGTAATCAAATGATACCTCCCATGTTCGACATCAACTCATTTATTCGCATGGATAGGTTTGTACCTTGGGTTGTCTTTGGATGAAGACCTTGGGATCCTTGATAGCATCACCTCATTTATGTTATCACCCAAGTTGCGCAAGATTGAGCCACCCTCTTTTTGGCTCTTGATGAGACATAGATCCAGCTTGTTCTCTATGGCTATGTTCTCCAGTTTTGACATAGATCCACCTTGTATTTATGTGGCTATGTTTACACTTATGTTCATCATGGATCCATGCTTGTATTTTAGTGGCCATGATATATGCATCAGTTTTTGGATCATTATTGTATCCTCTTGGAGGTCATGTTCCACTATTTGAACATTGGACAGTTACCCCAAGGATGAAATTGTCTGACATTGCCTTTGCTTTTAGGTACTTCATTTGAGCCTATGATTCTTGGTTTCTCCGTTCCTCCATGATTCAACTCTTTGTTATTTATAATGTATTTCAGCCATTGTTTCCCGCACTCCCTCTGACCTCATACATCAGGGGGCATCTATTATTTCTTGAAATGACACCTCTTCGTCCGTGATGACACTTGCTTCCCTTGGTCGCATGACGACATTTCTTGAGATCAAGTTCCAGTCACACAACAGGACACTTGTGGATGGAGGAGTCATTTGGGACACTAAAAATGGTTGAAATTACCTCATTCTTGACCCATTTGATGTTTATGACCCTTGGGAGCATTTTTCCAAACCAAACCATCTCCTGAAAATGAGCAAAAAAGCCTGTTTTTGGCCATTTTTCAACATGGGCGCTGGTACACAGGCATGATAGTAGCGTGTATACCTTACTCTGCTTCATTAAAGCAGTGCTCACCTCCATATGTACGCTACTTTGTCTACTATAGAGTAGAGTACACCCCTTTTTTGGTTAAAATCTCGAAATTTGAGTAAGTTAAGTTGGTTGGGAAACCTCCTGAGCGGTTATAACTTCTTTTGCTCTCCTTCACTGATTATATAAGGAAGGTAGAAGGGCCATGTGAGGGGACCAAGCTCAGAACATTGTTATGCTGGAGGAATGGAGACCCTCATCCCCCTCTCTTGTGCCTTAGTTTCTCATAAACCCTAGCACAACTGATTAGAGGTTGGGATCCTTGGAGAACAGAAGCGAGAGACCTTGAATCTAGGTTTCGTGAAATGCCAAGCTTGGAAGAAGGTATAATCTTATGGACTTGCTTTCATTCATTAATAAAGATCAGACGTCATTAATAAAGATCAGACGTTGTTCTCTTTCCAAATATGACTTATTTCATGTGTGTCTTAGATTTGATTACAGTTTGCTTGTAGTTTGATGTCTTCTTTCATTATGGATATCAGTATTATATATGTAGTCAAATGTATTTGAGAAAGGTATCAAGTTGTTTTGCAGGTCTGGGCATTGCGACATTAGATAAGCATTGAAGAGCGAGGGAGGCAAAACTAGGATCAACCTTTTGAATAAGGTGCATACATCTCTAAACCCTAATCTCTTCACTTATTTGTTGTACTTGCAGAATGCTTGTAAGTCTATCTTTATCACCGTAAGTTGGTAGTTTCTCCCCTGAACTATAGGTGCATTTTCCCCACAACACTAAGGGAGAGCACGCTCCCTGTTTCGCTCCCGGGCTAGATCGAATTGTAAAGCGCGCTTTGGGTGGTGCAAAAAACGCTCCCTGCCTTTGTTAGGAGCGAATTAGGGAGCTATTGGGAGTTAACGCTCCCGATAACTCCCTAATTCACTCCTGGGCGCTCTACGCAGCGCTCTCCACTTAAAAATGCTCCCGTGATCGCTCTGCGTAGCTCCTAGGATAGCTCCCGCTGTAGGATCATGCCCGCGCAAAGGAAAGATGAGGAGGATGGATGGGGTCCACTTGTGGGCTTTTGGAGGGAAGGAGTAGGGATTTAGGGGATAAAGCCCTCTCCTCCATATTCATTTTCACTTTCATTTGCTTGAGAAGAGAATAAAAAAGAAAAGAAGAGAAGAGGAGAGGAGAGGAGAGGAGAGGAGAAGAGAAGAGGAGAGGAGAAGAGGAGAAGAGGAGAGGAGAAGGCTGCCATCCTTGGAGACTGAAGAAGGTTGAACTTGTCACTACCATTGGAGAGCCAAAGAGGTAAGGTCTAAAACCTTCCTTTTTGATTTATTTTGTGTTTGAACTTTGATCTATGTATTTAATCATGAATGCTTGGAATCTAGTCACTAGAATGTGCATTGTAGATGTTCCTCTCCTACTCTTTCCCATGCTTCCTTCCTCAATCTATTGAAGGAAACAGGTTAAATCTCTAGTTCCATCAAACATGATGATGGGTATGTGGTTTATTTTCTTGGTTCCATTTGTTATTTTGATGATGGTGCTTGGAAACCAGAGGAGGAATGAGGGAGAGGATGAAGAAGTGGGGAGTGGCACATACTGTGGAGAGGAGGAGGAGGAAAACTGAAAGAAAATCAAAGAGGAACCCACACCCTTATGGAAACATGTCACAAAGCAGGGAGGAGGTAGAGGGGGTGGGACCACCAAATTTGGTTTCCCCCATTGTAAAAAGATGTACACAAGTTCATATACCTGTGTGAGAAGACATCTATGTGGGCACATGCCATGTGATGACAAAAAAAATATAGGAGTTTGTGTTTGCCCAAATGTGACATCAACACAAAGAGCCATCTATAAGAAGGAAGAACTTGAAGCACAAAACAAATCAAAATATTTTAAACGATCAAAGGATGACCATGACCACTCTTTCTCACCGAGAACCGGAGGCCCATCCACCCAAGGCAGTGGATTCTCTCCCATGGGGCAGTCACGTGGTAGGACAATATCAGATTTCCTTGACCAAGGTGGTAAGGATGACATGGATTCAAAAGTGTTTCGGTTTCTCTATGTATGTGGCATACCATTCAATGTTCTTCGCTCACCCTATTGGCATGAAATGGTAGAGGCCATCCGCACCGCCCCAGCAGGATACAAGATCCCCGAGTATGACAAAGCTAGAACTGTGGGGCTTGACAAGGAAAAAGCCAAGATCCAAAATGCTTTGGGAATTCACAAATGCTTGGAATGAATATGGGGTATCAATTGTATCTGATGGTTGGACAAATGTAAAAGGCAAGCCATTGATAAATGTGCTTGGTGTGTCTGTTACTGGTGCAGTCTTCCTTTTGGCCCATGACTACTCAGATAAATTCAAGACCGGCATAAACATTGCAGAACTCCTACTCAAAAACATTGAAGATATTGGTCCATACAATGTCATCCAAGTCATTATCGATAATGCTGCTAATTGTAAGGCAGCGAGAGCAATCATTGAAGATAAATACCCCAACATATTTTGGTCCGGGTGTTTGGTTCACACATTGAACCTTTTGATGCACGACATTATTAAGTTGAAGGAAAATCAATACAAATGGATTGGTGAACTGGACAAAAAGGGCAAGCACATGATAAGATTTATTACCAACCATAGCAATGCCCATGGCATTTTCCGCACTCACTCAAAGTTAGTGCTATTGAAGATAGCAAAGACTAGATTTGTTAGCTATTACCTCACCTTCAGGAACCTTTTGAAGGTAAGAGAGGCATTGGCTAGCATGATATCAAGTGAATCATGGCAAATCTTGAAAGATAGGGCTACATCCACATCTGACAGGGTTGATTTTCAGGAGGTGGAGACCACCGTTCTTGATGGTCAATTTTGGGCAAGTGTCAAGTTTGTTTTGCAGTTCACAAAGCCCATTTATTACATTATTTGGTTTGCAGATACATATAAGCCGGTGGTTGGGGAGGTGTATGAGCAAATGGATAGCATGTTGGGCCAAATTAAAGATATTGTTGAATCAAAAGATCCCATCTTGTATGACCATATTCACAAACATGTGGTCAAAAGGTGGGAACATCTCAATGTTCCACTACATGCCTTAGCATATGTATTAACACTAAAATATTATTCTCCATCTTGGTTGGCCAAACCAGCACCTAGGGGTGGGGCTAGGAGAAAGCCCCACACAAATCCAGAGGTACAGGTTGGGTACATGGCTATTATAGACAAGCTGGTCCCTAATGAAGAAGATTGTGCCTTACTGTGTAGTGAATTAAGCAAATACCTCAATGAAATTGGTTCGTTTGGTACTTTGCATGCTAGAAAAGATCGAGATAGGGCGCCTTCTATTGAATGGTGGAACATGTATGGCTCATCATGCCCATGCTTGCATAAATTGGCAACCACAGTTCTTTCACAGGTGGTTAACGGTTCCTCTATAGAAAGGTGTTGGAGCACTTATAGCTTCATCCACTCAGAGAAAAGAAACCGATTAAATGAAAATTGGGCAGAAAGCTTGGTTTTTGTACATTACAACTTGAGGTTGTTGACTCATTATTGTGAGCGGGCCAAAACTGATAGATCATATGTCACTTGAGACAACAATCTAAAGGAGCAGAACTTGGAGGATGGAGCCTTAGCTTTAGAGCGCTTGGAGGAAGAGCTTTTGGGCGATGAGGATGACCATCACCATGGCCATGCAGTAGCAGTAGTAGCAGCAACAACGATGCCACAACCATCTCCTACCTTGTTTCCAGATGCACCAACTTTTCCTAGAGGTTCAACTTCAACTTCATGACCCTCATCTACATCAGTGAGGGGGCGTCGTGTAGGACCAAGTCTTGGACGTGGCTCAACATTGGTGGCTACTGGGGATGATAGTCCCACTTCCATTGTTCCTAGACCACGGGAAAATAAATTAGCAATTTCCCGTGGCAAGAGGAAACATCCATAAAATCTACTTTTGCACTCTTTTCTTGTTTACAGTACTTTCAAAGTTTTAAGTTTCTACACTATTGACTCTTTTATATTTATTATGGTATATTTTGTGAATATTACATGGCAATTCAAGTTTGAAGTTTGAAGTTGAACATACCTTTGAAGTTCACTATTTGCAACTTCGCATTATTGAGTCATTGACTGCATAAAAGCATATTATGATAAGTTATAACTCATTGGTAATGAATATGATGCTTTGTGAATTATTTCAAGTTCAACTTTCATTTCATGGTTAGACTCTCGCTGTAAGGTTGATGTTATAGATACTGGTAACTAGACCTATGGTTGACGAATTCACTACTATATGATTGATGATTGATAAATGATGTTATATGGTATTATGGTTTATTTCATGTTTTTATGCTTTCAAATGAGTTTTCATAACTAATTCAACATTCTACAAGCATTTGTTAGCATATATGCATCAAAATATATCAAAATATATATATTATATAAAAAACGCTTCCGCAATGCTCCCATTCCGGAAGCTTTTGAAAATTTCGCTTTTCACTTCCACTCCCAAGTAACCTTGACTCAAACTCAAAATAAGAATAATTTTGCTTTATCCCGAGTCAAACTCAAAAATAGAATTTACTAAAAATAAAACCAAACTGAATTTTAATTTTTTTATGACTCCTAAAAATAAAACCAAACTAAATATTTAAATAGTGGTGCATACCTCTAAGATTAGTTGTCGGTGGTACATGCCTTAAATCTAGTTGGCAAGCACATGCATGCACCCTCTCCTGCTATAAATCAAGAAAGATGCACCTCCTCCTTGAGAACTTTGATGCACCTCCTCTAGCTTCTACAAGACACAATATGGTCTTGTTGAATAGGGGCCCAGATCAGCTGATGTAGAAAAGGGGCCCAGATCAGTTGATGTAGAAAAGGGGCCCAGATCAGCTAATGTAGAAAATTGTCCAAGGTGCACTCACTAACACTTCCTCTTATCAAGGAAAGTGATCTCCACTACACCAAGCTGCTCTCTAAACATCTTGAAGCTACTTTGATACCATGAAGAAATGTTATCTTTACATCCATTTGATATAAACTCCAATCGTAGACTATTGTTAAACACATAATGAATCTGATAAAGGTATATATGGCAACAAGAGAAAAAGTCTCCTTATAGTCAACTCCCTCTTTCTAGGAGAGCTCTCTAGCCACAAACCGAGCTTTGGATTTTTTTACACTGCCATTTGTTGCATGCTTGACTTTGTACAACCACTTAGAGTCAATCACTGACTTCACTTCTAGGGTAGGCACTATCTTCCACACATATTCTTCATGATGGAGTTTTACTTCATCATGGCATCTTGCCAAACCTGCTAATTTGTTGTCTCCTCAAAACTAGAAGGCTTTGCATTACCGATGGAAGACATTAGTGCCACATAATTTGGAAATTTCTTGGAAGGATGACTTACTCGAAACAAATTCATAGGAGTTCCAACCTACTCCTACACCTCCTGTAGTTTTTGGGTGAACCACTTAGGATTTTTGGTTGCACTGAATGGTAAAGAAGCACCTCATGTACCTCTAGAAGCTTGCTGATTTGAATGTGATTTTTTTGATTTCTTTGATTTCTGTAGATCAGCCTTTGGGGCAGCAAGCTCTTCTACATCCTTCGTCGCTACTTGAGGTCCCTAAGACTTGGAGAACCATGCTCCATGCATCCTCATCAAACTTGACATATCTACTCATGATTACCTTCTGCTAAGATGGAAAGTAGACTTTGTAAGATTTCGAGGTCTCACTGCAACCCACAAAGATACCCTTCAAACTAGAGGGTCCCAGCTTGGTCTTTTTCTCATCGGGGATATGAATGTAAATAGGACAAGCCAAAATATGAAGATGTGCTACTTAAGAATTCTCATCTATGAATGCCTCCTCTAGTGTCTTGTCCTTCAACACTCTATGAAGACACCTGTTAAGAATATAAACAACTATAAGACATGTTTCTACATAGAGACACCTGTGTAGATCTAGATCATGGATCATAAATTTGGTTGTCTCTATGATGGACCTATTCTTCCTCTTTGCAACACCATTCTGTTGAGGGTTGTAGGGCATTGTCAACTCCTTGATTCATGCTTCCATGCAGAAAAACTCAAACTCTTTGGAGGTATACTCCCCTCCATTATCAGACCTTAATACCTTAATCTTCTTTCCTATTTGATTTTCTACAGAAATTTAAACTCTTGAAACGTCTCAAAGACCTCATAGTTGGTCTTCATGAAGTAAATCCAGGGCTTCCTAGAGGAATCATCGATAAAAGATACATAGTAAATGTTATCTATCAAGAAGTTGAAGACATGGATCCACATACATCTTAGTGGATTAGGTCAAGCATCTCTCTTGACCTATGCTCACTGCTAGGAAAAGAAACCTTTGCATGCTTGCTAAGTGCACAGCCCTTGCATACACCTTTCTTCTCAACCTTGAAGTTCTGCAATCCCTGCACCATGTTGTCGATGTCACGCATTGAAGCTCTCACAAGATCCCCCTATAACTTGTATAGGCCACTTTCACAAACACCTTTGGCCAACACTCAACCAGGATCCAAGCATCTCTTCCAAATCAGGACTTCCTGATCATCAAACTCAGCCATAAATCTGAGATCTATCCTCACTGAAACTGAAAGGAGATTTTCAGTTAAGCCGGGTACATACAAAAAATTAATAAGCTTAAGGATATCACCTGATGGTATCTGGAATGAGATGGATCCCACTCCTACAGCTGGATACATAACATCATCACCAAGTTCCACTTGCATGCTTGCCTCCTACTCCTTAAGTTTGTTGAAGGCCCTCATGTTAGAGGTCATATAATTGGAGACTCCACTATCCACATAGCAACAGACACCAAACACGGTGTTAGATGACAAGCATGAGACTATCGAGAAGTGTGTCTCAAGCTTAGATGAAAGTTCATACACTCCAGCTAATGTTTCTACACTTTGCTAATTGCTTCTGTTGTTGCTACTTTCCCTTCCCCTTCTTCTCATGACAATGAGAAGCCAAGTGCCCAAACTTCTAACACTGGAAGCACTTGATGTGGATCCAATCTTTCTTTCCCTGGTTAGAGGAACATGAATCCTCTTTCTTCCCTTTCTCACCCTTCTAGGGTCCTCTTTTCTTGTTGCCCTTCTTCATCTTGCTGACGAGGGCAAGATTCTGCTCCTCCTCCATACCTGTAACAATTTCCATTCTTGTCTCTTCCTGGATGAATTCATCTCATAGCCTGTCAAATGTGGGACGCTTTTCCAGCCATAGACCCCATGGGAAAAACGTTGCCAAGAAGAAGAGAACCCATTTAATGTGATGGGTACTAGATCTTCATCCTTGACCTCCTCTCCAACTACTGCAAGTTGATCACAGAGTTCAGTGATCTTCATCAAGTAGCCAGCTATAATATCTATCTTGCTCATCTGCATGGCTCTAAGCTTATTCCTCAATAAAATCTTTCAACTAATGTTGTCACTCTGATATAGAATGACTAGAGCATCAAACATGTCCTTTCCCATGGTCTTCTCAGTGATGTGAGGGATCAAATGATCCTGCATGAACTCAAGGATGTCTCACTTGGCCTTCGACAACTTCTTTTTATGAAATGCCAACAACACAGGATCGGTAGAATATACAACTAGTTTTTCAACAAAGCCCCACAGGTCCTGCTCCTCTAGCAACATCTTTACCTGACACTTCCACAAGATGAAGTTAGAGGAACCTTCCAATCTGTCTTCGTATATTGCACTGAAAGTAGTCATACTGTTGCATTAGAATATTCTGCTAAACAAAACAGATCAGCAACCTAACAAAAACACAACCTCATCACACGTCAACTGTGATTTTCTCAAGCATGGATCATAGGCATCCTACCCCTGAAACCTCCTGACAGCTCCCTCTCGCAGGTATCCACCTACTATCCATTCAAGGATTCCAAGCAGATTTCAGCAAACCACTCTGATACCATAAAGAAATTTTCTAACACTTGGTAAACAGATTCTACACCCTGTACACTGTTTTTACAGGAAACTAAAACATTCTGAAATAAAGGCTATTCAAAACAGCAATTTGTAGATTACAATAAAATCTAAAAACACATACAATTAGAAAATATACAACAACTCAATTAAGTCACTATCACCACTGACACTGCTTTTATTAATTTTGAACATGGAAAAAATCTTCTACAGGAAAATACCCCTAAACTGCTAGCTCCTAGACTCAAGACTGAATGAATGAATCCATACCTCTACGGTCTACCCTCTCTCTTATAGATCTAAAAAGGGCACACTAAGGTTTACATGTGACTCAAACTAAAAATAGAATTTGCTTTAACCTAAGTCGAACTCAGAAATAGAATTTACAAAAAATAAAACCAAACTGAACTTTATTTTTATTGTGACCCCTAAACATAAAACCAAACTGAATCTTTAGCTAATGGCGCATGCCTCTAAAATTAGTTGGTGGAGGTGCATGCCTTATCTAAGGCTATTGGCAAGCGCATGCATGCAACCTCTCCCTCTATAAATCAAGAGAGATGCACCTCCTCCTTGAAAACTGTGATGTGCCCTCTCTAGCTTCTATAGGAAACAAAACAGTGTTATTGAACAGGTGCCCAGTTCTGCTGTCATGAAAGTCTGGCCAAGTTACACTCACTAACAATCCGGAGATACAATATGAGAATGGTATTGTGGCCTAAATTGCCCTGAAGAGGTTGGTTTTGGGGTGAGGGGAACGTACAAGACTATAAATCAGGAGAGATGTGCCTCCTTGAAAACTGTGATGAGCTCTCTCTAACTTCTATAGGACACAATACAGTGCTGTTGAACAGGTGCCCAGATCAACTGCTATAGAAGACTGTCCAAGGTACACTCACTAACAATACATAGATACGATATGAGGATGGTATTTGGCCTATAGAAGACTGTCCAAGGTACACTCACTAACAATACATAGATACGATATGAGAATGGTATTTGGCCTAATGGCCCTGTTAGTTTGTGAGTGAGGAGAATATACAAGGCTTACTCAATTCATGGTTTTGGGTGGGTATGTTAGTAATTCTCTTGGCACATTTGGAAAACAACATTTCCCAAAATAAAGTAGGAATTTGCAATTATGCTGTGGTCCAGACATAAATCAGTGAGAGTTTTTCATCAATGGCCCAAGTTCTAATCTCAAAGGAAGGATGTCTTTGGTTAAAATTAGGAATTCTCGTAGTGTCATGTTCCTAGGAGTGATAATCCATTAACTCCACCCATTCCCGATAGAGACACATAGATTCCAGTAGTGAAATAAGGAGAGTTAAAAAGAACCAAGTCCCCAACTCCAGCCAAAAAAATAAGTGTTTCAGTTTTAGATAAAAAGTGAAAAGATTTGAAAACCCACAATGTTTAAGCTTGTCTATAAATGCACTGCATAAACAAACAATCAATCAAGTGATAACTTCACTGCCAAGTGGTTACTGTGAAGACTTTGATGGTTATTAGTTTTGGACAAGTTTAAAAGTTGCTGTTTCTTTATAGCTTTGGATGCACAGGAATTGTAATGTTATCTTTGATTCCAATACTTTGATTCAAGTATTTGAATAACAACTTTTTTTTCGAGGTGAAAAAACTTTACTACCAAACTTTGAAGCCGTGAATGAATGATCTAGACAGAAAAATAAAAAAAATGATTATACCCCTATGTGAAATTTTGAAGCCATGAATGAATGTTGTGAAGAAAAATAAAAATATATATCCACTCCCCCATACCTGCAATGGGAGTGCATCCATGTCGGCACGAAGTGCAACAACTGGAGCAGTGCCCGATCCGATAGTGGCAACCACACCCGTCTGTGCAAAGGGCCATTCGTAATGCACTCCAATTGCATCCAGTTCTTCTCGTATTAGTTTGCTGGTATTGAATTCCTCAAACTTGAGCTCCGGATTTCTGTGAATTCTCCTCCTTACTGACTTCAACCACTCAAACATCTCTTCCTCTTTGGCATCTTTCAGAAGCCCTTGTGCTTCTAAAACAGCGCTCTCTTGAGCAGAGACCGGCAGAGACAGGCCTTTACCCATTAGAAGTAGGGAGGACGCTAATCCTATACAAACAAAAAATAGCAGACATGGACAGCAGCAGGATCTTACACCTAATCGGAAATAATACATGGAGCTACACTTTAGAAGATGAATTGAAGGCTGGGGTTTAGTGGAAACCGTTGAGAGCCCACATAAAACGCTTTTATATGGGTACTACACTGGAATAGTTCAGGGGCAAAACAAAGTACAAGAATACCTCGGCCTCAATATAATATGGCTAGTTCTGATATATTCAGATTCCAGATAGGTGAAGATGCAAAAGAGAAATTGATGTAATTGTTTTACTAATCAGTGCTTTGAAGTAGGGAGTATCTTTTTCTTTTGTACATCAAATATTTTTTACTTTACATTATTTAATTTTCATGTTATAAACCTTTACATTCACCTACGTAATATAATATTTCATATAAAATTAAAAAAAAAATAATAAATTTAATATTCATAAAATAATTATTATTATTTACAAATATTTATATATATAAATTAATAGTATGTAAATTAAATCATATTAATTATTGGAAAAAATGAATATAAAATCATTGTGGTTAAAAAACAAATCTTAAGCAAAAGAAAATCTAAAAGTGTTATGTGGCATCTTTAGATGTCACATGATTGTTAACTTTTGTTTATTAAAAGACAAAAAACAAAATTGTTAAAAAAATTTGTTGTCATTTTCCATGTGATATTTGTATTTTGATATAACTAATTTTATAAAAAATATATATTCTTGTGATTTCTGATTTATTTTCTCAATTTATATATTTGTTTACTAAAAGACAAAATAAAATTGTTAAAAAAATTTGTGATCATTTTCCATATAATATTTTTATTTTAATATAATTAATTTTATAAAAATATATATTCTTATTATTTCTGATTCACTTTCTCAATTTATATATTTAATATAAAGCGTATTTACTTTTTTAATTTATATATTTGACTAGAACTAACAAGTTGTAATTGCTTCAAAGTTCTATACTACAGTGCTATAGATAATAAAATATATTATACTCTATTATTACTCAATGCATATTTAGGACAATGAAAGTGATCAAGATTGAGAAGTAGATGGCAAATGAATAAAAATATCTAATGGCAAGTAAATAAATATAGATGTGTGAGGTGTTGGGGAGCAATGGAAAGTCCATCAATGAAAGTGCAACCAGGATTTTGTATCTTGGCTTTATGTATGGGGCTAAGACAAGCTAAGCTCTTTGAAGAAAGCACATGATTCCTCTACTAGAACCTCAACATTGACTAGCATAGGGTATTGGCTTCTTTTAGATACAGATATGAGGGTCATGTAATATGATTTAACATACTTTTTCATTGGTTAAGAGCTTGTATTCCTTAAATATAAGGGAATAGATTAATAACTCAAAACTCAGAAGCATTTATTCTAACCACTTATGAATGACTAAAAAGTTATTTTAGGTGACCAAATATTGTTTACACACATTAAAAAAAATATAAAAAAAAATACATCTAAGTATTCATTTCATTTACCATTGTGTGCCTTTTCATTAACCACCGTGTGCCTTTTGGATGTGACAAGGAAGGAGATCTGCAATGCCATCCAATGTCTTCTAAGTAGGAAGTTGTGAGAATGAAAAGAACTCCAAATTCTTTTATTCGGACCAAAAGAAAGTTATGATAGGAGAAATTTTAAATTCGTAGATGCAAAATTTAAATATTAAAATCGATGTGAATAAAGTTGACATAATCCACATGTGTATTGAGTAGAATTGGGATGTTTTAAAACTATAAAAAAAAATTAAAATGTTTTTATATATTTGTACTATTTGTAGTTTTATTGTTTAGCTAATTTCAACTTACATGTTACGTGTTATGTTTTTTAACATTAAAAATGAGTAACAAATAATATATATTATACTCAAATAATATATATTATTTTAAGAATATGTTTAGAAAATTTCATTATTTTATTAAATTTAAAAACTTTAATGTATGGTAATAAATAATTTATTGAAAAAATTGGTTGTAGCTTGGGTGGTTGGGAGAAAAAATTGTTGTCTTACTCACCCAAGTTCAATTCTTGTAAGTGATACTTGTTAAGCCCCAGTGTAATGATTGTATTTCAAGCTTTCCTTGATTCCTTCGGAATAGCAAGAAGGTGATTTTCGTGCTGAAAAAAAAAACTTATTGAAATAAAAAATTGTTTATTTGTCTTCTTTGTTAGGACCATTTTTATCTGTAAATGAATAGTGTTCTAATAAAATAATAATTTTTGGCATATTATATAAGGAGAACTCCATTTTTATTTATAGTTATCTAGTAAACCTTTACTCTCGTCGTTAATAGTCCCTACATTGATGACTTTGTCATATTATATTTTTTGATGGGCCATGTTTGATAATAACTAACAAAGTGGACCAGGTTCACATTACATTAAATGCCCACCATACCTATTGTATCATTAACTCTAATGGGCCCTATTACACCTTATACTATATGATTGTATGAGGCTTCACTTTGTGTTTTCATCACATCAATGGAGATTTGCACTGGTGTGTTTTGGGTCATTGGATGAACTTGGGGACATATACATCTTCATGGAGCCTCTTCTCTTCTTGACTTGGATTACTTGATGGATATTCTTGGTGGAGGAGATTCACATTTCTATGGTGGATGGTCATCTTGTGGTTTGGTGCTACTTTCATGCATTTGCTTCATGGATTAGTATCTTGACATATTGATGCTTGCGACTTCATATGTCATATTTTTCTTCAAGCATCCTAGTGATGTATATTGGTATTACGAAATCGGTTTATCACTAGGAAGGGGGTGTTCTACATGGTCCACTTTTGTTGAATGTGTGGTGGGGACAGACATGATGTTTGATGGAGTTAGTATGTTTCTCTGTTATTTTTCCTATGGTATTGGATGTGGTGTGATGATACACTTTTCCTTGGTGGCATAATGGGATTTTCCTAGGTGATATAACATTGTAACATTGTTAGACATCACCTAGGGGGGATATGTATTTGATGATGTAAGTACCATTTTTTATGTGCATTGCTTCATATTTTTTAGTTGGGGACAAGGTGGGGGATATTACATTTTTCCATGGTGATCTAACATTTTCTAAGGCTTAATGATGTATTATGATATAATAATCCCTTGGTGCTAGTGCACCCTAGGTTCAAGCCTAGGTTGAGCTTAATGTTTTATTATCACATTGGTACCATGGTGAGGTTTTCTAAGAGATACAACTTAGATTACATGGAACAAATCTTTGATGGAGTGTGCCCCTTTATTGACATACATGTTGAGGTAGATCACAATATTTTATTATGATTTGCTCGAGCGGAGGGGGCATCCCCTTGGTTTTGAGGATTTGTAACCACATTGGAGCATATTTTGTTATTTTTTAAGGCTTGACATGGTCAAACCACTTGAGGACGAGGTGGATACACCTTGGAGAAGGAATCATGAGGAATATTTCTATTTTGGGAGGTTGTTGAAGATCCCAAGGCCATTGATTTGTCATACATGTGAAGCACTCCTCTTATTGAAGGCAAGGCACCTTGCACACTTTTATATGTACTAGTAGTGGAGTGATCTACCTAGAGTTCACACATGGGAAGGAACTCGTTGTTGACTTGGTTCTTGCACACCTTTCCACATTTATTCACATGTGATGGCGAGATATACCACCTCGAGATTCACACATGTTTAATGTGGGATTATTTTTGCACACATGTTCATGCACCTTGTGGACTACATTTGTTATTTTGAGGAGTTAGTTGGAGTGTTATATTACTTTCTTATCTGATGCATCTTGGGGGATGCACTTGGTGACTTGTTATAGGTGGACCATGAAGCATATTCTTCTATGACATGGAGTATTTTATTGTATTATTTATCATGCATCTTGGAGGGCACACTTGGAAATAGACATCTTATCCTTTTGACATGGCCAAAGCCTATTTTTAGTGATGCATTCTCTCTCTTGGAGGCTTATCTTGCACATTACTTCTTACTTTTAGATGAAGTGACCTCTGTTGGAGAGGGTGAAGACTAGTGATCATAATTGAGAAGTCAAATTTGATGAGACAATGCCTAACTACTATATTATTTTATTATTCATCGATTTATCATAGAGTTAGTTAGGAAATATTGTATTTTATTCTAAGAGAGATGAAGCTACTTTTATAAAAAAAGGATTTATCCCCATTCATTTGTGATTGAGGATGGAGTATGAGAGATCAAGAAGTGAAAAAGGAAGATTATAGGAGCTTGGAGATGATGATGGATTGAGCTCCCTTGTATTATCAGACCCTTGAAGAATAATAAAAAAATGAGGTATTGATGCTTTGTTGTATGATTATGTTTATGTTATTCATTTTGTTGTTAATTTGTTTAAAACCATCTTGTTATCACACTTATATGAATGTCAAATGATGAAATCCATTTTATTATTTTGGAATAGTCAATGTGAGGAACTATTCCCTCTTGATTTATTTGTTGTTATAATTTTGCATTATTTTCCTTCATCTATCAAATCAAGTTTTTGTTGGAGTAATGATTCAGCCAAATATAACAACACATTCAATTTAGTTTGATGAGTGAGAACTCTAGCTCTCCAATATTAGTTTCTACACATATTTCCAACAAATACTTAAGGTTAAATGTATCAAATTATTTCCCTTCAGCTTGAGTACATGATTAATAAAAATTGTATCGAATTGGTTCTTTTATCCTAATATGTTGAATGTGACAACTTATCCCTTTCTACCATATAGCCTACCTCAAAGTAGTTGATTGAAGCAAATCAATTTTTTCATTCATGCAATATTTCATGACTCCATTGGCCCAGTAGTTTGGTAGGCATTGGTTTCTTCCTATCTCATTTCCTTTTCTTATTCTTTTATTTCTTCATTTCATATCCCTTCCCATTCCCACTTCCATTTCTACATAATATACTACATCCCTTGTTTTGTTAAGGCTTCCTCTTCAAACTTCACCTTGAGCATCCTCTCCATAACCTTAATAATCCTACCTCGGGGAAGCCCCTTGTGTTGGAGAAGAGCCAACCTAAAGTTTGGGGAAGAGTTGTTGAGGTGATAATGGGAACCCTTCCTGAGTTAGACAAAGCTATCACCTTGATTGTTGGGACTTACACTTTGTGGGTGCTATATTAGGGTGTAACATTTTCACATCGTTGTCAGGGATAAAGGGTTTTTCTTGAAATATTTAGTAGATCAGCTACATTGTTTGATGATGATTTCTTTTTTAAGATAAAATTATCATCTTGGTGATTCCTTATTTGATGGCTCGTTGTTTTGGGGGTGAGGAAAGCTAGCAAACACTTGAAGAACTCACCTGGGAAACTCCACAATTTTGATATGAGGCATAATGATTGTATAGTTTTCAAAGTTCCATTCATTTTTACATATTGAATATTTGAAATATAGAAGCATGGAATTGCCTCCATGGTTAGCCTAGTTTTATGCTCCAATTGATTTATTGGGTATCCTGTGATTTCCAAATGAGCACCCAAATCCAAATTGGCTTGATTATATTGCACAATTTCATGGGTACACAGATTCAATAGTATTACATATTTCATCATTCAAGAATGTTATTTCAGATCTTTATCTTGTTCATGAGGATGTTATAAATGTTTCTATGTACCTTGGATGGTGAGGCTTTAGAATGGTTTGAAAGCATTGGTGGAAAAGAAATATCATCTTCTGCAGGATTTCACATCTAAAAATTTGTGATATATCCTCATGCTTATTTGAAGATATTCTACTATTGGAGTAGCCTACACCTTCAATTCTTGGAAGTGTAAATGGTGTTTTCCATGCAAAACAGTCTTTGGAGAGGCACACAGTAGTATTTTGTAGATCAATGATGGGCTTGCATGTGCATTTTTCAAACCTTATTTCATCCCTTTTCAACATTGGATTGAGTTAGGATGTGCTGGAACATGCTACCCTTGTTCAGATTTTTGTGTTGGCTTCCATGCATGTAATTTAGTTCCATTTTGCAAACCACATTGTAATAAAGATTCCAACATACATTGGCCTCATTTTTAATGTAGCCTTGTTTTGAAGAATTGCTATATACAAGTGAAGAGTTTGTGACCTTAAGAAGATGCTTTGATGGTTGCATTGACTATATGATTTGATTAAGCATTTTTCTTCATCTTATATTAGAGTAGGGTAGGATGAATAAGCTCAACACACAAGTGAGCACTAGTTTACTTTCATGTTATTTTTGGCATTATTGAAGCCAAATTTGAGCTCTAGTTGATGTAATATGAATATATAATAAGTATGTGTTGTTTAGGGATGTGAATATGGATCCATCCCACCACATGATTTTGTTTCCTCTTGCTTCTTTATAAGCCTTCATGATAGGTCAAAAAAATATTTTTGAGGTTCTCATGCACTTTTTTCAAGAGCAAATGTCCCTAGTTGGATCCTATGGTATACCTCATATTGTATGAGGTTTCACATAGTGATTTTCATCACATTGATGACGATTTGCAATGGGTACCTTTGGAGCACTAGATGGACATAGGGGTATATACATCTTCATGGAGCCTCTTTTATTCTTGATAGTGGATTACTTGATGGAAATATTTGGTGGAGGCGATTCACATATCTATGGTGGATGGTCATCTTGTGGTATAGTTCTACTTTCATGCCTTTTCTTAATGGAGCATTGTCTTGACTCTATGGATGCATACTACTTTGGCATGTGGCATATTTTTCTTGGAGCATCCTAGTGATTATGTATGATGGTGATATGATATTGGTGTGACACTAGGAAGGGGGTGTTATACATATGTTAGGAACCCATGTCAACCCTTCTCTTTACTTTGTTAGTATATTGTTGTTGGATGCATATGCTTTGTAAGTCGTCCTGTAGTATTTGTTGATCCATAGTTTGTATTATTGTTGTTGGATGCATATGTTTTGTAAGTCGTCCCGTAGTATTTGTTGATCCATAGTTTGTATTGGCCCGTGGTATTGACCCATAGTATTGGCGCCTAAACTTAGTATATAAGTTTGTGTTGAGGCCAATGAAAGCACGATGAAGTTATTTTGTATTGAGCTTGCTCAAAGGAGGTTGCCCCCTCGAAGTGGCCCGCGATCAATAAAAATATTATGTGATCTGATATATCATGTAGTTCATCAATTAATTGTTTCAGGTTCTTCTCATCTGGTATCAGAGCCTCCACCTAGGTTCAATTCATAGAGTGGGTGGCAACGTCGGCATTGTAGTGTTCGTTCGAGGCTCGTACGACTCAAAGGGGACACCACCGTACGGGTGCACATCCAGCTTAGAGTCTGGACTGCGGAGCGTGGTGGGATGTTAAGATCCTAGTGGGAAGCATTCACTAACACCTCGGGGTTTTGGTGTAACGGTTCGTATCATTTGGTATCAGAGATTTCTCAAATCCTTTCCCATCCCTACACGAATTTGGACAAATATTTCTATGGATTTCATTGAAGGGCTCCCTAAATCTGGAGGGAAGACAGTGATTTTGGTTGTGGTTGATCGCCTCTCCAAATATAGTAATTTTTGTGCTCTCAACCATCCCTATACAACCTCCTCATTCACTCAAATTTTCCTGGACCAGATCTTTCGTCTTCATGGAATCCCTTCTTCCATTGTCTCGGATCGTGATGCGACTTTCACCAATCATTTTTGGACAGAACTATTTTGCCACATTGGCACCAAACTGAAGATGAGTTCAGGGTATCACCCACAAATAGATGGTCAGACTAAAATTATCAATAAATGCTTGGAAACTTATCTTCATTGCTTCACCTCTGAACAACAACATCAGTGGGAAAAGTGGCTCCCTCTCGCTGAATGGTGGTACAATAACTCTTATCACACTGCCTTTAAAATGACTCCATATGAAGCAGTCTATGGTCAGGCACTGCCAGTTCTTCTTCCATACACCCCCAGCAATTCACCAGTTCAGGAAGTTGACACGGTCCTTAGAAACCGTGATCAGATTCTTTGCATTTTACGGTACACTCTTCACATGGAATGAAATCGCATGAAGCAACAAGCCAATCAACACCGTTCTGAGCGCACTTTTCAAGCAGGTGATATCGT
This sequence comes from Larix kaempferi, assembly GCA_027924585.1. Taxonomy (NCBI): domain Eukaryota; kingdom Viridiplantae; phylum Streptophyta; class Pinopsida; order Pinales; family Pinaceae; genus Larix; species Larix kaempferi. Next base: position 9,839,696 of record BSBM01000950.1, read on the forward strand.
TTTTCTTCGTCTCCAGACGTACAAGCAATCCTCCCTGAAACTCAAAGGGCGTCATAAGCTCGCTCCAAAATTCTATGGGCCATATAGGATTCTTCAGAAGATTGGGTCCGTTGCTTATAAATTGGAACTTCCTCCTTCTTCCTGCATTCATCTAATATTTCATGTCTCTTGTATGAAGAAAGTTCTTGGCACCAACATCAGAGGACAAACTATTTTAGCAGAACTGGATAATGAAGGATCCATCCTTTTGGAGCCGGAGGCCATCCTCAATAGGTGCACTCGTCAGCTTTGCTCTCACTCTATCACAGAGGTCTTAATTCAGTGGCATAGAATGCAACCTGAGGATGCTACATGGGAACCACTCCTTCCGATTCAACAACAATTTCCCCATCTAAAGCTTTGAGGAGAAAGCTTTTTCTAAGGGGGAGGGGATGTTAGGAACCCATGTCAACCCTTCTCTTTACTTTGTTAGTATATTGTTGTTGGACGCATATGCTTTGTAAGTCGCCCCCTAGTATTTGTTGATCCATAGTTTGTATTATTGTTGGACGCATATGCTTTGTAATTCATCCCGTAGTATTTGTTGATCCATAGTTTGTATTGGCCCATGGTATTGATCCATAGTATTGGCACCTAGACTTAGTATATAAGTTTGTGTCGAGGCCAATGAAAGCACCGTGAAGTTATTTTGTATTGAGCTTGCTCAAAGTAGGTTCCCCCCTCGAAGTGGCCCGCAATTAATAAAAATATTATGTGATCTAATATATCGTCTATTTCATCAATTAATTATTGCAGGTTCTTCTCAACATCATCCTCTTTTCTAAAATTTGTGGTCGAGACATACTTGATGTTTAATGGAGCTAGCATCTTTCTATGTTTTTTTATGGTGTTGGATGTGGTGTGGTGATACACTTTCCTTGGTGGGATTTCCCTAGGTGAAATAATGTTGTAACATTTCTAGACATCACATAGGGGTAATATGTATTTGATGATGTGAGTACCTATTTTGATGTACATTGATTCATATTTTTGAGTTGGAGATGAGGTGGGGGGATACTGCATTTTTCCATGGTGATCTAGCCTTTTCTAGGGCTTAATGATGTATTATGATATAATAATCCATTAGTGGTGGTGTACCCCAGGTTTAAGCCTAGGTTGACCTTAATGTTTTATTATAACAATGTTACCATGGTTGATCTTTGCTAGGAGATGCAACTTATTTTACATGGTATAACACTTTAATGGAGTTCATTCCTTCAATGGTAAGCATGTTCAGGCAAATCGCAATATTATATTATTATTTTCTTGAGTGGAGGGGGCATCCCCTTTGCTTGAGTTCATTGGGTTCTTATCATGTGCACTTGTAGAGTTTTGAGGAGTTATAACTACATTGGAGCAAATTGTATTATTTATTAGGGTTTGACATGGAAAAACCACTTGAAGATGACGTGGTTACACTTTGGAGAAGGAATCCACGACAAATCGTTCTATTTTTGGAGGTTGTCAAAGGTCCCAATACCTTTGAGTTTTCATACATGTGAAGCGCTCCACTTATTGAAGGCACCTTGCACACTTTTCTATGTATTAGTAGTGAGGCTACCTACTTCGGTGTTCACATGTGGGAAGGAGCTTTCTGTTGACTTGGTTCTTGCACACCTTTCCACATTTATTGACATGTGATGATGGGACATACCACTTTGATATTCACAAGTGCTTCATGGATTAATATTACACACATGTTCATGCACCTTGTGGGCTACATTTGTTATTTTCAATATTTAGTTGAGGAACACTCTCTTGAAGGCGAGTGTTATATTATTTTCTTATCTCAGGCCTCTTGGAGGGAACACTTGGTGACTTCTTCTAGGTGGACCATGGAGCATATTCATTTATGGCATGGAGTATTTTATTGTATTTTTTATCTTGCATCTTGGAGGGTGCACTTGGAAGTGGACATCTTATCATCTTGACATGGTCAAAACCTATTTTTAGTGATGCATTCACTCGCTTGGAAGTTAATCTTGCAAATTACTTCATATTTCTGTATTGAGCAACATATCTTGGACAGAATGACGATTACTCTCATAGTTAACAAGTTGATATTGCTGGGATAAGGCCTAGCTACTCCATTATTTCATTATTCAACAACTTACATGTCACGTCCCCTCCCGTGGACCCAATTCGAGGAAGGGAACATGATACCAAAATCTGGGGCTTTTACATAAACTCAACCCATTCATTAGATTCACAACAATAAAACAAATGTGTGCAGATGCAAATCAAGCAAACATGCACAGCGGAAATAAACCTCATCCACACACATTTCATATGCATTCAGCATATCAAAAGCAGTCATCAATTTAAAACATTGCAGAGGTAAAACACATAGATAGAAAAATACTTATCTTTATTGTGAAATGGTCCCAAGCAACTAGCTATGTCGTTGCAATGCTCCACCCAACCATAGGTCTTTGTCCAACCTGTATTATTTCAGCACTCAGAGACCACACCCGAGTTGGGCATGATTTCTACAAGGAAAAAGGGGACACTCAAACTCGTACACAACCCAATAATAATTGCATCTAAGCCAAGCCAGTCCACAGCTAGGTTTATTAGGCTGAATCTGAACCCTCTTCATTTCTGGATGCTTGCACTCAAGCTCAAGCCAAAGCAATGGATACCCATAACCCATACCCAAACATACACTACTTACACACAACAAAACTCCATCATTCGGCATGGATACACGTTTTTAACAATGGGATTTACAAACAGGATGGCCATGGGTTTTCCCCAAATCGTGGGCACACCAAAAATGGACTGTGGAAGGGAAATTCGGCCACAGGGAGCAAAACCGATTCCTGCCACAGGTTATGAGCATTCCAATGGCCAAAACGAACTCAATGAAACCCCCAAATTGAGCTCTATTCCTCCCAGCAGCTCAGCAACACAAAAACGCCCTCCTTCCCAGCTAGAAACCATGAAAAACCAGAAAAACGTGGAGGGAAAACGCCCAGGTGACTCCAAAAACGTGAGAGAGGAAAACTCGTGGGTGAATAATGGCTTGGGGAGCAATTTTGTGGCTCCTTTCTTGCCCAAGAAGTCAAGCATGATTTTCTATGAAGGGTGGCTTACCCATACCCGAATTTGGACAACCATACCTTTCCATTCCCCAAGGTATTAACTACTTCACCCAACTCTTGGGAGAAATGAATGATTGGGTACAAAAGTCAACATGGGTAGTTGAGGGTTTTATGGGTTCTCTCATTAACACTTGGCTTGACTTGATTGGCTCAAGGGTTTGAATGTTTCTCTCCCAATTCCTTGTAAAATCATGCCCCCATCTCTTGTTGCATTGCATAGCTAGTTGTGGGTATTTTATTAAAATGTATATTTACATGATATTTGAAATTCCAATGTGCCTGGCTAGCACATAAACCATATGCATCACTAAATCGATGGCGGGGCCTTGGCCTTGAGCTCCTCACCACGATTTTATAACAATATTACATCATTTACATTTTAATGCAATCAAAATCGGGATATTACAATCCCCTCCCCCTTGGAATAACACCGTCCTCGGTGTTCCAACACTTAAGAATACATACCCACTTTACACATGTCCCAAAATTCATAAAATGTGGTAGGTCTGTCCTCTGTTTCATCTCTTTACTTTGAACTTTCAGGACGAAGTCCTTTGGCTTCCACAAGCTACTCCTGTTGGCTTTGATCTTCCATCTCTGCAGGTGGGCATTGCTCCATAGCAATCCCTTCCATTTATTTACCTTCCAGTTGATTTACAAGTTTGGAATTTCATGGATGCCATCTTCTTGCTATCCTGGAAACTATTTGAGGAAGATTTTTAGCTAAATCAAATAGCTTTTGGCCTGCTTCCATGATCAATGTGCACAACTAGATCTCACTTTTCTCACTAGCAACACTTGGCTAGTACCAACTGCAAACAATGGCTTTCAATTTCTCACCTGTGAGATTCGTCATGGCAATTCCTGTCAGGCCAAGCATAACACAATATTAAAATCAGTCAATTATTTGCCCAATTGACATGGAAATTCCATCCTTAATTCATGAGACTCCCACACTTTTCATGCTTTCCAAACATACACGTGAACTCGTTCATGTTCATCCTTTCACATGAAATTTACTATTTCAGCATTCACAATTCATTTCAAGTAATTAAACACAATGTATTTTCATCCAAGACATGCACTCAATCAATCTTTTGTTTCTAAGATGCATCAGTCAAAAGGAAAGAGAAGAGTAAGAGTTTCCCCCTCTTAGTCTTGTTCCAATCTAGAGCCATGCCATCACTTGTGGTTCTATGCTCCTTAGCCTCTTTCACTTCAATATGAATGCTTGACTTGCCCTTTCTTGGCTATGACACTTAGTGTCTAAGGTCTGTCTAATGCTTTTCAACTAGGGAACCCTTCCCCACTATTGCCTACAGAACCTTTGGCTGCTAGGACCCACACATGTCCACTAGCACCATCTTTAATTACTGCTCATACTAAGCTCTTTAGGATGGTCACATGTCCACATGCATCCCTAGAATGCCTTCATAGTCCTTGCTTCCAGCCATACCTAAACTCAAACATTGAATCATTCACATGTTTAGTTTATTTTCATAGGGTTTATCTCTAAACAAGAGTTTGAGAAATCATAACCAAATCATATACACACATATATTCATAAGCAAGAAGCTACAAGATAACCAAATACTTATATGTATTGGATGTCTTCACTTTATTCCACAGACTCCTTCTTTGCTTTACAAGCCTTGGATTTCCTGTGGATACAATAATGAATGTTGGGCCAGCACGCAGGCTACTCCACAACCATTTGAATAGGAAATGCCAGGCCAGTACGCCGACTGGGTTTATCAATTATTTAAGGAATGTTTGGCCAACACACATACTGCTATACAACATCAAGTAGTTAATGCCCAACCAATTACTCTTTGGATTTACCAAGAATTTATAGCTCCAACCAATTACTCTCTGGATTTACCAAGATTTAATAGCTCCAACCAATTACTCTCTGGATTTACCAAGAATTTATAGCTCCCAACCAGTTATTCTTTGGATTTACCAAGAATTTTATAGTTCCAACCAGTGACTCTCTGGATTTACCAAGAATTTATAGCGCCCAACCAGTTACTTTCTGGATTTACCAAGCATTTATAGCTCTTTCAGGGTCCTTGCTTCCTGCAATGACCAAGGTTTCCAACAAAGAAACAACAGTGTATCAGCTTAGCTGTTAGAAGACTTATACCTGAAATATTCATTATTCCAAACAAGAAATAAATAAAATTTAATACTTATCTGTAATGTGCATTTCCTCTATGGTCTACAAAGTCATGCTTCACTTTGCAAGCCTTGGGATTGCTTGCGAAACTGGATGCTAGATAGCCCGATGCCACTCCACGTCATCCAAATAATCAATGCCAAGCCAGTCCACTGACTGGGTTTACCAAGCATACAACAACCCTTCACCAATACCTCCACAACATCCAAATAACCAATGCCAAGCCAATACACTGACTAGGTTTATCAAGCATACAACAACCCTTCACCAATACCTCCACAACATCCAAATAACTAATGCCAAGCCAGTACACTGACTAGGTTTATTAGGCATACAACAACCCTTCACCAATACCTCCACAACATCCAAATAACCAATGCCAAGCCAGTACACTAACTGGGTTTATCAGACATACAACAACCCTTCACCAATACCTCCACAACATCCAAATAACCAATGCCAAGCCAATACACTGACTGGTTTTATCGGGCATATGTGTAAGCTGACAACACAAGAAGGATAAGCAAGCTCATCAGTATTTTTGTCCCAAAATTGTAACCATATTTCATAACATTCACTATCAAGTATTGAAACACTAGGAATGTGTCAATTCCCTTAGGGTGTAGTCAATATTGACAACCCTAACATAACCCAACACCCTAAAGGTATGCATCCCTTTCCGATGTGAGCCATGTAGGCCTTAGTCACACTCAAGTAGTCTGGAATAATAATAATAAAATATGCTCTGCATATTAAATCTAATAACCAAACATGTATATCCTTAGTTAGGGTTGCATAATACTCATTTGTTTTACAGATGTATCTTTTATTCATTTGCGAAGAATGGGGGCTCCCTTCTCCGAGTCAACAGTCCTTCGGTTTGGCACCATAATATTTTCACGTTCCATGACCCACACATGCCTTCTTGGCATACTTTCACCATCTCGCTCACATGGTTTCCAACATGTAGTGCAGTTGGGATATTATCAAAATTTACTATGGCGTTTCACCCGAAACCCATTTCCAAAGCATGGGGTCCTTCCCATGGAGTTTGGCTTCTGCAGGCCATCACACATGGTCTTCCTGCAAGGTGTTTTCCTGGCACACTTATCAAATAGCCAAACAGTCAGCAACATTTAACAATAAAATTCAAACCTGATTGTTTCATAACCAATCAATGGCATTAATAATTTGTAATTTTGTCTACTACAGAAATTGGTTTGCTTAGCAATGAGGCTATCCTCATATTGTTTGGCTCTCGTAAGTGGTATCACTCTGGCCATTATGGTTTCACCTTTGCTACCATACATGAACATCCACCTACAACATGTCCTCCTGACACAATTTTATATAAGCCAAATAGTCATTAGCAATTATTAACAAAATTTCAAATATGAAATTTACAAATTTGTTTTCCTATAGAAATTAGATTTGCAACCATAAGATTATTCTCATAAACTTAAATCAGACAATTTTCAGATATATTTCATGCATAAGTTAAATTTCACAACCATGAGAACTTTTGGCTTCTACACATTGTTGATGTATTTGTAACTTCGGAATGTATTCACTTGTATATTTTATATTGTATTTGTATTTTATTATTGTACCTCCTACCAGGGTATTTTTTAAGGATTCTAATATTATACTTAAGTATAGTATCCTAGGCGATTATTTTGGATTGAAAAAACATGTATATAGATAGGTACACAAATATTAAATATGAAACATACAATTTACTACTGAAATGTGTAAATTTTGGCGAATATTATGATAATAAACCATATTTTATGTAAATATAGGCAATATTAGAGACTAAAAATGACCAAATAGCGAATTTATTTTTTGAAAAAAAACCCCAAAAATAGCCAATTGGCGAAATTTCGCCCTTAAAAATTACCTTGCCTCTGACGGAGATGTTTATTCCTTCGATCGGAGAAGTCATTATTGTACTTGGGTCATGTAAATTCATTGAGGTCAATCCTTCCATGTAAGTCGGGGCATTAGTTCCCCTAGAGTCATTTGTATTGGGGTGTTTAAGTCCCCTAAAGGAGTCGACCTAGTCAACTTTAGTTGAGGCCGACTTGTCAAGTGGTAAAGGTAAAGTGAAAGGTAAAGTATAAATAGAAGGCTAGGCTCTCTATTTATTCACTCACTCACTCATTTGTACAAGTGAGAGGGAGAAGTTTGCACAAGTGGAGGAGGATGAAGTTGCTGGAGATCATCTCTTTGTTTTTGGGTTTTGTATTATTGCTCATTCTATCTCTGAGGAAGTTGCAGGGTTTTCTCCTTTATGGTTTCCCTGGTGAAATGCTTTGTGTCTCTTGTCTCTTGTGTTTGATATGCTGTGCATGTTGTTCTCTCAGATAATATCCTAGATCATATTGAATTAAATGATGAAAAACTAACATGGTATTAAAGCTAGCCTAAAGGAAGGCATTGTATGGCATTTACGACAATTTGAAAGCTAGGGCTTTGTATAGAAAAACCTAGTCATCATGGAACTTTCACTATAAATCAATTTTTACGAAGGTTCAAGATATGAAACTTGGACAGGCCAAAGATGAAATTTTCTTGTACCTTGTGTCCGAATTTCAGTGTCAGATTCGTTGTACTTTCTGAGATATGATCCGTACAAGTTAGTGTTTCTAGCTCTTCTAGAATGAAGCCCTAAACATGTGACCTAGGTAGAAAGGTCATATATCGGGCTAGGAAGCTCCAAATGGAATTCCGTAAAAGGTGAAAGTTAGGGCACAGACTTTAGTTTCACAGATCCGAGTTGCAAAGGCCGAAGTTGAAACAGTGACACGTGGCACTCCATACAAGTTCACTATGATGTATAATCCATTAAATAGGTCATGTTGGGAAACTGAGCATATCTCTCTGCTGGAGAATCCAATGAAGTTCAAACCTGCGAGGTTGGAAAGATGACAGGTCAGGATACCACAAGCCGAAGTTTCAGAACCTTCAGATCCAAAATTTCAAAGATACACTAGAAACAATACGACACATCTGAAATGACTCAACAGAGGAAATCAAAGAAGAGGAGGAAGAAGCTCTCACTTAGGGTTTTCAGTTTTTAGGTATGGCATGAACTAATACAAAGTTGTAGACACCTGATGCAACATTGGAAACCTTGAAAATGGATTTGGAATCCATTCATCATATATTTAATCCTCCATCAAAATGTTGTGGGAGGAAAGAGATTGAAAATTAGAGTTTCCAAGTAAGAAGAAACCCTAGCAAGGTTGGGAGACTCATAGGGCATCAATTAAGGAGGTTTAAATGGAATTGATATTCTATCATCCTAGAACCATGAACCTATATAATATTTTTACAAGTGATCTACCTTGGATGGTTATGGTTTTACCCTTATAGAGAAGACTACAAACAATCTCGACAGGTATGACTTGATGAGATACAGGTATGTTTTACAATTTGTTTAATGATTAAGTTCATGATATGTTTGTCTTCATATTATTGAGGTTAGTACAATCATGATTAATTTTAGATTGTCTTATCACCTTAGTAAAAGTATGAATGCATGTGGATAATAGAAGACATTCATTGATTAGGGTTATGACACTTATGATTGTACTAATGCACTTGTGGTGTTGTATGAGGATGATGTTGTCTGCTAACATGCAAGGTACATCAAGAAAGACAAATCCATATTGACATGAAGACAAAGACTCATCCATTGTCATTGATCACATAAAATCTCTACTTACAAGGTATGTATAATTTGGTTCTACAATGCTTAACTTGTGAGATATGCAGGTTACTAACACAAGGTCTCTAAATCATTGAAGAGAACAAAGAAGACATTGTTTGGGTATGTTAGACATAACTAGAAAGCATGATAATCCAGGTATGTTTTCTTATATTGAGTTAGAATCCTACTTTGTGTTATGATCTTATATAAGTATACTTTTGTATGGCTGATAATGATTATTCTTAAATTTAGAAGTTTAAGTAATCAAGGGTTTATGCATATTATGTTTCTTAATTTGATTAATGATATGAAAAACTAGAAGAGTCCTATGGTCATATAAGAATATGCATGAGTAAAAGAAGTACTCCCTGAAACCTTGAATACTAATGATTGTGATAAATTACTTGTGTATGAAATGATCATGACCATACATGTTTAAGATTATTTAGAATCATAATGTTTTGATAGTATTGAGATTATACTAATGAATGTATGATTATGTATGAGATCTTGAGGATGACACAATGATGACACTAGTGCACACTTAAGCTTGCATAGTGGTCCATGATGGATAAAAGTTCAAAGACATATAATCATGATGCTATCATAAAGGGAAGCTAAGATCAAGAGGGAGCTCACTCCAGTAGTTTCTGTAAGGAAGCAAAGATTGAGAGGGAGTCCACCCAACAACCAAACAAAGATAAGTATTTGAAATGTCATTTCTTGTATATATGATTACTTAAATGATGTTGTTTAGTCATGTACATACTTATGTTCCTAGATTTAGGTTGTATATTATGCATGTTAGAAAAGTTGCATTAATGAACACGATACTACTAATATGCAAGTAATGGGTAAGTGGCCTATGGTATTGTACAACACTCCATCGCTACCTATCTAGAATGAAACCTTTTTGCTGACATGTTGGGAGTAGTGCACACTCTTAAATGTTCTGGTAGAAATGGAAGGCATCTAGAAAGTTATGGGATATAGATGAATGTTGTATTGAAGCATTGGCTAAGATAATTGCATGATTGTATGACTTATGTCTTTATGCGTAAGAATTTGTTCTGAAAACTATGAGATGTTTCTAATCATGCAATTGAACTTGTCTTGTAGGAAAGATAATATACCATCACCTACAAGAGAGACTTGTTTCGAAGTACAAGCGACGAAGAATCAACATACATCATAAAACTACCTATTGAAGATATTGAAGAACCTAAAGTTCCCAGGATCAAAAATACAGTAATGAAAGAAGCGATTCCAGAAGAATATGAAGAACGCGAGATGGAAGACCCACAGGAACCTGTAGATCCACCACATGAGAAGAATTCTCACAAGAGAAAACCAGCATGGGTATGAGAAGCAATTCAAGATGCAGACAGATATGGTGCTCCAGAAGGAATGCATAGAGAAATCAAGAGACCGAGACCATTCTCTAGTTATGTAGCCCTGCTGTGTGACATCATTGACAAGGAACTTGCCAACTATGAAGAAGCGGCATGGAAGAATGCCATGATCGAGGAATACCAGTCGATCATGAAGAATGATGTCTGGGATGTGGCCCCGAGACCAAAAGGGAAGTCTATGGTGACTTCCAAGTGGATCTACAAGATCAAGCATGTTGCAGATGGCGGCATAGATAAATACAAGGAAAGATTTATGGCACGTGGCTTCTCCCAGAAAGAAGGGATAGACTATGAGGATACATTTACACCTACAACCAGATACACTTCCATTAGAATAGTACTTGCTCTGGCTACAGTGATGAAATGGAAGATACACCAGATGGATGTCAAGACAACGTTCTTGAATAGTGTAGTGGAAGAGGAAGTGTATGTGGATCAACTGCTCAGTTTTGAGACACATGACAGGGAGTCTCATGTGTAAAAACTGAAGAAAGCCTTGTACGGTTTGAAATGGGCACCCAGAACGTGGTACATCAGGATAGATAGCTTCCTAACTAGTTTGGGCTTTACCAAGAGTAAAGCGGATTCCAACCTTTACTACAAGGTTGAGGAAGGGAACCCAGTGATACTCCTACTGTATGTAGATGACCTGTTTGTGACAGGTGAGGATGGGTTGATTGCTGACACGAAGAGGAAGCTTGCTTCCGAGTTTGAGATGAAGGACTTGGGTATGATGCACTATTTTCTAGGCATGGAGGTGTGGCAGAGTGGAATGGAATCTTCCTTGGGCAAGTGAAGTATGCAGTAGATATCCTGAAGAGGTTCGGGATGATGGACTACAAGGCCATGGCCACACTTATGGCATCGAACCTGAATTTATTGAGAGATGCTTCATCAGAGTCGGTTGATGCCATGATGTATCATCAAATGATTGGGTCCTTGATGTACTTGACCAATACAAGACCATATATTTGCTTTTCTATGAACACATTGAGCCAGTTCTTGACGGATCCGAGACATGTTCACCTGAATGCTGCAAAGCATATTCTGAGGTACCGGAAGGGTACAGTTGATTATGGGATCAAGTATGATTCGAATCAGAAGATTAAACTGGAGGGTTATGTTGATTCGGATTGGGAAGGGAGTGCCATTGATAGGAAGAGCACTTTAGGGTGCTGCTTCAGTTTGGGATCAGGTGTGATCTCTTGGTTTAGCAGGAAGCAGTCCTGCGTGGCACTGAGTACAACCGAAGTAGAGCATGTCATAGCTTGTTCGGCTAGTTGTGAGGTAGTATGGTTGAGGAAGCTACTATCTGATTTGTTTGATCTCCGGTTGGACTCGACTTGTATACATTGTGACAGCCAGTGTTGTGTGAAGTTGTCTGAGAACCCAGTGTTCCATGACAAGTCGAAGCACATTGAGAGCAAGTATCACTATATCAGGGATATGGTGCAGAGAGGAGTAGTGAAGCTCCAATATGTTGCGACAGACGAGTAGACAACTGATGTATTAACCAAGCCGCTGGAAAGAGTGAAGTTTGAGTACTTCAGAGAGAATATTGGTGTACTTCAGATTGAGGTTCCTTCCAAGGGGAAGTGATGAGTCTGGAAGACGCAGATGCACATGAGCCATTCTCACATGGTGGTAGGTGTGTCATCCCATTGTGCATATGTAAGGGCTGGGGCCATTCCGACATGGTTGAGGTGTGTCTTCCCATGGTTGTTGATATAAGTGTCGGGTCATTCCGACATGGTTGAGGTCTGTCTTCCCATGGTTGTTGATATAAGTGTCGAGCCTTTCCAGCATAGTTGAGGTGTGTATTCCCATTGCTGTTGATGTAAGTGCTGAGCTATTCCAACATGGTTGAGGTGTGTCTTCCCATGGTTGTTGATGTAAGTGTTGTGCCATTCTCGCATGGTTGAGGTGTGTCTTCCCATGGCATAGATGTAAGTGTTGAGCCTTTCATGGATGGTGGTAGGTAGTCCTCCCATGCCGGTGAGTGTAAGTGTTGTGTTATGTGCATCTGGGCTGTGCTCCGTTGACAATGAGATGATCTGAAGATGATGAGGTGACAGTAGGGTATTCAGGTTTTGCAGTAGCATATAATCAGTCCTCGGAGATCTTGCAGGTTTTGCAGAGGCATATAATAAGTCCTGAGATGTACCTACTTGATGGCTTGCTCACAGAGATGATGAAGACCTACATGGAAGCTAGGCCTACATCCAACATGAAAAAGGGCTGGCTCTATAGAACCTCCTATGACGAGTAGATTGAAGATTGATGGTTGAGATAGTAGCAATAGTGATGAAGACTTGTGTCGATGAACTATGTCAAGAGAATACCTTCCTAGTTAAGAGCGAGTGTTGATGTATTTGTAACTTCAGAATGTATTCACTTGTATATTTTATATTGTATTTGTATTTTATTATTTTACCTTCGATGGAGATGTTTATTCCTCCGGTCGGAGAAGTCATTATTGTACTTGGGTCAAGTAAATTCATTGAGGTCAATCCTCCCATGTAAGTCAGGGCATTAGTTCCCCTAGAGTCATTTGTATTGGGGTGTTTAAGTCCCCTAAAGGAGTTGGCCTAGACAACTTTAGTTGAGGCCAACTTGTCAAGTGGTAAAGGTAAAGTGAAAGGTAAAGTATAAATAGAGAGCTAGGCTCTCTATTTATTCACTCACTCACTCATTCGTACAAGTGAGAGAGAGAGAAGTTCGCACAAGTGGAGGAGGATGAAGTTGCTGGAGATCATCTCTTTGTTTTGGGGTTTTGTATTATTGCTCATTCTATCTCTGAGGAAGTTGCGGGGTTTCTCCTTTATGGTTTCTCTAGTGAAATGCTTTGTGTCTCTTGTCTCTTGTGTTTGATATGATGTGCATGTTGTTCTCTCATATAAGATCCTAGATCATATTGAATTAAATGATGAAAAACTAACAGGTAGATCCTGGTCTTTACTATGGACTTATCCCTATTGCCATACGCAAGACTTTTCTACCTGAAATCTGAAATTTCAATAAGCCAAACACATTGTGAGTATCTACGCATATAATCTTTTCATTTCTACAGCAGTCACCGAAGTGATCTCAGAACTATAACAGTCAATAATTCAAACATCTTCAGCTATTAACATTTGAAATGCAATGAAATACATATATATCTATATATGCATCATTATCATAATAAAATTGCAAGACACAATCACATTATCTTTGCAATTTAAATAAAAACTCCAATATTCATTACTTTACGGCCATATTCTTTTATGAAGCTCTGTCCTTCCAACAGAGCACTCTGGTAGCCCATCAGCTTGTCTACCTTCTTCATGGAATCATTCTCCTGCATTCATAGCATCTCATGAAATGGTCTCAGTATTAACAATAATTCACCATTTCAACTATTATCTAACTGTATTGAAACATATATATATATATATATATATATCTCACAACCATGCATTCACAGAATGCATCTCAACATGTGCACTCATATGCATGCACATTCACAACATTTACATAATATTTTAATGTGCACTCACTCAACTCTTTCTTGCATGGATTCATGAATACCACAATGTCAGGTCATTCATTTTACCATGACTGTCTCATATGGCATGCACTACCACAACATGACTATAAGTCCTTACTTTCTTTGGTGCTTAAACTCACAACCAATATACACAAATGGCATGATATAATTTCATATGAATGCATTGAGGTTCCTAAGAAACTATAGGGTGTAAGGGTCCTTGCCTTTCCTTACCCACACCTCACCATACTCAATAGGATGACATTAACATTCATGCACTCAACACCACACGCAAACCAAATCAACATAGTTTAAACATAGTTGAAGGGAACTTACCAAATCCTCTTTCAACATTCATGCAATTTAAGCACAAATAACCATTACCTGCGTAGTTGTCATTAACATCGCTTGATGTTACCTGATCATTTGGTCCCCTACAAGGATTTCACCATCTCACCGCCAACCTCTTGAATCATATATTTGTTGCACCATCCTTTCTTCATAAGGTTTTTGATCATATGCAACAATCATCAACATCTTTAGCCATGCTTTGGTTGTCTTTAGTCCTACAACCAATGAGAACACCACTAATTATTAGAAACCACAATAATTATCTTAAGTGGCTCTTTGCATGTGTAAAACATTACTATTTTACCAATATGCAATATCATATACGTGCACAAATGCTTTCACATGCACTGTGCAATGTTTATTAATATGCCATCTAGTGCATATCCATTTCATCTATCTAATCTCTTGCATTTTCAACATTCTCATGCCATAATATATATGCATGACAACTTCAGAATTATAAACGACAATAGCAAGAGGTTAATGGAGGGATTCTCCCTTGCAATTCCCCATCATGACATGGAGCCCCTCCTCCACATAACAATTGATCCTTTTTTTGGATTCCCTACCAAGTACACAAGCAATCATTAGCTATGATCTTCTCACCAATTAGCAATTCAATATATACATACGTTTATAACATTCATTCTTTCTATTTTCCAAGCATGCAATTCTTATGCTATAAACAGATATAGTTTAAGGTGAGAAAATTCCCTCTTTGTCAACAGTTCTTACTGCTCCAATTGCTTTCAGACAAATATGGCCAAGTTCAACTTGACCCTTCTTAACTTCCCTGCACTTATGAGTAAAAAATATAGCTCATCGACGACATCTTAGGGGGACGACGAGAGCCACGAAATTGCTCCTTGAGCCATTCTTCACCCATGAGTTTGCCTCTCGCGCATTTTTGGAGTCGCCTAGGCATTTTCCCTCCACGTTTTTTTGGTTTTTCATGGTTTTCTAGCTGGGAAGGAGGGCGTTTTTGTGTTGTTGAGCTGTTGGGAGGAATATAGCTCGATTTGGGGGTTTCATTGAGGTCGTTTTATCCATTGGAATGCTCATAAACTGTGAGAGGAATCGGTTTTGCTCCCTGTGGTTGAATTGCCCTTTCCACAATCCATTTTTGGTGTGCCCACAATTTGGGAAAAACCCATGGCCATCTTGTTTGTAAATCCCATTGTTAAAAACGTGTATCCATGCCCAATGATGGAGTTTTGCTGTGTGTAAGTAGTGTATGTTGGGGTATGGTTTATGGGTATCCATTGCTTTGGCTTGAGCTTGAGTGCAAGCATACAAAAATGAAGAGGGTTCAGATTCATCCTAATAAACTTAGCTGCGGACTGGCTTGGCTTAGATGCAATGATTACTTGGTTGTGTATGAGTTTGAGTGCACCCTTTTCCTTGTAGAAATCATGCCCAACTCGGGGGTCGTCTGTGAGTGTTGAAATAATACAAGTTGGGCAGAGACCTATGGTTGGGTGGAGCATTGTAGCGACATAGCTAGTTTGTTGGGACCATTTCACAATAAAGATAAGTATTTTTCTATCTATGTGTTTTACCTCTGCAATGTTTTAAATTGATGACTGTTCTTGATATGCTGAATGCATATGAAATGTGTGTGGATGAGGTTTATTTTCGCTATGCATGTTTGCTTGATTTGCATCTGCACACATTTGTTTTATTGCTGTGAATCTAATGAATGGGGTGACTTTATGTAAAAGCCCCATATTTTGGTATCATGTTCCCTTCCTCGAATTGGTTCCATGGGAGGGGACGTGACATTACCATGGTGTTAGTTAGGAAATATTGTATTTATTGTAAGAGAGATGAAACTACCTTTATAAAAATGAACTCTCTCTTCATTCATTTATAATTGAGGATGGGGTGTGAGAGATCGAGAAGTTAAGGAGGAAGATTTTAGGATCTACGAGACGATGATGGATTGATTTCCCTTTTATTATCAAACCCTTGAAGAATACTGAAAAGTGAGGTATTTCTACTTTGTTGTATGTTTATGTTTATGCTCTTCATTTTGTTGTTAATTTGTTGTAGAAACCTCTTTATTTATCACTTATATGAAGGCCAAATAATGAATTTTTTTTTTTTTTTTGGAATAGTCAATATGTGGGACTATTCCCTTTTAATATATTTGTTGTCATAATTTTGCATTATTTTCCTTCTTCTATCAATTTAAGTTATTGTTGGAGTAATAATTCAGTCAAATATAACAACACTCTCATATTAGGTTGATGAGTGTCAGCTATAGCACTCCAAGATTAGTTTCCACGCATATTTCCAACAAATACTTAAGTGTATCAAATTAGTTACTTTCACCTTGATTACATGTTTAATAATGAAAGTATCAAATTAGTTCTTTCATCCAAACAGGTTAAATGTGGCAAATTATCCCTTTCTACCATATAGCCTACCTCAAAGTAGTTGATTGTGCCAAATTAGCTCTTTCATTCATGTAATATTTCATGACCCCATTGGCCTAGTAGATTGATAGGCATTGGTTTCTTCCCATCTCATTTCCTTTTCTTATTCTTTTCTTTCTCCATCCCTATTTTGTCCATATCCTTCTCATTTCCACTTCCATTTCCATATAATATACTATGCTAAAACCCTTATTTTGTTAAGGATTACTCTTAAAACTTCACCTTAACCCTCCACTCCATAGCCTTAACAATCCTACCTTAGGGAAGACCCCCTTGTGTTGAAGAAGAGATAACCTAAAGTGTGGGAAAGAGTTATTGAGGTAACAGTGGGAAACCTTCCTAAATTACACAAAGCTATAACATGGTACTTGGTACTTTACGCATTGTGGGTGCTAGATTTCGTAACAATAGACCCTAGGACCCACATTACATCACTAGGGGGACACCATCATTCCATCATCATTAGAAAAGTATTTCCCTCAACACTTCCACCTTGGAGGTAATCCATAAGTTAGTGTCCCATATATGAGTGCTACCCTTAATGTTGATAATGAAGAAGGCCACAAATTTCAACCATAATCTAGGGTCCCATGTATGGGTTCTCATACTAACTCCCCATTGCTAACACATGAAATGTTTGATGGTTGAGTGTTTTTCTAAAGAGGCTCACCATAGTGACATGGATCCAAATATCAATCCTCCAAGACACTCGGAACATCCATTACAAAAATATCATCCACATAGCTGCAAAAGGTCAATTGCGGATCTAGATGGAACTGAAACCACTAGAGAATATCCCATAAGAAATTATCACCCCCAAAATGTATCATAAATAAGAAATTGATTAAAAAATAATTAAGAGTTAATTAACATCACTAATCATATAATAAATCAAACCCCTATTTTCCCCATAAATATTTTTTAAATGCACGCAAAATAATGTGGGGTTAACTTATTTTGCATGCAAAATGATGTAGGGTTAACTCACAATTTTCAAATTTTTATGAAAATGGGTAATAATGGAAAAATCCCTCATTTTTTCATTCTCTTTAATTAACCCAAAATATGTTCTCAAAGATAGATTCTTCACTAATACAATATCAAGCAAAATGGAAAACCCAAATATATGTCTTCTGCAACTCTCTCTCTTTCTCCTCAACAAAATTGTCTTCTCTCTCTTGATTCGAACTTGAGTGAGTGAGTAGTGTGTCCAAATGAGAGAGCAAGCTCTCTATTTATACTTTATGTTTGGGTGACCTAATTCCCAATTAGGTCGGACTCACTAAAACTGACTGGGCCGACTTGTCCTAGGGGGACTTAATAATACATTTTACATTTGATTTCAGGGGACCTAATGCCCCGACTTACAATTGTTAAGATTATATGCTACTAAAGACTACATTCTAATTTCATGATCATTTAAAACATTTTCACAATAGCAGCATAACAAGGATCTCTAAAACATACACAATCACAAGGTACACAAAAATATATCTTGGGAAACCCTCAAGGGGAAGAAAACCCAACAAGAACTTCCTCAATATAGATCACCAAAGTACAATTCCCAAAAATAGGTCTCACAAATAAGAGAGACAAAAACCTAAACTCTAGATCCAAGCCAATCCTCCTTCTCCTTTGCAAACTCTCTCTCTCCTCTTATGCTCAATGCATGAGTGAGTGAATGGTACAAATGAAGGAAAGACTCCTTCTATTTATACTTTACTTTTCACTTGACAAATAACCTAACTAGGTCGGCCTCATTAACTTAACTGGGCCGACCACTCTAGAAAGACTCAAATAATATTTATATTACATTCTTTTGGGTATTAATGACCCGACTTACAATGTAGGTTTTACCTCATGACTTTTACATGACCAAATATAATAATGACATCCCTGAACAGAGGTAATACATCTCCAACAAAGTTACAATAATAAAGTACAAGTAGAATATTCTTCGAAGTTACATTAATTCAACACTCCCCCTTAACAAGAAGGGTATTCTACTGAAAACAACAACAACAGGTGTGGCTCTACACAACATAATCGGAAGGAGGGAGAAGGAGTCATCATCAACAACATCATCTGAAACATTGGTTGGTACATCTATAAATCATTGGAAGTTCTTCAACAACATCAATATCAACAACTAGAACAACTTGTTGTAACATCATCAACATTTGTAGCACGGAGCTAGAACATCATCATTTATAGCACGAAGCTGGAACATCATCATCTGCACCACGAAGCTGGAACATCATAATCTGTAGCACAAAGCTGGAAAATCATCTTCTACATCATCATCTTCAGTACAGAGTTGAAGTATCATCATCATCATCTTCAGTACAGAGCTTAAGTATCATCATCATCATCTTCATTACAAAGCTAAAGTATCATCATCATCATCTTTAGTACAGAGCTGAAGTATCATCATCATCATCTTCAATATAGAGCTGAAGTATCATCATCATCATCATCTTTAGTATAGAGTTGAAGTATCATCATTTTCAGCAAGAATTTGTTGGAACAACATCATCATCAATATATGAATACTGGAATAGCGTCAATCATCAGTAAGTAAACACTGATACAACAACATCAATCATCAGTAAGTAAATATTGAAACAACAACATCAATCATCAGCAAGTAAATATTGAAACAACAACATCAATCATAAGTAAGTAAATATTGAAACAACAACATCAACGACAACACTAGGCTGGCTCATCAGCATAAAGCTAGAATAACATCATCATCATCAATAGCTTAAGGCTGGAGCAACATCATCTCTAGTAACAGGTGCATTAACAACCAATATGATCCTTCCTTTCAGAATTACAGGATCATGGATAGTCCTTCCTTTCGGAATTACAGGACCCAGTCCATCAACTCTAGTGATCCTTCCTTTCGGAACTAGGGATTTAGTCCAACAACACTGGTGATCCTTCCTTTCGAAACTAGGGATCATGGACAATCCTTCCTTTCGGAACTAGGGATTCAATCCAACAACATTGGTGATCCTTCCTTTCAGAACTAGTGATCATGGATAATCCTTCCTTTCGGAATTAGGGATTCAGTCCAACAACATTGTTGATCCTTCCTTTCAGAACTAGGGATCATGGACAATCTTTCCTTTCGGAACTAGGGATTCAGTCCAACAACATTGGTGATCCTTCCTTTCGAAACTAGGGGTCATGGAAAATCCTTCCTTTCAGAACTAGGGATTCATTCCAACAACACTGGTGATCCTTCCTTTCAGAACTAGGGATCATGGACAATCCTTCCTTTTGGAACTAGGGATTCAGTCCAACAACACTGGTGATCCTTCCTTTCAGAACTAGGGATTCAGTCCAACAACACTGGTGATCCTTCCTTTCAGAACTAGGGATCATGGACAATCCTTCCTTTCGGAACTAGGGATCATGGACAATCCTTCCTTTCGGAACTAGGGATTCAATCTAAGGATCAACATTTAAGAATATCCTTCATTTTGGAATTACGTGATCACTATTTAGGGATGATCAATCCCATCTGCACCACCATGTCATCAGCACTACTCCCCCTTTTGAGGGAAGTCCTTACAGACTACACCAAGCTTGTCACGGAAGTGCTCAAACTTCACATGAGATAGAGGCTTAGTCAACACATCTGCAACCTGCTCATTAGTGCTCACATATTGGAGCTTTATAGCTCCCTTCTGCATCGTATCACGAATGTGTAAATACTGTATTTCTATGTGCTTCGACTTATCATGGAACATGGGGTTCTCTATCACATAGAATCACTATGGTATCTAACTCCAAATTAAATAGACCTGATAACAACTTCTGAATCCATATAGCTTGACAATGGTAGAACAAGCTGCAATATATTATGCTTCCGCAATGTTGAGAGCAACACTGGACTGCTTCTTTCTTATCCATGAAATCATGGCCGACCTCATACTATAACATCCACCTGAAGTGTTCTTCAAATATGAATCTATATAACCATACAGTCCAAAGTCATGATCTCTAGTATAACTAAGATCATAATCTACCGTACCTTTTAGGTACTTCATCACATGCTTTGCAATTATAAGGTGAACACGTCTGGGCTCAACTAGATACTGACTCAAGGGATTACTGGAATGTATGATGGTGAGATCTACTCCATCATCTGATTCTAAGGTCCCGTTCCTTTCTTGCTCATGATCTACAATGTTGATCAAGTCTTCCACCATAGATCAAAGTTGTTTCTAAGTGATCTTATGTGATCCACTTTCTTTTGACCCAATAACAATTGCATCTTTTATAAAAGAAATTCTAAACTCTTTCTAGAGTTGAGATATAGTACATTATTCTTCATCATCATATTTCCTGAATCAAGCTTGTATGTTGCTTCTCCTATTCTCCTAGTGAAACTTTATGAGGGGAGTCCTTTTTATTCAAGATTGGAGAGAGTGCTTTGAAGAACCACTATTACAAGAAATATCCTTCGATTTCTTCCTTTGGTAACTTCCTGGGAGGTCCTTCTTCTTCTTGTTCATCTTCGGAAAAATGAGCATGATGTCTTTTGTTATTCTTTTTTTTGTATTCTTCTTTTCTTAATTGACAATTTTTAGCAATATGTCCCATTTTATCACAATAATAACATTGATAAGAAGAAAAGTATCTCTTCTTGTAGTTTCCTTTCTTGTACTTCTAAAACTTCTTAGGAGGATGAAACTCCTTATGAGTTTCCTTCTAGTAGTGAGATTTTCCTTTTCATCTTTTAGTATGGGTAGCTACAGCTTGATCATCCTCTCTGAGTAGTGCTTCTCGATTTTCCACTCTAGCTTCCTCTTGGACACATTCTTCCCATACAAATTCAAATAGTAGACTTTCCTTTATTGCACGCATTGTCCGGATAAAAGAGTCCCAAGGTCTAGTAAGACCATTGAGAGCGGTCATCACCAACTCATCTTCATCAAGGTTGTCTCCAATTTCTTCTAGTTGTTCTTTGAATTGAGAAACCCTTGTAAAATATTCTTGGATGGATTCACCTTACTCATCTTTGCACTTTTGAGTTGAGTTCTCAAATTCATCTTCTGATTAATGTTTCTTCCTTCATACATTATTGATAGGGAATCAAACATCTCCTTTGGAGTTTTCTTGGAGGACACTTGAGGAATCAAGTGATCTTTGATGGAGTCTACTATGATCCTCATAGCTCTAATCATATCCTTCTTATGCTTTTCCTTTGCTTCAAATTCTTCGGGTTCTGGAACAACTTCTTTAACAAACTTTGCAAGATTATTCTCTTCTAGAATGAGTCCAATTCTGTATTTCCAAGGATGAAAATTTTCTATGCCTTCCAACTTGTCATCAAGCTTGGTGCTTGGAGCCATCTTATCCCGAAGAACAGAAAATGACCAAAAATTAAAATTTCTCAAAAATGAAAACTGAACTCACCAAGAGATGTGCTTGAATGAGGTGAGTATGTTGGTACATTCTTTTTCTGAAGAATCCAAAATTTCACCTCAGAAATTGGACTTGCGAAATTCCGGGCTGTAGTTTTGGGTTTTTTGGTCCAAATTCAAACTAGGGTTTGACTTTCTGGAAGATTTAACCATTGAAATTTCTTTATCTTGGTGCCAATAGATGCGCCTTGGAGGGGCGCATTTCCCTACGCCACTTGCACTAAAAAAAATCCACTTTAGTAGAAAGGCCTAATTTTCCTTGTCCGGAGAAGGAGAGAAAGATTTACCTAGTGAGAGATGCTCTTTTTAGTCTAGCTCTGAAACCATGTTAAGGTTGTATGCTACTAAAGACTAAATTCTAATTTCATGAGCATTTAATACATTTTCACAATAGTAGCATAAAAAGGATCTCTGAAAGATACACAATCACAAGGTACACAACAATATATCCTAGGAAACCCTCAAGGGGAAGAAAACCCAACAAGAACTTCCTTAATATAGATTACCAAAGTACAATGCCCAAAAAAAGGTCTCACAAATAAGAGAGACAAAAACCCAAACTCTAGAGCCAAGCCAATCCTCCTCCTTCGCAAACTCTCTCTCTCCTCTAATGCGCAATGCATGAGTGAGTGAATGGTGCGAATGAAGGAAAGATTCCTTCTATTTATACTTTACTTTTCACTTGACAAATAACATAACTAGGTCGGCCTCATTAACTTAATTGGGCTGACCTCTCTATAAAGACTCAAATAATAGTTATATTACATTCTTTTGGGTACTAACAACCCGAATTACAATGGAGGTTTTACCTCATGACTTTTACATGACCAAATATAATAATGACATCCCCGAACGGAGGTAAGAAATCTCCGATGGAGTTACAATAATAAAGTACAAGTAGAATATTCTTCGAAGTTACATTAATTCAACAAAATGGAGGTTTTACCTCAATGACCTAGCATGACCAAACATAATAATGACATCCCGGAATGGAGGAAAAACATCTTCGACGGAGGTACAATAAAAATGCAATAAAAATATAACAATAATAAATAGAAGAATATCTTCTGAAGTTACAATTACAACAACACTCCCTCTTAACTAGGAAGGTATTCTCTTGCCACAATCATCATCATTTTGGATGCATATTCTGGACAACGTCATCATCGTTGGATCATCATCAATGCTGGAATATCATCATCAACACTGAATCATCATCGTCGTTGCTGCCTTAATCCTCATTTTGTTGATCATTTATTAGTGACATCACTTGAATCTATCTGTCATAAGAAGTTCTATAGAACCAGCCCTTTTTCATGCTAGATGTAGGCCTAGTTCTCATGTAGGTCTTCATCATCTCCGCGAGCAAGCCATCAAGTAGGTATAGCCTATGACCACACATTACATTGTCACAACAATCACCTGTGTCTCCTACTATCATCTCATCATATCCATATCACCTCATCATCATACACGGAGCACAGCCCAAATGCACACCTCATGTCCAATATGTTGGAATATTTTATATTCCTTGGAAGGTAATAATTTCTTTGTATTATGTCGGAAGATATCCACAATCATATGTAAAAGAGTAATACATTTATCCCATATTCATTATGGTAAAATATACTCTTGATATTCATTATTATATAGAGAGATGTTACTATGGAGAATTATATTATCCCACATGTAATATGTGAGAGTAATTCCTCCTCAACTCTTAGTATATAATAGAGTCAAGGGATAGTCACATCACTCATCATGATACATACTTTCACAAGTATTTCTATATTGTATTGGGGTTATTGGCATTGCTCTCTGTAAGCTTGGAGGAGATATTTTGGAGATAATAGAAGACCAGCTTCTTGTGGATGTAACCCAATTGGGTGAACCACATATATCCGGTGTACTCTTTTCTCTTGTTCTCTTTTTGTTCTTATTTACTATGATATGTTATTGTTGCATAGATAGGTAAGCTAGTTTAGTTAGATCCATATCTCTATCACAATAGAACACCTGGGTCTCCCACCTAGTGGGTATAGCCCTCTGTCACAATAGACCACCTGGGTCTCCCACCCAGTGGGTATAGCCTAGGAGCACTCGAGGTGCATTATGTCTCTCAAAGGTCAACCCACGTCTACCAACATGGGAGAACAGTTAGGAGCACCCCAGGTGCATTACCTCCCAAGGACCACCTACGTCTTCCACCATGCAAGATCCTACCTAGGTGCACACAAAGTGTCTTTGTGACCGATGGACCTCTCAATGTCTCCAGAATGGGAGTATAGTCGGGAGCACCACAGGTGCATTACGTCCCAAGGACCACCTACATCTTCCACCATGCGAGACCTAGCTCTACATATTCTCTAGCATGGGAGTACAACTCGGAACACACCGAGTGCATTAAGTCCCAAGGACCACCTACGTCTTCCACCATGCGAGAATGAGCTCTAGTGCATTTGTGTCTTCCGGTCTCATCACTCCCTTTTTCAAGGAACCTTGATTTGGATCACACCAAGCCTCTCTTTGAAGTAATCAAACTTCACTCTTGCTAACGGATTGGTCAAGACATCATCTATCTACTCATCTGTCACCACATACTCGAGCTTCATTGCTCCTCTCTGCACCATATCCCAGATATAGTGGTACTTGATCTCAGTATGCTTCGACTTGTCATGGATCACTGGGTTCTCGGACAACTTCACACAACTCTAGTTGTCACAGAAGATACAAGTCGCCTCTAACTAGATATCAAACAAATTTGATAGTAGCTTCTAAATCCATACTTCCTTACAACTAGCTGAACAAGCTGCAACATACTTTGCTTCGGTTGTACTCAATGCTACGCATGACTGCTTCCTGCTAAACCAGGAGATCATACCAGATCCTATACTGAAGCAACATCCTAAAGTTCTCTTCCTATCTGTGGCACTACCTTCCCAATCAGAATCAACATAACCATGCAGGTTAATATTCTGATTCACCTCATACTTGAGCCCATAGTCAATTGTACCCTTTAGGTACCTCAATATATGCTTTGCAACAATCGGGTGAACATGTCTCAGATCCTTCAGGAACTGGCTTAGGGTGTTCACAGCAAATCATATGTCTGGTCTTGTGTTCGTCAAATACATCAACAAACCAATCATCTAATGGTACATCGTGTCATCAACTGTCTCTGATGAAGCATCACACAGTAGGTTCAAGTTCGATGTCATTGGTGTGGCCATTTCCTTGCAGTCCATCATTCTAAATCTATTCAGAATCGCTACTGCATGCTTTCCTTGACCAAGGAATATTCCATTTGCACTCTGCCACACTTCCATGCCTAAGAGATAATGCATCATACCTAGGTCCTTCATCTCGAACTTTGTGGCAAGCTTCCTCTTTACATCTGCAATGAGCTCATCCTCACCTGTCACAAATAGGTCATCTACATATAGCAGAAGTATCACTGGTATTCCGCCTTCAACCTTGAAGTAAAGGTTGGAATTTGCTTTACTCTTGGTAAAGCCTAAGCTCATCAAGAAATTTTTCATCCTGCCATACCACATTTTGGGTGCCTGCTTCAATCCGTACAAGGATTTCTTTAACTTGCACACATGAGTTTGTTTGTCACGTGTCTCAAATCCCAGTGGTTTCTCCACGTACACTTCCTCTTCAACTACACCATTCAAGAATGTTTTCTTGACTTCCATTTGGTGTACCTTCGATCTCATTACTGCAACTAATGAAAGTATAGATCTGATGGAAGTGTATCTTGCTACAGGTGCAAATGTCTCCTCGTAGTGTATGTCTTACTTCTAGGAGAAGCCACGTGCCACAAATATTTCCTTTTGTTTTTCAATGCTACCATCTGCATCATGCTTGATCTTGTAGATCCACTTCGAAGTCACAATAGAATTTCCTTATGGTCTCAGAACTATCTCCTAGACATCATTCTTCATGATCGACTAGTACTCCTCGATCATGGAATCCTTCCATTCCTTCTTCTTTGCTGCTTCCTCGTAGTTGGAAGTTTCTTTATCAATGATGTCGCATAACAGGGATACATAACTGGAGTATGGTATGGGTCTCTTGATTTCTTTGTGCATCCCCTCTGGAGCATCATCCTTCTTTACATCTTGTATTGCTTCTCGAACCCATGTTGGTCTTCTTTTGTGGGATTTCTTCTCACGAGGTGGATCTACAAGTTATTGTGGTTTTTCCATGTCGCGGTCTTCATGATCTTCTGGAATCGCTTATTCCATCACCATGTCTGTAACTCTGGTTTCTTCAGGTTCTTCAATCTCTTCAATAGGTAGTTTTCTTGATTTGTTGTATGTTGAGTCTTTGTCGAATGTTACGTCTCTGCTGATGTCGATCTTCTTGAATACTGGGAAGTATATTCAGTAGGATTTTGAAGTGTCATTGTATCCCACGAATATTCCCTTCTTTCCTGAAGGATCTAGCTTGTTTCTCTTTTCCTTCAGGATGTGTATGTACACTGGGCAGCCAAATAGATGGCTGACTTATGGCTTCTCACCGGAGAAATATTCTTCGGGAGTCTTGTTGTTTACTACTCGGTGAGGAGTACGGTCTCATACATACACGGCTCTCCTTGCTGCTTCTTCCCATAAGTGCATCGGAAGATCTTGGTCATGTAGCATTGCTTTTGCTGCTTCCATTATTGTTCCATTCTTTCATTCTGCAACACCATTTTGTTGAGGATTGTAGGGAGTGCTCAACTCCCTCTTAATCCCAGATTATCTACATAGGTCCTTGAATTCTTCCGAAGTGAATTCTTCGCCATTATCCAATCAAAGGGTCTTGATATTTTTATTAGTGTGATTTTCAAGCAAGGCTTTGAATTCCTTGAACTTGCTAAATACCTCATCTTTACTTTTCAAGAAATAAATCCAAGTCTTACAAGAAAATTCATCTATGAAAGAAACATAATATACATACCCACTTAGTGAGTTAGATGACATGGGACTGCATACATCAGAGTGGATTATCTCCAATATTCCTTTTGATTTGATTTCACTGCTGGGAAATGCCTTATTTACATTCTTTCCTTGCGCACATCCCTTGCAAATGGCCATGTTTTGTTTGGATTTCTGGAAGTCCTGAAATTGCTTTGTTTGCAATAGGTAGTGCTCTATAGTGCACATGTGCAATCCTTCTATTCCATAGTTCACTTGGTTCCATGGAGTCATGAACCAATGCTTGTTCAGGTTGTCCCTTCAATTTGTACAAGCCTCCCTCTTGCTCTCCAATTACTGTTGCATCATCTATTGTCTTTCCTTTTGGCCACATTAGGACTTGGCCATTGACAAATGCAACCTTCATTCCTTTAGCATCTAGTGTTGAGATGGATATAAGATTCTTCTTTAGTCCTGGAACATATAGGACATGTTTAATATTCAAATATTTTCCGGAGTCTAGCTTGTAGGAAGCTTCTCCACTTCCTTTGATGGGATATTGATAATCATCGCCAAGTTTCACCTTGTGAGGTGACTCATGCTCAGATAGATTAATGAAGGGTTCTTTGTATCCCGTCATGTGCTTGGATGATCCACTATCTACAAGCCAATCATTGCTCCCGTGTGTGATGTACCAGTGAGTGCTGATATTAGGACATATTCTTCATCGCTTGAAGAATCGTCTCTTTATTCTTTGGCTCTTTTCCTTGCTGGTTCATCATCTTTAGCAGTGTGAGCATGATGTCTCTTTTTGTTAGTCTTCTTGTTAGAGGAACCTTTGTTTCTAGGACAATTTCGGGAGTAGTGTCCCTTCTCATCACATGTGTAACATCTAACACTAGATAGATCTCTTCTGGGTCTCCTTTGTCTTTTGTGATGGTGGTCCTCCCTCTTGTTGTGATTTCTTCTAGTGTGAACTATGAGGGCTTGATCATCATTTGCTCCCATCTTCTCTTCTCTTGCTATTAGCTGATCTTCTTCATGAGTGCATTCTTCCCATAGTCTGTTGAAAGTGATCAATTTCTTTCTGGCACATATTCCTTGAATGAA
The DNA here is from genome assembly GCA_027924585.1 of Larix kaempferi. NCBI lineage: Eukaryota > Viridiplantae > Streptophyta > Pinopsida > Pinales > Pinaceae > Larix > Larix kaempferi. Next base: position 9,867,918 of record BSBM01000950.1, read on the forward strand.
TGAATCCCATGATCTTGGGAGACCATTCAAGGTGGTCATAACGATCTCTCCTTCTTCTACCTTTTCTTCAACTGCTTCAATTTTTTCATTGATTTGAGAGACCCTTTTGAAGTAGGATTGCATGGTCTTTGAGTTTAGGATCTTCACATTCTTGAGTTGGTTCCTTAACACCATCTTCCGATTGATGTTCTTCCCTTCGAATAATTTCGTCAAAGCATCAAACATCTCCTTGGGTGTCTTCAAGGATGACACATGGGGGATGAGATGATCTTTAATGCATTCTGCAATAATTCTCTTGGCCTTGACCAAGTCCTTCTTGTGTATAGCCTTAGCCTCATCTCCCTCTAGTGCTGGAACCTCCACACTAACATATTTGTCCAAATCATTTTCTTCAAGGACAAGAGCAATCCTATACTTCCATGCTCGGAAGTTGTCAGCTCCCTAAAGCTTATCCTCAAGCTTGGTGTTCTAAGTCATTTTGAAATGAGAACCTCAAATGGAAATAGTAGAGATTTAAGTCTTACCAATTTGAGATTCCCAACCTGATTCTGGAGCTGGCTGGCCTAGGCTTTGTCAGAGAAACCCTAATTCTTCAAACTTGGAATTTTGAACTTCTGATTGGACAGGTAGATGCGCCTCCTCAAGGCAAGTTGTCCAAGGTACTCCTTCTTGCAAATTGATGGAGAAAAACCCTAAAAACTTGATGCCCTAGTTTTCCTCCCGATAGTAGTGACAGGGCCAAAAATGAAAATTCTCACAATTTGATTCTATCGCCTCCAAAATATGTGCCCTCCTAGGGAGAGTTAGCCTAGCCCTATTTTTCAGATGATCCGTGGAGAGAAGACCTTGAACTAGGAATCCCTAGTTTCCCGCTGCTGCACAATTCCTTCTTTTCAGGTTAGCTCTGACACCATGTTAGAGTTTGCACTTTAATTCAATGTTAACTAGGATCTTTAACTGAAATAAAAACAAGCACAACAAAACACAATAGACACAATAGTTTTCCTCGGGGAAACCATAAAGGAGAAAACCCCACAACTTCCTCAAAGATAGATTCGTCACTAATACAATATCAAGCAAAATGGAAAACCCAAATATATGTCTTTTGCAGCTCTCTCTCTTTCTCCTCAGTGAACTTGTCTTCTCTCTCTTGCTTATGCAAACTTGAGTGAGTGAGTGGTGTGTCCAAATGAGAGAGCAAGCTCTCTATTTATACTTTATGTTTGTGAGACCTAATTCCCAATTAGGTCGGCCTCACTAAACCTGACTAGGATGACTTGTCCTAGGGGGACTTAATAATACATTTTACATTTGACTTCAAGGGATCTAATGCCCTGACTTACAATGGAGGTTTTACCTCAATGACCTAGCATGACCAAACATAATAATGACATCCTTGAATGGAGGAAAAACATCTCTGATGGAGGTACAATTAAAATACAATAATAATATAATAATAATAAACAGAAGAATATCTTCCGAAGTTACAATTACAACAACAATATTTATGCTTGGGTTCCATAAGTTATTGAAGGTACATGAAGTAGTTTCTTATATGATATAGGTTTGAGATATTGTGGAAAAGCATTATGGACTTGAAAATGATTCTAAGCTCGATGATTTTGTGAGATTTTAAAGGAGTGTTTTTATTGAATGTTCTAGTTATTATTGTTTCCCACTAGGATGGATGGTACATGCATAAAAGAGTAATTTAATGGACAAAGATATAACAAAAATTAGGTACCTCAAAGGATGTAGCTTTTAGATGACCTTTATCCAAGTTTCTTGAAGTTTATTTGATGTAAGTGTTGAGAACCCCTACTTTTTCATGTTATATTCTTTTTTTTTACAACAACGGATAACGAGCTTTTATATTAAAAAAAGATGATCTTACATATAGGACGGGAAGACTGATCCCAAAATAGGAGGGTTGTCAAGACAAACACCTCACAATACAGTCTTTGTATGGCATACATAACATTTATTCTGCAGAAACTGAAAATTTTTACAAATTGCCCTAGAAGAATGCTACAAAAGTAATACATATTAAGAGAAGGGACTGTAAACAAAAAATATCCTGAAACAGACACATAGACGAGCAGGCAGAGAGAGTATCAATTGACATGCTTTTGGCGAACATTCTTTTCCTTGATCCCAGCTGCAGCACCCACATTTTCTTCTTCTATGCCATGAAGGGCAGAGGGGCTATTCCGATTGCTAGTCTTGACGCAGTCGACCTTGGCTTCAACTATTCTAAGGCAATTGTGAAGGGAGTCAATTTTTCCAGCCAACCCTTCAAAATAATCTTTCATCTTGTTTCTACTACACCGAACTTCAGAGTTTGAAATATGGACGAAGGTGGAGAGGTGGGAGACGGCTTTCTTCAGGTCCACATTTTCACCTCTAAGCCAGCATACCTGGGACTCCAAATCCTGAACATGCAAGAGTAATTCAGAGTTAGGACTATCAGTCCCATGAGGGGACTCCAGATTAACAATGCCACCATTTTCCCCAACAATGTTCATCCAGTTCCTGCCATTTCCCGGCTCACCGGAGCTACCACGAACATGCTATGAAAGACCACCTTGATTCTGACCCAGACCCACGTCGAAAGACAACCAATTCTGGCCACTGCCATGCTCATGGCCACAAACGACAGGATGAGCATAGCCCCTGTTACTCTGTCCCTGTCCTATGTCAAGGGGAGTCCAGCTTCTTCCACTACCTATCTCATCAGTTTTGGAATGCCCACGACAGGCTTGTTTTTCCTTACCACCACAGGAGTCCTGGAGCTCAGAACCGACATTACCCTGTCCCTGGACCACGTCAAGAGCTGAAAGATATCGTTTCATGCTGACTCCCCCCAAATGGGCCTGGATATTCTTCCTGCATCATCGGCACTGCAGCGCAGGGAGACAAAGACCTGCATTTCCATCCTCCATGTTTAACCAGACAAAACCGAGCCAGCATACAGCGCAGAGTGAAATTTGCTTGATACTTGGAGCGTCACCTTCCTCCGTGTTTATAGCTAGGGAATCCTTGTCTCCTACACGCATTGAAGTCCTGCATGTGAGACAGGTAGAGTTAGACTGGATATGCCTTCGTTTGAGCCGAGAGGGCGCGTGAGGAGATGAAGGGGATCCCAAGGACATCTTTTAATTAACCAAATTCAATAAAGAGTTTAGACCAAAGTTGTATAAGAGTTTAGAGATCGAAAACATTGCAAACAAGGGGGGGTATTATGGAACCTAGTTGTTTACAAGGTGATGTCCATTGCTGACTGTTACACCACAATCTAGGCCAACTCCAATATTGGCCATGGTGTTGGATAGCTGGTTGTTGCTCCTTAAGATGTGGAAAAAGGAGATTGAGGTAAAATCCTTGACCATGTGGATGAAGTGATGTTGAAGCTTGGAGGCAGGCTTTCGACAATTTTTGGCTAAGCCCCTAGCTTCCCTGATTACTAGCAAAGAATCACCGATGGCCACGAGGTATTTAACATTATTGTTCTTAGAGATATCTATACCTTTGATCAATGCAAGCCACTCCGCTTCATTGTTTGTCCTTCTTCCAATTCCCCAGGCATAATCTTTCACTTTGTTTCCTTCGGAGTCCAGAAGAACTGCCCCTGCACCTGCCAATCCAGGATTTCCCTTCGAGGCACCATCGAAGAAAAGGGTGTGACTACCAAGAGCCTTCATCCATAGCTGGGAGTACTTTGGTTCTATTATGATGAGCCAATTTTGAGGCTTATAAATCTTAAAAGAGGGGGACAAAGGGGAGAAAAGAGAGGGGATCAAAAGATCAGCCACCCATATTTTTTCTTCAACACTCAAGGGCTCTTTGCTGAGATTTTTCATACCTCTCGAGGAGAGGGAATCAATATAGAGCACTTTAGCAGAGGATAAGACTTTACCTGGAGAGGCCCTGATGTCTTCAAAGATTTCTTTGTTCTTGGCAGTCCAGAGCTTCCAATAGATAAATTTTGGAAAAGCGACCTAGGCTCTTTTGAGATTCGGCTTTCTGGACAGTGAGTTTGTATAGTAGAGATGCCAATTTTCAAAAAGGTCATTCTAGTTGGTGAGGAGAGTAAGGTTAGGCTGAATATTATGATAGGCCCTGTGCCAAACCTATTGGGAAAAGATGCATTCCAGAAAGAGATGATCAATCGACTCCTCGACATCCTTGCAGAGAATACATCTAACTGACCCTTCAATCCCTCTTTTCCTGAGGTTCTCCACTATGAGAGTCTTTCTGTGAACAAGAATCCAAGTGAATACATTAACTTTAGGTAGCCCATCCTTGTCCCATACTCTTTTCCACTTATTATCTTTGCTACAGCGATTGTTGAGGGCGTCCAAGTAGCCATAGCCCTCCCTGACATAGTATGAGCCCGTTTTTCCCTAGGCACGTTTGTCTCTCATGGAAAGATGGATAGGGAGAGCACCATGAAAAAGGGAGAGAAGAGTATTATAATCATGTAGAAGGTGTTCCAGGAGTTCAAGATTGCACCAACCTGTCCATCTTCCTTGGTTGGACCAAGAGGACAAATCATAGAGAGTATGAATGTTAGCATGCTCCATCCAACATCTCAAGTCGTGGAGCTTGTGAAGAAATTTTGCAGGGGGGCTAGAGCAGAATTTGTCCTTCCATATTTGGATTTGCTTACCATTTCCACGGGTCCAAGAAAGGTTGCTTTGGATGATAAAGGCCGCTCGTTTGCAAAGGATCCAAATAGAGGTCCCCCTTTTCTCCTGATCTATATTATCCACACATCGGCTTCTGTTTCCGGACATATATTAATTATAGAATATTTCCTTCCACCACGCCTTCTTGCCAGATATGATCCTCCAAAGAATTTTGGTGCCGAGGGAAAGATCCATCACTGAAGGGCCTTTGATCCCCGCTCCACCATAAATTTTGGGTCTACACAATGTGTCCCAATTTATCAAGTGAATTTTTTTTGAGTTGTTAGATCTCCCTCCCTGCCATAAGAACTTTATGAGTTCTTTGGTAATTTCCAGCATCACTATCTTGGGGGCAAGAGAGATGGAACAAGCATAAAGAGGATAGGTAGAGAGAATGGATTTAATAAGGACCATTTTTCCTGCGGGATTTAGCAATCGGGAGCCCTAGGAGCTGATTTTGTTTTTTATCTTTACTATCAGCCCTTGCCAATCTGTGACTCTTTTTCTACCCTTGAAGATAGGGATGCCGAGGTAATTGAAGGAGCTCCAGTCTCCAATTCCTTCAAACCACAGAATTCTAGCAATTCTCGCAAGAGCCCCAGGGGTGCAGTTCTAGCCATAGATTTTGGATTTCTCCGAGTTGACTTTGCCATCAGAGGTCTTGAGGAAGGTGGTGAGGACATGATTGAATATACCAGCAATAATAATGGAGGCACCCCTGAGAAGAATGGTATCATAAGCAAACTGGGAGTGATTAACCGGCTTGACTCCTCTTACTATTTTTATTCCTTTTAGTTCTCCCGAGGCTTGTAGGATGTGAAGTTTCCTACTCATAGATTCGACTACTAAGAGATAAAGGAAAGGAGACAGTGGGCATCCTTGATGCAAACCTCTGGAAGCCAGGAAGAAATCAGTAGGTCTGCTATTGACTAGGGGGGAAATCTAGGGCGTGTTGATGCAGGCCTTAATCCAGCGAACAAACCTTCTAGAGAAGCCCAATTTAATCATGATTGCAAAGAGAAAGTTATAGTTTACTCTATCAAAATCATTTTCCATATCGAGCTTGATGGCCATTCCTTGGTGATTTTTTTCAATGCTGGAGTGGATTTATTCTTGCACCATGATGATGTTATCCAGGATTTGGTGGCCATCAATGAATCCCTCTTGGGATTCTGATATGAGCTTTCTCATTACTTTTTTCATTCTGGTGGCAAGGATCTTGGAGAGGATTTTGTAGTAAGTATTGCAAAGAGATATCGATCTGAAGCGACCGATAGAGCAAGGGGTTTTTTCTTTTGGAATTAAGGCAAGAAAAGAGGAGTTGGTTGCCCCTCCGATTTTGTCTTTTTTTCTGGTCCAGTTGAGCATACGCTTTAAGTCATATTTAATTATCTCCCAGGAAGCCCGGTAAAAGTTGATGGTGAACCCCTCTGGCCTAGGTGCTTTATCAACTTGAAGAGACCAGATGGCATTCACAATTTCGTACTCCATAATTGGCTTGGAGAAATCTCTATTGGAATTGTCTGAGACAAGGTTAGGAATGCCTGCTAAAAGGTCTGCTTGAGCTTCAGGATCAATTTCTCCATTGTCCGTAAAGAGCTCCCTAAAGTGATTATAGGCATGAAGTTTCAAGTCCTCTTGCCCATTTATCCTCTCCCCATTGGTGTTTTTCAGCTCTTTTATAGCATTCTGACTACGACGAGCCTTAGCCTGGTTATGAAAGTATTTAGTATTGCTGTCACCCCACTTAAGCCAAAGTTGTCTTGATTTGATTCTCTAGGTTTCCTCTTCTTGCTTGGCGACACTAAGGATTTCCAGTTCCAAATCTTTTTCCTAACTAAAAGAGGGAAGTGATACCTCATCCGTCTCCATACTTTGTTGAATATTGGAAAGCTTAGCTTGAAGGCAGAGTTTAGAGTGGCAAGGGTTCTTGAAGGAGGTTTTAGCCCATCATTTGAGAGAAGATTTGACAGCTCGAAGCTTGGATTCCCAAATGAATCTGGGGGATCCAAAGAAGCTCGAGTTCCAGGCCTGGGAAGCAAGGTCATTAAAATCAGGATGTTGAAGCTAGAGAGGGTTAAAGAGAAAGGGGATAGGTCCTAGAATTTTAGGAGGGGTGAGGGAGAGGGAGATAGGCTTATGATTTGAGGAGGCACAGTGAATGGTGAAAGCATAAGCTAAGAGATCAAAGCAAAAGAATGTTGAGCTTACCAGAAAGCAATCCAATCTAGCTACGATATGTCCTACTTCGCATCTTCTATTATTATAGTTGTATTTTGCATTTTTAAGAGGAATATCCATAAGATCCAGGTCAGCAAGAAGGTCGTCAAGATTTTCACCAAAGGGGTTGCGGACAATGTTGCCTCCTCTCTTCTCCTGTTGATATTTTGTGACATTAAAATCTCCAGCGATAATGAGATTTTTCCCCATCATGTTGTCCTTAAGATTGCTTAGATCTTCCCAGGACTTGATATTATCCCTATAGTGAGTGGGACCATAAACATTGCAGATAAAAAGAGGACTGTTGCTATCTTTTTCTTTTATTTCAGGTAGCATCCAGTGGCTGTTCTTAGATGAAGACAAAAGAGAAAATTTTGAGGAGATCGAAGTAGCAATACCCCCTGAGGCCCCTCGAGCACTGTGAGCAAAACCATGGCTGGCCTTCCAGATGGAGCGTGAGAGGGCCATGACCTCTACGTATTGCATTTTTGTATCTTGGATTAGCATGAGATCTGGATTTCCAGATTTAATCATGTTCTTGAGGGATTCTGCTTTGTTCAAACTGCCAAGACCCTTGCAGTTCCAAGAGACTGCTAACATTACTTCTTTGTTGGTTGAGGTCATGCTTGGGACCTACCATCTTTGGCTCCACTCTGAGATTTGGGATTCTGAAGGAGATTCATATCTTCCAGGATTTTTTGTCTACCCATCTCAATCTCCCTTTCAGCCTCGAGCTCTCTGTGATACCTCAACGACTTCCTACCTCTAGTATTTGGCGGCTGCACTTCTTCCAACTCCTCAAGAGATTCCGAGGAGGCATCCAGAGATGAGGAGAGCGGCACAATTTTTTTTTTTACCTTTTCAGCCCAGGAGCCACCAGGGGTGCTAGATCCGCCAACATTTGCTCCAGTCAACTCTTCTCCGGGAGAAGAGTTGGGAATAATGGTTTCTTCCTTCCCTGGTTCCACTGCGACTTCCTCCAGTATAGCAATTTCCCCTTCTTCTGAAGGCAGGTCTTGGAATCTATTGATGTTTGTGTCCTCTCTAGCTTCAGAAGTAGATTCTTTAATGATTTTGGGTTGATCCTCTCTAGTGGGGCAAGGAGCTGGTATGGTTTTTTACCCCTTTTTGACCTACTTCCAACCTTCCTCATGAGTTTTCTCAAAATAACCATATTAATGATTTTTTTTGCATTTGAAGGGTTACTTCTCATAATCCACCTTCTGCATATGCTCCCATCCATCCATAAATAGATTTACTTCCTCCGGTAGACATTTCTCTAGATCTACTTCCACACAGATTCTGGCACAGGAGAACAAGGGCCCTTTCGGCTCAAATTTGTCAATATACTTCCCAAGGGAGTTACCAATAGCTTGCAAGGTATCATCATTCCAACAGTCTAATGGAAAATGGGGAAGGCGAACCTAGACAGGGACAGCAGAGGGAACATCCTTCTCAGGATCAAAGGATAAGCTCCAACGGTTTAAGTAGAGGCCATGAGGGTCCATGAAATAAGGACCACTTCTAAAGATAAGATCCCTATCAGCCTTGTTTTCTAAGAGAAAAGTAAAGAATCCCTTACCACAAAATCAATGCTGCAGACCCCTAGTGATCAGGGGCATCCAGTTCTTGTTGATCCAGGCATCCATGGTTTTTGGAGACAGCTAAATTCCAGTAAACTGTCCGATCAAACCTCGATCACTCAAAGCAAGAGCTTTCAACTTGGAAGCTGTCGATAGGATCTAGATATAGGGAGCAGCAGTGCGCTTGATAAAAATGACATCAGACAGATCCGAGGAGGCAAGAAGAGGGGGGGGTGGAGTCCACTAGAGCACGTAAGGCAGTGTCTAGTAGATTCCTGCGTTCCTTAGGAGAGGGGGCCGGTGGAGGATCCATGGCTGCCAACATAAGAGGATTCCGTGGGAGAGCTGAGCGTGAGTGCTAGGGATCACGCAGAGCGCACCATAGCGCTAGGGATCACTGGCAAAAAAAACTTACTTCATGTTATATTCTTATAAGACCTATTAATTTGCTTTTCTAATTTTTGTTGTGCATTTTTTTATTATCTATAAGCAGTATACAAAGTTATTTATCAGATATTGTATATGCACAGTAATCAAATTTACCCTTAATTATTTGATGAAAGAATCTGTTTGCACCATTTGGATGCAAATCTAAAACCCTAGTTGGAAGGAGAAAATAAATTGAAGGTTCTTACTAAAGGTTAGTGATTATGTAGTATTTGTATTATGCATATAGAAATACTATGTATAACGTCCCTTGCTATGTGGTACATGATTTCACATATAAAATTTTTACCCCAATAGGGAGGTAGTTTAAACAAATGCATGAATAGGTGCATGGATAATAAACACAACATAATTAACAACTGCATTCACACACACAACATGCATAAGTTTCCTATTCATATCCATAAGGGAAAACTAACTTTTCACATTCATAAACAACAAAGAATAGTTATCTTTTAAATGAAGAGATCCAGGACACTTGTTGTGTAAGGGCCACATTCCACCCAACCATATGTATCAACTACTAATACCACCCCCAAGATAGGCTATGATTCCACCAGGGTGAAGTAAAAAACCACATGTTTCACTCTCTCCTCAACCCAGCCATTTCCTCTCATGCTTAGATGCCAATCTGCTCATCCTAGAGCACTCTATGAATGCCACTCAACCATGGCACTCTCTTCCACTTTCACACACAACACAAGGAATACATTTCCCTTCACTGCTCTATAGTTCCCTTAGGAAATCCAACCCTTACAGTGCTTCCCATGTGTATAGCAAGATTACAATATAGAATTGGGGCATTCAACTCCATATTATCCACATGGTAATGGGCAGCCAAAATCCTCAAATAAAATCTTAATCATGATAATTAAGAAGATAATGTCACATAGCAAGAAGGCATGGGATGCTCAATTGAAATATGCCTTGTGGGATGATAGGATAAGTACAAAAAGATCAATATGCACATCACCATTCTATCTAGAATATGGAAAAGAGGCTATTTTCCCCATCCAGTTAGGACTTCCAGTCATGAAACTGCTACAAAATAAGTAGGAGGAACCAAATGATATGACAAGGAGAATACATCAACTAGTTGATTTGCAACAAAATATAAAATAAGTAGAAACCATAATTCAAGTACAGTAGGGAAGGATGAAGGCAATTTTTGACAAAAGACCCTCGGAAAGAGACTTCCAGCCAGTGGACCTAGTACTAAAGTGGGATGCCAAAAGATAAGAAAAAGGAAAACATGGGAAATTTGACAACCTGTGAATGGGACCTTTCCTTATTTCAATAGTCCAAGGCAATAATACCTACTCCCTTGCTTAGCTGGATGGATAAATTATGGGTGCTGCTGTGAATGGAAGGCTTCTCAAACTCTTCTTGCAATACTGAATGCAATAAAAATCTCACAACTATGTAAATTAGTAGCTAGATGCACTTCTTGAATTTTGTTCTTTCTTACAAGTTTTGTTTTGTTCAATTAATGGGATAATTCCAAAAGTTGTAATAAATAGGAAATTCATGGTCTGAAGGGGCAGATTCCATAACCCAATACAAAGGCACTAGTCTATTGTTCTCAGCATACCACAAAATCCAAATTTGTCCCCGCTACAGCCAATGTTATCACAATGGAAAAGTTTAAAGTGTTAGAGGCCATAAAACTATCACGAGATGCTAAATTAAGCCAAAGTTCCAAATCAAACTTTAAAATGAGGCTAAACTAAGCCTACCACCAATGCATTGGAGCATGGAGTAGAGGAATAAAGGTTAAGCACCTTAGCGCTAAATGCAGGATACAAAAAGAGTACCAGAAGCACATAATCCACGTCAACCTCCATGCATTCGACACCTCAAATCTGCTGGGGATTTCCAGTGCCCAAGGTATTTTTTTCAGTAGAAAAAAGTCATACTATTGATATTCAAAAGGAATCAATTAGTGCATGGAGTTTGGTCTCCTAAGAGACTATACAAAGGAAGATAATTGTCGATAATGACCAAAAAAGGCCAAAAAGGAACATCCCAAAGAAGTACATGGCATAACCAAAAATGTACAAAACAAAGTATATGAAAATTAGAGTTCATAAATATTTGCAGAGCCTTCTGCCACTCTGCAACCATCCTGGAACTCCTCCCACAAAATGTAATCCTCATCACCAGCCAAAGCAAGTTTGGATAAGATGTCAGCCTTCATATTATGCTGTCGAAAAACATGTTTAAAAGATATATCTTTGAACAAACATATTAATGACTGTATTCGATCACACCAATAAAAAAGAGAAGCAACTCCTAGAGAATATTGATCACATGCCCATTTGATGGTAACCCGAGAGTCCCTGTATACTTGAAGATCCACGATGCCAATTTTTTTAACAACTCTCAGAATGCACCATAACGCCAAGAGTTCAGCTTTCATGTTTGTACCGTGACCACAATTGAATCTAAGGGAGAAGTACTTTGTATTGCTGATATAAATAATTCCCCCAGTTGCACAAAGCCCATCATTTGAGGCACCATCAAAAAAATCCATAGCCCTTTTTATTAGAAAGTTGAAGAAACTCACACTTTTAGACCTGGGAGGAGCAATCGCAACACAATTTTCTTTTACTAATCTGTAAACTAGAGTGCAGATTTGATACACATTTGGATCCACATCCTCAAAAAGAGCTTGGTTACGTGCCCTCCAAATAGACCATGAGATAATAGCAAGTAGCTCGATAAATTTTTTGCAATTTCTGTACCAATCCAAACAACACTTATCAAAATAATCCACAGTCCGGGAAAAACCAATCTTCAATTCAACCAGAATTCTACTCCATATGTTTCTTAAAACACACAGTGCGCAAAGATGTGATGAATGGACTCCGAGTCTAAGCGACATAGCATACAAATGCCTGGGCCTATCCTTTCTCGAACTGTGAGTTTGTCCCAAGTTTTGAGATAGTCAGCCAAGGCCATCCACATAAAAAAATTCAACTTCAAAGGAAGCCACCACTTCCAAATTCTTCTGTACCACCAATGTTCCGGGAACGTGTAGTTGTAATGGATGATGGCAGTGTAAGTAGGTTTTGCAGTGATGACTCCGGAAGTAGTATTTGCACTCCAGAAAAGAATATCTTTATCCCCAGTGAGTCGACAACCAGCAACATTAAGACAATGAAAATACCTATTCCATTCTACAGCCATATGTCCCACAAAACCTAAATCTTCCGCATCAAACCAGTAAGATTTGGAACCATTCTGACACTGTGGGTTATGAATATGATTTAGGGTATACATACCCCCCACCCATAGATACTCAATGATATCCTTAGACAAAGAATAGTTTTCCTCCACCCCCAAGATCGGGTCAATACCCATAGAAATTGAAGCACCATCTCCAACTTTTCACACCAAATTTTTAGCCATCCAGTTATAAATCTTCAGAAATCCCCTCCACATGACCGAGACTCCATGCATACATTTATTTCTATGATCCCTAATCCAGGTAACAATGTTTCCTTTTGTGAAAATGCTCACATTAGATCCAAAGAGATGATGTAAACCTCACAATGAAAGAATTTAGGAATAATAGAAGAAGGATAGTGCAGAAGAACATAGATCCAAAGGAGCTCAGATAGAGGTAGAATAGGCTATCTAGTCACACTGGAGGTCCATCGGAGTGATAAGGTCAGTTAAGAGTGAGTCGAGCCTAAAATCAGGGAGACAACTCTGTTAACTGAACATAACTGGACTAGTAGGTGAAGAAGTGTGCCTCTCTCATGCAGTAGGTGAAAGGAGGGCGCACTAGGCACTAGGAGGGCTGAAACTGATCAGGAAGAAGCTTCGGGGGCTAGCTAACTGAGGGCTAGGTGCTGGGACTGATGATTGGGATGCATGCAAACCCTAGAATGCATGTAAACCCTAAAAGTGCATGCAAACCCTAAAAGACTGAAAATGAAAATGATTGAAAATCTAGTAGGACTAGGATGGAGTATAGGAAAATCCTAACACCCCCCCTTAATCCATCCTGATCCCTGGTAACTAGGACCAAAGGTCACCCATACAATGAAATAAGATAGAAAAATAAAGAACTGTCCATAAACCGAGGAAATGGGGAAAATCTCATGGGAAAAATACACCCCCCTCAAAAGAACAGTAAATAACTCAAAGAACCATCATACTAAGCAGAAAAGAAGGAAGCTTTCATCAGTGAAAACTTCTGCAAAAAACTTGACAAGTTGATCCCCTGTAGGATTCCAAAACAGGTGCTAGATCTGGATCTAGGCTTCTAATGTTCCTTCCATTGTGTAGAGGATGTATTGGATGAAGCAAGTCTCTCAGTAATGATTTCTGCAACTGAAGCGAAAGGAACATGAGGAGTCTTCCCAAGTGATGGAAGAGAGAACCCCATCATCATGCTGCATCTCTCACGCAGAGGTAGATGGCATAATGCAAGGTTGGCATGATGCTGAAGTTTGGTAGTTCTGTGAACAAATGAATCCTCAACTGTGTTCTCAGTAGTTGCAAGGATTGTGTGAGCCCATGTAGGCCTTGAATCTGGATTGAGAACATGTGTTGGTTTTGGATCTGAAACTTCGTGAACTTTGATCTCAACATCAAGATCTTGTTCTATGTCTTCATCAGAAGAGGAGTCACTCGAATCTTCATCATATTATGAGGAAGTAGGAAGAAAGAAGGGCAGAAAATGAGAGAACTCATATGCCTTGGAGGCATGATTTGCAAACCCTTTTGCTATAGTCTTCCCAGTGGAGATCTCTGTAATCTCAACTGTGTAGGAATCAAAAGTCACCTTCTTAGGTGATCCGGTGTGAGTCATCTTATATACAGACAACAAATTTGCTGTCAAGGAGGGAACGAATAGAACATTCTTGAACTTGCCATGTTCCATATGTACTGTACCCAATCCTTTGGCAGAAATCTGAGAGTTGTTTCCCATGTGAATAGTAGGCCCATCAATGAGATCTAAAGAAGAAAATGATTCTTCAGAGGCAACCATGTGATTGGAGGATCCAAAATCTATGAGGAGGGATTTAGATTTTGAAAAACCAGCCATCAATGCATGGCAATCCCCATGACCATCAGATCCACTTCCAGAATCATACATCTTTGCACCTTGTGGAATAGCAATTTTGTTATGTTCAAGAAGCTTGGTAAGTAGGTCTATTTTCTTGTGCATGCAAGCTTTCTCAGGATGGTTTCCTTTGTTGTAGTAGGAACATGCAGGTCTCTTGTGTTTGTTTTTATTGGATTTAGATAGCTTTTTATCCTTGTCTTTTTGCCTCCCTTTCACATTCGTCCCACTTGCTTCTCCAGCTAGAAGAGCTAGATCTTTGAGGGCCTTGATGGCACCCATTTGAATCAATTTGTCCTCTTCTTGAATGAGAGCTTCAATAAAGGCTGTTAAAGTGGGAAACTTCCATCCAGGGATTGACATTCACCCAGAATGGAAGGTAGATACAAAGAAAGAAAATTGAGATCCAAGTTTGCTCAGAATGGAGAGCACCAATTGCTCATCACTTTTAGTGATGCCACAATGCTTGCATTGTAAAACCAATTTCTGAAAATTTGAGAAGAATTCTTGAATGCTTTCCGAATTGCTAGGTTGTAGGGAAACCAATTCATTTTCGAGAATGTGGCCTCTTAGCCCATCTTGTTTTCCAAAGAGTCTCTCCAATTTTGTCCATAACTCATTTGGAGACTTCACTCCTTCAACATGAAACAATAGATATTTAGACATATGAAGGCATATGAATCCAGAAGCTTCATCCATTTTATTTAGATGCTTGATTCTCTCTACAACTGTATGTGGTATGGCATCTCTTTCAAATACCATTCTATTTAGTTGTCTAGTACACAAGTGTAATTTCATATCACCCTTCCATTCAAAGTAATTGAAGGGAGTGAGGATCATAGGAGAGGAAGGAGCATTCGAATTGCTCATCTTGACTGCTGGAACGAGTGCAAAAATGAAACTGCTACCACAATTGTTGGAACTTTGAAATACCTGCAAAAAACTCTCAAGAATGGAGGTAGAATATACTCTCAAATGGCTTTGATACCATGTGAAAATGCTCACATTAGATCCAAAGAGATGATGTAAACCTCACAATGAAAGAATTTAGGAATAACAGAAGAAGAATAGAGCAGAAGAACATAGATCCAAAGGAGCTCAGATAGAGGTAGAATAGGCTATCTAGTCACACTAGAGGTCCATTGGAGTGATGAGGTCAGTTAAGAGTGAGTCAAGCCTAAAATCAGGGAGAGAAATCTGTTAACTGAACATAACTGGACTGGTAGGTGAATAAGTGCGCCTCTCTCATGCAGTAGGTGAATGGAGGGCACACTAGGCACTAGGAGGGCTGAAAATGATCAGGAAGAAGCTCCAGGGGCTAGCTAACTGAGGGCTAGGTGCTGGGACTGATGACTAGGATGCATGGAAACCCTAAAAGTGCATGCAAACCCTAAAAGACTAAAAATGAAAATGACTGAAAAGCTAGCAGGACTAGGATGGAGTATAGGAAAATCCTAACACCTTTGATGTATTTAACAAAGAGAACCCTAGACCAAAGTGATGGACCAAAAAATCCTCTCCATAAAGACTTGAGTCTCAGAGCAAAATTAAATGAATATAGATTTTTTATCCCCCATCCACCCCATTTTTCTGGGACCGATAGATGCTCCTAACTGATCATAACCATACCACCGTGATCCTTGACCCCATTCCACATAAAATTAAAAATGACTCTCCTAAGTTTTTTAATGATAGAGCCCAGAAATCTCATAAGAGACATCCTGTAGATAGGAATCCCAATAAGGACGGATTTAACTAAAGTCAATCGTCCTCCAATAGAGAGAAGATGAAAAGACCACTGGTTAATTCGGTTTTCCAATCTGGAAATAAGCCAGTCCTAGTCTTTGATTCTATAGGCATTTGGATTTAGAAAAAAACCCAAATATTTTAGTCCATTCTCCAAATGACAAAAATTGTAAGGAAAAGATTCCTTGAACAAATCAAGCTTTAGCACATCAGAATTTAGATGATAAAAACATTATTTTGAGTTACTTACCACCATCCCCAATGCACAACAGAAAACATAGATAATACTCTTATAAATATGCCATTCCTCAAAGGAGTCCATACCTGCTAATAATACATCATCCACAAACAGGACATGAGAAATAACAACCTCCGCACCCACCTTGATACCCTTGATCAAACCCTCCCTTTTTGCTTTATTGATAGCTAAGCTCAGACCCTCGATGAAAAAAACAAATAATAGGGGAGACAACGGGAACCCTTGCCTAATGACCCTAGTGCTCTTGAAAAATCTGGAAGGAACCCCATTTATCAGAATAGAAAAACTTGCTGTCGTGACGCATGCCATAATCCAATTTAGAGCTAAAGGAGGGATCCCAATTTGAATCAATACCAGACAAAGATATGTCCAATTCACCCGGTCATATGATTTCTCTAAATCCATCTTTAGCAATAAGGCTTTCATCTTCCTCTTCTTGCTTGAATGAGTAAGTTCCTGAGCAATACCCACCGCATCAAGGATATGGCGATCATCCAAAAAAACCAAATTGATCAACTAAAAAGTGCAGGTTTAATCCTAACCACAATGATCTTAGAGATAAGTTTATAGATTAGATTACAAAGGGAAATAGGCCTGAAGTCTCCAAAGCTCGCCGGTTTATTACATTTTGGGATCAAAGTGATAAAAGTGGATTTAAGTGCACCAGAGCTGAAACCTTCCGTTCTTGAAAATTTGACCATATTTAGAATCTCCATACCCATAATGTCAAAGAAATGCAAGAAAAGTTCGATAGTCCAACCATCGGGCCCCAGGCTCTTTTCTTTAGCGAAATCCTTCAGTGTGTCTCTAATTTCGATCAGAGTGACTGGTTTGCACAACTCTGCAGCACTCAAATCATAAAAAATGTAGGGAAAAACCTGACACTATTTAACTGTGACGTTAAGTCACACTTACCCTCATTAGAAAATAAATTACAAAAAAAACCTTTGGCAACATTCTGCAAACTTTTCAGACTACTGATTTTACAGCCCCCCTCACCTTGCAATTCCCAAATAGAATTGAAATTTCTGCAACTGGAAGCAAAATTATGGAAAAACTTTGTGTTTTAGTGTCTTGAGCCGATCCACAGAGCTCGTCTTTTCAAACACCACTCCATTTCTTCCTGTAACAATAACTATTCATTCCTCAACTCCAAATCCTTCATAAGTGAAAAATCACAATAAGGGAGTTGCGCTTTCAAACTTTTGAGATGTAAAGCATGTACCTTTTCCTCCAAAACAATCAATTCTCGTTTATCCAGAGATTTCTGCCTTTTTATCCACATGTTTACTCTGTCCTTCAGTTTCTCCAGTTTAAACATTAATGAATCCATTGGGTTTAAAGATTCATCATCCACAAACATGGTCCAAAAGTGCCGAATCATATGACAAAACTCCTCATTTTTTAGCCAAGAGCTATTAAATTTGAAAGGAAGTTTAGTCACCCAATTTACCTCATCTAGTTGTAGAAATATCGGCCAATGATCAGAGAATTTTGTCTCACCAACCCACGATCTGTAACGCAAACAGTGCTTGAGCAAAGAAGACTTAATGAGAAATCTGTCAATCCTTTTTTGGATGTTATATACCCCCTTCCTTCCATTGGTCCATGTAGGAACCATAATCACTGGTCGCATGTCCACCATGTCATTGTTGCACATCCACGCATTAAAAAAGTCGGCCAATAGATCCAATCTAGCCGAGGTACCCCAAATCTCCGATGAAGAGACAAAGAAGTTTTAGTCACCTGCAATGGTCAGGTTATCAACTTTAAGAAGACCCGAGTATTTCAAAGAATCCCAAAAAATGGCTCTATCGGAATAGGGACCATAGCAATTCAAAAGGGAAAACTTCAATTTTAATCGCTCACTTCAACCCTCAAGGAGTATACCCCAATTAGTTCGAAAAGCCTGAAATTTATAGAAGTGAGGGTTCCAGCCGATAGCTAAACCACCAGACATACCAATAGAACAAGTAGTAGATAATTCCCACTCGGGAAAGCATGAAGTAAGTTTTAAAAGAGCACTGGCATCATCACACATAGTTTCTTGTAGACAAATAATGTTAGGGTTAGTAGCTTGTAGAATTTTGATCAAGGCCCTAACCCTAGTGACCTTCCCTAATCCCCTCACATTTAAGGAAAGGATAGTCATTAATCACCCACATGAACGAGCAACATCTCTCTAAGTGCCCCACTGGGACCATCATAATCCAAGGGAATGTTAGCATTCTTGTTTGCACCCTCCAATCTAGCAGAAACCGACACATAACCAACAATATCGGTCTCAAAGGAATGGTTTTTGTGCTGAGACTTATTTTTTTTCTAATGGTGACGTTTTGTGTTGAAATATTGTAACTTCTACGAATATTATATTTGTACTTTATTATTCTGGAGATGTTTCATTCCTCCGTGAAGACCTTATTGTATATCCGGAGATGTTTATTCCTCCATGGAGAATGTGGTAACTTGGGCTATTAGACTTCCCTAGTGGGGGTCGGCCCTGTATGAGTCATGTGGGTTAAAGGGGTTATTAGACCACCCTAGTGGGGTCGGCCCTGCCACATTATGTTAAGTGATTAAGTTGGGGTCGACCTAGTAAATGTAAAATACAAGTCGGAGTTGTGTATAAATAGACGAGGTGTGTTCCTCATTTAACACACACTACACTCACTTGTGATTAGCGCATAGGTGAGGAAGAGATATGCTATGGAGGAGAAGGAGCTCATGGTTGAGGCTTAAATCTTTGTATTTTCTGGTCATCTATATTGAGGAAGCTTTGCTGGGTTTTCTTCCCCATGAGGGTTTCCCAGGATAAATTTGTGTCTCTTGTGTTTATGTTGTGCTTGTTGTTCTTTTAGTGATCCTGTATATGCTATTGTTGTGAAATGGAATGTAATGCTGAAATTTTCTGTCTTAGCATATTGAATCTTAACATGGTATTAGAGCTAACCCGAAGGAAGGCAATGTATGGCACTTACGACACTTGCTTCACTTGCGACAATTTGAAGGTTAAGGTTTTATATAGCAAAAACTAGTCATCGTGGAAATTTCGCTATAAATCCATTTTGGAGAAGGTTTAGGGTATGAAACCTTTACAGGTCGTAGGTAACATCCCCCTATACCTTGTTTCCAAAGGAAAGCCTCTAATTCGTTGTACTTGGTGATTTATGATCAGTACAATTCAGTGTTTATGCCTCTTCCAGATCTCAGTCATAAATAGGTGACCTAGGAAAAAAGGTAAAAATTGGGCTAGGAAGCTCCAAATGAAATTTTGTAAAAAGCGGCAGGTATATCATGGACTGTAGTTTCTCAGGTAACGTTTTTAGAGGCCGAAGTTGAACCAGTGACATGTGGCACGCCGTACAAGTTTGCTCTCTTGTTTTATCCCATAAACAGGTCACATTGCGACACTTGGCATAAATCTCTCTCAGAGAATCCAATTGAGGTCATAACTATGGGGTTGGAAAGACGACAGGATGGGATACCAAAAGAAGAAGTTTTAGACCCTATGGATTCATAATTTCAGAGTTACACCAGAAACAATCAGGTGCATATTTATGTCAAAACAGATTTGGATTTTGAGCACCTTCATTCTTGAATTGTCACTGCTATGAGAAATTAGGGTTTCAAAGAAAGTTGGAATATTTGGAATCGGAGTCCACGGCTGAATGCTCCTCATCAAAATCAAAATTTAGAGACCAATATCAAAATTTTTGGTTGGTCAGAAGGGTGGGCTTCATCAAACCCTAGTTCGGGATTTTGATCGGAAAGGTGGAAAATTAGGGCTTCTGCAAAAGTTGGAATTTTTTAAGTATGTGACCACGGCTGGAAGCTCCTCAGAAAAATCAAAGTTTAGAGCTTTGGATCGAACCTTTTGATTGGGAAGACGGGTGGGCTTCATCAAACCATAGTTTGAGATCTTGTCTAGAAGATCCAAAAGTTTCAAAGGCAATTTTGAGGGGTCAAATTTTGGAGATTTCAAAATTGAAGTATGCTAGCATGATCATCTCATCAAGGCACATCTTTCCATCCATTCAGAAGTTTGAAATTCAAAGTTTTAATTTTTAGGGTTTCTCTCACAAACCCTAATCTAGCTCCAGATCCAGTTTCAGCAAATCAAAGTGGATTGGGTTAAAAGCAATCCTGACAGGTATGACTTGAGGAGATACAGGTGTGTGTTGAAATATGTTCATGATTAAGTTTATGTTTGTCTTCATATTATTTAGGTTATTACAATCTTGATTAATGTTAGACTTGTCTCATTACCCTAGTAAGAGTAAGAATGCATTGGAATGATAGAATACATTTATTGATTAGGGTTATGACACTTATGATTGTACTAATGCACCTGTGGTGTTGTATGAGGATGATGTTGTCTGCTAACAAGATACAGGTACATCAAGAAATACAAATCAAGTTCTATGACCGTGATGACATGAAGACAAAGACTCATCCATAATGTTTGACCATATAGAATCTCTACTTACGAGGTATGTATGACTTTGTTCTACTATGCTTAACTTATGAGATATGCAGGTTCTAGCACAAGGTCTCTAAATCATTGAAGAGAACAAAGAAGATATTGTTTAGGTATGTTAGACATAACTAAGCATGTATACTAATCCAGGTATGTTTTCCTATGTCAAGTTAGAATCCTACTTTGTGCTAGGATCTTAGTATACCTATGTATGAAATGATCATGACCATACATACTTAAGTTTATCATGTTTTGATAGTATTAAAATTATACTAATGAATGTATGCTTATGTATGAGATCATGAGGATGACACTAGTGCACACTTAAGCATGCATAGTGGTGCAGAATGAATAGAAGTTCAAAGACATATAGAAGCGGGAGGCAACCACACAAACATAAAAGATAAGTATTTGAGTTGTTATTTGAATCTATGAAATAGTAAATGATATTGCTCGTAATAGTTGTGTGCATATTTGTATTCCTAGAATATATCATGCTGAGTGTAAGCATTCATATAGCATTGAACAGTATACGATTAATATGCATATGATTGGTAAGTTGGACAAACATTCCATAGTTGTTTATTTAGAATGAAACCTCTTTGCTGACATGATGAGAGCTGTGCACGCTCTTGATAGTATGTTCTGGTAGAGATGGAAGGCATCTAGATAACCACTGTATGCATATAGGATATGGAAAAGTGTGGTGCCAAAGTATTGGTCAAGATAGTTGCATAACTATGTGAATCATATTTGTATGCATAATAGATTATCATGTCAACATGATTTGTTGATTATGAAGTATTACTAATCATTTAATTAACTTTGATTTGAAGGAAAGATCATGAAGACTGATGAATACTGAACAAGTGATGGATGAGAAGACTTACAAATAAAGCATGCTATAGAAGCCTCGTGGCTAGAAGATTCTCTTAGAAAGAGGAAGAGGATTATGACGAGCTGTTTGCTCCAAGTGTCTAGATAAGACAATTCTCTTAATTGTGTAATTGAAGAAGTGTGAATCAGGCTCTGTACGGGTACCTAGGATCGATAGTCATTTGACGAGCTTAATGATCGCCATGGATGGTGCGGATTTCAACCTTTGCTACAAGGTTGAAGATGGTTTCTATATACAGATGACATGGATGCAAGAAGGAACTCACCACAGAGTTCGAATGATCTTGAGGCTCATATTAGTAGACCCATCTGACGAGAGATGGCACAGATAGATATGCAGAAGATCACTCAATGCAGAGTGTGAATGATGTTCAGTCACAGAGGGAGAATTGATAGTTTCTTGACAAGCTTGGGCTTTACCAGAAGTAAATCTATTCTTAACCTTTACCTTAAGGTTATGGATGATAATATTATTGTATGTGGATGATCTCTTTCTGACAGGGAATGATAAATAGATCATGGAAAGCAAGAAGAAGCTAGCTACAGAATTTGAGATGAAAGATCTCGGATTGATGCATTACTTCCTAGGTCTGGAAGTATGGCAAGGATCAAAAGGAATCTTTCTCAACCAGGGAAAGTATGCTGTGGAAATATTGAGAAGATTTGATATGTTGGAATGTACAACCATGGACACTCTCATGGGTTCCAACTTGAAGCTATTAGCTGATGACTCCTCAGAGTTAGTCGATGTGACTCCATACAGATAGATTATTGGGTCATCAATGTATCTGACAAATACTAGGTCAGATATATGCTTTGCTGTGAACACCTTGAGGCAGTATCTAGTGGAACCTAGATGTGTTCACTTAATAGCTGCAAAGCATGTGATGAGGTACCTGAAGGGTACGATAGACTTTGGTCTATATTATCTTGGAGATCATGATTTCAGATTGTATGGCTACACATATGCTAATTGGGCTGGAAGTGTATCAGACAGGAAGAACACATTGGGTGGATGTTATTGTCTGGGATCTTCCATGATCTCGTGGTTTAGCAGGAAGCAGTCAAGTGTGGCTCTCAGCACAGCTGAAGCGGAATATATATATATATATATATATAGATGCTTGCTCTGCTAGTTGTGAAGCGATATGGCTTCGGAAGTTGTTATCAGGATTGTTTGACTTACTGATGGACCCTACTGTGATCTTGTGTGACATCCAGAATTGTATCAAGATGACAGAGAATCCAGTGTTCCATGATAAGTCAAAGCACATAGAGATCCGATATTTCTATATACGGGGTATGGTGCAGAAAGGAGCTATCAAGCTCAAGTATGTGAGCACTGACGAACAAGTTGCTAATGTATTGACCAAACCTCTGTCTCGAGAAGAGTTTGAGTAATTCCGAGACAAGATTGGTGTAGTTTAGAAGGACACTCCTCGAAAGGGAGAGTTATATGGTCGATAATGATATTTTGTGGATACTTGTATTGATGATGTGGATACTTGTATCGATGACGAGGATACTTGTATCAATGACAAGGATACTTGTATTGATGATGTGGATACTTGTATCGATGACGAGGATACTTGTATTGATGATGTGGATACTTGTATGGATGACAAGGATACTTGTATCGATGACAAGGATACTTGTATTGATGATGTGGATACTTGTATCAATGACGAGGATACTTGTATCGATGATGAGGTTACCTATTCTGATGATGAGGTCGATGATGAGGTTATCGGTTCCAATGATGAGGTCGATATATGGTCCTTAAACTTTGTCTAAGTGGACGAGGTGGGATTGTATCATCCCTGGACACATGTCCTAAAAGAGATCCGTAGACATATGTCTTCGAGAAAGTGGTCCCCAGTGGAAGTGATAGGACTGCATCATCCCTGAACATTTAGTTCAAAATGTACATGATAGGACTGCATCGTCCCTGAGCATTTGGTTCAAAATGTACATGATAGGACTGCATCGTCCCTGAACATTTAGTTCAAAATGTACATGATAGGACTGCATCGTCCCTGAGCGTTTGGTTCAAAATGTACATGATAGGACTGCATCGTCCCTAAGTGTTTGGTTCAAAATGTACATGACAGGATTGCATCGTCCTTGGACTCATGCCCTAAAGTGATAGGGAGTGATCATCCTGTAAGTGGATCATGATTGCATCACCCTTGGACTCATGTCCTAAATTGATAGGGATTGATCATCCTGTAAGTGGATCAAGATTGCATCGTCCTTGGACTCATGTCCTAAAGTGATAAGGACTAATCATCATGTAAGCTTATTTGGGATTGCATTGTCCCTAGACATGGTGAGGTGTCTTAAAGTGATAAGGACTAATCACCCTGTAAGCTGATTCAGGATTGCATCGTCCCTAGACATGGTGAGATGTCTTAAATTGATAAGGACTAATCATTTTGTAAGCTGATTTGGGATTGCATCGTCCCTAGACATGGTGAGATGTCTTAAAGTGATAAGGACTAATCATCCTGCAAGTTGATTCAGGATTGCATCGTCCCTAGACATGGTGAGATGTCTTAAAGTGATAAGGATTAATCATCCTATAAGTTGATTCGAGATTGCATCATCCCTAGACATGGTGAGGTGTCTTAAAGAGATAAGGATTGATCATCTTGTAAGCTGATCTGGATTGCATCGTCCATAGACATGAGAGATGTCTTAAATTGAGAGGGATTGATCATCCCGTAAGCATATTAGGATTGTATCATCCTTGGACCTATGTCCTAAAGTGAGAGGGATTGATCATCCCGTAATAGGATCTTGTGCATTGTAGAGTATGCTGCTATGTTGATACTGTTGATCGAGAGGATCCAGATGATCTAAATGACGATGCTATTGATCATGATGATCTAGATGATGATGTTGATTGTGATGATCTAGATGATGATGCTGTTGATCGTGATGATCTAGATGATGATGTTGATCGTGATGATCTAGATGATGATGTTGTTGATCGTGATGATCTAGATGATGATGTTGTTGATCGTGATGATCTAGATGACGATGATGTTGATAGTGATGATGATGTTGTTGATCGTGGTGGTCTAGATGATGATGCTATTGATCATGGTGGTCTAGATGACGATGCTGTTGATCGTGGTGGTCTAGATGACGATGCTGCTGATCGTGATGGTCTAGATGATGATGTTCCTGATAGTGATGTTCTAGATGATGATGATGTTTATCGAAAGATCCAGACGATGAGGCTGTTGATCGAGGGATCCATATGATGATGTTGATCAGTAGATCCAAATGATGAGGCTGTTGATCGATGATGATGGTACTGTAGTTGATCAAGTGCTGCAGAAGATGAAGACTCAATACTGATGATGTTGATGCTCCAGTATTGATTATGTTCCAGTAACTGAATGAGTTACTGATGATGATGTATAAAGAAAGCTTCCAATGATTTATAGATGTATCATGTATCATGTAGTCGATGACTCCTTGCTCCTGCAGATGTTGTTATAATATCCTTCTCGTTAAGGGGGAGTGTTGAAATATTGTAACTTCTAAGAATATTATATTTGTACCTTATTATTTGGAGATGTTTCATTCCTCCGTGAAGACCTTATTGTATATCCAGAGATGTTTATTCCTCCGTGGAGAATGTGGTAACTTGGGTTATTATACTTCCCTAAAGGGGGTCGACCCTGTATGAGTCATGTGGGTTAAAGGGGTTATTAGACCACCCTAGTGGGGTCGGACCTGCCACATTATGTTAAGTGATTAAGTTGGGGCCGACCTACTAAAAGTAAAATACAAGTCAGAGTTGTGTATAAATAGAGGAGGTGTGTTCCTCATTTAACACACACTATACTCACTTGTGATTAGTGCATAGGTGAGGAAGAGATCTACTATGGAGGAGAAGGAGCTCATGGTTGAGGTTTACATCTTTGTATTTGTTGATCATCTATATTGAGGAAGCTTTGCTTGGTTTTCTTCCCCATGAGGGTTTCCCAGGATAAATCTGTGTCTCTTGTGTTTATGTTGTGCTTGTTGTTCTTTCAGTGATCCTGTATATGCTATTGTTGTGAAATGGAATGTAATGCTGATATTTTCTGTCTTAGCATATTGAATCTTAACATTTTGGAAATGAAGGGACTGAAGAGATAAGACATCCGAGTTATTTGACTGATTTTTTGAGTAAATATTGAGAGGAGAAAAACAGGAGCTAGTTAGTCCCGACTTATAACCACAATGCGTCAAAATTCCAGATTCTTCCTCAGTAAAGATCGATGCTTCATTAAGCCCCGTGACTAAGGTTTCCCCATGGTTCATAAAAATTCTCATATAGGCAATACTAGGAATTAAAACAGTGTCACCAGATGAAGGATTCTCAGCAATGTCCAATAAACGGGGGCTAGTATCCTTTTCACCCAAATCCCCCTCCGATGGTGAAACCCCCAAATTCAAAACAACCTCCCTAGTCGAAATGTGCTTATCCAATACCCTCTCCGCTTCAATATAAAAATCTAATTCAACAACAGAGATACCTTTATAATGGGTTAAAGAATTTAGATAAATCTTACAAGAAGAATATCATGAAGGAGGCGTCTTCTCAGAACCAGAGTGTTGAATACCACACATCCCCTCCCTGGCCGAGGCACTTGTCCCGAGGAGTTGAGGACACTTCGAAAAAACATGGTCTGTTAATCTACAATGAAAGCATCAGAATGGAACTTTGAAGTAATCAAGCTTTTGATGAAAGACCCAAGACCCCCAAATGATTTCAACCTCCACCAGAAGCCCTTCCTTCTTATTGAACTCCACTAATACTTTTGCAATGCATCTATCAACACCAAGGAGAGATTTTTTATCAATCCGAATACATTTCCCAACAGTATTAGCTAATCCCACAATAATATTCTTCATCCACAATTCAATAGGTAGTCTAGGCATAAGCATCCATAGGTGACACCGAGATAAAAACTCCCTTCTAGGGTCAAAATTCACATGCCATTGTTTAAAATTTAGGGAGCCTTCCTTAAACATCCAAATGCAAGCCAAAATATGGGTAAGGAATTCAACTTCAGGAAAAATGAACAGTATCCAGTGGTTGAGCAGAAAGTTACTCTAGGCATCAAACCCACAGAAGGAGTCCAAGATCGGTTAACCCACTCCAGAATCTCTGTTCTGCTACCAGAAGTGTACTCAAGTTTTCCCACCAGGGCTCTCCACGCAAGCATCTCGACACGGTCCAGGTTTGTAGAGGTCGATATCATATATGTGTCCAGGCCATCCTTGATTTTGATATCCTTTACTCACTGCCTTCTTTTGGCCTTCTTTCCCACTAACGGGTTCCAAACAACCCCATCACCAGGTTTACGCATGATATCAGAACCCTCACCACATGAATCCTCCAGTACCTCATGACACGAGGGAGCAGGATTACACATCCTGAAAAGGGTAAAAAAACATCGGATAAACCAACACCAAGAATTATACCCAACCAGCACCCATCGACACAATCCATGCTAGCAGGATACAGGTATCCAGCTACACACAACAAAAAATAGTATTGTCTAGAACCCAAATCACCGGACAGTGGTAAGAAGAAACCAACACTCGTCTAACCTTAGCAGCTGGAAAAAACAACAACAAAATGGTGACCACAGGAGCAATGAACCGGAACCAGAGCAGTCCCCATCCACACATAAAAAATAAAATGGTGAAACTGAGGTCAGAGAATAAACTGAAAATAAAACCAACAAATACAGTAATCCCGAAGGTCGGTATAAGTGATTTTTCCCACTTTTTTATCCTTAGTTAGTACTGGGATGATCCATGAGGGATCATCTTGACTCCAATACCCGTACCAACCAAAACAAGATCACTACGCCAGTAATTTCCAGTCGATTCCCCCCAAAAAACCTGAAATCCCTAACCCCAATAACCATCAGCTTAGTTGGTTAGCCCTCCTCCGCTAGTGCCCAAGGTCTATGCGTCGATCTTCCCACACCCCGCTTCTACATCAACGCCCAGGTACACGCGGGCTCCATGTGCACCAACCCAAGGGGGGCATGTGGACACCTGGGTCCCAATGAGGTCACTCAAAATTTTGGCAAATAAAAGGTCGCTACATGTCCATTTCAATTTTGAATTTGCTAAAAGGGGAAAATGGCATAAAAAGCTTCTATTTGCTATGTTGAAGAAGAACGTTGCTGGTACATTGTGCAATCGACCAGGCTACCTTGCTCACCTATGAATTTCCAGAAAATGTTGTCTAACTAGGTAATTACAAAAATAATCATACCTCAAATTCACTCATCTACTCTTTGAAGTAAAGCGTTTGTTAAAATGGCCTATTTGGTAGAAACCAATGGTCCCCCATCTCAATTCAAAACCAATCCCAAAGAATAACAACTTGAAGACCATGAGGTCTAATTTTATGACCTTGACATATCCATCTCTGATATCCACCTATTGATTAAATAATCTGAATCTAACCACACCAACATGTATGACTTTTTCCACCTCTGGGAGTCAAACCTCGCCGAAGCAATTTTCCCTCAAACCCCTCATTTTCCATAATTTTTCACATGGTGCACAACAAATATTCACCTTAGAAGGGGGCTCTAATGTCTTCAAATGGAACTAGGGCCATTTGCATCATCTTTAGAGAAGCTATAGCCTAGATGTTATACTTTCCAAACTAGCCAAACCTGTAACAGCTGGATAATGATGCCCAAGCCCTAATTTATCAGGCCCTTCCCCAAGATGAAGAGAACCAACTATTAACCAATCATCTAAATAAAGATACCCCAGCTCCAACAAATCTCTCACCATACAAATCTTCAATATTCTATGAAAATTCCAAAAAGGATTTGGCCATGATCTGTCTGATATTTGGGTATGATAGTGATAAGTTAATATATGATACTATGTTGGGTTTCCTTGCAACCTTAACCCCACTTGCAAGCCTTATGGTCAGTAAATTTGACCTCTGTCAATTCCTTATTGATAATATCCATGTCCACCTTGAAAATTTCCATTCCCTCAGATACTTTAGATACCCATCTTATTTGATGTACTTGGTACTATACCATAATGCTCCATATTTTGATGCAATGTACCTAACTTGACAAAAGATGAAGCGAGAATGTGATTTCCAGTTTATCAATGCACCGACTTAGTATCATACAACCTAGAAACCAGTGTTCCCAAGCCCTTGTGAATAGGTTTATGCACATTTTTTATTTCCTCTTTCATAGTGATCCACATCCCATAACATTTTCATTATACACGGAGTTGTTGCAATTGAGTCCAGACACCAGAATATGAGATTAGTTTGTCTATGAGGATCACACAATGGTTAGGTTTTATGGTTTTGAAGATGAGCCCTACCTTCTACCAACATTCCCAACTCCTAGAATATTTGTAGTAGAATACATCAGGAAAAGGTTCCTATCTGACCAAATACATTTGTAAATTTAAACCACCCCATAACTTTCAAGTTTCCCAAGGAATTGGGCCCCTTCCTAGTTAAGACTAGGAATGCTTTCAGGAAAGTAGAATAAATGTTGAAGCAACTCTATTTTTCAAAAGGAGAAAAGTGGACTTATGATCCCACCAGGTTATATCTAATAAGGGGTTGGAGAACAAGAATTCTTCTTACATCCATCAACCCAATGTAGAATGGGAAAGCATAGCAAATCTTGAAACATGGGAACAGGTAGCTAAGCTCCTGTAGGATGATGCTAGTACTAAGAAATATACATAGGGAAAGGATGATAAAATAGGAAATTAGACTAGAGTGGTCCCCATACCACATGAATAAGAAGGAGGAGCTAAGAGGACAACTTCATAAACATGCACTAACATGGAAATTGATGAACTTGAAACAAAACATGCAAGTAAAAAGGCCAAGGTAGGAGGAAAATTAGATCCTCAACATGCTATCGTAGAGGTTACAAAGGTTCAAGATACTTCTAGTGGATCAAAGGAATCTTCTAACCAGTTAAAAGCAACTACAAAATTACTAGCGGTAACAATATAACACCTTCATTCTACAGTTTTGGCCACATCTGAGCCACATCAAAGTTCTTCATCCATAGGGTATGCCCAAACTCAACCAAATATGTTTTCTCACTTCATGGACATCAAAAGGAAAAAATTGACATCATGAGGGATACATATCCTAGAAATTTTGCAAATATGTCCAACAATAAGTTGCTTTCGGTAGTGGATCACAAAGAAGGTACTTTCCAAATGGAAACCTTAGAGCCCAAGGTCCCACTAGAAAAGAGATACAACACATATTATATTCAAGTTTGATGAAACTGACCTTGTGGACATAGTTGACTTCTATAGTCGATCAGGAGAATTTTTATGTAAACATGTTCTCCAATCTTTAGCAAATGTCAAGAAAATGCAAGCTATGGTACAAAAGATAGAGAAGCAGTTGAAGCTTGCAAAAGTGGCCACAAGGGCCAAAGAACTAATAATTAAAGAATTGGAGTAGCTGCGGTTGTAATATTTAAATCCCACCCACCTAACCCAACCCCTGTGCAATCCTTGATATATAAAAAAGATAATGAAATACTAGTGTTGAAAAAGACGCTAAAAGTGCTTGATGTAGAGCATGTTCAAACCCTTGAGCTAGTAGTGCTACAAGAGGAAAAGGAGAAGGTTCACAAACATATGTTGGACTATAAATCCTTAATGGAGGAATACAAGGATAAGGTAATTGAGCTAGAGCTTCATATATCCATATTAGAACTAGAGAAAACTACAATAACTGCTCAGGAAACCCCTCATCCCACTAAAGGGACAGGGAGTATCTTGATGGACTTGACCATGAAACAGATAGAGGTGTACAACATAAAGAATAATCTAGGAGAAAGGGAGGGGAAAATTGCAGAGATCCAGTGGGTGATGTAAAGGAAAAAGAGGAGAAAAGAAACTAGCTGGAGTAAGACAAAGATGAATTATAGCAAGAGGTGGCATCACTAAACAAGAGTATGATAGGGAAATCCCCCCTCAAAGGGGCCAAAAGGATGGTATGGGATAACATATTAGAAGAAATAATTCAACATTGGTACCATTTTGATCTCATCCAAGATGAGGTAGAGCTAGCAACAACTGCCACAACAGAGATAAAAAAGAACACAAATTGAGCTAGAATCAAAGCCTGACATTGCTAGCAATGTGGTCAAATTCTTAAACAATAGAACCAAGAGGCAATTGTAGGATTTGGGATTCACCAATATTACTCAATTAATAATAGATTCAAACAAATTCATATACAAAAGGACTATGATGAACATATCTCAGGATAAGGTAGATAGTCTTATAATGAAACTTACCTTCTTTAAAGGCTTGTTCAGGGATGCATTGGAAAGAGTAGTTCCCTCCATTTGGGATGGTAATGGTGACCTTTATAATCAAAGATCATATCAGTAATTACTTAATGATGAGAGGAACAATGATGATAAATTTGAAGGCCTTCATGACATCTTAGAAGGGACAACTATAGTTGAATTACTATTCGATGAGTTTGAGTTGTTAGATAGTTTAAATCTCACCTTCAAAAACCTACCACCCATACCATATGAACACCTTACAATGATGAGATGGAAATAAATTCTGTGAGGGCATACAAGTATATCGTGGAGAAGAATTGGCATAACATTTCCAAATACCACAAAATAATTCTGCCAACCCAAGGGTAGCCATCAACATCAAGACAACTTTAGGGCATGCATCCCCACAACAAGGTTGAAAAAGGAGAAGGAAATTAATCAATTACAAAAGAAACAATATCCAAGGAGACAATTTTGGGTAAATTAGCACAACATAAAAGTAGTTTTGAGAGCAACAGAAAAATGGGCAGTATCAAGAAACAGGAAGGAAATTTTGAGATAACAAGAAAACAAGGATAATATCAAGAAGCATTCAACATCTATAAAAGGAAAATTCAAATCCTAGCAACATTATCATGCATTATTTGGAGAGGTACTCTTTGGAGACTACAATATCACTATTTTATTAGGGCTAAGCATAGTGTGGACTGTCAGGGTCCTACCCTAACACCCCCCACTTTGTTGATGTATATGTAACTTCGGAATGTATTTCATATATGTATATTGTACTCCTATAGAGATGGTATTATTCCTCTATACGCTAGTGTTTGTATTCCTATAGAGATGTTATTATTCCTCTATACGGAAGTGTCGTCATTTATATTGTAAGTGTCGTAACTTATACTTGATGGGTTATTAGAACACATTGTTGGGGTCGGCCCTGTATAAGTCATGTGGGTCGAAGGGTTATTAGACCACCCTATTGGGGGTCAGCCATGTGGGTCAAAGGGTTATTAGACCACCCTATTGGGTGTCGGCCCAGTCAGCATTATGTTATGTGGTTAAGCTAAGGCCGAACTAGTAAAGGTGATTAGGCAAGTCAAGTCAAGTATAAATAGAGTGCGGGAGGCACTCTATTTCATCATTCTATTCTCTCTCACACTCTCGGGAGAGTGGCACACTTGTGGAGGAGGAGAAGCTACTGCTAGGATATGTCTATCTCTTATGCTTGGGTTATATCATTGCTCTATCTATCTCTACCAGTGAAACTCTGTGTGTCTATTGTCTCTTGTGTGCTTGCATTATTATGTCCATGATTGATATGCTGTAGATATGATGTACATGTTGTTCTATCAGTTAAGATCCTAGATCATATTGAAGTAAATTCTAAAAAAACTAACATGGTATTAGAGCTAGCCTGAAAGAAGGTATGGTATGGCATGTATGACACTTGTTGCAATTGCGAAGCTAGGGCTTGGTATAGCAAAAACCAGTCATAGTAGAACTTTCGCTATAAATACATTTCATTGAGGTTTCAAGGTCTGAAAATCGTACAGGGCGAAGCTAAGATCCCCATGTACTTTGTGTCCAAAGGAAAACCTCTAATTCATTGTACTTTGTGATATATGATCTGTACAATATAGGGTTTCTGCCTCTTCCAGATCTCAGTCATAAACATGTGACCTTGGAAAAAAGGTCATAACTTGGGCTAGGAAGATCCAAATGAAATTTAGTAAAAAGTGACATGTAGTGCACAGACTTTAATTTCTCAGGTAACTTTTTCAGAGGCCGAAACTGAACCAGTGACACGTGGCACGCCCTACAAGTCCGCTCTCCTGTTTTATCCCATAAACAGGTCACATTGCAACACTTGGCATAAGTATCTCTCAGAAAATCCATTTGAGGTCAGACCTATGGGGTTGGAAAGATGACAGGTCGGGATACCACAGGTAGAAGTTTCAGATCCTGTGGATCGAAAAGTTCGGAGTTACACCAAAAACAATCAAGTACATATTTTTGTCAAAACATAATTATTTTTTAGCACCTTCATTCATGGCTTGCGGAATTTAGGGTTTCAGAGAAAGTTGGAATTTTTGTAATCGGAGACTACAACTGAAGGATACTCATCAAAATCAAAATTTAGATACCAAGATAGGAATTTTTTGGTTGGGTAGAAAGCCGGGCTTGATCAGACCCTAGTTCTGGACTTCGATCAGAAAAGTGGAAAATTAGGGCTTCTGCAAAAATGGGAATTTTTGAAATCTGTGACCACGACTGGAAGCTCCTCAGAAAAATAGAAGCTTAGAGATTTGGATCAAACCTTTTGATTGGGCAGAAGGGTTGGATTTATCAGACCCTAGTTCGGGGTCATGTCCAGTGAAACTGGAAGTTTCAAAGGCAAATTTGAGGGGTGAAACTTTGCAGTTTTCAAATTCTGAGTATACTAGCTTGATAAGCTCATCAAGGCACATATTTCTATCCTTTCGGAAGTTTGAAATTCAATGTTTGAATTTTTAGGGTTTCTCTGACAAACCCTAATCCAGCTCCAGATCCAGTTCCTCCAAATCAAGTGGATTGGGTTAATCCTAGAAGAGAATGGATTGGTCACCTGCATAAGTGAAGAAGTTCCTGTTTCAGAGGGAGACGAGGTTAAGGCCTTACATAAGAAGATTACAAGCAATCTCGATAGGTATGACTTATCCAGGTATGTTTCAAGATTTGTTCATGATTAAGTTTATGGTATGTTTGTCTTGATGTTATTACGGTTAGTACAATCTTTATTAAATTTAGACTTGTCGTATCACCTTAATAAAATTATGAATGCATGATAGAGGATATTCATTAATTAGGGTGTTGACACTTATGGTTGTACTAATGCATTATGGTGTTGTATGAGGTTTATGTTGTCCGCTAACATGAAAGGTACACCAAGAAAGACAAATCATGTTCTAGTTCAAGAACATATGATCATGATGACATGAAGACAAAGATTCATCCATTGTCATGGATCACTTAGAACATCTATTTACGAGGTAAGTATAACTTGGTTCTATAATGGTTAACCTATGAGATATGCAGGTTACTAGCACAAGTCATCGAAGAGAACAAGAAGACATCATGTGGGTATGTTAAACATAACTAGCTAACATACCAATCCAGGTATGTTTTTCCTATATCAAGTTAGAATCCTACCTTGTGTTAGGATCCCTTATATAAGTATACTTGGTATGATTGGTTATGTTTATTCATAAAGTTAGAAATGTAAGTAATCAAGGGTTTATGCATTTTATGTCTCTTATCTTGATTGATGATTTAACTAACCAGAAGAGTCCTATGATCAAATAAGAATATGCATGAGTAAAAGAAGACTTCCCTGAAACCTTGAATACTAATGTTTATTATCTGTGTTTGAAATGATCATGACTATACATGTTTAAGATTATTATGTTTTGATAGTATTAATATTATACTAATGAATGTGTGATTATGTATGAGACATCGAGGATAACACAATGATGATACTAATAAACATTCATAGTGATGGATATAAGTTCAAGCACATGTAATCCAGGAAGCAAAGATCAAGAGGGAGCACACTCCAGTTGTTCCTGCAAGGAAGCAAAGATCAAGAGGGAGCACACTCCAGTTGTTCTTGCAAGGAAGCAAAGATCAAGAAGGAGCACACTTCAGTAGTTTCTACAAGGATGTAGATATTCAGAGGGATTTGACCACTTCTCACAATCTACATCAGAATGGAGTTGCTGAAAAGAAGCAAAGACTGAGAGGGAGTCAACCCAACAAACAAACAAAGATAAGTATTTGAATTATCATTCCTTGCATATTTTATTGTTTAAATAATACTGTTCAATAATGTATATACTCATGTTCCTAGAACTAGGTTGTGTATTATGCATATTAGAATAGTTTCATTGATGAACAGTATACTACTAATATACATGGGTAAGTGGCCTATGGCACTGTACAACATTCCATTGCTACTTATCTAGAATGAAACCTCTTTGCTGACATGTTGGGAGTTGTGCACACTCTTAACAATGTTCTAGTAGAGATTGGAAGGCATCTAGAAAGTTACGGGACATGGATAAATGTTGTATTGAAGCATTGGCTAAGATTATTGCATGACTATATGACATATTTCTTTATGTGTAAGAATTTGTTCTGAAAACTATGAGATGTTTTCTAATCATGCAATTTAACTTGTTGTGTAGGAAAGATCGTATACCATCACCTACAAAAGAAGGACTACAACATTTGTTCAACAACAAAGTTATCTATTGAAAATATTGAAGATATTGAAGTTCCCAGGATCTGGGAAGAATGCCATGATAGAGAAGTACCAGTCGATCATGAAGACATTTGGGATGTAGTCCCAAGACCTGAAGGGGAGTCTGTAGTGACTTCCAAGAGGATCTACAAGATCAAGCATGCTGCAGGTGGTAGCATAGAGACTTTTGCTCCTGTAGACAGGTACACTTCCATCAGATCAGTACTTGCCCTGGCTGCAGTGATGAAATGGAAGATACACTA
The DNA here is from genome assembly GCA_027924585.1 of Larix kaempferi. Lineage (NCBI taxonomy): Eukaryota > Viridiplantae > Streptophyta > Pinopsida > Pinales > Pinaceae > Larix > Larix kaempferi. The sequence goes on from BSBM01000950.1 coordinate 9,903,204, forward strand.
GATGGATGCCAAGATTGCTTTCTTGAATGGTGTAGTTGAAGAGGAAGTGTATGTGGAGCAACCACTTAGTTTTGAAACACATGACAGGGAGTCATATGTGTGCAGATTGAAGAAATCCTTGTATGGCTTGAAGCAAGCTCCTAGTACTTGGTATGGTAGGATGGACAGTTTCCTATCTAGTTTGGGATTTACTAAGAGTAAAGCGGATTCCAACCTTTACTACAAGGTTGAGGAAGGAAATCCTGTGATACTACTCCTATATGTGGATGACCTATTTGTAACAGGAGATGATAGACTGATTTTCGATACAAAGAGGATGCTTGCTACCGAGTTCGATATGAAGGACTTGGGGATGATGCACTATTTTCTAGGTATGGAGGTGTGGCAGAGTGCAGATGGGATCTTCCTTGGACAAGGGAAGTATGCAGTAGATATCCTGAAGAGGTTTGGGATGATGGACTATAAGGCCATGGCCACACCTATGGCATCGAACCTGAAGCTTCTATGTGATGCTTCATCTGAGCCGGTTGATGTCTCTATGTATCGTCATATGATTGGGTCCTTGATCTACCTAACGAATATGAGACCAGATATTTGCTTTGCAGTGAACACATTGAGCCAGTTCCTGACGGATCCGAGAAGTGTTCACCTGGTTGCTGTAAAGCATATTATGAGGTACCTGAAGGTTATAGTTGATTATGGGCTCAAGTATGATGCGAATCAAAAGTTTAACCTACAGGGTTATGTTGATTCAAATTGGGTAGGCAGTGCTGCAGATAAGAAGGGCACTTCTGGGTGCTGCTTCAGTATGGGATCAGGTGTGATCTCTTGGTTTAGCAGGAAGCAGTCCTGCGTAGCACTGAGTACAGCCAAGGTAGAGTATGTTGCAGCCTGTATGGCTAGTTGTGAGGCAGTATGGCTACGGAAGCTACTGTCAGAGTTATTTGATCTCCCACTGGAGGCTAATGGTATCTTTTGTGACAACCAGAGTTGTGTGAAGCTGTCTAAGAACCCAGTGTTCCACAACAGGTTGAAACACATACAGATCAAATACCACTATATCAGGGATATGGTACAGAGAGGAGCAGTGAAGCTCCTGTATGTTGCGACGGATGAGCAAATTGCAGATGTACTGATGAAACCACTAGCTGGATTGAAGTTTGAGTACTTCAGAGAGAGGCTTGGAGTTCTTCAGATTGATGAAACTTTGAGGAAGAAGTGATGGACACATTTGCCGAAGCCATTCCAAGCATGTTGGAAGGAGGATCCTTCACATGGCTGTGGATGTAAGCGCTGGATGATGAGCATCAGGACGATGCTCCATTTATTGCTCTATATATGCATCAGGACGATGCTGGATATGATCAATTGGATCATTTATATGTATATGTATGTACGCATCATGTTGGATTCTGGATATGATCAATTGGATCATTTATATGTATATGTATGTACGCATCATGTTGGATGTTGGATATGATCAGTTGGATCATTTATATGTATTTGTATATGCATCATGTTGGATGCTTGGACCATGTATCTATATATGTATCAGGTGGATACATTGTGTGGATCATGTATCTATGTATGTATCAGGTGGATACATTGTATGATCAGGTGGATCATGTATGGTGATATATATTAGGTAGATACTTGGTATGCATCAGGTGGATGCATTGTATGATCATGATGACGAGCTTCAGGATGTTGCTCCAGATGGTATGTATCAAGACGGTACAATGATGATGATCAGTATGATCATGAGCATTAGGATGATGCTTCGTGCGATGATGATCAGTTAGATCATGAGTATTAGGTTGATACTTGGAGGTCAGAGATGATATGTGGCAGGTTGTGCAAATAGCATGTAATCAGTCCTCAAAAATCCGATAGGTTGAGCTGTGTGCTCGTAATCAGTCCTGGGATGAGGTATTGCTATGTAGCATGTAATCAGTCCTCAGAAATCCGATAGGTTGAGTTGTGTGTGCGTAATCAGTCCTAGGATGAGGTATTACTACAGAGACATGTAATCAGTCCTGGAGATCCGATAGGTTGAGCTATGTGCTCGTAATAAGTCCTAGGATTCTCTTTAGAGATCTTGCCGGTCGTGCTGCAGCACATAAATGTTCCTGGTATGCTCTTTAAAGGTATTGTCTAATCACATGTAATCAGTCCTGGAGATCCGAGAGGTTGAGCTGTGTGCTCGTAATAAGTCCTGGGATGCTCTTTAGAGATCTTGTCGGTCGTGCTGTGGCACATAAACGTTCCTAGGATGCTCTTTAAAGGTATTGTGAAGGGGATGCATGTAATCAGTCCTGGGAGATATTGAAGGTCATGATTAGGCACATAAATGTTCCTGGGATGCTCTTGTCAGGTATTGCATCAACACATAAAATTAGTCCTAAGAGATCACCTCTATCAGACCGTTCGCACAGATGATGAAGACCTACAGGTGGTGGGCCTACATCCAGTATGAAAAAGGACTGGCTCTGTAGAACTTCCTATGACGAGTAGATTCAAAGATTGATTGAGATAGCAACAGTAGTGATGATGACGATGAATCGATGATGATTATCCAGTGACGATGATCCAGAGAAGAAGACTTGTGCTAGATGACCTGTGTCGAGAATCACCTTCCTAGTTAAGAGGGAGTGTTGATGTATATGTAACTTCGGAATGTATTTCATATATGTATATTGTTCTCCTATAGAGATGGTATTATTCCTCTATACAGAAGAATTTGTATTCCTATAGAGATGGTATTATTCCTCTATACATAAGTGTTTGTATTCCTATAGAGATGTTATTATTCCTCTATACAGAAGTGTCGTCATTTATATTGTAAGTGTCGTAACTTATACTTGATGGGTTATTAGACCACCTTGTTGGGGTCGGCCCTGTATAAGTCATGTGGGTCGAAGGGTTATTAGACCACCCTATTGGGGGTCGACCATGTGGGTCAAAGGGTTATTAGACCACCCTATTAGGTGTCGGCCCAGTTAGCATTATGTTATGTGGTTAAGTTAAGGCCGACCTAGTAAAGGTTATTAGGAAAGTCAAGTCAAGTATAAATAGAGTGCGGGAGGCACTCTATTTCATCATTCTATTCTCTCTCACACTCTCGGGAGAGTGGCGCACTTGTGGAGGAGGAGAAGCTACTGCTAGGAGATGTCTATCTCTTATGCTTGGGTTGTATCATTGCTCTATCTATCTCTACCAGTGAAACTCTGTGTGTCTATTGTCTCTTGTGTGTTTGCATTATTATGTCCATGATTGATATGCTGTAGATATGTTGTACATGTTGTTCTATTAGTTAAGATCCTAGATCAGATTGAAGTAAATTCTAAAAAAACTAACACACTTTATCCATGTACAAGGCCATAAGGCCCATCAATTAGTTAGTGGGTAGTTGTTTACTGCAAGAGGGCCTTCCTTATTGATTGAAATTCCCTTAGTTGGTCATCCATAATTAATTTTGGGACCACAAGTAGTTGGACTTGGGATATTGAAGTGCCATATATAGATTAGTAAGATATGGAATGTAAAGTCAAGAATTGTCATTGTATTTGGTTCAGGTGCTCTTGGAGGTTTCCCCCTTGAAGAGGAAAGTGAACATTGTTATCTATTTTCTTTGTATTATCTATTTTTTCTACGAATTCATGGGTTTCAACATATTACAAGTGGTATTAGAGCTCTTTCTAGTGTTTGGTTCTTTCAAACAAGTCAACTTGGAATTTTCGCTCCAAATTTTTTAATGAGTTTTTTCCAGAATCCGAAACTCACAGGGTACATTAAATACACATGGAGGTAACTTGTGTCCAAGTTTCATCTTCCCGGTCTCTATACTTTTTGATATATTCTCGATCAAAGTTAAGAGAATTTTCCCTAGTGTTTGGCTCTTTCGATTGAGCCATTTTGGCATTTTCTCTCCCATTTTTTCCCCATGAAAACTTAGGGTCTGAAACTCACAAGGTATAAAAAGGACATAGGTAAGTAACTTGTGTCCAAGTTTCAGATTCTAATTCATTACCATTTCGGAGATACACACGATGTAAGTCATACAATTTGAATAACCAAAAAATTATCCCTAAACATGTGTGCAGAGTAAAATTGTTATATCTGAAGTTACGGAACTCCAAATTGAGCACCACTGGTTGCATTGGAAATAAGACATGATAGATTAATTGTGGTATCAATATCATATTTGTAACTAAAAATTGGACATGTGGTAGTCCATACAAGTTCACCCTTCCGAAAAAGCCAAAATCGACAAAAACTACCCTATTTTTTGTTTGGCACATCAAAATTCAATGAAACTTGTGGAATTATAGATAGTCATATCAAAATAGTAAAGAGTAATTGGTTTTATACTTAGAGACACACAAATTTAAAAGTTACAAAAGTCTCTAGATCATCTCCCCTTAAGGTTTTACGAGGATTTTTGCTTATTTCAAAGTTTTGTCCTCAAACACTACTTTGAAAAAGATCTGTAGTGCAGTGTGTAAACCTCACTCTGACATAACCATCCCATGGTAGAATGTACTCTTCCTTATAGAGCACCTTTCAATAACCTAGGAAACATGAACACACACTCTCATTCCCAAAGGTTTGATGATCTTAAAGAAAAATACAACAATCTTCAGGCAAATATCCAGGACAATCAATGATAGATGAAGGAACTTTAGAATGAAGTAAGAAACCTAGATTAGAAGTTGGAAAAGCTAACTTAATCCTTGAATCATATGATATACCATTGGATTTCAGAAGAGGTCCTTTGGGATACACAACACCATGAGCCACATCAGGAATGAACATCTCAATTAGGACTATTTAGCCACCAACAACACTCTTTGGGGCTTCCCAACCCTAACCCACACTCCATGGATAATAACACCTGAAAACACGTTCCTAAGGTAGAATTGAACAAATTTGATGGTATAACCCTTCAAGATGTGTTACATAGATGGAACACTACTTCGCACTTCATATAATTACTGATGATATGATGAAACTTAGGGTGGGGGTTTTATATTTGGATCCATAATGATGGCAATGGTGGGAATGGCATAAAAAAGCTTATGGGTCCCTCAGTCCTTGGAGTTTATTTTTCAAATCTCTCCATGAATGTTATGAGTGAGATATTCAATATTTGGGACATCTTACCAAGTTACGTCAAATAGGCTCAGTTGTAGATTTTATTATATCTACCTTTGATCAATTAGCCATCTGTTCAAAGAACTTAACAAATTCTAGAATGTTTCATTAGTGGCCTTACAGAGTCAATTCAAGCACAAGTTAGAATGAAGCGTCATGCTAACTGGTTAGAAGCATCTTAGTGGGCTCTAGATGTAGATATGGTGATCAATTTTCATACCAACAAACCACCATTCATCCCTCTCTCACACCCTATGCAGGTCAATTCTTCAAGCACAATTCGTTCTTCTCCCTTGAAAGTACAAAATTTATCTTCGATAGCATGGAAGAATGAAAAAGATGGGGACTTTGCTATAATTGTGATGAAAAGTATGCTTCAGGTCATAAATGTAAAGAACATAAGTTATTTCAAATTGATGTGAGTGCTCCTACCCATTCTGAAGACATCATTGTGGAAGATACTTCTAATTTTGAGGATTTTGACAAAATAACCTCAATGCAAGAATAATTGGAGCCCAAAGTCAATCGAGAAGACCCACTGATCTCTCTTCATGCTTTATCTGGTATTCTATCCCCACAAACATTGAAACTTCGGGGTTATATCAAGCATCGCAAATTGGTAGTTTCGGTTGATAGTGGAAGCACCCACAACTTTATTCATAGGAGAGTGGATGGAGAACTCCATTGTTATGTCCACCCAGTGCCCAAATTTCAAATTATGATAGCTAATGGAAGGATGATGAAATTTGGGGGGCACTGTGAAAATGTGAAACTCCAATTAGGTGACAATAATCTTTAGCTCATATGTTGTCCATAGATACAGGTGGTTGTGATATAGTTTTAGGGAAGAATGGCTACACAAATTCAGTCCAGTGACCATGGAATTCAACAAATTATACTCGAGTTTTTCCCAAGACTATCATACTCACACCCTTAAAGGTGTCTAGGTAGTCTCCCCTGAAATCATAAGTTCTCATCTAATGGAAAAATTATTGAAGAAAGGCCACTCTATAATTATTGCTCAATCTATGCCATCCAATATCTAAATAACACTGCACCATAAATCCAGCCCGACTTACAGAGGGTTTTAGACAAACATCAATAGGTCTTTGAGACACCAAAGGGCGTGATGTCCCTTTCCAGGTGATCATCCCAGGGTGTTATTAGATGATAGTTAGGCCTAAAATTGTTATAATATTAAGGTGTCATTTAATTAAAAAGGGGATATTTCAGTGGATGCTATTGGATGACCCATGGTATTTGTAAAGTTAGTCACAGCAGATCTAATGAACAAATAAATCAGTCACAACAGATGAACATAGAAGAAATGGTGCATAACTGTGCAAAACATGCAGCAGTGCTCTCTATCCCAGAAAAGGTGAATGAATTACAATACAAACTGTTACAATGAACAGAGCAATTCGAATTGCCTAAGGAGGTCATTCGAATCACTGAATGGAGTAGCTTGACTCAATCTAGGAGTCCTCATCAATCATCGGTGTTGCTCATCAATCACAACAACCAGTCATCCAGGTGTCAAGCTGAGTCTAACTGATCATAATAAATGTAACTGAAGTGTGTAGCACTGATATAGGATCTGGAGGCTCAGTGGGGGCGCATGGGAGGCTAACTGGAGTCAGAGCAAGTCACCTAATCGAACTGGAGGTCAATCGGAGGTGAAACAGTCAGTCAGGAGTGAAATCGGAGTGAAATCAATCAGAATCGGAGCTAACTGAATGTAACTGGAGTGAATCTGCAGTGGTAGGTGAACAAGTGCGCCCTTCTCTGTCAGTAGGTGAGAAGAGGGCGCCTTTCAGCTTAGGAGGGCTAAAACTCTGTGGAAAGTGTCTCCCGGGTGCTAGAAGAAGGTGGATAAGGTGCTGGAGGCATCAAACTGGTGACTGAACTGCATATCCTGAAATAGATCATGCAAGATCCTGAAGTAGATATGTATCCCGAAATAGATGATCCTGAAATAGATATGTATCCCGAAATAGATGATGGATATCCGAACACCCCCCCTCAAGCTAGACTATGATGTGCCAACTAAAATAATGTGGGGCCCTGGTAACTAAGACCAAAGGTCACCCCAATACAATAATCCAAAAAATGCTGAAAAATAAACTAAGTGAGGAAAGAGGGAAAACCCAGTGGGAAGAAAGCCCCCCCTCAAGTCTAAAGCATAATAATGAATCAATCTGTCTCCACCATGATGGAACTCACCCCCAACAGTGAACGGAGGTAAGAGAACTTCTTCTCAGTGAAGCTCTTGGTGAAGATGTCTGCAATTTGCTCATCGGTAGGGCAATATTGCAGAATGATGGTGCGATCATGCACCAACTGTCGAATGTAATGCATATGAATCTCAATGTGCTTGGTCCTCTGCCGCTGAACTGGATCTGTGGAGATCTTGATAGCACTTTGATTGTCACAAAATAGGACAGTCGAAGTAGTGCCACCAAAACCAAACTCGGAAAGAATACCCTGCAACCAAACTGCCTGAATGCAGGCATTGACTGCCCCTCGATACTCTGCCTCTGCTGAAGAAAGTGCAATGGCTGCTTGCTTTTTGCTGGACCAGCAAATAGCACCATGACCAATCATGAAAACATAACCGGAAGTGGACTTCCGATCAATGCTATCACCTGCCCAATCTGAATCAGTAAAACCAATGAAATCTAGCTCAGAATCTGCAGCATAATGTATGCCAAACTGTCTCGTACCTTGCACATACTGCAAGATCCGCTTGGCTGCTCGCCAATGAAGCTCATGTGGCTGCTGCATATATCTTGACACGGCACTCACGGCATATGAGATATCAGGCCGTGAATGTGTCAAATAAAGTAGTGAACCAATCAACTGTCGATACATACTGCAATCTGCAAGCGGTGTGGAATCTCCCTCCTCAAGACTGATTCCTGAGAGGAATGGGAACGGGGCTGCCTTACATTCAGCCATATTAAACTTCAATAACAGGTCGGAAGCATATTTTTGCTGAGATATAGTGATCCCATCGAAATTTTGAGCTATCTCCAAGCCCAAAAAGTGACTCAGCAAGCCCAAATCGCTCATGTCAAAAGCTAGATTTAAGGCAGTTTTTAGCTTGTTTATTGAAGTAAGTGTGCTACCAGTAATAAGCAGATCATCAACATAAAGTACAATAACCAACAAATTACCTTTAACTCGCTGAAGATAGACATTCGGATCAGATTTGCATCTTTGGAAATTCTGAGAAAGAAGGAAGGAGTCCATCTTTGCGTACCAAGCTCTTGGGGCCTGTTTTAACCCGTACAAAGACTTCTTCAATCTACAAACCAATGATGGATCTGATGTATAACCCTCTGGCTGCTGCATATAGACCTCTTCAGCAAGGTCTCCATGTAAAAATGCACTCTTCACATCCATGTGATGCACCTCCCAGTGCTTGGATGCGGCAATAGCTAAAACAAGGCGGATGGAATCCATCTTTGCAACCGGTGCAAAGGTCTCTGTGTAGTCCACTCCTTGGACTTGGGAAAAACCTTTTGCCACCAACCTTGCTTTATATTTGCTGATAGTGCCATCAGCAGCAACTTTAGTACGGTAGACCCATTTACACTTCACTAATTTTCTTCCAGGTGGAAGAGAAACTAGCTCCCATGTATTGTTCTTTTGAAGAGAACTGTACTCTTCATCCATGGCATCTTTCCATCTCGGATCTCGATGGGCTGAATAATATGATTGGGGATCTGAACCAGCCATCAAATAACAAATCTCAGGAAGAAATGGATCAGCAATAGAAAGAGCCATACCTGCCCTTTGAAAGTCTCCTCTTGTTCGTCTCGGATCAGCAGGATTTCCAAGATTCGAACCAGCAGATTGTAGAGTATTTTGGGCCCACTTTGGTAACTGAGGGAGATCTGAATGGTCGGATTCCGAACCTGATATGTCATGATCATCATATGCTACTACAATATCAGAAATATCAGAACTCATACCTTCATTATCGCTGCTCGAATCTTCTTCTGGTGAAGGCGGTGAATCGGCAGTTTTCTCCTCAACTAGTTGCAATTCTTGAAGCGGTTCTTCAAACTGCACACTGCGCTCTATGAATATCTTTTTAGATCTGATATCCATGAGTTTATATGCTTTTGATTCTTCCCCATATCCTATCAATATGCACTCGATACTTTGTGGATCCAAAGCTCGTCTCTTCTCAGAAGGAATTCTAGCCCATGCAGTAGAGCCAAAAACTCTCAAATTTGACACATCCGGTTTGTGACCAAAGAATGCTTCGAAAGGAGTCATACCTTTCACGGATGAATGTGGAACTCGGTTCTGTATATATGCAGCAACATTGATTGCTTCAGCCCAAAGATTTGCAGCCAAACCTTTTGATTCAATCATGCATGTAGCCATCTCTTTCAGTGACCGGTTTTTCCTTTCCGCTACACCGTTTTGCTGGGGTGTGTAGGGAACTGTATGTTGGATCTTGATTCCGCTTTGGGCACAAAGTTGCAGCAACTCGGACTTGATATATTCCCCACCATTATCAGATCTAAGAGCTTTGATCTTGCTCTCAGTGGTGGTCTCAACAGAAGCCTTAAAATCCTTGAATTTTCCAAGCACTTCTGACTTGTTTTTGAGAAAGAATACCCATGTAAAGCGAGAATAATCATCAATAAATGTCAGAACATACCTTGAACCATTTAATGACATATGGGGCAGCGGACCGCTGATATCAGAATGGATCAATCCCAAAATAGTAGAGGCTCTGCTAGCCTTGCCGCGGTCGAATCTGTGCTCGGGGTGCTTCCCAATAATGCAACCGGAGCATATTCCCTTCGAGGAACGGAGTTGTGGAAGCCCATCAACCATGGATTTATTTGATAGCAGCAGCAAATACTTATAATTTAGATGTCCAAATCTTTCATGCCAAAGCCTACTAACCTCATTACCATGTGTGCGAAGAGCAGTGGGCTTTGCAAGCGGAATAAAGTGCGAAAACTCATAACATTTAGCAGTGTGGTTTGCCTTTCCAACCGCAACTAGTCTTCCACTTTTGATATCAGAAATTTCAACTGTATTAGGGCTGAATGTGACTTTCTTTGGATCACCAGTATGTGTCATTTGATACACAGAAAGGAGATTCGAAGCTAAAGAAGGCACATAGAGAACATTCTGAAAGCATCCATGATCTATATGAATCGTACCTTTGCCCTTTGAAGAAATTTTTGAGTCATCTCCCAAATGGATGGGGATGGAGCTGTTTGGATCGAATGAGGAAAAATAATCAATATTTGCAGCCATATGATTTGATGCACCCGAATCTATCAAGAGAGTGGGCTTCGAAACCGTTGCCATGAGTGCTTGTCCTCTTTCATGATCGTCATTCCGATCCTTCTTCCTTGCACCGTCAGGAAGGGTTATGTTGTTCTTTTCCAAAAGGAGGGCCATTTGATCTATAGTCTTCTTCATACATGAGCTTTCGGGATGAAAGCCACGGTTACAATAAGTACATTTAGATTTTTGGTTACCTTCTTTGCCCTTTTGCTTGGATTTCGAACTGGATGGTGCATCCGTTTGCTTGCCTTTGTCTTTTTGCTTGTGAGGCTCGAATTTGGGCTTCTCCTTCTTTAGCTTTCCTTTACCATTCGAAATCTTGGGTCCTTGAACAAATAGGGCTGAATCTTTGGAGCTTATGGACCCCATTTGAATCAACTTGTCATGCTCTTTCGTAACGGACTCAATGAAGGCATTCAAGGTAGGCATCTTCCAATTCGGGGTAGTTAGCCGACCGGAATTGAAAGTGGAGACAAATACCGAATAATCTTTCCCAAGCTTGCTTAGAATGGAGAGGATCAACTGTTTATCCTCTTTGATAACACCACTGTTCTTCAATTGCAAGTTCAAGTTCTTGAATTTTGTGAAGAATTCATTGATGCTCTCGAAATTCTCAGGATTAAGGCCAATCAATTCATTCTCTAATTGAAAAGCCCTAAGCTCATCCTGCTTGCCGAATAGTGTCTCAAGTTGCTCCCATATGGCTTTTGGAGTCTTCAATCCGCTGAGATGGAAGTGAAGATCCTTGGAGATGGAGAGACAAAGAAGACCGTAAGCTTCATCAAGCTTATTGTAGTGTTTGGTTCTTTCTGCCACATTGTTTGGCTCCAATTCAAGACCAAGAGTGACTCGGTAGTATCCTTTTGAACGTAATATGATCTCCATATCATCTTTCCAATCAAAATAATTGAATGGGGTGAGGATAGGCTTTGAAGAAGAGTATTCCATTGCTAGGAGCGAGTCAAATGATGAAGAAGAAGCTTGCATGCAGACTATAGCGAATGGAGATGCTGTAGGGAAGCTTGCATGCAGAATGTAGCGAGTGCACTTGGAGGAGATAATTAACCTGCAAATCACATAAGAACAATCACAATAAGGTCGAACAATCCACCCTTTGAGAGTTGCATCACACCTGGGATTGGATTTCAAGCAATGTTGAATAGGTCCAATGTATCAGATCCAGGAATTATGTGGTAACTCAAGCTTCTGGAGTGGTATTGGAGTATTTTTCAAGCTTTGCATGCACAGGAGCGAATGCCCTTGAGATATCTCATGCCAAACTTTTTGCAATTTTTAGCAATTCAGTCAAATCTTCTTGTATAAACACCTGTAGAAAAGAGATCTTGTCCCTGCAATGGCTCTGATACCATGTAAAGTTAGTCACAGCAGATCTAATGAACAAATAAATCAGTCACAACAGATGAACATAGAAGAAATGGTGCATAACTGTGCAAAACATGCAGCAGTGCTCTCTATCCCAGAAAAGGTGAATGAATTACAATACAAACTGTTACAATGAACAGAGCAATTCGAATTGCCTAAGGAGGTCATTCGAATCACTGAATGGAGTAGCTTGACTCAATCTAGGAGTCCTCATCAATCATCGGTGTTGCTCATCAATCACAACAACCAGTCATCCAGGTGTCAAGCTGAGTCTAACTGATCATAATAAATGTAACTGAAGTGTGTAGCACTGATATAGGATCTGGAGGCTCAGTGGGGGCGCATGGGAGGCTAACTGGAGTCAGAGCAAGTCACCTAATCGAACTGGAGGTCAATCGGAGGTGAAACAGTCAGTCAGGAGTGAAATCGGAGTGAAATCAATCAGAATCGGAGCTAACTGAATGTAACTGGAGTGAATCTGCAGTGGTAGGTGAACAAGTGCGCCCTTCTCTGTCAGTAGGTGAGAAGAGGGCGCCTTTCAGCTTAGGAGGGCTAAAACTCTGTGGAAAGTGTCTCCCGGGTGCTAGAAGAAGGTGGATAAGGTGCTGGAGGCATCAAACTGGTGACTGAACTGCATATCCTGAAATAGATCATGCAAGATCCTGAAGTAGATATGTATCCCGAAATAGATGATCCTGAAATAGATATGTATCCCGAAATAGATGATGGATATCCGAACAGTATTTACCAGATTGTTGGACTCAAAAAGAAGATAAAAGAGGAGGTACTAATCCATTATGGTCATCTTGATTTGATATTTATTTCTTGTGACCATCTGGGGGTTTGCCTATAGTTTTCGTTAGGGTTTGGAAAAACCCTTCCATTGTTGGTTTGGTTTCAATGGTGCAACATATCCACTAGGGAAAATTTTAAGACCCCCCCTAAATTTCTATGTATAATAAAATCTAGATGAATGTAACTCCGAATTCAATTTCCATGATCGATAGAAGGTGAAAGAGCCCCTAGGAATTTCCATTTTTGGAAATTAGGGGAGAATGGGAGATTCCTAACGATTTTCATGGGTGAACAAAGGTTTAAATCGATTTTTAGAGGGGTGAAATAATTTTATCTTGCCTCCCCTTTTTAAATTCGATGGCGCTAACCTTCTATTCATTAGAAATAAATAAATAAAATGTGGGATAATCATACCTAATGGGTCTTTAATAAAAAATTATCTAATTAAAAATTTAAAACCCCTAAATTTATCCCATGGGAAAAGACTAGCCCCTAAAATTTTCCATGATATCCACCCTAGCTGGACAAGGAGGAGGATCCATTAAGGGTATTCACTTGAGCTTCATATTTTTGTTTGGATAGTAGTAGAAGAGCTGTGGCATATTCCCGGTGTTTTATTTGTTGTGTGTTTCCAACTTCCATAGTATCCATTAGAGCTTATATTCTCAGTTCATTCATAATAATAAGAATGCTCATATTGTCTCTCTATTTCTTGTATGCTTCCAAAGTATTTGACGGAATGTCTTCATGAGAATGAATGCACAATTGTTTGCAACCATTTGTAAAAAAGCATACAATTTTGGCCTATAATTGTATCAAGGATATTACAAAGGGTTTACCCCCATGTAAAGGTGAGAATGATCATGGCATTCCCTTGATTCCAGGAATTCAACCACTAAATGTATGACCAAATAGGCACCCATTTGCACAAAATAATGAAATTGAAAAGATCATTTGAGAGCTCTTGGAGGCAAGAACCATTTGTCTCAGCATTAGCCCATAATAACCCCCAGTGGTCATGGTTTAAAAAAAAAGAAGGTGAGTGGCGTATGTGTCCTGATTTTAAGGCACTTAACAAGTTAACAATAAGGGATAAATTTCCTATCCCAGTCATTGATGATATTCTAGATGAACTCTGTGGTGCTAAAGTTTTCACCAAACTTGATCTTCGTTCAGGATACCACCAAATCAGGATGAAAGAGGTCGACATTCCAAAGATAACTTTATGGACACATGAAGGCCATTATGTTAAGATTTAATATGCTAAGACAAAAAATATCAGCAATACATTCCATTTCACAACAATAGCATATACAGGATCACTAAAAGAACAACAAGCACAGCATAAACACAAAAGACACAGATTTATCCTGGGAAACCCTCATGGGGTAGAAAACCCAGCAAAGCTTCATCAATATAAATGACCAGCAAATACAAAGATGTAATCCAAAACCATGAGCTCCTTCTCCTCCATAGCATATATCTCTCTCACTTATGCACTAATCACAAGTGAGTGTAATGTGTGTTAAACGAGGAACACACATCATCTATTTATACACAACTCCGACTTGTCTTTTACATTAACTAGGTCGGCCCCAACTTAACCACTTAACCAAAAGATGACTGCGCCGACCCATCTAGGGTGGTCTAATAACCCTTTGAACCACATAAAACATACAGGGCCGACCCCCACTAGGGAAGTCTAATAACCCAAGTTACCACATTCTCCACGGAGGAATAAACATCTCCGGATACATGAAAAAATCCCATCGGAGGAATGAAACATCTCCGGAATAATAAAATACAAATATAATATTCATAGAAGTTACAATATTTCAACACTCCCCCTTAACGAGAAGGATATTATAACAACATCTACAGGAGCAAGAAGTCATCAACATCATACATGATACATCTATAAATCATTGGAAGCTTTCTTTATACATCATCAATAACTCAAGCAGTTATTGGAACATCTTCAATACTGGAACACCAACATCTTCAGTACTGAATCTTTATCTTCTGCATCACTTGAACAGCTACAACAACATCAACACCTGGATCCTCACGATCAAAAGCATCGTCATCTAGATCATCACGATCAACGACATTGTCATCTAGATCATCACGATCAACAACATCGTTATCTAGATCATCACGATCAACAACATCATCATCTAGAGCATCATGATCAATATCATCATCATCTCATGATCAGTAGCATCGTCATCTAGATCATCACAATTAATAGCATCATCGTCACATGATCAGCATCATCGTCATCACATGATTAGTAGCATCGTCATCACACAATCAGCATCATCGTCATCATACGATCAGCATCATCGTCATCACACGATAAGCATCATCGTCATCACATGATCAACATCATCATCATCACACGATCAGCATCATCGTCATCACACGATCATCAACATCGTAGTGGCATAGCCTGCAATACACATGATCCATTTAAGACACCATATCATGTCTAGGGACGATGCAGTCCACTCGTCAACTTAGACAAAGTCTAAGGACCATTTCTCGAAGACATAGGTCTATGGATCCATTTAGGACTGAAGTCCAGGGATGATACAATCCTCTCGTCAACTTAGACAAAGTGTAAGGAACACCTCTTGGAGACATCTGTCTGCAGATCCATTTAGGACTGAAGTCCATGGATGAGACAATCCTCTCGTCAACTTAGACAAAGTCTAAGGACCACCTCTTGGAGACATCTAACTGCGGATCCATTTAGGACTACAGTCCAGGGATGATACAATCCTCTCGTCAACTTAGACAAATCCTAAGGACCACCTATCAAAGACATTTGTTTGCGGATCCATTTAGGATTGAATTCCAGGGATGATACAATCCTCTCGTCAACTTAGACAAAGTCTAAGGACCACCTCTCGGAGACATTTGTCTGCAGATCCATTTAGGACTAAAGTCCAAGGATGATACAATCCTCTCGTCAACTTACACTAAGGACCACCTCTCAGAGACATCTGTCTGCGGATCCATTTAGTACTCAAGTCCATGGATGATACAATCCTCTCGTCAACTTAGACAAAGTCTAAGGACCACCTCTCAGAGACATCTATCTACGGATCCATTTAGGACTGAAGTCGAAGGATGATACAATCCTCTCGTCAACTTAGACAAAGTCTAAGGACCACCTCTTAGAGACATCTGTCTGTGGATCCATTTAGGACTGAAGTCCAGGGATGATACAATCCTCTCTTCAACTTAGACAAAGTCTAAGGACCACCTCTCGGAGACATCTATCTGCAGATCCATTTAGGACTGAAGTCCAGGGATGATACAATCCTCTCGTCAACTTAGACAAAGTCTAAGGACCACCTCTTGGAGACATCTGTCTGCGGATCTATTTAGGACTGAAGTCCAGGGATGATACAATCCCCATCACATACATTTTGAACTAGTGGTTCTGGGATGATGCAATCCCCATCACGTACATTTTGAAATAGTGGTTCTAGGATGATGCAATCCCCATCATGTACATTTTGAACTAGTGGTTCCAGGATGATGCAATCCCCATCACGTACATTTTGAACTAGTGGTTTTGGGATGATGCAATCCCCATCACGTACATTTTGAACTAATGGTTCCGGGATGATGCAATCCCCATCACGTACATTTTGAACCAAGCGTTCATGGACAATGCAGTCCTATCATGTCCACTAGGGACCATACAATGACCTCATCGTCAGAACAGGTAGCCTCATCATCGATACAAGTATCCACATCAATACAGTATCCACATCATTGACACAAGTATCCTCATCATCGATACAAGTATCCATCTCATCGATACAAGTATCCTCATCATCGATACAAGTATCCTCATCATTGACCTTACTATCAATATAGGCAATCTCATCATCGATATAGGTATCCACATCGATACCAGTATCCAAATATCATCATTGACCACATAACTCCTCCTTTCGAGGAGGGTCCTTTTGAACTACACCAAGCTTGTCTCGGAAATACTCAAACTCTTCTCGAGACAGAGGTTTGGTCAATACATCAACAACTTGTTTGTTAGTGCTCACATACTCAAGCTTGATGGCTCCTTTCTGCACCATATCCCGTATATAGAAATATCGGATCTCTATGTGCTTTGACTTATCATGGAACACTGGATTATTTGTCATCTTGATACAACTCTAGTTGTCACATAGGATCATAGTGGAGTCCATCTCTAAGTCAAACAATCCTAATAACAACTTCCGAAGCCATACCGCTTCACAACTAGCAGAGCAAGTAGCTATATATTCCGCTTCAACTGTGCTGAGAGCCACACTAGATTGCTTCCTGCTAAAACACGAGATCATGGCAGATCCTAGATAATAATAGCCACCCGATGTGCTCTTCCTGTCTGATACACCTCCCTCCCAATTAGCATCTATGTAGCCATACAATCTGAAGTCATGATCTCCACAATAGCATAGACCAAAGTCTATCATACCCTTTAGGTACCTCATCACATGCTTTGCAGCTATCAGGTGAACATGCCTAGGTTCCATTAGATACCAAATCAAGGTGTTCACAGCAAAGCATATATCTGGCCTGGTATTCATCAGATACATCAATGACCCAATAATCTGTCTACACAGAGTCATATCCACTAACTCTGATGAGTCATCAGCTAACAGCTTCAAGTCGGAACCCATGAGAGTGGCCATGGTTGTACATTCCAACATATCAAATCTTATCAAGATTTCCACAGCATACTTTCCCTGGTTGAGAAAGATTCCTTCTGATCCTTGCCACACTTCCAGACCTAGGAAGTAATGTATCAATCCGAGATCTTTCATCTCAAATTCTGTAGCTAGCTTCTTCTTGCTTTCCATGATCTGTCTCTCATTCCTTGTCAGAAAGATATCATCCACATACAATAATAGTATCATCCATAACCTTAAGGTAAAGGTTAGGATCAACTTTACTTCTGGTAAAGCCCAAGCTTGTCAAGAAACTGTCAATTCTCCCTCTGTGACTGGACATCATTCACACTCTGCATTGAGTGATCTTCTGCATATCTATCTGTTCCATCTCCGGTCAGATGGTTCTACTAATATGAGCCTCAAGATCATTCGAACTTTGTTGTGAGTTCCTTCTTGCATTCATCTAAGAGAAGAATGTCATCTGAATATATACACCATCTTAAACCTTGTATCAAAGGTTGAAATCCGCATCACCCATGGTGATCATTAAGCTCATCAAATGACTATCAATCCTGGGTACCCATACAGAGCTTTCTTCAATTGAATCCTGGGAGTTTTCTCGATTCACACTTCTTCTTCAATTACACCATTAAGAGAATGGTCTTACTTGGAGCAAACATCTCGTCATGATCCTCTTTCTCTTTCTAAGAGAATCTTCTAGCCATGAGCTTTCTATAGTAGGTTTGATTTGTAAGTCTTCATCCATCACTTGTTCGGTGTTCATCATTCTTCATGATATTTCCTACAAATCAAAGTTAATTACATGATTAGTAATACTTCATAATCATCAAATCATGTTGACATGATAACCTATTATGCATACAGATATGATTCACATAGTTATGCAACTATCTTGACCAATACTTTGGCACAACACTTTTCCATATCCTGTATGCATACAGTGGCTATCTAGATTCCTTCCATCTCTACCAGAACATACTATCAAGAGCATGCACAGCTCTCAACATGTCAACAAAGAGGTTTCATTCTAGACAAGCAACAATGGAATGTTTTTCCAACTTACCAATCATATACATATTATTATTATACTGTTCAATGCTATATGAATGCTTACACTCAACATGATATATTCTAGGAATACAAATATGCATACAACTACTACGAGCAATATCATTTACTATTCAGAGATTCAAGAAGTTATTCAAATGACAACTTAAATACTTATCTTTTATGTTTGTGTGGTTTCCTCCCGCTTGATCTCTATTTTCCCTACATGATTATATGTCTTTGAACTTCTATCCATCCTGGACCACTATGCATGCTTAAGTGTGCACTAGTGTCATCCTCATGATCTCATACATAATCATACATTCATTAATATAATCTCAATACTATCAAAAAATTATGTATGGTCATGATCATTTCATACACATGTATACTTACCTACGATCCTAACACAAAGTAGGATTCTAAAATTATATAGGAAAACATGCCTGGATTATCATGCTTGGTTATGTCTTAACATACCCAAACAATGTCTTCTTTGTTCTCTTCGATGATTTAAAGACCTTGTGCCAAAACTTGCATATCTCATAAGTTAATCATAGTAGAACAAAGTCATACATACCTTGTAAGTAGAGCTTCTATGTGGTCAAAGACTATGGATGAGTCTTTGTCTTTATGTCATCATGGTCATAGAACTTGATTTGTCTTTCTTGATGTACCTATATCTTGTTAGCAGACAACATCATCCTCATACAACACCATAGGTGCATTAGTACAATCCTAATCAATGAATGTCTTCTATCACTCACATGCATTCATTACCAAACAATCATAATTGTACTAACCTCAATAATATGAAGACAAACATATCATAAACTTAATCATGAACAGATTTCAACACATACCTGTATCTCCTCAAGTCATACCTGTCAGGATTGCTTTTAACCCAATCCACTTGGATTTGTTGAAACTGGATTTGGAGCTGGATTAGGGTTTGTCATATAAACCCTACAAATTCAAAATTCTAAATGGATGGAAAGATGTGCCTTGCTGAGTTGATCAAGCTAGCATACTTCAATTTTGAAATCTCCAAAATTTGACCCCTCAAAATTGCCTTTGAAACTTCTGGATCTTCTACACAGGATCCCGAACTAGGGTTTGATGAAGCCCACCCTTCTACCCAATCAAAAGGTTTGATCCAAAGCTCTAAACTTCGATTTTTCTGAGGATCTTCCAGCCATGGTCACAGACTTAAAAAATTCCAACTTTTGCAGAAGCCCTAATTTTCCACCTTTCCGATCAAAATACCGAAATAGGTTTTGATCAAGCTCGACCTTCTGCCCAACCAAAAAATTCGATATTGGTCTCTAAATTTTGATTTTGATGAGGAGCATTCAGCAATGGACTTCGATTCCAAAAATTCCAACTTTCTCCGAAGCCCTAAATTCCCGCAGCAGTGATAAGCCAAGAATGAAGGTGCTCAGAAAACAATTTTGTTTTGACAGAAATATGCACCTGATTGTTTTTGGTGCATCTATGAAATTACAAACTCATAGGGTTTGAAACCTTGGCCTGTGGTAGCTTGACCTATCAGCTTTCCAACCCCACAGGTCTAACCTCAATTGGATTTTCTGAGAGAGAGTTATTCCAAGTGTCGCAACGTGACTTGTTTATGGGATAAAACAGGAGAGCGAACTTGTACGGCGTGCCACATGTCACTGGTTCAATTTCGGCCTCTGAAAATATTACCTGAGAAACTAAAGTCCGTTCTCTACCTGTCACTTTTTACAAAATTTCATTTGGAGCTTCCTATCCCAAGTTGTGACCTTTTTTCCTGGGTCACCTATTTATGACTGAGATGTGGAAGAGGCATAAACCCTAACGTGTACTGATCATAAATCACAAAGTAAAACGAATCCAAGGTTTTCATTTGGACACAAGGTACATGGGGATGTTATCTACGACTTGTAAAGGTTTCAGATCCTGAACCTTTGCCAAAATGGATTTATAGCGAAAGTGCCACGATGACTGGTTTTTTCTATATAAAACCCTAACCTTCAAATTGTCGCAAGTGAAGCAAGTGTCGTAAGTGCCATACATTTCCTTCCTTTAGGTTAGCTCTGATACCATGTTAATATTTAATATGCTAAGATAGAAAATATCAAAATTACATTCCATTTCACAATAATAGCATATACAGGATCACTGAAAGAACAACAAACATAGCATAAACACAAGAGACACAGATTTATCCTGGGAAACCCTCATGGGGTAGAAAACCCAGCAAAGCTTCCTCAATATAGATGACCAACAAATACAAAGATTCAATCCACAACCATGAGCTCCTTCTCCTCCATATAAAATCTCTCTCTCACTTATGCGCTAATCACAAGTGAGTGTAATGTGTGTTAAATGAGGAACACACTTCCTCTATTTGTACACAACTTTGACTTGTCTTTTACATTAACTAGGTCGGCCCCAACTTAACCACTTAAACTAAAGCTGACTGGGCTGACCCCTCTAGGGTGGTCTAATAACCCTTTGAACCACATAACACATACAATGCCGACCCCCACTAGGGAAGTCTAATAACCCAAGTTACCACATTCTCCACGGAGGAATAAACATCTCCGGATACATGACAAAGTCCCATAGGAGGAATGAAACATCTTCGGAATAATAAAATACAAATATAATATTTTTAGAAGTTACAATATTTCAACACATTATAAGTTCTTGGTAATGCCCTTTGGACTTTGTAATGCCCCCTCTACTTTTCAAAGCCTCATGAGTAAAACTTGGGATGCCCATGTACATGTTGATAAGGCCTTGCAACTCCTTCGGTAGCATCAATTATTCATCAAATGATCCAAATGTGTTTTTGCGGTCTCATAGGTTGAATACTTGGGTCACATGGTTGAATAAGATGGGGTGAAAGTGGACCCCAAGAAGATTGCAACAATGCATGAATGGCCCCACCCTAAAACCTTAAATAGCTTACTTGGGTTTTTAGGGCTTAGTGGATACTATAGGAAGTTTGTGAAGAAATATGGTAAAATTGTAGCCCCATCAACAACCCTACTCAAGAAAAAGGCCTTTGCATGGAATGAAGTGGCAGAATAAGAATTCTCAACTCTAAAGCAAGCCATGTGCACCACACTAGTCTTAACTATGCCTGATTTTACTAAGACTTTGTATTGGAATGTGATGCCTCCAGAAAAGTCTTGGATGCAACTTTAATGCAAGAAGGAACACCCTTAGCATTCACAACTAAGAAGTTGCATGATGAGAACTTGGAGAATTCTACCTATGAGAAAGAAATGATGGTATCCTACATGTAGTTGACACATGGAAACCATATCTCATAAGACGATGCTTCAAGATCAAGACAGATCATCATAGCATAAGTATTTTTTTGGGAAAAGTTTGTCATCCCCATAACAACATAAATGTATCAGCAAAATGATTGGCTATGATTACAAGATCATCTACAAAATGGGAAAAGACAATGTTATGGTAGATGCCTTGTCAAGGAAAAAGGTCATCTTTTTCGAATACCTAAATGTAATACCCCATTTTGACTCTTATGGTATATTGGATTTTACGTAAATATTGTGCTCATGCGATGTATGTTTCCTAGCGTGGAGCTCAAGGCCAAGGCCCCGCTAGTGTATGCTCGGATTTTATTTAGAAAGGCAAGTATTTGATATTTTACTACCCATGTGCTATTAAGCCATGGAATATTGTAAATTGATGTAAATATTTAATATTGCAATAAAATACCAAAACTGGCTATGGAAGCAACTAATGAGAAGGGGCCATGTGTATTCCACTAGGGAGTGGTGAGGGGGTTGTGGGGTTGAACCATAAGCTACCAAATGTCATCTTGAGAACCCATTTGACTTTCCTTGCTGACTTTTAATTCTGTGTAAGCAAGTTGTTGAGAAATCAGTCCATGGCTCTGTTTCCTTGACCCACAAGTCACTCTACCTCATGGGAATTCATTTTTTCTCATTCCCATTCCATTGTTGAACATCTAAGCTTCAGTTTTCATCCATTACACATGCCTAGCAATGAGAAAAAACAGAAATCGCAACTGTGAATTAACCCACGTTTTGAAGTGCCATAAACGCCCAGAATTTGGTATTGACAGTGAAATCCAATGGGGGATCCATGGATATGAACCTTGGGGTGAAATTGAGAGTATTAGATACCCTGAAATCCATTGGAAAACCCAGCTTTTATAGCCCAGAAATCCAATTACGGTATTGAGTTATTTGGTCACCAAATTGTGAAAATCCAAGTGTGAATGTTTGAATAGAGGATTGGATTGCTTGATAAACCCAGTGAAGGCTAGAATCTCAAGAAAATTAGCAGTTGTACTTTTCTATGCCCACCCTAAAGAGCACTGGAGGGAAGGGATGCCTAAGGGACTGTGCAGTAGAGAAGGGGACCTTCCTTGTGTTGGGTGTGGTAGGTATTGTGGGTGCCATGACTGTTTGAGTTTTGTTGAGATGTCTGTTGAGATGTTTGTAGCTCTACGGTTGATCTCACTGGCTTAGCATCCTCCTCATTTGACTCTTGCATGCTTGATAAACCCAACCGTGTGTTGGCTTAGCATGATTGGTTGTGTGAAACCATGGCTGTGAGTGAGCTTGTTTAGTTCATCCTTAGTGGATACACATCCCAGATCAGGGGTGGTCTCTCAGCTGAAAGAGTATAGGCTGGACAAAGACCTATGGTTGGGTGGAACGTTTCTCTCACATAGCCAGTTGTTGGACAACTTCATCTTAAAGATAAGTATTCTCTATGGTTTAAGTTATATTCATTCTTTGCTCTGCAATGTTTAATTTGATGACTGTTATTGGTATGCAGAATGTATGATGTAATTGTGTGTGGATAATGTTTATTTCCGCTGTGTTTATATTGAGTATGAATATGCAAACATAAGGTTTTATTTATTGTGAATTTCTTAGTAATATATGGGGCCGAGTTACACAATAAGTCCGGAATGTTAGTCATGTTCCCTTCCTTGCATCGGATCAACGGGATGGGATGTGACACTAAATATACCTTAAAATAAACACTATTAACATAGTTGCATTCATCTCCTCTCACAGGTCACTCAGGATTTCAGAGAACTTATGCACACGCCATGCGCTCATTCTTTTGGGAAGGCATGAAAAAGGATATCGTTAATTTCGTTGCAGAATGTGACACTTTCCAAAGGAACAAGGGTGAGACAGTAAAGATTCCCAAGGCATTGAAACCATTGCCAATCCCAACCACTATTTGGACCAATATTTCCATGGATCTTATTGTTGGTCTTCCGAAAGCAGGTAACAAATCAATCATCGTGGTGGTAGTTGATCAATTTTTCTAATATGCTCATTTTTGTGCTCTCCAACATCCATTTACCCTGGTAATGGTTGCCCAAATTTTTTTAGACCAGATTTGAAAATTCCATGGCATGCCTACCTCCATTGTGTCGGATTGTGATCCCACATTCACTATCAAATTTTGGCAAGAACCATTTAAATTGTGGGGAGCCTAGCTACAAATGATCACTTCTTATCATCCTCAAACATATGGACAGATAGAATCAGTCAACAAGTGTATTGAAACCTATTTGAGATTTTTTGCATCCAAAAAGAATCATCAATGGGAACGGTGGCTACCTTTGGTAGAATGGTGGTATAATACCGCTTATCATGAGGCTACAAAAATGACACCATATGAAACAGCCTGTGGCCAAAAACCACCCTTTGTGGTTTCTTATCTACCAGGTACCTCCAAGGTACATGCAATTGATAGTTTGCTTCATAATCATGATGTCACGCTTTGCACACTTAAGGAAAATTTAGCATTGGCTCAAAACCGCATGAAGCAACAAGCATGCCAACACCGCTTAGAGCATTCATTTGTAGAAGGAAACTAGGAGTTCCTTCGGCTCCAACCTTATAAGTAGGCCTCTCTCAAATATAAAGGCCATAATAAGCTTGCACCAAATTTTTATGGCCCATATCAGATTGTTCAACGCATTGGTCAAGTGGCCTACAATTCAATGCTCTCACTACACTCCAGGATCCACCGAATATTTCATGTGTCATGTTTGAAGATGGTAGTGGGTCATAATTTTCGAGCTCAAACTACATTACCATAACTAGATGAAGAAGGCTCCATTTCGATCCAACCATAAGCAATTTTGGACACTTAGGAGTGTCATCTACATCAACGCACTATCCACGAAATTTTGATTTAGTGGAAGGATACCTCAATAGAATATTATACTTGGGAACCATCAACAATTTTGTAGTACTTTCCCCATCTCCAACATTGAGGACAATGTTGCTTTTGAAGGGGAAGGACATCTTAGGATCCTACCCTAATCCTCCTCCTTTATCTATGTACAAGGTCATAAGGCCCATTAGTTAGTTAGTGGGTAGTTGATTAATGTAAAAGGGACTTCATTATTGAGTAAATGCCCTTAGGTGGCTAACCCTCATGAATAGCAGGACCACAAGTAGTTGGACTTGGGATATTAAAGTACTATATATAGAGTAGTGATATATGTAATGTAAACTCAAGAAATGTCATTGTATTTGGAGCTAGTGCTCTTGGAGGTTCCCCCTTTGAAGAGGCAAGTGAACATTGTCATCTATTTCATCTATTTAATTTGTATTTTCTATCTTTTCTATGAATTTATGGATTTAAGCATATTACATGGACAAATAGAAATCTCTATGAGATTCATGACTCATGTTTGTGTCATCTTGTACAAATTCTCCTCTGTTATTGTAAATATTCTTCTGTAATTCTAAAGCCTTCTTAGACTGTGTAATCATTATTGCTAATAATAAAGCTTTGGCCATCCTGTTATTTCACCATATTCATGGAGTGGATGTGTTGAGTGTCAAATGTGGAATGATTATTTCATTTATATGAATTGATTTCCTCATAGATATTTATTTTGTTGGATAAAACATGAAGGTTTCATTTGTTGTTTAATATGTGAATATCTTAGCTTCCATTGTATGAGCTTCATCAAGATTTAAATTACATCTGTATGAACTACTGGATTCTTTATTGCTCAACACATTTTTTGTGACCATGAATTATAAGATTTATCCTTGAGAATACCTTACACACATAATTTTGTTCCATAATTCTCTCCATTCAACTCATACTACATTGATTTTTGACCATAAACCTGACAAATGCCTCTAAAGCAGAAGTTCTGATAATCATCTTGTCATTTGTCCAGTACATTTGCAAATAATTCAAATAAATCAAGAAAAACTTGTTTCCAAACAGGATTGAGCTCTAAATTTGAATAAATTGAGTTCAATCATGCCCTAGTATAGTTCCATAACATCCTGGAACCTCTTGGGGGATAATAGTTAGGTCGGCTTAGTATTAGGTTACATAATTACCACTTCATCTCCTATTTATAATAAAGGACATTCATTTGTATAACCATCTCATCTTGTATTGTGTATTGGCTACATTGTATAAGGATGATTACCCCTTAAAGAGGCTTCTTATTCATCTATTTTGATCATTGTTAAGGCATGGATTACTCTGGTTTGGTTATTTTATGCTCTTTTGGGGAATTCGATGCATAACATTTGGTATTAGAGCTTGGACGCTTCGAAAACAAGTCATTTTGGAATTTTCGCTATAACCTTGTTTCTAGGATGTTTCAACTAGAAAAAATTGGAGGGTTCATAGAGTACATATCAAACTATCTATG
Organism: Larix kaempferi; assembly: GCA_027924585.1. NCBI lineage: Eukaryota > Viridiplantae > Streptophyta > Pinopsida > Pinales > Pinaceae > Larix > Larix kaempferi. The sequence continues at coordinate 9,929,328 of BSBM01000950.1, forward strand.
ATACAATTTTCAAGTCCTAAGTCATTATGTATGTGGATTTAGAGTCCGTGGAAGTTATGGTATTTGACTAGTCCAAAAATTAGTCTCAAATAAGTGAATTTTGGGAAAATTTCTTATATCTAAATACTGAAAGATCCAAATTGAGTGAGACTTGTTGCATATGATAGTAGAAGGATCATAGTATTTTTTGTACAAGTTTTAGAATTATATCCAAAAAAATGGATAGGTGGCAGGATGTACATTTTTTCTTTCTTGAAAAAGGACAAAAATAACAAGTTTTGGTAAGGTTACCATAACAGTTTGTTGACACATTAGAATTAGTTTAGACCTATGGCATTGCAAAGAATACATACTAGGATATTGCATGAAGAAATTTCAGACTCATAGGGGCTGAAATTGCAGTGTTACATCAGTTGGAAGGTCGGCCAACAAGATAGTATCCAAAACAAGGGTTTTCAAAGGTATGCTAACTTGAAACTTGCATAACCTTTGATTGGAATATCTGTTTTGGGTGATTCAAAAGGTGTGATAAACAATAAATAGAATATAAGTGTATGAAATATCATTGGGAACAAATGGAAAAAGTTTTATCCAAAAATTATACACCCATTAAACCTCCTAAAATATCAAACATGACTCGTGACAAAAACGAAGAAATGAGACATGAGTTGTCCAAATTGAATGGAAAATTGAAGGAATCCGATGAGAATTCAGTGACCCCTTTTCAATTGTGAAACCAAACAAGTGAAATAGAAAAGTATTTCAATAAGAATATTGAAAATATGTCTAGCAAAGAGGATCTCAAGGAGATGGCCAGTGAGATTCCCCGCAAAGAAGATATGAAGGAGATGGCTAGCAAGATGGTCCGCAAAGATGATGCCAAGGAGATGGACAACAAAGAGGATCTAAGGGAGATGGCTAGAGCAGAGGATCTCAAATTTATGAAAAATGAAACTTTGAATGTGATGAGGCATGGGATTTCCCATAACTTAGATCTTAAATTAGAGGAGAAGGAGAAAAAGAGGAACTTCTCCCAGTCACATATTGAGAAAATTGAGTAATGGTTGGAGAATAAGAGGTTTGAGTCCTCAACATTTGAAATTTCGTCGCATCATCATGGATTCAACTCTGGACCAAGTAACTACTTCATTTCCAAGGTTGAATAAATAAATTTTGATGGAACATATGTGTTTACATGGGTGAACCAAATAAATCAATCATTTGAATTGCATAATATCATCAATGATAAGCAAAGGATTTCCTTAGCTAAATTTATTTTGAGATAAAGCCTTATCAATGAAATCAATGGGTAGTTAAAAGGAACCATCCTTCTTATCATTGTATTTGTAATTTATTTAAGAGACCTAGAAGCTAAATATAGTAAAGTTTGGGAACAAGGTTACTTTAGTCAACTGACAAGAATCAAGAATTTTGCTAATGTGGATGATTATAATTCATAATTTCAAGTATTGTCCACAAGGGTAAACAATATAAGTGGCCAACACTTGTTAGAATCTTACATGGGTGGATTAAAATAAGACATTAAACATGAGATTTTCTTGAAACAAACGAAAAATGCTATGATATCTATGCAATATTCTTGCCATATTCAAGCCAAAAATAAGGCTACACAAAAGTATACAATTGGAACATATGCAGGAAGCAGATACAAAAGTTTGCCTTATAGGGGAACACTACCTCAAACTGCTCAAACATCATAGCAAGAAATAGATGAAAGAAGAGCGAAAGGACTATGTTTTGGTTGTAATAATAAATGGTCTAAAGAGCATAAATGTCAAGAAACAAAAATGTTTACTTTGGAGAATAATGAGGAGGTGGAAATCGATGCATCAACACAAAGGGGTGTGGAATAAATTCTGAACCAAAAACAAAAAGAAAAAGATATAGAAATTATTCACAACATAAATCTAAATCAATGTGTAATATCAATTCATGCCTGGGCAAGGAAGTCAGCACCTCAAACCCTCAATATTGTAGGCTACATTAAGAAGCAAGGGTCATAGTACTAATCAATTTAGGTAATACACATAATTTCATTGATAAAAAGCTAATAGCGCGCCTCAATTGTTTTATGTATCTAATGACAATTTTTCAAGTATTGGTTGCTAATGGAGGAAGTATTGATTGTGGAGGGAAATTCCATATCATTAAACTTAGTATGGGATATTATAATATATCATGCCCCATGTATGCTATTCCCGTTAGAGGAGTAGATGTTGTTATAGGGATTCAATGGTTGATAACCTTGTGAACAGTTTCTACAAACTACAATGAATTTGTTGGGTTGTGTAATGTTAATATTACATGTGTAATGATGTGTAGTGTGATGTCGTAAGATATTATGTTGTATTATCTAGAAAATGAAGGCATAATTGTTTCTATATTATGTAAAATAAGTTATCATACATGCATCATGGATTAATATTCTCCTATTATGATTCATTACATAAGGAGTTGGAAAATCATTTATCCCACATGTATTATGGGATGCAATTATTTCATATCTCTAGTTATATAATAGAGGTGAAGGAGACCCTTTGGGTAACTAAGCCATTGTATTGTGATGTTATTGTAAAGCTGTGATAAGCATATGTGGGGTGGAGATCAAGTGTAATATTGGATATTTATGAAGAATAATAAAGACAATACTTTCCCTTGGATGTTTCCCCATTTGGGGTTTTACCATGTATATATGATGTATCTTTTCTTTTTATCTTGTCTCTTACTTACTTTGATTATTGTTGCTTGTATGGATAGAAGGATATAATAGTAGATTCTTGCTATTTCTTTGCATGTTAACAAACATATTGTTCTATGTTTATGCGTATTCTCAATATTCTAACATGGTATTAGAGTTGGTTACTATGTTGCACCTTATTCGGTAATTTTTTTTACAAGCAATAGTTCTTCGATTTTTTTTGGGGCCCTCCATATTCAGTATATTTTCCATCCGATTTATCACACCCTTGTGGTTGTTTATTTAGATCTAAGCATTTGCTAAATGCTTGAGATTTTTTTCAAACCCTAACCCTTACCATTTATTTTCAGAAGTTTTTAGAACTTTTTCAAGATTTCCTTGTATTTTTTCTATAGATTTGAGTTAAAATTTATTGTATACTAATATAGAATCAAGTATATACCTCTCCAGTCATATTGTTAGGATATTTAGACACTTAGGAGTTAGTTAAGATCAACTTGTGTAATATATCCATTAGGGATGGTGTGTTTCTTTAGTATGCATTAGTATGCATTTGTAAATACTTAATCCGACTATCACGATATGTTCCCGACATAGAGTGATCCGATGGCTCAACTTCTCTTAGATCAAACCTAACCTTGATCCGTGGCTTAACACCCGATTGGTCCATGATCTCTATTTAAAGAGCATGGAGGGTCATTGTTTAGTTGATTGATTATGAGAAGCTCATTTGTAACTTTCTTTCTTTGCATAATAAATTGTCCCGTAGAAGCTATTTAGCGGGGGCCGTGGAGTGTTTCCCTCAAGAGGGTTTAAACCACGTCAAAACATCGGTGTGTTGATCTGTGATCTGTTTGTGTGAAGTGGTTGTTCTTGGTGTTCGGACCTTTGGTAGTACCCTGTGTACCCGAACATGGTATCAGAGCTTTTATGAAGTGCTGCTTCCGATTATGATCTAGATCTTGAACTACTGTTGCCGAAACTCGAAAGGGTTTCTAGTTCTGATATTTCTGTGCATTTATGGGCTATGGGAGGTGCTCCATTGCGTCGGGAACGTCGTTTCCATTGGGAAATAGTTTTCGTTTGATCGAAAACGGTTCCCGGTTGCTCCAGAAACGCATATTTCATCAGATCTGAAGGTATAATGTTAAAGTGACACATTTTTTTATTTTTTTATTTTTTTAAAAGGAAACAATCTCATATTTCATCATTCTTTTATTGTTAGATTTTTTTTTTTGGTTCGGATTGTTGCTTTCCCATCTGCGTATGCTCTTTGCCATGCACCTTGAGCGATCTCGACAAATTAGAAATAGAAAGGGAAAGGGTTTTTCTCGGCTGCATATGCTCTTTGCCGTGCACCTTGCGCGATCTCGGCAAATCAGAAACAGAGAGAAAATGTAGACTTTCTGGGCAAGCTAACGAGATCTAACTCCACAAGTGTGGAAAAGTTTTTTTGTTTCGATTTGTGGTGTGTTTTGCAAGAAAAATGGCAAGCACGCAAATCGAGCGAGGAGAGTAAAAAAAAAAATGCCCCATTCCTCATTCCCATATTTTACATACCTTTTAATCTAGCTCACTTGGTTCAAAGTTGCTTTATTCCTTAATAGGTCTTGAGTTCAAGTCTTAGGAAGTTACTTTTAAAAGGAAAAGTGCATGCAATTTCTATTTTCAAGTTACTTTATTGTAAAACTGCATCTCACTTAAATAATAAAAAATAAAAATACAAGTGAGTCACTTAAGTTTTTTTATTTATTGTTGCACTATTTAAAAGTAATATCATTTTAAAAGTGAAATCACTTATTTTAAAAAAGTGGTTCACTTAAAATAACTTTCTTGTAAAGTGATTGTCAAAAGGTTCATCTTGGGAAGAGGGGGGTTCCTCTTTTTTTGCTGGACATTCTTTAGCTGCCACGTCACTATTGGAGACATCTTCAACAGTTTCTTTGTTCAAGCATAACTTCATCATACAAAGTTAGTTTTCAGTGCCTTTTTTTTTAAACCGCCTATTTTTTCAAGCTCTTCACATCCAAACTATTGGTTTCTGCTTTTACAGCCATTAATTTACAAATATGGCCACCCCTTGTAATATTCTACTTAATAGTTCCAACTATTTCTCATGGAAATCTCGTATGGAGGATGTTCTACGGAGTAGGGAACTTTTCAGAATTACCTCAAGGAAAGAAAAAAAACCCACTGATGATGATAAGAAAATAAAATGGGCAAATAGATGTGATGAAGCTCGTGGATTGATTGGGATGTCAATCTCTACTGATTTGTGATTCCACATATCGGGAATTGATGAACCTAATGCTGCTTGGGACAAGTTGGAATCTGTGTTTGGTAAACACAATGAAATTCGAGGTCACCAACTCGAAAATGAGTTGATTTCTTTAAATCCAAGTGACTTTTCATGCATTCAAGATTATTTATCTAAGTACAAAACTCTTAAACTCTTATGTGCAGAATATAAGATTGAGAGGGAAGACAAACAATGCATTTATCATATTCTTTCCAAACTTGGACCTGCATATTTAGTTTTTGTATCTACATTTTACTCCATGAAAGCATCCTTGAATGCAACTAGCTATCAAGAGCCTAGTCTTGAATCCTTTTGTGATTTCTTGATTAGAGAACAAGATAAACTCATTCATCTTGGAATAATCAACAATGCAGATACATCTGGGAAAGCCTTATTGTCCCAACAGAAAGAAAAGTCCAAGCTTCCCAAGAAACCAAATTTTTGCAATAATAAGTGAAACAAGGGTCCCAAACCCTCTCAGTCAGCTCCTTCTTTAAAAAATGACAAAGGATCCAAGCCAAAAGACAAGAAGACTGAGTATCATTGCAACTATTGCAGGAAAGATAATCGTGATGAATCTAAGTGTTTCAAGAAGATGACAGCCTTGGAAGCAGCAATGAAGAAGCACCACATTAGCCTAGATTCGCCTTCAGAATCTGCCTCTCATGCACATGCACTTTCTGCTTCTGGTTATTCTTATAATGCATCTTCTTCTTCTCCTTCAAATGAATGGCTCATTGATTCTGGAGCATCTTATCATATGGCTAAGGATCAAGCCATATTTTCTACTATGCATGAATGTAATACCAAACAAATATTTGTTGGTGATGATAGATCTCTAAGTGTTGTAGGAGCTGGAACAGTTCCAGTAGATAATGGTCATTTTAGTGATGTACTATGTGTTCCAAGAATTTTCTGCATTTTTTTATCAGTCTATCAGATCACTCATTCTGGTGAAGGTAAAACTGTGACCTTTACACCTCACCAAGTTGTAATCAAGGATTGTAAATATCCTCAACAGGTCCTAGCTACCAGAATTGTTGATGATATTACCAGGTTGTACAAGTTTAACAACTTTGGGTCATCACCTTTCCCTTCAGTTTTTGTTGCTCATAGTGATAACTTGAGCAAACTTTGGCGTGAGCGATTTGGTCACTTAAATTATCGCTCATTGCAACAACTATGTAAATAAAATATGGTGACAGGTCTTCCGATGGTATCTTGCAAGGATGGTGTTTGCTTCGGTTGTGTACTTGAAAAACATCATCGGGACAATTTTGACAAACGTACCTCTTGGCACGCCTCGGTTCTCTTGGAGCTTGTGCATAGTGACTTGTGTGGTCCTCTTCCATCTGCTTCCTTTTCTGGTTTCAAATATTTCTTAAATTTCATTGATGATTACACCAGACGCACTTGGGTTTATTTCCTAAAACTTAAGAGCGAATTATTTAACATGTTCTTGGCCTACAAGGCCCTTGTTGAAAAACAATCTGGTCATCAAATTATTAAGTTAAGATCTGACAATGGAGGAGAATATGTTAACAAAAAGTTCACTACTTTTTGCACTGAACAAGGCATCCAACAACAACACACTGTTCCATATACACAACAACAAAATGGTGTAGCTGAGCGGAAGAACCGCACTTTAAAAGAAATGGCTAATTGTATGATCCAATCTAAGGGACTAAGTCTTCAATTTTGGGCTGAAGCCATAAATTGTGCAAATTACATAGTTAATCACACCCCCACTAAAGCATTACAAGGTATAACACCGAAAGAAACATGGAGTAAAAATAAACCTAATGTAAGTCACTTCCGTGTGTTTGGTAGTGAAGCATGGGCTCACATTCCGGATGAAAAACGGAAAGCATTGCAGCCTAAAAGTGAAAAGTGCATATTTGTTAGATATTCTGAAGATGTAAAAGGTTATAGACTTGTTCAACCACATTCTCATGATATAATCATTTGAAGAGATGTTAAATTTGATGAAAATCTCTTGGCCTGCGAGCCTAACTCGATGATTGTGCCATCTTTGGCCTGCGAGCCTGATTCGGCGTTTGTGCCTTCTTCTTCTTCTTCCAACTTCCTTGACAGGTTTCCAACTTCAGTTTCTGATGATGACAGTGAGGATGAAAATCGACCTCCACCTGCTCATATTCCTCCAATTGCACTAGCACAAGTGCTTCCTCGATGGGTCCGTTGAACATGTGAAGCAGCTGGTGATCTTGCTGGTGATCCTAGAGATCAACGTCGAACATGTTCTCAGTTTCAGCAAGCCTCTTCTCTTTTGGCTCAAGTTTCCGAGAATCATGATCCAGAAACTTTTGCAGAAGCTTCAAGGAATCCAGATTGGGATGCAGCCATGGATGAAGAATATCGTTCCTTAATGGAGAACGATACTTGGGATTTTGTACCTCTTCCAAAAGGAAGAAAACTTGTTAGATGTAAATGGGTCTACAGAACTAAGTATGCATCAGATGGAAGTGTTGAAAGACTTAAGGAAAGGGTAGTTATCAAAGGTTTTTCCCAAGTTGAAGGGATTGACTGTAATGAAACCTTTGCTCCTGTTGCAAAAATGAACTCCATCCGCCTTGTTCTTTCCCTTGCAGCCTTACACAACGGGGAAGTCCATCAAATGGATGTCAAGTCTACCTTCTTGCATGGTGATTTACAGGAGGAAATTTACATGGAACAACCTCCTGGCTATGTTCAGAATAACTCTAGCCTTGTCTTCCGCCTTAAGAAATCCTTATATGGCCTTAAGCAAGCTCCTAGAGCTTGGTATGCCAAAATGGATAACTTTCTTCTTGACACTGGTTTTTCTAGATGCCATTCTGACCCCAATGTCTATACCAAGAAAGTAGGAAACCATCTCATCATACTTGTTCTATATGTTGGTAACCTTATTCTTACTGGTAGTGACCCTAAGCTTATAACCCATGTGAAATCCAGTCTTAAACAAAATTTTGAAATGTCAGACTTAGGACATTTGCATTATTTTCTTGGTCTCCAAGTCCTGCAAACCAAAGAAGGAATCTTTCTTTCTCAGTCTAAGTATGCTTGTGACCTTCTTCGTCGCTTTCACATGGAAGATTATACACCAGCCCCTTCTCCCTTCCAGTCTGGAGTCAAACTTTCTGCCACTTGTACTTCACCTGAAGTCAATGCCACCTTGTATCGTCAGCTTGTTGGTAGTCTCTTATACTTGACTCATTCACGTCCTGACCTTTCCTTTGTCGTTGGTCGTGTTGCCCGTTATATGCAGACACCTCATGAAAGTCACTGGAAAGTAGCTAAAAGAATACTTCGATATATTCGAGGTACAGTTCAGTTTGGGATTCATTACAGTACAGGGGGGGAACCTTTGTTGGTTGGTTTCACTGATTCAGATTGGGTCGACGATCCTGATGATCGAAAGTCTACTGCAGGTTATGTTTTCAGTCTGGGATCTGGACCTATTACTTGGGCTTGTAAGAAACAACAAGCTCTTTCTTTTTCTTCAGCAGAGGCAGAATATCGAGCAGTAGTTAATGCCAGTCAGGAAGCTTTATGGCTTCGACAGATCCTTTCAAAGTTTGAATTCGAGCAGTAGCAGCCTACTCCACTTTGGTGCGACAATCAAAGTGCCATTAAGCTTGCCAAAGATCCAATTCTACATCAACGCAGCAAACACATTGAGCTACATATGCACTTCATCAGAAATCTTGTTCATGATCGTGTTCTTGAAGTGCTCTTTTGTCCTACAGATGATCAAGTTGCAGACATCTTCACCAAGTCTCTTACAGAAGCGAAGTTTTCTAAACTTCGATCTATGTTAGGAGTTCAGGAACTTGTCATTAAGGGGGGATAGGCTCTAATGCCTCCTTCCTTCTCCTAATAGTGTCACTTTTGTAAATCCTTCAATCCTATCCCAAGTTGTTCTTAAGGGGGGATGTTAGGATATTTAGACACTTAGGAGTTAGTTAAGATCAACTTGTGTAATATATACGTTAGGGATAGTGTGTTTCTTTAGTATGCATTAGTATGCATTTGTAAATACTTAATCTGACAGTCACGATATGTTCCTGACATAGAGTGATCCGACGGCTCAAATTCTCTTAGATCAAACCTAACCTTGATCCGTGGCTTAACACCTGATTGGTCCATGATCTCTATTTAAAGAGCATTGAGGGTCATTGTTTAGTTGATCGATTATGAGAAGCTCATTTGTAACTTTCTTTCTTTGCATGATAAATTGTCCCGTAGAAGCTATTTGGCTGGGGCCGTGGAGTGTTTCCCTCAAGAGAGTTTAAACCACGTCAAAACATCGGTGTGTTGATTTGTGATCTGTTTGTGTGAAGTGGTTTCTCTTGGTGTTCGGTCCTTTGGTAGTACCTTGTGTACTCGAACACATATATATGGTTGTTTTCCTATTTTTGGTTTGTATTTTTGTCCAGTGGCTTCAACCTTTGTGGATCAACAGTTTCAGGGCCTTAAAAAATAGGTATGTAGGTAGTTAACATGAAAGGCACATACGTATGTGACCTTTCTTCATAGAAGGTGTGTACCCCCATGATCATCCTTCATAGAAGGCGTGTACACCCAATTTTGAGTGAAATTTTCATTGTAAAGAGATTTCTTTTCGCAGTTCCATACAAAGGTTTTATAGATCTACTAGTTAGGTACAACAAGGTTTCATCATTGATGATAAATTTATGGTTTATTCATTTTTTCTTGTAGATATTAGCTTTTATCTTGTTTCATTAGGGTTTAGTTTCTTGTTTCATCATTATGAGTTCTAAAGTAGCTTCTTTTCCTGAATTAGTTGGTACTAACTATCTCTCTTGGAAGAGAAAGATGATTGACATTTTAAGGAGAAAGAATATATGGTGCTTAGTTAAAGGTGAACAAAAAAACAACCGATGCAAAAGACTTATCTATATAGGAAGATCAATGTGATAAAGCAAGAAGACCCATTGGAAAAACAGTTTCAAATAGATTACATGCACACATTGAGGTTGAGGGTAACTCAGTTGAGGTATGGGAAACTTTAGCTTGTTTATTTGATAAAAATGATGATGTTTATGCTTACTATCTTGAAAAGAAAATCCATGAGTTAGACCCTAAATATTTTGATAGAATATAGTCATTTATTGCTGAAATTAAAATCTCTAATGAAAAGTTAAATAATTGTGGTAGTGATTACAAGAAAAATGATAATGCCCTTATTATTCTTGTAGAACATAAGCTACTTTCATACCTTGATCTATTCATCCAAACTTGGAATAAATCCATTGAAATGTCTAAAGGTACTATGAAACGAAGTTTTGAAGAATTTTGTAAAGGTTTGATATGTAAGTAAGATAAATTAAAGATAAATTGATTGCTTCTAGTCAATTATCTAATAGTAAAGCTTTAATTGCACATAGTAAAAAGAATCCTAATAAAGGTTTTAATAAAAACCTTAAATCATATACTAAAGGAGCAACCTCTCACTCTTCTAATGATGATGATGCTTTTAACATGGTATCCAATAAAAATAAAGTTTATAATCCTAGTAAGTATCGTGGAAAAACCAACCACCCTGAAAAGATTTGATGTGAACATAAACGTGAACTTGCTAAAGCCAAGAAGAAGTATTTCGAAGAACAATAGGTATCCTTGTGTTCTTATTCTGTTCATCTTAGTAAATATTATTCTAATGTATAATGGATAATGGATTTTGGTGCATCTAATCATATGACTAGTAGAAGTTCTTTATTTACATCTTATGACACTAAAACACACACATCATAGAGAGTATCTATTAGTGATGGTAAATATATTTTCAGTAGTAGGATCTAGTAATGTTAAAGTTCCTAATGCTACATTGGAAGATGTTTTTCATGTCCAAGGCATGCCCATTAATTTGCTTTCTATTTATCTTGCTTGTCAAAAAGGATATAAATTTGAAGCTTGGCTAGATAAATATGTTTTAAAAGATATCAAACATAACTTGAAAATTGTTTCTTCCGATTTTGTTGATCATGATGTTGATTTATATAAGTTTACTAGTTTTAATTCATGTACAAATCAACCCTTTTATTCTTATGTTGCTCATGCTGATGAACAAAGTAAAATATATGAAAGATTAGGTCACTTGAATTATGGAAAAATGAAAATGATGTCTCAAATGGTACTTGGATTACCTTCATATTCTTCCACTAAAGGTGTTTGTGAAGGTTGTGTTCTTGGTAAACATCATAAGGAAATGTTTGATAAAGGTAAAATTGGTGTGCTAAAGAACCATTGCAACTAATTCATAGTGATATATGTGGTCCTATTGAAACTCCTTCTTTGTCTCTTGCATTCATATTTTCTTACTTTTATTGATGACTTCAGTAAAAAAATATTGGGTTTATTTTTTGAAGCATAAAAGTGAAACCTTTGGTATATTTCAAGAATTGTATCCATGGTGGAAAAAGAATTCGGTAAAAGTGTTAGGGATTTCAGAACTGATAATGGGGGGAATTCGCCAAAAAATAATTTAATGCTACTTATCTAACCATGGAATTCAACATCAAAAGGTTGTTCCTTATATATCACCTCAACAAAAAGGGGTAGCTGAAAGGAAAAATAGGACTTTGGTTGAAATGGCTGGATGTATGCTTTATTCTAAAGGACTACATAAACATTTTTGGGTTGAAGCTATTTGTTGTGCTAACTACATTTTAAATAGAGTTCCTAATTAGAGCATTTTTGCAAGTTACACATAAAGGGAAATGAAATGGAAGAAAACCCAATATTAGTAACTTTAACATATTTGGCAGTGAATGTTGGGCACATATCACAGATGAAAATGGAAAAAGTAGGATCCCACATCTCACAAATGTATTTTCATTGGATATTGTGATGATTCCAAAGTGTATAGGTTGTTAGATCCATCTACCCAAGATGTTATCATACAAAGAGACGTTCAATTCAATGAAGTCTCTCCTCCTCCTAAGTTCGTTGAACCTCATGTCACCTTGAATTTTCCTTCATCTTCTATTGCTCCATTATATGTTACCCCTTCCTCTCCTTATATGCCTATTCTTGATCCTAGTTCACCATCTTCTTAAATTCATCCACCTAAGTGTTTCGAATATACTAGAGTGGTTCCTACCACTACTCCTCTTCCTTTTTGGGCTTGGAAAACTCTTGAATATGCAAGTTCTAAGATTGGTATTCCATTCAATACTTGTCAAACTAGATCTAACTTTTCTCTTATGACTAAAGTATTGACCACATATGGTCCCTGTACATATTCTCAAGCTAAAGATAAACCTGAGTGGGCGAAAGCAATGACTGCTACGTATAACTTGTTAATGAAGAACAAAACGTGGACTCTTGTTCCCCTTCCTCTTGAAAAGGATTTAGTTGGTTGTAAATGGATACATAAAACAAATTTTACTGTAGAAGGACATATTGAAAAACATAAATCCTAGTTAGTATCAATTTTTTTTTCTCAACAAGAAGGTATGTATTATACTGAAGGTTTTTCCCCCGTTGCTAAAATGAACACAATAAGAACCATAATTTCTCTTACTACATATTATCAATCGAAAATACACCAAATGGATGTCAAGAGTGATTTTTTGAATGGTTATCTTCATGAAGACATTTATATGCAACAACCACTTGATTTTATTACTGCTGAACCTTCGAGTTTAGTATGCAAATTAAACAAGTCTTTATATGGTCTTAAACAAGCACCTAGAGCTTGGTATGAAAAAATTGATACTTATTTCTTGAAGAATGGTTTTAAGTGGTGTATATCTAATCAAAATATATATATATTAAGAACTCTGATGATGATGTCCTCATTATGGTACTTTATGTGGATGATCTTATCCTGGCTAGTAGCCAGCTTACATTTATACAGGAAATGAAGAATAATCTTAAGAATGAATTTGAAATGACAAATTTAGGCCTATTGCATTATTTTTTGGGTCTATATATTTGGCATAAGGATGATGGTATATTCCTTTCTCAGCCTATGTATGTTACATATTTACTTGATCAGTTTCATATGAGTGATTATAAGACTTCACCTTGTTAAATTTTCAGAATTTACTTCAATATGATCTAGGATCTTAACTGAGAGAACAACATGTACAGCAAATCTACAACATATCAATCATGGACACAATAATGCAAGCACACAAGAGACACAGAGTTTACTTGGGGAAAACCATAAAGGTGAAAAACCCCAATAACTTCCTCAGAGATAGATAGAGCAATGATACAACCAGAATACAAGAGATAGTCTTCTCCTAGCAGCAGAGCCTCCTCCTCCACAAGTGCGCCACTCTACAAAGTGTGAGTGAGAGAATAGAATGTGTAAAATGAGAGACACACTCTCTATTTATACACTAACTTGACTTGACCTTTACTCAACTAGGTCGGCCTCAACTTAACCACTTAACATAATGCTGACTTGGCCGACCCCCACCAGGATGGTCTAGTAACCTTTTGACCCACATGGCCAACCCCCAATAGGGTGGTCTAATAACCCTTTGACCCACATGACTTATACAGGGCCGACCCCAACAAGGTGGTCTATAACCCATCAAGTATAAGTTACGACACTTACAATATAAATGACGACACTTCCGTATAGAGGAATAATAACATCTCTATAGGAATACAAACACTTCCGTATAGAGGAATAATACCATCTCTATAGGAGTACAAAATACATATATGAAATACATGGGTGAAATACATTCCGAAGTTACATATACATCAACACTCCCTCTTAACTAGGAAGGTATTTATCGACACGGGTCTTCTAGCACAAGTCATCTTCTCTGTATCATTGTCACTGGATAATCGTCATCGAGTCATCATCATCATCACTGCTGCTGCTATCTCAATCAATCTCTGAATCTACTCATCATAGGAATTTCTACAGAGCCAGTCCTTTTTCATACTGGATGTAGGCCCACCACCTGCAGGTCTTCATCATCTGTGAGAACAGTCTGATAGAGGTGGCTTCTCAGGACTAATTTTATGTGCGGATGCAATACTGAAAAGAGTATCCCAGGAACATTTATGTGCCTAAGCATGACCGGCAAGATCTCCCAGGACTGATTACATTCATCTCCTCCACAATACCTTTAAAGAGCATCCCAGGAACATTTATGTGCCGCAGCATGACCGACAAGATCTCTAAAGAGCATCCCAAGACTTATTACAAGCACACAGCTCAACCTCTCGGATCTTTAGGACTGATTACATGTGGATAGACAAAACCTTTAAAGATCATCCCAGGAACATTTATGTGCCACAACACGACCGAAAATATCTCTAAAGAGCATCCCAGGACTAATTACGAGCACACAGCTCAACCTCTCAGATTTCTAGGACTGATTACATGTCTCCGTAGTAATACCTCATCCCAGGACTGATTACGAGCACACAGCTCAAACTATCGGATATCTGAGGACTGATTACATACTACATAGCAATACCAGAAAGAGTACCCCAAGAACATTTATGTGCCGCAGCACGACCGACAAGATCTCCCAGGACTGATTACATGCTATTTGCACAACCTACCACATATCATCTCTGATCTCCAAGTATCAACCTGATACTCATGATCCAACGGATCATCATCGCACAAAGCATAATCCTGATGCTCATGATCACACTGATCATCATCACTGTACCATCCTGATACATATCATCTGGAGCAACATCCTGAAGCTCATCATCATGATCATCCTAATCATACAATGCATCCACCTGATGCATACCAAGTATCTACCTGATACAGATCATCATACATGATCCACTTGATCATATAGTGTATCCACCTGATACAAATACAAATACATGATCCACCTGATCATACCTGATACATATCAACATACATGATCTACCTAATCATACAATGTATCCACCTGATACATATACAGATACATGGTCCAAGCATCCAACATGATGCATATACAAAATACATACAAATGATCCAATTGATCATATCCAGCATCAAACATGATGCGTACATATACATATACATATAAATGATCCAACTGATCATATCCAGCATCCAACATGATGCGTACATATACATATAGAGCAGTAACTGGAGCATCGTCTTGATGCTCATCATCCATGATCCTCCTGATCATCATAGCATCATCTTCTTCAGATCATCTCATCGTCCACGAAGCACAGCCCAGATGCACATCATCCAGTACTTACACTGCCGACATGGGAGAACACATCTACCACCATTCGGGGAAGGCTCCAGCCCTTACTTTTTCACCATGGGAGAACACATCTACCACCATGTGAGAATGGCTCCAGCCCTTACATCTACACCATGGGAGAACACATCTACCACCATGTGAGAATGGTTCAGCAATTACATCACGACCATGGGAGAACACATCAACCATGTCAGAAAAACTCATGTGCATCTGCATCTTCCGGACTCATCACTTCCCTTTGGAATGAACCTCGATCTAAAGTGCAACAAGTCTATCTTTGAAGTACTCAAACTGCACTCTGGCCAACGGCTTGGTCAATACATCTGCAACCTGCTCATCCGTCACAACATACTTTTCTTTGGTTGTACTCAGTGCTACGTAGGACTGCTTCCAGCTAAACCAAGAGATCACACCTGATCCCATACTAAGGCAGCATCTAGAAGTGCTCTTCCTATCTGCAGCACTGCCTGCCCAATCTGAATCAACATAACCTTGCAGGTTAAACTTTTGATTCGCATCATATTTGAGCCCATAATCAACTATACCCTTCAGGTACCTTAGAATATGCTTTACAGCAACTAGGTGAACACTCCTTGGATCTGTCAAGAACTGGCTCAATGTGTTCACCGCAAAGCAAATATCTGGTCTCATGTTCGTCAGGTACATCAAGGACCCAATCATCTGACGATACATAGTGACATCAACCGGTTTAGATGAAACATCACACAGAAGCTTCAGGTTCGATGCCATAGCCTTGCAATCCATCATCCCGAACCTCTTCAGGATCTCTACTGCATACTTCCCTTGTCCAAGGAAGATTCCATCTGCACTCTGCCACACCTCCATACCTAGAAAGTGGTGCATCATACCCAAGTTCTTCACATATATGACTCCCTGTCATGTGTCTCAGAACCAAGTGGTTGCTCCACATACACTTCTTCTTCAACTACACCATTCAAGAAAGCTGTCTTGAAATCCATCTGGTGTATTTTCTATTTCCTCACTTTTATATTTCTCTATGCTACCATCTGCAGCATGCTTGATCTTGATAGATCCATATGGAAGTCATAACAAACTTCCCTTTAGGTCTTGGGACTACATCCCAAACATCATTCTTCATGATCGATGGATCATGGCATTCTTCCCATATCCTGGGAACTTCAATATCTTCAATAGATAATTTTGCTGCTGAGCAAATGTTGTAGTTCTTCTTTTGTAGGTGATGGCATACGATCTTTCCTACACAACAAGTTAAATTGCATGATTAGAAAACATCTCATAGTTTTCAGAACAAATTCTTACACATAAAGAAATATGTCATACAGTCATGCAATTATCTTAGCCAATGCTTCAATACAACATATATCCATATCCCGTAACTTTCTATATGCCTTCCAATCTCTACCAGAACATTGTTAAGAGTGTGCACAACTCCCAACATGTCAGCAAAGAGGTTTCATTCTAGATACGTAGCAATGGATTGTTGTACAGTTCCATAGGCCACTTATCCATGCATATTAGTAGTATACTGTTCATCAATGCAACTATTCTAATATGCATAATACACAACCTAATTCTAGGAACATCAGTATATACATTATTGAACAGTATTATTTAAACAATAAAATATGCAAGTAATGACAATTCAAATACTTATCTTTGTTTGTTTGTTGAGTTGACTCCCTCTCAGTATTTGCTTCTTTTCTGCAACTCCATTCTTATGTGGATTGTGAGAAGTGGTAAACTCCCTCTGAATATCTGCATCCTTGCATAAACTACTGAAGTGTGCTCCTTTGCTTTCTTGCAGGAACAACGGGAGTATGCTCCCTCTTGATCTTTGCTTCCTGGATTACCTGTCCTTGAACTTACATCCATCCTTAATCACTATGCATGCTTATTAGTATCATCATTGTGTTATCCTTGAGGTCTCATACATAATCACACATTTATTAGTATAATCTTAATACTATCAAAACACAATAATCTTAAACATGTATATTCATGATCATTCATAGATAATAAACATTAGTATTCAAGGTTTCAGGGAAGTCTTCTTTTACTCATACACATTCTTATTTGATCATAGGACTCTTCTGGTTAGTTGAATCATCAATCAAGATAAGAGATATAATATGCATAAAACCCGTGATTACTCAAACCTATACCTTCATGATTCTTCTGGTTAGTCATATCATCAATTATGGTAAGAAACATAATATGCATACAACCATGATTATTCAAACCTATGACTTCATGAATAATCATTATCAACAACACAACAGTATAAGATCCTAACACAAGGTAGGATTCTAGCTTGATATAGGAAAAACATACCTGGATTAGCATGCTAGCTAGTTATGTCTAACATACCCGCATAATGTCTTCTGGTTCTCTTCAGTGACTTGTGCTAGTAACCTGCATGTCTCATAAGTTAACCATTGTAGAACCAAGTTATACATACCTCGAAAGTAGATCTTCTATGTGATCCATGACAATGGACGAATCTTTGTCTTCATGTCACCATGAGCATATGTTCTTGAAGTAGAACATGATTTGACTTTCTTGGTGTACCTTTTGTGTTAGCAAACAACATAAACCTCATACAACATCACAATGCATTAGTACAATCATAAGTGTCAAAACCTTAATCAATGAATATCTTCTATTAAGGTGATACGACAAGTCCAGTAATTAATCAAGATTGTACTGTAATGATATGAAGACAAACATATGGTAAACTTAACCATGAAACATACCTGTAAGCCATACCTGTCAAGATTGCTTGTAATCTTCTTATGGAAGGCCTTAGCCTCATCTCCCTCTGAGACAGGAACTTCTTCACTTATGTAGGTGTGACCAATCCATCTTCTTCTAGGATTAACCCAATCCACTTGATTTGCAAGAACTGGACCTGGAGCTGGATTGGGGTTTGTCAAAGAAACCCCAAAAATTCAAACTTTGAATTTCAAACTTCCGAAAGGATAGAAATATGCTCCTTGATGAGCTGATCAAGTTGGTATATTCAGAATTTGAAAGCTGCAAAGTTTCACCCCTCAAAATTGCCTTTTAGATTTCTGGATTCACTAGGGAGGACCCTGAATTAGGGTTTGAGTTTCCCGGAGCTTCACTCAACCAAAAGATTTGATTCAAAACTCTAAGCTTCGATTTTTCTGAGGAGCTTCTAGCCGTGGTCACAGATTTCCAAAATTCCAATTTTTGCAGAAGCCTTAATTTTCCATCTTTCCAATCAAAGTCCCGAACTGGGGTTTGATCAAGCCCGGCCTTCTACCCAACCAAAAAATCTGATCTTGGTCTCTAAATTTCGATTTTGATGAGTATCATCCAGCCGTGGTCTCCGATTACAAAAATTCCAACTTTCTCCGAAGCCCTAAATTCTGGAAGCCATGAATGAAGGTACTCAAAAATAATTCTATTTTGACATAAATATGTACCTGGTTGTTTCTGGTGTAACTCCAAACTTTTCGATCCACAGGGTCTGAAAAATTTTCTTGAGATATCCCGACCTGTTATCTTTCCATCCTGACAGGTCTAACCTCAATTGGATTCTCTGAGAGAGAGTTATGCCAAGTGTCGCAACATGACCTGTTTATGGGATAATATAGGAGAGCAAACTTGTATGACGTGCCACATGTCACTGGTTCAACTTCGGCCTCTGAACAATTTTCTTGAGATATTTCAGTCTGTTTAATAACTGTTACTTTTTACGAAATTTCATTTGGAGCTTCCTAGCCCAAGTTATGACCTTTTTCCCAAGGTCACCTGATTTTGACTCATATCTGGAAGAGGCAGAAACCCTATATTGTACAGATCATAAATCACAAAGTACAAAGAATTAGAAGTTTTCCTTTGGGCACAAGGTACCTGGGGATCTAATATTCGACCTGTAAAAGTTTCATATCCGAAACCTTCGCCAAAACGGATTTATAGCGAAAGTGCTACAATGACTGGTTTTTGCTATATCAAGCCCTAGCATCGTAATTGCAACAAGTGTCATACATGCCATATCATGCCTTCTTTCAAGTTAGCTCTGATACCATGTTAAATTTTCAGAATTTACTTCAATCTGATCTAGGATCTTAACTGAGAGAACAACATGTACATCAAATCTA
Source organism: Larix kaempferi (assembly GCA_027924585.1). NCBI lineage: Eukaryota > Viridiplantae > Streptophyta > Pinopsida > Pinales > Pinaceae > Larix > Larix kaempferi. Next base: position 9,948,696 of record BSBM01000950.1, read on the forward strand.
CAACATATCAATCATGGACACAATAATGCAAGCACACAAGAGACACAGAGTTTACTTTGGGAAAACCATAAAGGTGAAAAACCCCAATAACTTCCTCAAAGATAGATAGAGCAATGATACAACCAGAATACAAGAGATAGTCTTCTCCTAGCAGTAGAGCCTCCTCCTCCACAAGTGTGCCACTCTACAAAGTGTGAGTGAGAGAATAGAATGTGTAAAATGAGAGAGACACACTCTCTATTTATACACTAACTTGACTTGACCTTTACTCAACTAGGTCGGCCTCAACTTAACCACTTAACATAATGCTGACTAGGCCGACCCCCACTAGGGTGGTCTAATAACCCTTTGACCCACATGGCCGACCCCCAATAGGGTGGTTTAATAACCCTTTGACCCACATGACTTATATAGGGCCGACCCCAACAAGGTGGTCTAATAACCTATCAAGTATAAGTTACGACACTTACAATATAAATGACGACACTTCTGTATAGAGGAATATTAACATCTCTATAGGAATACAAACACTTCCGTATAGAGGAATAATACCATCTCTATAGGAGTACAAAATACATATATGAAATACATGGGTGAAATACATTCCGAAGTTACATATACATCAACACACCTATGCCATTTCAGTCCGGTGTAAAGTTAACTATTGATTGTGACACTCCTCTTGTTAATGCCACTTTGTATCGTCAACTTGTGGGGAGTTTGATATATTTGACACAAAACATGCCCAATCTCTCTTTTGCAGTCAACATGGTTTCTAGGTTTATGCAAAACCCTCATGAAATTCAATGGAAAGCAACGAAGAGCAATTCTCAAATATTTACAGGGGACATTCCATTATGGTGTTTTTTATTCTAGTAGGGATACAATTTCTCTTATTGGTTATACATATTCTAATTGGGAAGGGGATTCTTTAGATAGAAGGTCTATTGTAGGGTACACATTTCAGCTTGGTTCGTGTTCGATTTCATGGTCCAGTAAGAAGTTGAGAAATATTTCTCTTTCTTCTTGTGAATAAGAGTACAAGGTAGTAAGGAAGCAATTAAAGAAGCAGTGTGGATCCGATGCATTCTTATAGAGTTTGGAATGGTTCATAAGTCTCCTATAAAATTAACATTTGACAATATGAGTGCAATTAAGCTTGTGTACAATTCAGTGTATCACTCCAAGACTAAACACATTGAACTTGATACTCATGACATTCAAGACCTTGTTATGGATGGTGTTATTTGTTTGGAGGATTGTCCCATGAAACAACAAGCAACCAATATCTTCACCAAATACATGACATAAGCAAAGTTTGTGTATCTTAAAAGTTTGTTGGGAATGCGGGAAGTTGTCATCAAGGGGGAATGCTAATGTAATGCCATCTTCCTCCATATGTGTGTTGATCTCCATGGTCATCATTAAGGGGGAATGTTGGAATGTGTAATGTTAATATTGCATGTGTAATGATATCTAGTGTGATGTTGTAAGATATTATGATGTCTTATCTAGAAAATGAAGGCATAATTATCTCTATCTTATGTAAAATGAATTATCCCACATACATCATGGAGTAGTATTCTCCTATTACCATCCATTATATAAGGAGGTGGAAAATAATTTATCCCACATGTATCATGGGATGTAAATCTTCCATATCTCTAGCTATATAATAGAGATGAAGGAGACCCTTTTCACAATTAAGTCATTGTATTGTGATTTTATTGCAAAGCCGTGATAAGCATATGTGGGGTGGAGGTCAAGTGTAAGATTGGAGAATAAAGAAGACAATACCTTCCTGTGTATGTTTCCCCATTTGGGGTTTTACCATGTATATCCGGTGTGTCTTTTATTTTTCTCTTGTCTCTTACATACTTACATTGATTATTGTTGCTTGTATGGATATAAGGCTAGACTAGTAGATTATTGCTATTGATTTGCATGTTAGCAAACATGTTGTTGTATCTTTATGCATATTCTCAATATTCTAACATAATTATTCATGAATTTGAATTGGAAGGAATTTAATATGAACTCAAAGGGTTAAAATCTCCAACCTCTCAGATCATCAACTCTCATAGAATGGAAAAGCTCGTAAAAAGGGGTTGTTGTGGAGTTATTTCTAGATTTTAGTCGATGGATGTGAAGCATGGAGATAAAATATTCAAGATGACTTAAAATGTACCTTGGAAAAGCATCATAGAGTCTTACAAGATATTGCTAAAGGACTATTTCCATCTAGAGATCATGAACAACAAATTGAACTCATTCCCGGAAGTACTCCTCCTAATAAAATTCCTTATAGATATCGACATCAACAAAAAGGAGAGATTGAAAATCCAATACTAGAATGTTGGGTGCAGGTATTATTCAACCAAGCAGGAGTTCCTTTTCAATACCGACAGTGATGGTTAGAAGAAAAGATAATGATTGGAGAATGTGCCCTGATTACAAAGATCTAAACAAAATCACCATCAAGGATAAATTCCCCATTCCAAATATTGATGAGATATTAGATGAGCTTCATGGAGTGACTTAATTCACAAAATATGATCTAAAATTACGACACCATCAAATCAGATAAAGAGAAGAAGATATTCCCAAAACAAATTTTAGAACACATGATGGGCACTATGCGTTCTTGGTGATTCTTTTTGGATTAACTGATGCTCCTACTTTTCAAAGCCTTATTAACACAATTTTTTGACCTTATATTCAAAAATTTGTGTTGGTTTGATTTGATGATATAATTATCTATAGCAAATCATGGGAAAACACATTAAACATGTGGATCAAGTCCTGCAAATTCTCAAGAACAATCAATTGTGTGTGAAAATATCCAAATGTGCTTTTGGGAAACAAGAAGTAGAGTACTTGGGTCATATTGATTCAAGAGAAGGGGAAAAGGTGGATCCTCAAAATATTGCAACTATCACAAAATGGACTATTCTGAGAACATCAAGAGTCTTAGAGGATTCATGGGTCTTACAAGATAATATAGGAAATTTGTTAAGAATTATGCACGCATTGCAGGTCCACTCACATATCTCTTAAAGAAAAAATCATTTTTATGAATGAAGAAGCTACCTTGGCATTCTCACTTTTAAAGGATGCTATGTCTTCTACACCAGTATTACCAACACCTAAAATTAGTAAAACATTCATAGTCGTCTATGATGCATCAGGAGAATGAATCAGAGTAATGTTGATGCAAGAAGGAAGACCATTGGATTTTGAAAGTAAACAATTCAAAGGAAATGACACATGAAATATACATATGAAAAAGAAATGGCAGCGATTTTGCATGCGGTAAAAAATGGCAACAATATCTCATTGGGAGACACTTTAAATTCAAGACGAACTATGCCAACCTAGAGTATTTTTTCGAACAAAGAGTGTCATCAAAAGAGAAACAAGTCGAATGGGTATCGAAAATCAAAGGGTTTGATTTTAAAATAATCTATAAAAAAGGGAGGGAAATATGGTAGCAGTTTCCTTTCCAAAATAGAAGAATCCTCCAACTTATATTCCATCACATATTCCATTCTTGTATGGTTGGAAGAAGCTTTCCATGAATGGAAAGAATATAATAGTACTAGATAGGAAATGCGGTGTCTAAAAGAGGGGGAATATATGTATGGAACATTGGGAATGGAAGAGAGATATTCTTTGGTACAAAGGTAGAATATTTTTATGCCTTCAATCGGAATTGAAAGAACAATTATTAAGGGAGTATCATAGCTCTCCAATGGTGGGACATTAAGGTTTACTTAAAACTTATCAAAGGATCAAAAACAATTTTTTTGGGAAGGAATTTAAAACTTTGTAAGAGAATTCCAGGTGTGTCGAAAAAATAAAGTTGAGACAATCAAGCCTCTAAGGTTACTTCAATCTTTACATGCAAAATCAGAGATGGAAAGAGATATCGATGGACTTCGTTACATGTTTACCAAAATCACAAGGTAAGGATGATGTTTTTGTTCCTATGGATAGGATCACAAAATATGCACATTTTTGTGGAATTCAAAGTACTTGTACTACAAGTCAAGTGGCATAAGCGTTCATGAAGGAAATTCATAGACCTCATGGATTCCATGAAGTAATCATCAGTGATAGAGATCCAAAATTCATAGGAAATTTTTGGAAAGAGTTATGGAAGATAATGGAACAAAGTTGGATATGAGCTCAACATATCAGCCACAAACATATGGATAAATAGAAAATTCTAACAAATTTTTAGAAGGTTATCTTCATTTCTTTTCTTCAGACAAAAAAATCACAATGGTTCAAATGGATTCCTTTAGTAGAATGGTGGTATAATATACGTATGACACATATACAAAGATGACTCCATTTAAAGTGCTTTATGGTTATCCATCTCCTAGTATCACATCATTTTTGAGGGATCATTCTAAAGTATAGGTAGTAGATACACATATGAAAAAATAATAAAGAGACTTTGCAAATCCTTAAAGAAAACCTTCATATGGACAGAATAAGATGAAACAAAAAGCGGGTCAACACATAAATGAAAGACAATTTGAGGAGGGTGATTGGGTATATTTGAGACTACAACCGTATAAGCGATCTACTCTCAAACAAAAAAAGATTAAAAAAAAAGTAGCTCCAAAATTTTATGGACCCCACAAGATTATTCACAAGATTGGAGAAATGGAATATGAGTTAGATTTTTCTTCCTCCTGCATTCATAATTTTTTTCATATATCTTGCTTGAAAAAGGTTTTGGGACATACTATGCTAGTGCAAACATAACTACCAGAATTAGATAAAGGGAAGTTGATTCTGGAACCAAAACAAGTTATTGATAGATGTTCTCTACCTCTTAGGAATAAAGCCAATATGGAGTACTTAATCAAGTGGAAGAATATGCAGCTGGAAGAAGCTACATGGGAAGATGCACAATTCATGAACAGACACCCTCAATTACAAGCTTTGAGGGTAAATATATTTTAAGAGGGGGGCTATGTTAAGGACCTAACAATAATTTATAATTATTATATTAGTTATGGTTAGGTCGGCTCTATAAGTTTTAAACCTGTGTAGAGAAGCAAAGCATATATATTATTTTAAGCAAAATAAAGATTACACCACATCATTCACACATAATACACAAAGATTTACCTTGGAAACCCTTAACTGGGAAAACCAATAAAACTTAGATTTGCATGTCTTATAGATGACAAATTCCACACACACATGCAAAGAATATAACACACCCAACGTTCTCCCACTTGTTGTTTTCTTTGCATAATAATGGGCCATGTATTGATGGGGTCATAGGTTCATGGAATTAATGCCCATAGATTCTCTACACCAAGAGAAATTCTTAGTACTGATAGACTTTTTCAATGAGTCTGCAACATTCTTCAAGGTATAAAACTTTTCCAGCAACACCTTCTTGTCTTCAACCATATCTCTCACAAAGTGATATTGCACATCGATATGCTTTGTTTTTGCATGATAAGAAAGGTTCTTTTCCATGAATATTACACTTTGGTTGTTGCAATATAACCTTATAGATTTCTATACAAACCTAATACCTAAACACAATCTCTACAACCATACAACTTCTTTGCTTCCATGAGTGGCTACCATGTATTCAACTTTTGTAGTTGAGAGTGCAACTACATCCTATCTCTTTCTCATCCAATTGATAGCTCCTCCAAATAGGTTAAACACATACCCACTTGTAGATCTTCTACGATGAATATCTCTACCCCTGTCTACATCGACAAATCCTTATACATCTATTACTCTATATGATCTAGGTCTTCCTTGGTAGCAGATTGCATAATCTGTGGTGCCATGTAAATATCTAAAGACTCTCTTTACATATGTCCAATACACCTTCCATGGTTTTGACATATATCTACTCAAAACTCCCACTACATAAGCAATGTCCAATTTGTACAAACCATTGCATACATCAAAATATGAACTACACTAGCATATTGAACTCATGACATATCTTCTTCCTCTTCTTGTGTCTTGGGACACTTATCTACATATAACTTTACACCTACAAGAATAGGGGCCTTGACTGATTTACATTCCTACATGTTAAATCTCTATAGTATCGTCTCAACATATTTTCTTTGATTCAACCAAATTTTCCTAGTTGCAAAATCTATTTTAATATCCACTCCTAGTATGAGGTTTGCAACACTGAGATCCTTCATGTCAAATTTAGAGGATAGTTGTGACTTCACCTCCTTGATGACATCTTTGTTGTTTCTAATAGGGTAAAAAAAATATTTAATGACAATTTTAAACACATCCCACTTATTTATCATTGGATCACACTCCATTCTAAGTCCCTACATATAAATTTCCCACTAATTTTAGGCATGAACCTCTATATTCAAACTAACCAATAGATATTATGCTCTTCTTTTATGTTATGCATACTGAAGTAGAATTCTAACTATTGAAACCATTGGTTCAACTTCATAGTTTCAATCTCACCATGATAAGGCTTGATGTCCACATTTGATTCCACTTTGAACATACATTACAAGAATGTGATGTTTAAACTTGGCCTCTCTTTCTCCAACTCTTTCTCTAGGTCTTATTTTCTTTAGATTTTCCATTAGAGATAATATCTGAGTTAGAGTCGCTAACCTCCCCTAAAAGCTTGAAATTGTTATCTAGAGTTGACATCCATATTGAAGGAAACATCGAATACTTGTGATTCCACTCTTTCAAATCTCCCTTCTCATTCATCCTTTAAGATGCTATAGTACTCATCCACCATGGCTACAGTTTTTAACTTCTTTCTTTACATCAATTTCTAGATCCGTACAGTGTTCCATAGAATGCATAAGAAAAGTGATTTGATACCAATATGATATGTATGGTTTCAAGGATATTCTACTAGACATATTGTCACAACAAATCTTAAATGCTCCTACAAAATATTGTGACATTATTATCTACTATGCATTTTTCCTTGGGATTAAAAACTATTATGATATGCATATCACTAAAAATATTGAAATGAACCGAGAACATAAAACAGAAGCTACAATAGTAAAATGAGCACACCATCAACACAACGAAGACAAAATGTGCCATAGGAAACTTGATGTGAGAAACCCAACAAAAGTATGAGGACTATGCCTTTCTCTTTTCTTCTCATATATGCTACATAATCTAAGATACAAAAAATATGGTCTTACTATGGGTTTACAATAGACATTGTGCCATGAATACTTGCTATAGGGTCTTCTTCATCCTATGTTCTACTTAAATATACCACTCCTTTTCTTTTCTCAGCTATGGAACAACAAATCATTACAATAGGAATGAAACCCCTACCTTTTCTCATGACTCAATGTTTAAAATGTCCTAAGGGTCGTATAGGGTTAGGGTTTTTAAATGGCCTTATTTCTAATTAAGTTTAGGGTTTTAGATTTTCTAGAATCCTCTTAAAAGTCCAAAAAGATTGACTCCACTTGTGTGAGTAATGGGCACTAATATGGCATCCACTTGGTATTGCAATGACCAAAGCATAGGTCAACTTATGTGAGACATACCTTCCTCATATGGAATATGATGAGTCACCCTTTGCACTATTGGAAATAATTCAAGTAGAAAAATGTCAAGGTGTTGCGATTTTTTCTTCGCAAAAAATTGGCCCCAAAAATTGTCATTTAATGCCTGAAACAAGTTTCGAGAATTTTTAAACCCAAGATCACTAAAATAAGACAAATCCTTAAAGTGAGCCCAACAAGATTATCACTATGATTTTCCACTTCAAAAAGTACAAATTATATATTAATCCACTTCAAATCATGTACAAATTATATATTAATCCACTTCAAATCATACTTGCATTAGAATCCTTTTTCATGCTTTTCCTCTTACTCTACCCTTATCACACTTGCCTTCCAATTTTTTTTTTCTTTTTTTTTCCTACACCTAATAAAATAAAGCACTTCAAATATTACTCAAGAAACTACATTCAAGTTTGTATTCTCAACGTTTTGGTCCCAAAGTAGTGACCATCCTCTTCTCAATGGTGTTGTCACATCATTCACCATGGTTAAGTCACATTGTAGTTGGTGGCATTTTGTATACAACTCATTACTTTACATCTTTTACTTGAAAGTGATTTTTTTTGGCCTAGTCATTTGCAAAATGGGGGTATAATGTGCCCTCATCAAACGCAAGATGTATATTATTGATCAACTAGGAATCTCATGTTTTTCGTTCAAGAGCTTCCTTCGATTATATAAAATTAGAAAAACATCTACATTTGCATGTTTGTTGATATAATATTAGAACAATAAATTATGTCTTCATTGCTATGTCAACATATAATGGTTGGTCTCCAATTATTATTCTCATTGGATGTGGAGAATGAAATGATAATTTATATGCCACAAATGAGTGCTTGCTTGTCATACTATACTAAGATATTTCTTCTCCACCCACAATGCCAAGCTTTCTAAACTTTAAAAAATAATTTTACCATTTGAAATATTATTCATAAATAGCAGGTCACACACTACTATATCATCACAAAGTTTCTCCATTTACAAATATTGAACCATTACTTTTATCATATCATGTAGAGAAGTTTCTAGATAACCTACATTCACACAAATGAGGAAGGTGAAAGAAAAAAAAAGAAATTATCAACTAAATATCTCAAGCACCCATGTGGTTTCTCCATTTACAAATATTGAACCATTACTTTTATCATATCATGTAGAATTTTCTAGATAACCTACATGCACACAAATGAGGAAGGTGAAAAAAAAATAAAAAAAAAATTATCAACTAAATATCTCACACCCATGTGATATTCTATGTTTTTAGCATATTTAAAAATTCTAAAATGAAATAGCATATCTCTCACATTAATACTTGTAATTTAAATTTTGTGTTAACACTACATAGAGTATGTCTTGTGAATAATTTTACATATACAATTAATAGTAATAAAAAGAAATTGACGTATATCACATTAATACTTGTAATTTAAATTATGTGTTAACATTATATAGAGTATGTTTTATGAATAATTTTATATATGGGTGAATCCATGAAGATGGTAACACCTTTTGGCCAAAAGATACGGTGAAAATTCAATTTTTTTAGTCATTTATTAAATTGAAGCTCTCAAAACTCATATACGCCTTGTGAATTTCGACACGCAACAAAAAACAAGTTGTAGGGAATTATGTTGTCTTTCCACCTATATTTAAATAAAATAATAATATCATTATTTAATATGAAAAAATTGCATTTAATAATAGGTTTGTTCTTCTAAATATTAGGAAAAGCTTACCACTGGTTTGTGTGCATGTAAAAACATTTAGTAATAAGTGCATAATTTATGAAAAAAATATATGAACATAATCTACAGAAAGTGTACTAGGGCGTAAATATTTTTTTAATTTATGATGGAAAATTATATATATTTTTTAATTTGTGAAATAGACTATTGAGATTTTTAATTGCACACATGTGTGTGCACATAAACATGTTTTTCACTGGTTACAAAAAATGAAAAAAAATACCCTTTTAAAGAGCACTTGTTGGTCTGGGCGTATATATTTTTTGGTTGTGTATTTCTTATGTTGTTGATTTTTCTTTGCACTGATTTAAAGTTATGCACATGATTTTGTAAGTGTAAGTTTCAAAAGAAAATACAAATAAAATATCACATGAACTCAAAAACATGTAAATTATATGCCAATGGATAGACGATTCATTGACGAATCCATTGGTATGACGTCCACCATCTAAGGTGCACTCTAGGATAGGGTTTATGTCTGGAAAAAAGAGCAATAAAAATAAACTTTCAGCAAAGGATCTAAAATCCTGTTTTAAAGCCCTCAATCAAGCTACTAGCTCGATCGAGGTTTTTAAAAACCACGATCGAGCCTTTATATGCATTTTTAAAATACCTTGTTCGAGGGTTAATGTGTGGCTAAGCAGGAGCTTGATCAAGATATTAGATCGATCGAGATAGTAGCTAAATCGAGCTTTTTAAAATCTCAATCGAGCATTCAAAAAATGCTATATTGAGCTTAATAGCTCGATTGAGCTACTATTCGCCAACTTTTCCATTGATTCCGCCTTTATTTTTTCCTTCTAACCATACCTGCAAATCAAAGGGCACACATATGTGACCAACCTATGCAATACAATTATGCCACACTCAACCACTAGCATGATCCCCTTACCCCCATACCACCAAACCCTTGTAACTTCAAACACCTTTAGTTAACCCATTACTCTTGGACCCCCTAACACATAACCCTCTAACCCCAAATTCCCCTGGTAAAACAAATATCTATTCAACACACTTAAGCAACCAACCCAACTAATTGTTGGTCACCCATAAAATCATGGTAATCTTTTCTATGATGGTGATTATCACTTAATAAACATAAAGTATGTGCATAGGTGATGCACCCATTTTATGCACATAGAAAACACACCTAAGTGTTAATAGAAAATTAAACTAACCCCTCGATCCCTAGCAGTAATCCCATAAACTCAACCCCCTTTATAGCTCACATACTACCCTTGAACCCCATCACACCCTTAACCCTTAATCCACACAAGCATTTAATGCACATAGACACCTAACACAATTAAGAGACACGTGCATAATCAATTAACCCAATTAACTTACACAAATAAGAAACTAATCAAGCTAACCAACACACATAAACCCATAACCCACATAAAAAGTGGATTAACGTATTAAGGGTCAAATATAGGAAACACATGTATGTGATAGACATTGCACATATGGAGCTAACATACGTGATGCTAATCTACTACACTAAACCCCTAACCCTTAAACAATCAATTCCCTTAACCTAAACCACTTTATATCTAATGCACCATCCTTGGATCCCTCGATACTTAAGCAACACACTTATGTCACCCACATAAGTGACACACATATGTTACCCACTACCCTCATGAACTTGACCCACCCAAAAATCACTAATATTTCTAACCTTAACCTTTTGATAGCTCACCCACTATCCTCAAACCCCTTTGTAGTCAGGGTTGTTAAGTTTTTTGTTCAGCTTATTTTGCAAATTGTTAGATGCAGTTGACATATCATATGCCCAACAATTGATCTCAATTTTCAACCTAAGAGTTCATTTACTAACAATAATATTATTTTTCTAACATGGGATGAATCCTCGGTCTCAATCTACAGTCTAAGAGTCCATTGAAGAATAATAATATTATGTGTCTAACATGATATGAATCATTTCCCAAACAAGGGAAGTTGTAGTTGTAATTGTAATTGTTGATTGTAAATTGTAACTCTAATCGTTATTGCTAATTGTAACTAACTAACAACATGAATTATAAAATTAGTAATTTGTAAATCTAATTATCATTTTCTTAAATTCTAATTGTACAATCGTGAGTTGGTGTTGCGAAATTGTATTTAAATATTACAATGTAACCTATAATTGTGATTGTGACTTGTAAATTGTAATGGGCATCATGAATTGTGGATGACAAATGAATATAAGATAAATAATATTATAAACATTAAACATGAGCATTAGATAAACCTGCAAATTCTAAAAGTAGAATTGTAAATTATAACTTCTAATCATAAACTTGTAATTTCTAATTTCTATCTAAAAATTGTATAATCAATGACATAAACATGAACACAAGATAAATAACATGTATACACTCGTTGACATAAACATAAACATAAATAATGTACATTCATCGACATAAACATAACATAAATAAGATACACTCATTGATATAAATATAAGATAACGTTAACATACATGTGCATAAATATACTTAATAAAGAGAAATAACTCATAAACAAAAGATAAATAACTCATGTTGACATAAACATAAGACATATGCTGTGGAAAAAATTGCACAAGTGCACTCTTCCACTTGGTAAGGGGCTAATCCTTGTAGGTTGCTGCAAGGCCTTAGTCCTTGGAGCCCCTTTTGATGTGGTCTGGTATTCCTCCAAGTGATCTTGCAAGAGATTGTTAGTGTAGTTCACATCCAATTGTGAATATTGATAAAACGGAATTAGAGAGATGGGGAGAGGATGAAAACTCCAACATTAACCAAAGATATGCTAAACCACTCTTGTATTTCCCAATGGAATAGTTGTACAACACCTAGGAGGTGAGGGGTTCAAGGGAAGCAAACAATATCCATTAGGGAGGCCTTTCTTGTCCAAACTAAATGCTAAGTAAATGGTAGAACAATGGAGAGAAACACTTGCCCCTTGATGGGAGGTGGAAATCAAGCTTGGGAATGCTCACAATGGTAGGAAATGGTGGGATATGAGGAAGCTCCAACTCAAATCCAGTAGCATAACCTTGCTCTAATTTCTCTCTATAAAGTGCATGCCGATGGCTTCCTTTTATAGGCCAAGAGGTGGCCATCAAACAACTAGATCCAAATGTGAACTCTCCTCCTTCATGAACTAGTTCCAAGGCACACAAGGGGGTATGATTAATGCCCCCCAAGTGTGTGAGGAGCTGAATTCTGATCCTTGGGGAGGATTGAGTCTTTAATGCACCGCTGGGAGTGAGTGGTCCCTCCGTTTTGACATTAGCACGACCGCAAAGGTGTAGTGCGAGCATTGTTCAAGTAACCTGTGCCATAGCACGGGTCAACTGTGTAATACCCGAGCTACTCCTTGTTTTGACTGTTTCTTGGCACTTATGGACTCATGCTGTATTTTGGATCTGGTGAGGATGCTTGTGGTGAGATGAATTCTTTATGTTGATGACACTTTACTGGATGAATCATTGAAATGTCGCATGTGTACGATTTTTAAGTGTTAACAGATGCCCCCTGATGTATGAGGTTCAAAGGGTACTGTAGAGCCGATAATGCATCATGTTTTTTGTTGTTTTTCTCCTATTCTGTAGAACGAAGCATATGTGGAAAAAATAAGGTTATCCCATGGGCGAATATTGTTAGTGACGTATGTTGGAGCTGTAATAAAGAATAGTTTTTATACAAATGAGGCGGGCATACCCATGCTCGTGAAATTCTGTCAAAATGATTACAATGACAGAGGACAAAGGTGTTGACTCTACTATACTGTTGGGACATGGATGAAGGTGGCTTCAATTAATGTTAGAGTAAATGTCCCCGGATATGCTGCAAAATATTGAAGAAGTGGAACTGCTAGTGACCATGATTGATCTACTGTGGTGGGGGACTAAACTTGGTATGTAAATCTTCCTGAGGGCTTCACCGTACTGAATAGAATGCAATCATGATTTCCAAATGTGAACACTGCTACCTTTAAAAGTATGTTCCCCCCTGATGCGATGATGTGTTGACGTCGATCATAGGGGAAAACACTTAGTCAGGGAGCACTAATGACTCTCCCTACTAAGTTTGAGGTGATCCCTTATAGTGATTGATAGGGATACCAAGGTACAACTGCAACTACCGCACTTATCATAAAATAGTGTTTTGACATCGATGAGAGCTGAAGTATATGATAAGACAAGGGTCCTATCTTGATAACCAAGATCATATTGTAATCAACTGGTGGACGAACATACCTGACACAAGACTGATTGATAAGCATGGGGCTCATAACTTCCTTTGATCTATGTGAACATGGGGAGCGAGGATGGTAGCTTTTCTCTCGGGATGACACAGATTGAGACTGGTGGAAACAAACTGCAAGTGAAAGGGATTTGATGGAGACACAAAACAAAAGGTAATGGTAACCGACAAAAAAGATATTGTTGAACATATGGAGACTCAAATACAACCATGGGTTGCTGCCAGAATAATATGGTGTTCCCTCAATGTGAGGTGACAAGGGAACTTTGTTTTCACATAAAGAATAATGGTGGGATCCCCACAATTTTGGGTGTATTGGGGGACCAATGTGATGATGGGCAGATTCTCCATGATTTTGAGTGGATCGGGGGACATTTTCCAATGATGAAGAGAGAGTTAATTTGCAGATGCAAAGACGAGTGCTCCATGAAACGATGCTATGCAGTATATACCTGTAGGATAACTGAATAGAACTGGTTGTGTCTAAGGGTGGGGTCCCCATAGGTGTCCTTGAGGGGGTGATGATACGATGGGGATTGCGAATGGTAAAGTGCTCATGGAGGTATGAGGGGGATCTATGAATCATTCTTGTAACATGTGCCAAGGAATCTGATGATGTCTACTTGGTGGAGTAAATGAACAACTATAAAATGATACTCTAAAGGGGGATATTTTCAAGATGGATCAAATTCCTCAAACTTGTGGGGGGTCGACATCATGGGTGCCAGTTGATGATGGTGATGGAAGTGGTGCGCACACCTATGGGGGAACATGATATTCATGGTAGTGATGTTGATGGTACATCAAGTCCATGATGGGGGGGGCGTAAGGTTACAAACGGGAATATTAGGATATGCATTATAAACGGATGGTAAATAGTGTCTATATGTCAGTTTCAGAATGATACCTGTGGTAGGGTGCGTGACTCCTTTTGTCAGATCTTGGAGTCTTATTCTTATAATGGAAAAACAAGAGGCTCCATATTGTCCTAATCGTGGTCCTCCACATACAATGCACATACCCAAGTGTAGTAAAGGGAATAACTAAGGTATTGACAATGCATAAATCATAACCAAAACATTGCGTACTTGTGGGGTACTTGGATAGGAAAATAGTGTCTTGGTGACATTAGTGGGAATCTAGATTGGTTGGTTCCATGTCGAAGAGCTCGAAATGCTACACATCGTGGTGCGAACAGTTTTGGAAACAGAGTTACGGTTTGTCCGTGGCATAAGTTGGAAGTTTGGGTCAAATGAGTATAAAATAGGGGTGGGGCCCACTTTTTGAAATCATTTGTATTTTGTGCACTAACCTCCTAAAGTGCATTTCGAGTGTTTTTGGGAGATCCAGTGCACCGTTCGTCGAGCTGCAAGTTGTAGGTATGGCTAAAATTTGTACTCTTTTATTTTTATCCAAGTAGACTTAGGGTTGGGGGTCCCCTAGGTGACCAGGAATCGTTTTAATGTTTTTAGGGATATCGCACGACATTTTTGGAAAATATTGCGCTGTTCTAGCGAAATATTTTCCAAAAATCACACTTGATGTAGCATGCTCACTAGCACAGAAAATATTCATTGTACCGTGCGTAGCGCGGGATAAATATGCTTCAGTCGTGCATTGGTGTTAGCGCAACTATTCCTTAAACAGTCACGCTGCATGCACGACTGTGTTGTATATCTCCTGCGTGTTGGTTCCACTTGACCAAATAATGTTTCGGCCATGATATGCGTGGATATGTTGCAAAATGTCACACTACGCGCAGACCTTTTTAAAGAAATCCACGCTGATGTTTTTTTACAAGTCTAATGCGTGATTATTTCCTTGTGCAGGTGGTTGCTAGTTTGTGATGGCGCATGTCTGAGATGTGAAGTGGAGAGAGAGGGAGTATGATGCCCTCCAAGATATTATGTTGGCCGACCGAGGCGCAACTGAGGTCTTACGCGATGCTGGGCTCTTGAAGTTTTTCAAGAGCCCTCTGATGCAATCGATCGATTACCTTCTGTGGAAACTACTGGACATGTGGGACCCTGATCACGGAGTTTTCCATGTGGGCGGAGAGGACCTGAGTATCACTACTTAGGATATTTAATTTTTGACAATATTGACTCCTCGAGGGGTGAGGAAGCCTCTCCCTCCTCATTTGGTGGGAGAGATGATCCACACTTTAGTGGATCAGTACTGTGGTGGTGACCAGGGTTCTGTGAAATCTGGTGGTGTGTTGGTGAACCATATGAGGGCTCTTCCGGTGGAGGCTGTGGAGACAACTGTTGTACATGTGTCGGGGGCCATGTCCCCCAACCGGGTTACAGGAGGCCAACTCTAGTTTGTCGAGAGGGTGATGGCTGGTCAGCCTGTGGTGTGGGGTTCACTGATGTTGCAGTCAATGTCAGATTTACGATGGGGTGTGGGGAGGTGCACCTTCTTCTTCGACAACATACTGTGCTCCTATTTATTTGAGCGCTATCCATCCTTCATGCCACAGGTAGTGGTGCCAATGAGGGGACCATAGGAGCCGCGAATGGTGTTTTGGGGGCATATTATGCCTCGTGATAGGGGTGGGACCGTCGAGGCCTACTATACACCCCAAGTGTTGGATGTATGGGAGGGTCACATAGCCAACCAGAGAGGTATCCTTGGAGTAGGATGGAATTTCGAGGAGATCAGGAGCTGCATGTTCTGGATAGTGGTTCCAATGCGACTGGTATGCTTTTATGGTTTTGTACTTTTCACATATATATTTGTACATACTTTTTATTTCTACACACTTATGAGATACATGTTTATAAGGCATTGATGATAGTTTTCTCTTTTGTGATGCAAATGTTGGTCCTATGTGGCCACCTCGGAGGCCGAGACCGAGGAGGGATTAGCCAGTCGTCGGGGCTAGTCTTTCCATTGGAGGAGTAGGTGCGACTGAGGGTGGTCCCACCTGAGTGGGAGGATCCGGAGCTAGAGGAGCCGCGGGAGGTGGAGCGGTTGTCGGGGACTAGATGGCAGCTTTGGTAGATTACTTGGAGCGGAGGTTTGGCAAGAGGACTGTTGGCGTTGATGAGCGGAATTGGGTTGACCTCGAGGATGATGAGATGGACCTGACACTCCACTTACCAGCTGAGTGTGGGCCAACGTTGTTAAGTTTAAACCAAATAGACAAACAAGATCTCTGAAAGAAACACAATCACAAGATAGACACACAATATACCCTGGGAAACCCTCATGGGGTAGAAAACCCAGCAAAGCTTTCCTCAATAAGATGATCAACCAAAATACAAGATGTGCTCCTTCTCCTTGACTCCTTAGCAGATCTCCTCAACTAGTGCGCACTCTTCCACAAGTGAGTGAATGATTTAATGAGGAGTTCACCTCCTCTATTTATACTTGACTCCCAACTAACTAAAAGACTAATGGGGCCGACCTCACCTGGAGAAGTCTAATAACCCCTAAAATATAACTGCCGGGCCGACCCACACATGGTGGGCCTAATAACCCTAGTTAATACAAACCCCTGGAGGAATAAACATCTCCAGATACATGATAGGGTTACCTCGGAGGGATGAAACATCTCCGGAATAATAAAGTACAAATATAATATTCTTTGAAGTTACAATATTCAACACTCCCCCTTAACAAGAAGGATATTATAACAACATCTGCAAGAGCAAGGAGTCATCATATATGATACATCTATAAATCATCGGAAGCTTTCTTCAATTCATCTTCATCAGTAACTCAACCAGTTACTGGAACATCAATGTCAACAGTGTCGATATCAATCCGATCATCGGCATCGTCATCAGCATCGTCATCATACGATCATCAGCATCGTCATCATACGATCGTCAGCATCAGCATCATCATCACACGATCATCAGCATCGTCATCACACGATCATCAGCATCATCATCACACGATCATCAGCATCGTCATCACACGATCATCAGCATCGTCATCACACGATCATCATCATCGTCATCACACGATCATATTCCTAGGATGATCAATCCTGCTCCTTTTAGGACATAGGTCCATGGATGATACAATCCAATCTTCAGTTCTCGGAGACTTCAGTCTACGGATCAATTCTGGGACCTCAGTCCGAGGACGATGCAATCCCCTGCCTGTTCATTCAGGACTTCATTTTTCGAAGACCCAGTCTACGGTTCTATTCTGGGACCTCAGTCCGGGGACGATACAATCCCCTGCTTGTTCATTCAGGACTTCATTATCGGAGACCCAGTCTACGGTTCTATTCTGGGACCTCAGTCCGGGGACGATACAATCCCCTGCCTGTTCATTCAGGACTTCATTATCGGAGACCCAGTCTACGGTTATATTCTGGGACCTCAGTCCGGGGACGATACAATCCCCTGCCTGTTCATTCAGGACTTCATTATCGGAGACCCAGTCTACGGTTCTATTCTGGGACCTCAGTCCGGGGACGATACAATCCCCTGCCTGTTCATTCAGGACTTCATTATCGGAGACCCAGTCTACGGTTCTATTCTGGGACCTCAGTCCGGGGACGATACAATCCCCTGCCTGTTCATTCAGGACTTCATTATCGGAGACCCAGTCTACGGTTCTATTCTGGGACCTCAGTCCGGGGACGATACAATCCCCTGCCTGTTCATTCAGGACTTCATTATCGGAGACCTCACGTCTACGGCTCTCTTTAGGAATGAAAGTCCAGGGATGATCCAATCCCCTCAACTGTCCACTAAGGACTTCATTCTCGGAGACCTCACGTCTACGGCTCTCTTTAGGACTGAAAGTCCAGGGATAATCCAATCCCCTCAACTGTCCACTAAGGACTTCATTCTCGGAGACCTTACGTCTACGGCTCTCTTTAGGACTGAAATTCCAGGGATGATCCAATCCCCTCAATCTGTATTCTCATCAATACAAGTACAAGTATCCTCATCCATACAAGTACATAATCAATATCTAGCATCAACAGCATGTATACATCATACATCAAAATCATGTATTCTTACTAATACATCTAAAAGCATGTATACATCTGTCATCAAAAGCATGTATTCTCACTAATACATCTATCATCAAATCATGTATACATCTAACATCAAAAGCATGTATACATCTAGCATGTATTCTCACTAATACATCTATCATCAAAATCATGTATACATCTAACATCAAAAGCATGCATACATCTAGCATGTATTCTCACTAATACATCTATCATCAAATCATGTATACATCTAACATCAAAAGCATGTATACATCTAGCATGTATTCTCACTAATACATCTATCATCAAAATCATGTATACATCTAACATCAAAAGCATGCATACATCTAGCATGTATTCTCACTAATACATCTATCATCAAATCATGTATACATCTAACATCAAAAGCATGTATACATCTAGCATGTATTCTCACTAATACATCTATCATCAAATCATGTATACATCTAACATCAAAAGCATGTATACATCTAGCATGTATTCTCACTAATACATCTATCATCAAAATCATGTATAAGTAAAACTGAATGAAAATAAAATAGTCCTAAATCTAACTATTTCTAAGTGACTAGGTGAAGTCTCATTATTGATGAGACTTGCTTGCCACCAGGAATCATGCTACTCCCCCTTTCTAGGAGAGTCCTTTTGAACTACACCAAGCTTGTCTCGAAAGTATTCAAATTTCACACGAGACAGTGGTTTGGTCAGGATATCAGCAATTTGATCTTCAGTGCTCACGTACTCAAGCTTGATAGCTCCTTTCTGCACCATATCTCGAATATAGAAGTATCGGATCTCTATGTGTTTTGACTTATCATGGAACACAGGATTTTCTGTCATCTTGATGCAGCTTTGATTATCACACATAATCATAGTGGGATCCATTTCTAAGTCAAACACTCCAGATAACAGTTTCCGAAGCCATACCGCTTCACAGCTGGCAGAGCAAGCAGCTATGTATTCTGCCTCAGCAGAGCTGAGGGCCACACTGGATTGTTTCTTGCTGAACCAAGAGATCATGGCAGATCCAAGGCTATAACATCCACCTGAAGTACTTTTTCTGTCTGAGACACTGCCTGCCCAATCAGAGTCTGAGTAACCATGCAACTTGAGTTCATGACTTCCATCATAGAGTAGACCAAAATCTAATGTACCTTTTAAGTACCTCATTACATGCTTTGCAGCTATTAGATGAACCTTTCGGGGTTCTACTAGATACTGAATTAGGGTATTTATAGCAAAGCATATATCTGGCCTAGTATTAGTTAAGTACATTAGTGACCCAATGATCTGTCTATATAAAGTTAGGTCCACTAATTCTGATGAGTCATTAACCAAAATCTTTAAGTTGGAGTCCATGGGAGTGGCCATGGGTTTACACTCCAACATATCAAATCTTTTCAGAATTTCCACAGTATACTTACCTTGATTTAGAAAGATTCCTCTTGGTTCTTGCCACACTTCTAAGCCTAAGAAGTAGTGCATCAATCCGAGATCTTTCATCTCGAATTCTGAAGAAAGCTTCTTCTTGCTTTCAATGATTTGTTTCTCATTTCCAGTTAGAAATAGATCATCTACATATAATAAAAGTATAACTGGTTCATCATCCATCACCTTGAGATAAAGATTTGGGTCAGCTTTACTTTTGGTAAAGCCCATGCTAGTTAAGAAATTGTCAATCCTTCCGTACCAAGCTCTGGGAGCTTGTTTCAACCCATATAATGCCTTTTTCAGTTTGCATACATGAGTCCTTCCGTCATTTACCTCAAACCCTTGTGGTTGCTCTATGTATACTTCTTCTTCAATTACACCATTCAGAAAAGCTGTCTTAACATCCATTTGATGTAGTTTCCACTTCATCATGGATGCAAGGGCCATGATAGTTCTGATTGAAGTATACCTAGCAACTGGTGCAAATGTTTCTTCATAGTCAATTCCCTCCTTCTGAGAGAAACCTCTGGCTACAAATCTTGCTTTGTATTTTTCAATACTTCCATACGCAGCATGTTTTATTTTAAAGATCCATTTGGAAGAAACCACACTTTTGTCTTTTGGTTTGGGAACTATATCCCAAACATCATTTTTCATTATTGACTGATATTCTTCAGTCATTGCTTCTACCCATTCTTTCTTTTGAGCTGCCTCTTCATAGCTGGTAGGTAGTTGATCCACAAGATCACACATCAGGGCCATATAGTTGGATACTAGCTTTGGTTTCTTTCTTTCTCTAGTGGAGCCTTCAGGAGCACCATATCTTTCTGCTCCTTGAATAATATCTCTAGCCCATGCTGGTCTTCTTTTCCTAGACAATTCTGCAACAGGAGGTTCTTGTGGTTCTAGCATGTCATGATCCTCTGGTATGTCCTCTTCAGGAATGTGAGCATTCTCTGAGATTCTGGGAGATGTATCTTCTTCATAAACTTCTTCAAGTTGACACTTTCTAGATTTCTTGAGGGCTGCTTCCTCATCGAAGGTAACATCTCTACTTATTTCTATATGATGGAAACCTGGTATGTAGATCCTGAAGGCTTTGGAAGTTTCACAATAACCAATAAACATTCCCTTCTTACCTGAGGGATCCAATTTGGATCTCTTTTCTTTTGGAATGTGGATGTACACAGGACACCCAAATATTTTGAGATGACTTACCTCAGGCTTCTTTCCTGTAAAGACTTCTTCTGGAGTTTTGAAGTCAAGAGCACTATGAGATAGTCTATTTTGAACATATACTGCTATCTTGGCTGCTTCAGCCCATAGATACATGGGAAGGTCTTGATCATGTATCATAGTCTTTACAGCTTCCATGATGGTTCTATTTTTCCTCTCAGCTACCCCATTTTGTTGGGGATTGTAAGGAGTGGTTAGTTCCCTTTTGATTCCAGCTTCTTTACAGAACTCTTCAAATTCCTTTGAAGTATATTCTCCACCATTATCTGTTCTGAGAATCTTGACTTTCTTGTCTGAGAGGTTTTCTATTAGAGCCTTGAACTCTTTGAATTTTCCAAAGACTTCATTCTTACCCTTTAGGAAGTATATCCAAGTTTTTCTTGAATAGTCATCAATGAAAGAGAGATAGTATTCAAACCCACTTAGAGGTGTGGTAGGCATAGGTCCACATACATCTGAGTGTATTAGCTCTAGAGAACCCTTAGTCTTTGTTTCACTTTTCGGAAAGGGATTCTTGATATTCTTCCCTTTCTTGCATCCTTTACGTGAGCCATCATGATCAACCTTCAAGTTTGGAAAACCTATAACCATCTTACTCACATATGGTAAAGCTTTATAGTTAATGTGAGCTAGTCTTCTATGCCATAGCTTATTGGGACTAGAAACTTCATGAGCAAGGGCAGATTCTGGATGACCCTTGAGTTTATAAAGTCCTCCTTCTTCTTCACCAATGACAATTGCATCTTTGATTGATTTTCCTTTGGTCCACATGAGTACTTGACCATCTATGAAGGCTATTCTAAAGCCTTTCTTGTCTAGAGCTGAGATAGAAAGTAGATTCTTCTTTAAACCTGGGACATATAAAATTTCTTTCATCTTCAAAGGTGTCCCTGAATCAAGCTTGTAGCTTGCTTCACCAATTCCCTTGATGGGATATTGATAATCATCTCCTAGAGATACCTTCTGGGGTGAAGACTTCTCTTCAATCTTGGAGAGAGTTTCCTTATGACCTGTCATGTGCTTTGAAGCACCACTGTCAATGAGCCAAGTGCCTTCACGAGGGGAAACAGATCCAGAGAGAGCAGAAAATAGTACATATTCTTCTGGTTCTTCTTTCTTTACTTTAGATCTTTTCCTTTGAGGCCTTTCCTCCACTTCTTCTTCTTCTTCTTCTTCTTCTTCACTGTCATCTTCTGCCATGTGAGCATGATGTCTTTTGTGAACAAACCTTTTCTTCTTCTTCTCTAGTAGGGTACAGTCTCTGGCATAGTGTCCTAGCTTGAGACAATTGAAGCATTGGACTGTGGAGATGTCTCCCCCTTTCTTTTTGAATCTATGAGAGGGTTGAGGCCTTTTGTGGTTCACTTTCTTGAAGTAGCCTCTCTTTCCTCTTTTGGTGTGGGTGGCCAAGGCTTGGTCATCCTCTTTGAGAAGTGCTTCTCTGTTGGAAACCCTAGCCTCCTCTTGAACACAATCTTCCCATACTACATCAAACTTCATACTTTCTTTTCTGGCACACATAGTTTGAATGAATGACTCCCAAGGTCTAGTGAGACCATTTAGAGCTGTCATCACAAGTTCATCTTCATCAAGAGTATCACCAATGGCATCTAGTTGTTCTTTGATTAGAGAGACTCTTGAGAAGTAGTCTTGAATGGATTCTCCTTTGTGCATCTTGGTACTTTTCAACTGAGTCCTTAGATTCATCTTTCTGTTGATGTTCTTTCCTTCATACATTCTTCCTAGGGCATCATACATTTCCTTTGGAGTCTTCTTGGAAGACACTTGGGGGATCAAGTGGTCTTTAATGGAATCAGCTATGATTCTCTTTGCCCTAATCAGGTCCTTCCTGTGTTTTTCTTTGGCTTCATCTTCTTCTGGTTCTGCAACTTCCTCCTTGATATAATGAGCAAGATCATTCTCCTCAAGAATGAGACCAATTCTATATTTCCATGCCCGGAAATTCTCTATGCCTTCTAGCTTGTCTTCAAGCTTAGTATTTGAAGCCATCTTATCTTGGGGGAGTCCAAGAGACAGAGTAGACTTACCTGGGAAGTTACTTTTCACTTTTCCGGAATCTGGAACAGAATTTTATCGCACTTTTGGTAGAATTAGGGTTTGACTTTCCCGGAGTTCTATCCAACCAAAAAGTTCGATCTATAGCTCAAAAGAATGCTCTTGAGAAGAGCTATCCAGCCATGTAATCAGAAATCAAAAATTACAACTTTTTTCTGAAACCAAAATCTGACGTATCGCACTTTTGGTAGAATTAGGGTTTGACTTTCCCGAAGTTCTACCCAACCAAAAAGTTCGATCTATGGCTCAAAAGAAAGGTATGTATGAGAGCTATCCAGCCATGCAACCAAAAATCAATAATACCAACTTTGGGCTGAAAACCCTAACTTCACCAAAGAGAGAGAAAGAGGTATTCTTACCTTGTGAAAGATGTCCTATTCAGTCTAGCTCTGATACCATGTTAAGTTTAAACCAAATAGACAAACAAGATCTCTGAAAGAAACACAATCACAAGATAGACACACAATATACCCTGGGAAACCCTCATGGGGTAGAAAACCCAGCAAAGCTTTCCTCAATAAGATGATCAACCAAAATACAAGATGTGCTCCTTCTCCTTGACTCCTTAGCAGATCTCCTCAACTAGTGCGCACTCTTCCACAAGTGAGTGAATGATTTAATGAGGAGTTCACCTCCTCTATTTATACTTGACTCCCAACTGACTAAAAGACTAATGGGGCCGACCTCACCTGGAGAAGTCTAATAACCCCTAAAATATAACTGCCGGGCCGACCCACACATGGTGGGTCTAATAACCCTAGTTAATACAAACCCCTGGAGGAATAAACATCTCCAGATACATGATAGGGTTACCTCGGAGGGATGAAACATCTCCGGAATAATAAAGTACAAATATAATATTCTTTGAAGTTACAATATTCAACAAACGTGGAGGCACATTATGCGATAGGTAGTGGTAGCTTTCCATATGGCACGAGAGGTGTAGGGATGAGTAGCCCCTCCTCCATGAAAGCGACCATGACAGGGACCAGGGCCGACGCAAGGGGAGGATGTGTGACCACCTGCCATTTTGGGACCCCGAGATCCACCAGTCGATGGGGTGGCTTGATTCTTTTTGTATAGGGATGATGGGCCCCAGTTTTGTATGTATATGTTGAAGTGTGTGATCTATCTCAAATAAAACACCTAATATTTAATTATCGACCAGGGTTGGTAATCTTAGAGTTGAGGCACAGTATATGCTAAGGTAGAATGGCACCTAAGTTTCAGCTTGTCAGACCTTAAAAATATTTAATAAAGAAAAGATCAAAAGATCTTTCAAAATGAAAAACCGAGTCAAACTTCATAAAAGATAACAAATGAACTAACTAAACCTAGCTAAACCAACAGATCATAATAGTATCAAATCATACTACTCTACTCTATGATTAAATAATGGAAAAAGAACAATTACTGATTAAAGAGCAAACTATTTTTATAAGAATGGAAACTACTTAATCAATTCTTCAGATTCTAATCTAGGAATTAGAAACAACTGTAAATGAAATTAAAGACCTATCTATGAAACGACTTAATTTGATGATAAATTACATAAATAGAAAACTATGTTAATTCAAAGCAAAACTATAAACTATTAATGAATTCAATAACTACTTATGCATTCAGTTAATACTTCAAAACTACACTAAAGCATC
The DNA here is from genome assembly GCA_027924585.1 of Larix kaempferi. Classification (NCBI taxonomy): domain Eukaryota; kingdom Viridiplantae; phylum Streptophyta; class Pinopsida; order Pinales; family Pinaceae; genus Larix; species Larix kaempferi. Next base: position 9,973,671 of record BSBM01000950.1, read on the forward strand.
TAATTCTAATTCCATTCTCCTTGATGTTGTGCGTCAAAAGTAATAGGAACTGGAGTGAATGTATCGTAATGACTTTCAAATGCAATAGCAAAACAAAATGGGAGTAAATCTAATCTAATCTCTGCAAAGAGATGTAAACTACAAAGAGACCAATTACAATTAACTTTAAACATTATGATCTATCTTCTATCCATAAGCAAAATAATATGAAACTAATGAAAACTAGAAGCAAGTAGAAAACTTAATAAAGATATTTATTTATGAACTTAATTTGGAAGCAAGTAGAAAACTTGATAAAGATATTTATGTAGAAGCAAGTAGAAAACTTGATAAATATATTCATTTTTTATCCAAATTCTATTTCATGAACATCTTCATTATCTATATGAGTGGAGAATTGACCCTATACTTAACAAAGAAACTATCGAAATTCAGATAACTTGGAGAATGAAATTATTAACTCTAATTTGAAATAAACCTTAAGAACATGTAGTAAACTATGCTACGAATAAGACTGATAAATCTGAAAGCAACAACATATTAGTAAATCAGATATGAAAGACATAACTCGAACAATAGTTGAAACAAAGTGAAGGAAAATAAGATGGAGATTAAGAATAATGACAAACTTTAATTAAAACTCTTATGGAATATAAAGCAAAACCCTAATTATGGTTAAAAATGCTAATTAAAAGCAAGAAAGATTACAATTCAAAAACTTGAGAAAACTGAATTCAAAATAAGCATTAAAACAGTGCAGAAAGAATGAAAGTCCGAATGACGATCCGGATGACTGTCTGAATGACAGTCCGAATGGAAGAAAACGAATTAAAAAAAGGAAAGAAGCAGTACTGATGATCTTAACATCAGCTGGCGAATGCAGATGAACCTACAGTGCAAAGAAATCAATGAGAAGACTGTTGAGAAGCTAAGATAATAGGAAGCAACCTATTCTAATCATTATTTAAGAGATGAACTACTTCTATGACATAATCAAAAAAAACTAAGCTACGAATAAAACTTAACCTACAGCTACAGAAAGAGAAGCTAATAGACTAATTCTAAGTATAACTAAGCTTGAAATAGAAACTAACTAAGCAGCAACTAACTAAACTCTATCTAATTTGCAAAAAACTAAAAACAAATTAAAAACACTATGCTTGGTCGACCATTATCAATTCTGGAAACATAAATTAAGTCAGCAGTGAAATACAGATTATAGGAACATAAGAAAATGACAGATACAGGAAAATATAATTAATTATATAAACTGGAAGATGAACTAGCTAATTGTAGAAAAGAAAGTATAGAAAAACATAAACAAAACCTCTGGTTGATGAGGGGCCCTTCCCAGCAATCAGAGATGGAAACTAAATCAGCTTAGTCACCAACAGTAGAGCATCAACAATAAAACGTAGGAGCTTCCATTAACTGAGAAAGTTACACAGTGTTTGCAGTTTAAAAGACTAACAATTGCCTAAACTCTAGAGACTCGGAGACTAACTCATCTCAATCACGAAGAGGTCTATATATACAATTTTTCAATGGGGAGAGCAAGTTGACCCTTCAGTGGTCGATTTCTCTAATAATAGTGTTGATGTATATGTAACTTCGGAATGTATTTCATCTATGTATTTCATATATATTTATTGTACCCTTATAAGAGATGTGTTATTCCTCTATAAGGAAGTGTCGTCATGTGTATTGACAAGTGTCGCAAGTGTGTGTACTTGGCGACGGGTTATTATACCACCATGTGTGGGGTCGGCCCTTAAATATATATTATATTGTGGATGTACCTAGCTAGAAAAGTCGGCCCCATAAGGTCACTGGGTAAACAGGTTAGTATAAATAGAGATCGGGAGATCTCTATTTTGATCATTCGGAAAGTCACACTTCTCTCACTCAGAAAGTGCCGCACTAGTGAGGAGGAGGATCATCTGCTACTAGGAGACTATCTCAAGTTTATTTTGGTTGTACTTTGGTTGAGCCATTTCTCTCTCTATCTCTGAGGAAGTTGTGGGGTCTTTTTCACCTTAGGGTTTTTCCCACGGAAACTCTGTGTCTCTTGTCTCTCATGCTTTTGATTCTTGTGATGCTTGTCATGCTTATTGTGATTGTTATGCATTGATATACTGTATATGCTATTCTTTCAGTAAAGATCCTAGAGTATTGTGAATTAATGCTCAAAATTTAACATGGTATCAGAGCTAACCTGAGAAGAAGACATTTTGCAGTGACGGAAACTTGAGTTTCTTGTTTATTGGGTTTCTCTCCAGAGTTTTTGGAAAATCAGTATAGTAGATTGACTCTACTCATCAAGGAGAATCTATCTGTCGAATCAGAATTCAATTCTGAGCATTTTCAGATTTGGCCCTAAAAATTAGGGTTTCCACAAAAATAGAAATTTTTGAAATCTGAAGACATAGCTAGAAGCTCCTTGCAAAAATTGAAGTTTAGAGCTTTGGATCAAGATTTTTGGCTGGGTAGATCTCTGGGAAACTCAAACCCTAATTCAGGGCTCTCCCTAGTGAACCCGGGAGGACAAAAAGACAAATCTGAAGGGTAAAGCTTTGCTGATCTCAAATTCTGAATACACCAGGCTGATCATCTCATCAAGGTGCATCTTTCTATCCTTTCAGAAAGTTGAAATTCACATTTTCAATTTTTAGGATTTTTCTGACAAACCCCAATCCGAGACCAGATCCAGTTTTCAGCATTTCAAGTGGTAAGACCTAAATCTTTTCTATTTCCATTTGAAGTACTCTTTAAGATGTCTCACCACACCAAGCTTGAGGATAAGCTTGAAGGAGCTGATAAATTTCGAGCTTGGAAGTATAGGATTGGGTTAATCTTGGAAGAGAATGAGTTGGGCTCATATGTAAAAGAAGACATCCCTATCCCAGACGATGAAGAGGCTAAGGTATTGCATAAGAAGAACTTGTTCAAGGAAAAGAGAATCATTGTTGATTCTATCAAAGACCATCTCATACCCCATGTGTCTTCTCTAAAGACACCCAAGGAGATGTTTGACTCTTTGACCAAGCTATTTGAAGGGAAGAACATAAATCGGAAGATGACCCTGTGGAACCAATTGAAAGGAGTAAAGTTTCAAAATGGAGAAACCATTCAATATTATTTTTCAAGGGTCTCCCAAATCAAGGAACAACTAGAAGCAGTGGATGAAATGGTGGAGAATGGTGAAGTGGTGATGACCACTCTAAATGGCCTACCTAGGTCATGGGATTCCTTTATTCAAGGAATTTGTGCAAGGAAGAAGTTGATCTCCTTCAACAAATTGCAGGAAGAATGCTCTCAAGAAGAAGCTAGGATTGTGGCCCGAGAAGAAAAGATGGGAAATGAAGATCAAGCTCTCACAGCACATGCCAGGAAAGGCAAGTCCAAGAAGAAATCATCTCATAACAGGAAATTCTCACACCACCATTATCATAAAGATAAGAAAGATCTCAGATGCTTCAATTGCAATGAGAAGGGACACTTTGCTTCAGATTGTCTCAAGAAGAAGAAATACAACAACAACTTCAACAACAAGAAGAAGAATAACAAAAGAAGATATTATGCTCATGCTGCTGAAGATGATGAACCCCCAAAGAAGAAGGCTAGGGCAGAAAGTGATAGTGATGATGACTCATCAAGTGAAGAAGAGTATGTTCTAATTTTCGCTCTCACAGGTACTATCTCCCATGGTTGTAATGATTAGTTGATTGACAGTGGGGCTTCCAAACACATGACTGGGTTTAAAGAATCTTTTGTAAATCTGTTTGAACATGAATCACCCCATAAAGTGAAACTTGGGAATGATTATCAATACCCAATCAAATGAAGTGGTGAAGCCTCCTACAACCTAGATTCTGGAAAATCTTTGAAGATGAAAGAAGTCCTTTATGTACCTGGGCTCAAGAAGAACTTACTCTCCATCTCTGCATTGGATGCAAAAGGTATGAGGGTTGCATTTGTGGATGGCCAAGTCCTAATGTGGCCAAAGGGAAAGACCATAGATGATGCAGTAGTGATTGGAGAGCAAGAGGGAGGTTTGTATAAATTGAAGGGACAACCTAAACATGCCATGGTACATGAATCCATGGAGCCAAGTGAACTTTGGCATAGAAGACTTGCTCATATGCACTATAGGGCACTTCCAATTGCAAGCAAGGATGTAGAGGGTCTTCCTGAGATCAAGACCAAACATGAAGGTGTTTGCAAAGGATGTGCAAAAGGTAAGAACATTAAGAAGGCTTTCCCAAGCAGTGAAAGCAAGGCAAAAGACATCCTGGAAATCATCCACTCAGATGTATGTGGTCCTATGTCATCCAGTTCTCTGAGTGGGTATGTTTACTATGTCTCATTTATTGATGACTTCTCCAGGAAGACTTGGGTATACTTCTTGAAGAACAAAGCTGAGGTGTTTGATAAGTTCAAGGAATTCAAAACCTTGATGGAGAATCAAACTAACAAGAAGATCAAAACATTCAGATCCGACAATGGTGGAGAATTCACCTCAGGTGACTTCAAGAAGCTTTACAGTGATTCGGGGATTAAGAGGGAGTTGACTGCTCCTTATAATCCTCAACAGAATGGAGTTGCAGAAAGGAAGAATAAAATAATCATGGAAGCAGCAAGGGCAATGCTGCATGACCAGGATCTACCTATGCATCTATGGGCAGAAGCAACTAGAACAGCTATATATGTGCAAAATAGAACACCCCACAAGATAGTGGACAACAAAACACCAAAAGAGGTCTTTTTTGGTAAGAAACCCAAAGTCAGCCATCTCAGAATATTCGGTTGTCTGGTATACACACATGTCCCAAAGGAAAAGAGGACCAAACTAGATCCTTCAGGAAAGAAGGGTATCTTTGTGGGTTACAGTGAAAGCTCGAAGGCTTACAGAATATACTTTCCAGGGTTCAAGAAGATTGGTGTCAGCAGGGATGTAACATTTGATGAAAACTCAGCATTCATCAAATCAAGGAAGGCACCTATCGAAGTTTATGAAGAACCTAAGGAAACTAGATTTCAAGACACTACCATGACTGAAGCAATTCCAGAAGTTGTTTGTGAGTTTGAAAATCTGCAAGAACCTGTAGATCCACCCCGTGAGGTAAACTCTCACAAGAGGAAACCTGCATGGGATAGAGATCTCATTCAAGATGCAGAAAGATTTGGCAATCCAAAAGAAGAACACAGAGCAAAGAAGAGAACTAGATCACATACCAGCTATGTTGCTTTACTCTGTGACATTATGAACAAAGAACCTTCCAGTTATGAAGAAGCAACGGAAAAGAAAGAATGGAAGGATGCCATGGTTGAGGAATACCAATCAATAATGAAGAATGATGTTTGGGATGTTGTCCCAAGACCTAAAGAGAAGTCTGTTGTGACTTCCAAATGGATCTACAAAATCAAGCATGCTGCAGATGGCAATGTAGAAAAATACAAAGCAAGATTCATAGCTCGTGGCTTCTCTCAGAAAGAGGGAATATATTATGAAGAAACTTTTGCACCTGTAGCCAAGTATACTTCCATCAGAATAGTACTTGCCCTGGCTGCAGCAATGAAATGGAAAATACACCAGATGGATGTCAAGACTGCCTTCTTGAATGGTGTAGTTGAAGAGGAAGTATATGTGGAGCAGCCACTTGGTTTCGAAATACATGACAGGGAGTCGTATGTGTGCAGATTGAAGAAAGCCTTGTATGGCTTGAAGCAAGCTCCCAAAACTTGTTATGGTAGGATGGACAGTTTCCTATCTAGTTTGGGCTTTACCAAGAGTAAAACGGATTCCAACCTTTACTACAAGGTTGAGGAAGGGAATCCTGTGATTCTACTCCTGTATGTGGATGACTTATTTGTAACAGGAGATGACAGATTGATTGCAAATACTAAGAGGAAGATTGCTGCTGAGTTCGATATGAAAGATTTGGGAATGATGCATTATTTCCTAGGTATGGAGGTGTGGCAGAATGCAGGTGGGATCTTCCTTGGTCAAAGGAAGTATAGAGTAGATCCTGAAGAAATTCGGGATCATGGATTGCAAGGCCATGGCCACACCTATGGCATCGAATCTAAAGCTTCTATGTGATGCTTCATCTGAGCCAGTTGATGTCTCTATGTATCATTAGATGATTGGGTCCTTGATGTACCTGACGAACACGAGACCAGATATTTGCTTTGCGGTGAACACATTAAGCCAGTTCCTGACTGATCCAAGGAGTGTTCACCTGGTTGCTGTAAAGCATGTTCTGAGGTACCTGAAGGGTACAGTGGATTATGGGCTCAAGTATGAAGTGAATCAAAAGTTTAACCTGCAGAGTTATGTTGATTCAGATTGGGCTAGCAGTGCTGCAGATAGGAAGAGCACATCTGGGTGCTGCTTCAGTATGGGATCAGGTATGATCTCTTGATTTAGCATGAAGCAATCCTGCGTAGCACTGAGTACAGCTGAGGTAGAGTATGTTGCAGCCTATTCAGCTTGTTGTGAGGCAGTATGGCTACGGAAGCTACTGTCTGAGTTATTTGATCTCCCGTTGGATGCTACTGGTATCTTTTGTGATAACCAAAGTTGTGTGAAGCTGTCCGAGAACCCAGTGTTTCATGACAGGTTGAAACACATAGAGATCAAATATCACTATATCAGGGATATGGTGCAGAGAGGAGTTGTGAAGCTCCTGTATGTTGCGATGGACGAGCAGATTGCAGATGTGCTGACGAAGCCACTAGCCAGGGTGAAGTTCGAGTACTTCAGGGAGAGGCTTGGTGTTCTTCAGATTGATGACACTTCGAGGAAGAAGTGATGGACACATTTGCTGAAGCCATTCCAAGCATGTTGGAAGGAGGATCCTTCGCATGGCTGTGGATGTAAGCGCTGGATGATGAGCATCAGGATGATGTTCTGGTTTCTGCTTTGTATGATCAGTTGGATCATTTATATATGTATGTATGTATCATGTTGGATGTTGGATATGATCAGTTGGATCATTTATATGTATGTACACATCATGTTGATGTTAGATATGATCGGTTGGATCATGTGTATGTATTTTGTATATGCATCATGTTGGATGCTTGGACCATGTATCTGTATATGTATCAGGTGGATACATTGTATGATCAGGTAGATCATGTATGTTGGTATGTATCATGTATTTATATTTGTATCAGGTGGATACACTGTGTGATCAGGTGGATCATGTATGATGATATGTATCAAGTAGATACTTGGTATGCATCAGGTAGATGCATTGTATGATCAGGATGATCATGGATGACGAGCTTCAGGATGTTGCTCCAGATGACATGCAGCAGGATGTTGCAGTGATGATGATCAGGATGATCATGTGTACATCAGGATGATGTATGGTGAGTATCAGGTTGATACTCTATGGCCGTGGAACAGGTTGTGCAGATAAGCATGTAATTTGTGCCCTGGGAGATTTGCAGATAGTCTTTCGAGGTTTTGCCTATGGCATGTAATTTGTACCCTGGGATATCTGGAAAATTCTCTTTCGAGGTTTTGCTTGGGAGGACATATAATTTGTGCCCTGGGAAATCTGCAGATAGTCTTTCAAGGTTTTGCCTATGGCATGTAATTTGTGCCCTGGGATATCTGGCAGATGCTCTTTCGAGGTTTTGTCCTATGGCATGTAATTTGTGCCCTGGGAGATCTGATAGGTTGAGCCGTGTGCTCATAATCAGTCCTAGGATGCTCTTTCGAGGTTTTGCCATGAACACATGTAATTTGTGCCCTAGGAGATCCAATAGGTTGAGTCTTGTGCTCATAATCAGTCCTGGGATGCTCTTTCGAGGTTTTGTGGTGACCACATGTAATTTGTGCCCTGGGAGATCCGATAGGTTGAGCCTTGTGCTCGTAATCAGTACTGGGATTCTCTTTCAAGGTTTTGTGGTGGGGTCACATGTAATAAGTCCTGGAGATCTGGACAAGATGAAAAAGGCCTCAGATGCTCTTTAGAGTTCTTGCTAGTCAAGAGACTCTTTTAAGGTTTTGTGACGCATGTAATAAGTCCTGATATTTCCACAGTATGGCCAGTGATGATGAAGACCTGCAGGTGGTGGGCCTACATCCAGTATGAAAAAGGATTGGCTCTGTAGAAATTCCTATGACGAGTAGATTCAGAGATTGGTTGAGATAGCAACAGCAGTGACGATGCATCGATGATGATGATCCCGAGAAGAAGACTTGTCTAGTAGATCTATGTCGAGAAATACCTTCCTAGTTAAGAGGGAGTGTTGATGTATATGTAACTTCAGAATGTATTTCATCTATGTATTTCATATATATTTATTGTACCCTTATAAGAGATGTGTTATTCCTCTATAAGGAAGTGTCGTCATGTGTATTGACAAGTGTCGCAAGTGTGTGTACTTGGCGACGGGTTATTAGACCACCATGTGTGGGGTCAGCCCTTAAATATATATTATATTGTGGATGTACCTAGCTAGACAAGTCGGCCCCATAAGGTCACTGGGAAAACAGGTTAGTATAAATAGAGATCGGGAGATCTCTATTTTGATCATTCGGAAAGTCACACTTCTCTCACTTAGAAAGTGGCGCACTAGTGAGGAGGAGGATCATCTGCTACTAGGAGACCATCTCAAGTGTATTTTGGTTGTACTTTGGTTGAGCCATTGCTCTCTCTATCTCTGGGGAAGTTGTGGGGTTTTTTCACCTTAGGGTTTTCCCCACGGATACTCTGTGTCTCTTGTCTCTCATGCTTTTGATTCTTGTGATGCTTGTCATGCTTATTGTGATTGTTATGCATTGATATACTGTATATGTTATTCTCTCAGTAAAGATCCTAGAGAATTGTGAATTAATGCTCAAAATTTAACAAATAGTCAGTATTTAAGACTGTAAAACGGCTACCTATGATTTACGACTACGCAGAGGCTGCCTTCCTGCTTTCATGGCGTCAATTCTACCCGACGTGAACAGCTGCATGTTCGTTTCCTTAAACCATGGGCAGAAGCATGTGCTAACAGGTCGAGCATGGAAGGATGGAACTATTGGAGCGTCGACGTGGACAGAGAAATGTGTTGGTGGACTGAGCATGGGAGGACGAGGCTCCTCTAAAACATTGACGTGAGCAGGTGGGCAATATATCCGATTGGACATACAGGGAAGTCGAAATTTTGGAGTGTTGATGTGGGGAGATCGTGTGATATCGAGCTCAGGAGGAAAGGAGGCAAATCTTCTAAAACTGGGGCTTATCAACCATACCCATCACGTAGCTAACCGAACCCATGTGTCCGTTTCTGTCTTTAATGGCCAGGAATATGCCAATCGATGATTCTGCGGATCGAACGCAGGGCTGAATGGCGGGCTGGATGCGGCTGAACATTGGCAATGTAAACACAAGTCTGCATGGAGGGTCGTTTGAAGACCACAGCCTGTAGAGCAAAAACTAAATGCCACGCATGTCTAGAAATGTCACTTTAAACATTAATAAATCATAATATAGCGAGATTTGACCAAAATTCATATGATAAATGAATATGCATACCTAGTCTGTTTGATGGTCTGAATGGTGGAAAGAATAACTTATCATAGCAAAAATAATGAAAATGACACCACTCAGAGTAGATTTGATGATAAAAAATGGTGACAAAATGGACATCAACAATATACATTTTTGATGAGCCTATGAGAGGCAGGTTTTTTTATGTGTCCCCCATAAGGCTGCTATGTGTATGCCCTAGGAGGGCCATTTTTTGTACATGACAGACATTTTTGATCACACACACACACACACACACACACACACACACATATATATACCATTTTTGCGGCACATGATGTATGCGTCTTTATATGTATATGTTGTATGTGTATTTTGATTTATATTTCCTATGTGTTAATGTAATGCATATGTAGTAGTTGATACTAGCATATTTGTTTTGGGAATGTGTGATTGACTGTAGGACTTTTGATGATGAGATACATGTATGTGTAGTCGTAAGTGAAACACATGGACATATTTATGTATGATTGATATGCAGGGTTATGCAGCCGGGTGATGTACTAGGTGCCAATTCAATACCTCATTAGCGATGGAGTTGGCGAATGCATTGGCATTTCTCAATATATGTGTGAAAGTTATGGTTTCAAACTGTTGAATGAGAAGGCCCATGCGCATAAATTTTCGAAAGAGGAGTGAGTTGTGGACCTGGAATATATTATTCAACTACGATACGACAAGTTGAGAGTCGAGGTGCACTTGTAAATGGTGAATGCCTAGGTGTAGGGCATCACTTAAGAGACCTATTACGAAATTGTACTCTGCTTGGTTGTTTGTTAGTGCCCCCAATCATACTCCACCGGTGTGGTGAAGTGTATGGGAGGGGGAATATATGACCCAGGTAGTGGATGCTAGATTTTTGGACCATTGACTGTCTCTGTTTGCATAAGCTATGTAGGTGTTCGTTGGGGAGGCCATCTGCATTTGAAGAAGAGAGGTAGTTTACTTTCTTAATTCGAGATAGTGTGAAACGAAAGTAAATTTTGTTACACAAAATAAGAATATCAACGGTTGGTGTCGGATTTCTTGTTTGTGCTGAGGGGGTACAAACCCCCTGTTTTGGTTGTTAACTTTTTGGGAACGCTTGTGGGTGGTCTGCATCTTAATCGGAAGAAGAGGAATCACTGCAAGTGAGGACACCATCTAAAGGAAATTCAACATCAACGGTGTCTGGGAAGGTCGGTACCACCTCCTCAGTTAGTGACACTTGTGGGGTTACATAGGGTGTTTGTAATTGATCTTGCATTCTCATCAATTCAAGACGCATTTTTCATTTGATGTGCAAAATGGGGCACTGAAAGGAGTAATGGGTGGTCTCTCCACAAGATCGACAAGGTCGTGGTACATGGGGACATAAGTGTTCTTGGTCTTCTTGGGTGTTCATTTGCTCCATTATGCATGCAATAGTGCTAGGAGGGAGCATATGGGTGGAGTGCCCACATGATGAGCATTCATTGTGTGATGGCATCGTCGTAAGTTTATATGGGTCTTGCGACATTACAGGCTCTACCACGTTTTCTGTAGTTGGCGCAACTTCTGTGGTTTGGGTGACTGATGGCGCCACCGATGTGGTGATCACATTAATGGATGCTACTTCTTAATGTAAGAAGGGGGGTTCCTCAATTATTACTTGAGTGAGATGAACTGTTGCTAACGCCTCTTGGTATCGAAGGAGTTCGGGGCAATGGTGTGTATAGTGCCCATGTTGAGCACATATGGAACATGCATGATTTGTACGCAATGTTTTAGACTTAGTTGTGGGCGAGGGAGGTGGACCCCCTTTAATCGCTAGTTAAGTGTGGGTGATTCTAATGCGGGTGTTAAGAAAATTCCTTAGCTATGGTAGAGTAGGACATAGGTTTGCTGTGTGGCCTTGCTTCCCGCAAAGAGAACACGACAGTGTGACCCTTTGATTGGGAGTGTTGATCATTACTAGGGCTTTCAAATCCTAATGGTTGATTCCCCCTGATTTAGGTTTCATGGTTTATACCAAATTAGATGTCAGGGTTTGTAATAGGAGACCTTACAACATGGGTTGTTTGGTTCCCTTATTGATGGTCTTAATGACGCCCGATTGTGGTGTAGCTGTAGATGTCATGGGTTGGGCTATCGTGACTAAATGTGTTATAGGACTTGTAGTCGTACTAGCCGAAAGAAGGACAAAATCATAATGGGAAACTGGTTTGGAAGCCATTTCTAGGTAGGGCAGTGTGAGGTACCATACCGGTATCCCCAAAGTTAGCCTAGGTATATTTAGTTGAGCCATAACCGACGTCCCTTGTACACCTGTGGGAGGATACAAAAATGAGATTTGGAAAATCAGTGGTACCGATGGATTCAACGTTTGTTCAATGCCATGACTCAGCGGTGGTGCTGATGAATTTGTTGAGGTGGAGGCGGCTCCATTTTCAGTGGTGAAAATTGTGCACATTAGGTCATCAGTATATGTAGGTATCTTTGGTTTTGGTCCCGAATATGCTCTGAACAAATTGGATTCCTTGTACATACCGGGGGAAATGTCAACATATGTTTGATCATCAGCCAAATATAGTTGGTAGGAATTTTTCAGGATTGGTCATGGTATTAGAGTCATAGTAGTTAAGCTGGTCAAGTGTAACTATCTTCCCATTTAAGGGAAACATCATAACACAGAAGACTGAGGAGGCTACTGCCTTCATGGCGTACATGTAACTGTGCCCCAAGAGGATTTTGTAGTCGAGATTAGCATCGATTACTTCGATATCGATCATAACCATCTTGCCCCCCAGCTCTATGGGGAAATTTTGGGACAATCCTCTTGGTTGGGATGGTCTCCCATCATATGTGCGAAGAGAGATAGATGAGGGGACCAAATAAGGGGATCCTAATCGTTTCCATACCTTTGAATACATGATGCAGGTGGATGCACCTTCGTCATTGATGCAATTATGGATCGTAACCTTCTTTATTGTAACCGTAACTGGAATTTGGAATGCGAATAACAATAGTAGTCGCGAGTCACCTTTGTCAATATCAAAGGTCATGAGGTGCGATTCAAAAGGGTCGACAACACCAAGTGCATTGAGTAATTCCTTTCTCTGTGTTGGGAAAGACTGTAGCACTTCTAGTGTGGACATAGATGCGGGGGACTAAGCCAAGTCATCCACAATACTGTAATTGTGGGCAACTTTCATGTGGGGGTTACTTGGGGTATGCCTAAGTGGAGCTTTCGAAATCTATGGGATTTGTTCGGTATTTGGGCATGGTATTTGTAGAGGGCCCCCCGAGGGAGTAGAAACGTCTTCCACTTGGGGGGTTGGAAGGCCCATCATAAAACTTGGCTCGCGTTTGAAGAGCCATCGCTCGCGTTTGAAGAGCCATCGCTAGGTGGGCGAGGATCTTGTTCTTGTGTAACTGCCCCTTGAAGGTCCAGCATATAGATATTTTGGAAAGAGCCATCTCTAGGTGGGCGAGGATCTTGTTCTTGTGTAACTGCCCCTTGATTTGCAAAGGGTTGTTGTAACACTGTTGTTTGTGGTTGGGCAGGATTCATTGCCTCATGAGGGTTCATCACCATCTTCTTTTTAGCTTCCACTAATTGTTGGCAGTCGGGGATAAGAGGACAATGATGTGTGTAATGACCGTAATTGCCCACAAATGGAGCAACAATAATTGGTTCTGAAGGGAGGATTCTTCCCTTATTTGGGGGCATTGTTAGTCCCTACATTTGGATCACCTGTATTCTAGTTTTGCTCAGAGGGGGATTGCCCCCTTGCCCTGACTACTGATTTTTTTTGTTCTTACCTTTCTTCTTCCCCTGATTATGTGGATTCTGGGGGTTTCTGACATTTAGTTGATCAAAATGTTGAGTTTGTTGAATGTAAGAAGGTTGAGATAAGTTAACCCCCATGTGGGGTGTAGGTTGTTGACCAGTTGGACATGGGAAAGGATAATACAGATTAAATCTCGGCGGTGGGATAAATGTCGTTTGTGCTCCATAAGAGGTGGATGTAGGAGCGACTTGCACCATTGACGCTGTAGGAACTGCCATTATTTGGGTAATGTTTGGGTATGTAGTACTGTATGGTCCATACTGTAATTGACCATTTGATGGTGTTGGTATCGGTGTAGGGGGTATCGATGCATGTGGCAAGGATGGGTAGTACGGGACCATGTTGAATGGCATCGACGTGGTAGGAGGAACCTTTCCTAAATAAGAAATGGACCTAATAAGCCCCTCCACCAAATGTGACGAGCTCGAAGGTGTAGGATCCAACGACCGATGCTGAGGGGCATCATGAAGGATTGTGTAAAGATAATCAGATTGTGCATGTATAAGATCAAAATGTTGTGTTTTCAAAATAGTCTCTTCCTCGCTTTGCGACATGGAGGTGGAAACATCTTTGGCTATGGTGGGTTGGAGAGATTTAATAAACCAATCCAATAGAAAGGGAGGTTGTATTTCGATCTTACATAGTGTGCGGTGTCTATGCCAGTCATGGACATGGTCCGCGATGTGGGTAGAAGTATTTTGACAAAAATCAGTGAGAATTTCGAGGCCTAGATCATGTCGGATTGGAAGTTGAAAGTACGTAAGAAATGCAGTGGCCAATGTTGCAAATGTGGAATGGGTTCCACTTTCTAGGTTTACGTACCACTTTGTTGTTGTTCTGGTGAGAGTACGCTGGAAGAGGAGAAGCCTCAAGAGGTCATCCACTATGCTATTAGATGAACACCATAAGTGGAAAGAAATAATGTGGTTGGCGGGATCATATCCCTTTTTTCCTTCGAATTTGGGAATATCGAAAGGAAGCTTGTCTGGAATAGCCGGCCATGTCTCATCATGAGCAATGGGGTCATTTGTCAGTTTGACCAAATTTGGTAAATTTAAACTAGCCATAAATGATAAGGTAGGGATTACTTGTCTTTCCATTTTGTTTGGGATGTGATTTCCATGAAGGAGATACCCAGGTGGTGTTGTAAACAACGGTTGACCTCCTATGAGAGAGGATGGGTCAAAAGGATCCGAGGGATCTCCATGGGGAGAAACTAGCGGGGTACTACTTCCGATGGGGGAATAAGTGGCGTAATTAATAGATTCTTTGAGGGGAGAAAATGTACCTAGGAGGGATTGCCATCGACTAGATGATCCTATCAATGCTTCTTAGGAATGAACCTGGATTGAATTCCCTCGACGTGTAACACAAGGGGAAGGTGTGAAAGCAACCCTAGAGAGAGGGGATAGGCCTTGCAGTCTACAAGACTGCCTTAGGATATTGTTTTGTTCCTCAATGGTGAAGGATTTGTGTCACATCAGAGTGATAGTGGAATAAACACAATTGAACAAATGCAAAAATATGCCAACCACAACAGATGTAAACTGGTGCGATAAGTGAGTGGTATGTGCAATGTTGATTTTAGTGCATGAGTCCCCACATGTACGTTCTTTTTATTATGAGTTAGTGAACTTGTAGTTAAAAAGAAAAATAAATGTAAATTCCCTAGAAGACCTAATGTCCTTCCTATCAAATGTAATTGGTCCTCCCAAAAGCACAATTGATGGTGATAATGGTATCCACTTGCCAATCAACTAGTGGAAGTAATAAAGAGCTAGTTCTACTGGCGATGGGGCCAATGATCCAATCAAGAAGACTTGGAAACACCTCCCAATGGAAATAGCTAACTTCAGGAGTCAATTGCACTCACAATTACTCCTTGGTGATATCCTAAGTTGGGCAACTAAGATACCTTGCGTCAAGTATGGATCAATGGTTCGTCTTGCACGATATAGTGTTATCTCCCTACAACAAACTAAGTGGCTTGTAGGGGAGAGTAGGGAAGTTATACCTTGGCGTTCACCTCGTTGGTCACAGTGCAATTTTGATCCAGGTTTTCTTTTAACACTTGCTTATAGTAGGATTTTGTAAGTACCCTATGAGACAACAATGCTATGTTTTAGAATATTACTAATGAAACTAGATTGGTGGGCATTAATGGATTCCTAGCCCAATCAATCCTACCTAACTAAAATATTGTTTTGTGACCTCCTGTGGAGGATTTTAGTTTGTTAAGACAATTACAATGTTGATCTTAAGGGGTTTGAATGTTTCACTTATGGACTGTAAGAGGGGTATTTCACAATCCCTACCTTTCTGGTTCACCAAGCTCACATGAAGTGCGAGGTGAAGATCATACTAGGATTTGGACGAGTCTTTATGCCTCTTATTGTGTGCTAGTGGTACAAACACATGTGATGAAAGCAAAAAATGATTTTATTGACAATTTAAATACAAGAGTATATCAAGGAATGTATACTTCTAACTCTAGGAGATTCTCATGTCGCTTTGCAAAATCAAATATTTCTAACTAATAGACAAGTGTGCAATGGAGGTATTTCAAAATTCTCACCCTTTTTTTTGTTCACCAAGCTCACGTGAAGTGCGAGGTGAAGGGCATACTTTGGGCGACAAGTGTCTTTAGGTCCTTGATTGTGTGCAAAAAGTGTTTTCTACACTAGCAATACTACTAAAAACAACATGTCGATTGATGCATAAACAAGAAATGGTCTTGAATACTAGTGACAACAATGGGGCCCATTTGAAAGCCTCAAAGTTGGTTACCTAGATAAGTTTCAAGAGAGATGTACTCTTTACTTCCTAATATTGGTCTAGGTGCAGTAATTACTAGAAAATTAAGTAATTGGGTGAATTAGCCTTAATTTAAGTTCACTAGTAAGCAACAATTAGGCTTTCAAACTAAGCTATGCAGATAAAAATCAAATAAACAACAGTAGTGCGGCTAAACTAGACTCTGTCGCACGGACCGCATGGGTTAATTCAAAACAGATGCCCCATAGCGCAAGTAATACACTAACCTTCAACGCGGGTGGATGGGCGATGTAGCACAGGTCTGACACTGGTAACCTACGCTATGCGTATGACTGCCTGAGTCGATTCCTCACTATCAGCGCGATAGAGATGCCGAGAACCGCGCGGTTGTGGAGAAATAAATGGGGCAGTGATGGGGCCAAATTATTGAACCAAGAGGTGGAATACCTGATCTCCTACAAGTGACAAATGCCCATAATTAGCTACTTAGCATAAAACAACCTAGTTTAAAGAGAAATGAACAAAAATAAGTATGGTCTCCAATAGAACTGCTGTGGAAAAAATTGCACAAGTGCACTCTTCCACTTGGTAAGGGGATAAGCCTTGTAGGTTTCTACAAGGCCTCAGTCCTTGGAGACCCTTTTGATGTGGTTTGGTATTCCTCCAAGTGATCATGCAAGAGATTGTTAGTGTAGTTCACATGCAATCATGAAAATATTGATAAAACAAAATGAGAGAGATGAGGGGAGGATAAAAAATCCAACAACAACCAAAGATATGCTAAACCACTCTTGTATTTCCCAATGGAATAGTTGTACAACACATAGGAGGAGAGGGATTCAAGGGAAGCCAACAATCTCCCTTAGGGAGGCCTTTCTTGTCCAAACTAGATGCTAAGTAAATGGTAGAACAATGGAGAGAAACACTTGCCCCTTGATGGGAGGTGGCAAGCAAGCTTGGAAATGCTCACAATGGTAGGAAATGGTGGGCTATGAGGAAGCTTCAACTCAAATCCAACATCATAACCTTGCTCTAATTTCTCTCTACAAAATGCATGCCAATGGATTCCTTTTATAGACCAAGAGGTGACCATCAAATAACTAGATCCAAATGTGAACTCTCCTCCTTCATGAACTAGATCCAAGGTACACAAGGGGGGATGATTAATTCCCCCCAAGTGTGTGATGAGCCAAATTCTGATCCTTGGGGAGGATTGAGTCTTTAATGCATTGCTGGGAGTGAGTGGTCCCGTCGTTTTGACAGTAGCGCAACTATCGAAGGAAAATTCGCACAAGTGTAGCGTGGGAATTGTTTAGGTAACCTATGCTATAGCATGGGTCAACTGTGTAATACTTGCACTAACCCTTGTTTTGACTGTTTATTGGCACTTATGGACTCATGCTGTGTTTTGGATATGTTGAGGATGCATGTAGTGAGAAGCATTCTTTATGTTGATGACGCTTTACTGGATGAATTGTCAAAATGTCACATGTGTATGACTTTTAGTCGTTAACAACATCATATATCCATGAAGAAAAAATATGATACGAAATAATCCATCAAGTTAATAAAAAAATACAAGTATATATGTCATAACAATAAAAAGTACAAAACACCGATTCAAACTATAAAGATACTGATAGATTCATAAAATAAATGAATATGAATTTAATTTACCTGCATCATGATGAACCTCTTCACTATGATCTGAGGGGATTAATGGGTTGTGGCCATTATGCGAGGCACTGGCCACTATGCTGCTAGATGGACGCTCACCAGATGACTTGGTTGACGAGGTCCCTAAATAAAAGTATAAACAAACGACAATTTATAATTAAACACATGTACATGTAGATAATACTTTACATCTATATTTAACTCAATAAAAACAAAACAATATGTAAACAATTTAAATACGAGTCCACTCACAACGTGGAGGATGTGCTACAACAACAGATCGTCCTGATGATCACGACTGGCAGAGGGAAGAACCTTGCTCTGGAGAACGATCTGCATGAAACAATGAATAAAAATCATACATGTCATCCTTTGAATAAAATGGAAAAAGCAAAAATGATGACGATGATGTTATGATGATGGTGACAATGATGATGAGGATGACAAAGCGAACGATTAGGATGGTGTCACTACATGACAATGTTTTCATGTGGATGAAGATGAAGTTACTATATATGCTTCTATGGAAAATGTATCTGGATGGTGGCACAAACAACTGTGGACAGAGGTGATTTCTAGCTTCAAAGGTGATTTGGAAAGCGAGGAATTTAAGGATTTTTGGAAGATTTTTGTCAACAGGTACAAGTGACCAGTTTCAAAATCCTGGTTAAATTTTGTGGTATAGTACTTAAGGGAATTTGATTATTAGTTTATTGTTATTTTTAAGCACATAAGCAACTATGTTGAACCTATCCCATAATTACCATATGTGAACCACTAATATGCACACCCAGCCTTCATAGACAAATGTTCTTGCCCAACAACAGGGATTTGGGTATCTAACCATAGGTTAGTGACCACGACATTCCTAATGTGCCAAAATTCAAATGGCCAGCATATCCCTCTCACATGGATAAGATGAGCTAAAGCTTCATGGATGGCTTGCAAAAAAATTCAAAGCTTCATGTTACATGGCATAAAACATTATATTTTCACCTTGGACTAAAACTTGGGTATTGAGAACCATCCTTGGTGTATTGAAAACATGGCATGCAAGACCTATAGATAGATTCCATGGACATAGAACCTGGGTTATTGCACTAAACTATGCCCTTATCCCAATAAACATATAAAGTCTTTCCAACCTTGGAATGGCCACAAAATTGACCTTGTAGGACAAATATTAAATGTACTACGGGCATGTGTGATGCCCCATGTGATGAAACATGGCATGCGAACCTCATAAAATTACATTATAGCCTAGAACATTTCCTTTTATCCCTAGACCATGACATGGGGATTGAGAACCATCCTTACCATGTTTATTCTATGTAGAGAGTGTGTGGTTGTTTGGGGTGTTGTAGATGACCCATGGTACCTAGAGGAAACTATATGAATTTAATCCCTAAAAGTTAGTCTGAAACCATGGCATAGCTACCAAAAACCATCCATGGTGTTATGCATCTCATGATGGCTACCATATCCTCTTGACAAGCCAAAAAATCCCTATGTAAGGCCAATGTGATGGACTTAGTCCTCACACATGGGACATGAACACCAAAGGTGAATTTTATGGGTTCAAACTTTAAACCTTCACCCTAGACCATGGATTTCATCATGAGAACTATCCCTTGCAATCCAAACCATGTGATGGTTACCATATCTCACTTCTAAATTATTCCTTAATAAGTAGGGCCTCATAAATATACCATGATCCGTATATATTAATATTATTCCCCATGACCTATATTACAACCCCAAAACATGTTGGGCCATTGCCAAAACCTTGAATAACCGTCATTTCATGCTTGTAGGACAAGTATTCCCTATGCATCCTCTTTGTGTTGCCTTAAAACTACATATATATGCCATGATCTCTCTGGACAAATGTTACAATCTAAGGTTGTGTGCATGCCCCATAAGCCATAGAGGAAAATCTTATGGCTTAATAATTTGTATTTTGACCCTTACTATGGTGTGTTATATGAGAACAGTGTCCATCATGCAAATATTCCATGGGGCTCCACACATGGCCTATAATCCTTAGGAATAATTGTTATGGCCCAACAACATGAATTTTACCATGGAACCATTACGTGGAGACCAATATGCATTCCCAACATGTCAAATGTAAAAAATACCACCATATCCCACTAATGGGGCAAAGATTCCCATGGAGGTCCTATGTGATGGTTTGAGGATCCATACATGACCATGAAATCTAAAGGTAATTTTTTGAATGAAATAACTTGTTGTAAAAACTATTTATAACTTTGAATCTATCCTAGAATATGAAGTTATAATTTTTTTCTATTGAATATATATATATATAAACTGCACAATCTAAGTCAAAATTAAATTATTAAATAAACTAAATTATGTAAAACTAAATCTAAATTATAAAAACAACTAATTGAAATAACTAGTTTTACAAATTTTTCATTAAAATAAACTAATTTTAATTCACAAAAACTAAATTTTAATTAAAAATTTAACTAATTCTAAGGGTTTAAGAGTTTTGAATCGCTTACCTCGTAGTCTAGAGGCCATGGTAGCAGGAGGGGCTCGCAAGTAACTAGTGACAAATTGAGCCTCGATCGAACTCACAAACCCTCGTTCGAGCTTCTATCTATTGCTTGAACTCACAAACACTCGTTGTTCTTTCGAGCTCTTGTCGAACAACCAATAAATTGTTGGCAACAATTTTCCTTTTTTTATAACATTTTTCAAAAAGACTTAACATGAGCTCGATCGAGCTCGTTTTTCACCCTACCCGTGCCCTTAGCTTGCCAAAAAGTGCTACCCATCTTCATGGGAACACCCATACATAACTAATAGTAGTAAGAGGAAACTGATAGATCCGACATTCCTTGCTTTAAATTTGTATCATTGACTTTCTGAATAGTTTCACATATATAATTAACCATAATAAGAGCAAAGTGATTTATAAGACATTCCTTGTTTTAATTTTTTATCATTAGCTTTAAATATAAAGTATAAATTTACCAATTTTTATATTTATTAATTTTTATTTCACATACCATATAACATTAACATTAAATACATTATTAAATACATTATTTAAGATGTTGATGTTGAAATTATAACAAAAATAAATAATAGTGAATTTTACATCATTTACCTTAATATACATTATTTAAACATTAATATTATAGCACTCTCCTTATAATATTATTGTATAGAAAAAACCTAAATACATTTTACAACTTAGTGTTTAGTGTTTAATAGAGTGTAACATCCATTCCATATTTATATAATATATATATTCAATATAAAATATTATATAAACTAAAATATAATAATAATAAAATAATTTAAACTAAATAATATTCATTCACAAATATGTATATATATCAAACTTACACTATAGTTTCATTTACAAATATGCATTTAAATTTTTGGTAACTGTTTTGGCACCATTTTTAACTATTTTTTTTATTTATCCATTTACATTATTGATACCATATTAAGCATATATATCTAGCACTAAGAACATATACTCATTCTAGCTTTTCTTAATTGTTTTTAAAAAGCATTAAATTGAAGTTAAAATAGATGTAATTATACATTATTGATACCATATTAAGCGTCTAGCACTAAGAACATATACTCATTCTAACTTTTCTTAATTTAAGGATGAAAAGATTTATATCTTAATTGTTTTTAAAAAGCATTAAATTTGAAGTTAAAATAGTTTTATACGGGTGTATATCCTCTACCTCCTTTTTCCCAGGAGGAAACAAGATCAAGTCCATATAAAAAATCTAATAAAACTTGAAAATATTTATTTTATTGAAAGTTCCTCCCTACTTTAAAAAGCAACATAACTAAAAACATAAACATGTTGATTCTCGCTGTAGCGTGACTTAAAAAATAAATAAACATGGTTGAATCTTATCTAATTTGAATTTTTTTTTTTAATTGAAATTTTTTTTTGTTATTCATAAGGGTAAATCAAAGAAATTTACAATTTATCATATTTCAAGGATAGAGTTCTTTCATTCAATTAGTTCTTTTAAATTTTATAAACTATCACTATTCAAAATAAACAATATTTCTAATATTACCATAATACCTAAAGTACTATAATACCATAGTACCATATTACACATGGAAACCGACCTCTGCTTTCCAGATCAAAAGAAGAACCCAAGATTACAAAAAAAAAAGAGCAAATACATAAAGGTAGTAGTAGTTAATGGAAACAGACTCTTATCTAATCTGTACTCAATGGTCTGCCATGATCCAAATACATTTTTGCAATTGTTGCATGTAAAGCCGCTCCGAGAGGAAGCACCTCTTCATCCATGAAAAAATGTGGAGAATGAAGTGAATGGATTGAGCCAATGCTCTCATTTCTCACCCCAATTAAAAGCAAAGCACCTGGTATTATCTGTGTATAAAATGCAAAATCTTCTGCTGCCATTGCTGGATCAGTATACTTGACATTATGTGCCCCTAGCAAAATTTCTCCAACCTTTTTAACATGATTGTACAACTTTTCGTCATTGACAGTGGGAGGATATTCAGGGCGTTCATCTTCTTTAAAATCAACATATCCTGTACACCCATTTACAGCGGCCTGCATCTCTATAATCTTCACCAAAACAATTGTATCGGTATTTATTCTTATCCATCAAATTGTTTACTATAAAATACAGCATTTAGTAGGCATATAAGATCTTTGTTAGCCTTTTCCTGCAAATAAGGAAACTTACCTCTTTGACTCTTCTCTTTAGCTTGGCAAGTCCTTCAGATGTAAGGCTCCGTAACGTGCCTCCAAATCTAACTTTGTTTGGAATGATATTGAATCCTTTACCACCATCCATGAATGTCACTGTCACTACCTTCATGGACAAGAAAATAATTCAGGCATTAGCAGTATACTTTTCATTACTCGCTAAAAATTCAATTCAGTGTGTTGTACAGACAACAGATCAGTATTTCAGGAGATTGTGATGGACATGTCAAAAGTCAAATTATATCAAAATCAAATCCAGGTAAAGAATACCTCCATTTACTTCAAATCCTATCATAGACCACTTTAAAAGCACCTTGATAATATTAAATATCCACTTGGACAACTGAAAACACTTCCGCTGTGAGCTTACAAAATGAATTTTCAGATCTAAATGCTTATCCTCGTTATGAAGTGGTGAAATAGGAAGATGCCTTTCCGGTTCATGGTTTAAAAATTATTTCTATGTTTGTATTACAGAACGCTATTAAAATGTGAGGAAAAGAAAACAATATGAAAGGTCACAGTTTGAGTGTTTCCTTTGTCGACTCGTTTATTCAAGTATAAGAAGCTTAAGTGTTAAGTGTTAGAACAGGTTATGTGGTGCATTTTCAAATGTATTTTAGATTCTTTATACATATGGACGCTGTGCTGGTTGATGGTGGGATCAGTTTAACCTTGAGCGAAGCCACTCGAGAATTTTCATTGATAGATTTCGATAAATGGGCTCAAACTAGAGGTTGGCAGAAACTAATTAATCCATGGAGGAGTTTCCTCAGTACATGATAGATGATTTCTTAGTTTGAGCCTTGCCTGTCCTTCCATTCTGTAGATGATGAAATAGAGAAGAATTACGTGGTGTAGACAGGTTACCCATTCAAGGGAAAAGCACACCGCGCAGTCAAAAGATTTGAGCTGCACAGTAAATAAATATATCTTTTTTAGCTGCGGAAATTACCTACACATTTAATCTTCGCATAAATGCGCAGAAGCTTCGCTGAATACTTTACTTTGCATGAGCTTCGCACTTTATACAAATTATATTTGCAAACTTCTTTTAACTTTGGGAAGGTTATTTGTGAAATACATAGAATCTTGATTTGATTTACAGACTAAATGTAAACAACATTTACGCGAGTAACTTTGCCGCTCTTACAGAGAGATGAGTTTTCTTCTCCTCCTTTCACTCTTCTTCCCTCACATACATCTCTTATTTTTATCTATGTGAGTGATTTTCATTTATACACAACAAACGCAGCTACTTAAATACTGACTTGCTGAGCCCAATTGGCTGCAAACTGACTTCTGACATTGCAGACTGACTGAGTGTCTGACAGGGCCAATACTAACTTGCCTTGAGCTGAATTGGCTGCAAACTGACTTCTGACATTGCAGACTGACTGAATGTCTAACGGAACTTGGCATATCAAATATGCTATCAGCTCATAAATACAATATTTCCAACACCCATATGCATGCAAGATGTTGGGACCGGAGGCCGGGTTTGTAAATGATAAGGGTCGGATCCATATACAACTGGATATCCGAAAGGTCAACTCTCTTTGACATCATGTATGGGATCCGGCCAATCTCAAGTAGCCACCCATTATTCCTCAAGGCAGAGTCTTACCAACTGGTTTAGGAAGAAATCGGAAGAAACTTACGGCCTCGGAAAAGAATGGATTTAGCATCTTCAATTATCTCTGGGCGTCTTAACTATGCAATTTTAGCAACAAAAATTGCCATTTCAATAATTTTAACCAAATTTTAATTAAAAAACTTACGGAATTTTGAGGGCAAATTGTCTAGAGTTTAAGTCACACGGCTTCTCTCATGCAGTGACCAAGATGTTTGAAACTCTTTGCTCGACATCACATTTTGTAGGTTTTCAATAAGAGTAGGACACATATTGAACCAGAGACTAAAATATTGTGACTTTGACCCCAGATTCTAGCAGGTAAGCCTTATAAGAAATTTTACCCCAAAATTACGCAGGACATCCCCTAGCAGTGAAGCAAGACGACATGATATTTGTTGTAGAATACCTTTTCACTAGAAGTGAGACCACTTCTTTGTGGTTTGAGGTCGCATAAATAATTGGGCACTCACAGGAGGATGTGATACGTGCCTGGATTTTGGACAGTAGTGTTGAGCTATGCGCTCGGATTTATTATGCATTTGATTGTGGAATGTTGCAGATGTGGGCTATACCTAACTCTCCACAATGCATCTCTGAGTCTCTCCACACCGATGACCCAACATAGACATGCTCAATTCGCCAGAGTTCAATAAAATTAACTCGTATTTAACAACAAAATGCAATTCACAAATTACATTCCTACTACGGTGGATACATTAGTTATTACAAATAACAACAAACTAGATATGGGTAAATACTGAAGCTCACCTTTAGGATTTTTGGGCTAATTCGTACAAAAATAATAACAAACCAGATATGGTAAATTGTAAGCTCCATATAGGCATTGTAAATTTGTGAAGTATTTTGTTGTGACACGGTATTGTAAGCAGCATAGAGGCATTGCAGACCTATGGAGTATTTTATTGTGATTTGCTATTGGAAACCCCATGTAGGCATTCCAATCCATGAAAGGATGATGATTCTTGTTGTCTGCTCTCGATAATATGCACCCCAAAACACCAGCATGCAGATGAGATAATCCACCTTGATCATGAATCCTAAGAAATTTATTGCAACAAGAGATAAAGATAAGATTCAGTTTCTTGGGTGCTGTAACAACTATGTCCAACTCATTTTGAGAGACTACATATATACTCACCTGTCATATGTTTGCTGGTGGTCCCTTTTCTCTCTGGTGGTTCTCTTCCTTTCATATCTCATCTTTCTTAATTATATTTACAGAAACATGTGAAGTTGAAGATATTGAATGGACTATGGGATCTATCTTCAAAGCTTATCATTGTAAATTTGACCAGTTTTTTAACCTCATATTGCCCAAGCGCATATTAAAAAGGGATGTTGGGATAATATTTACTTGGTCAAATTTGGACTATTGTAAAATCCAATCGGAGGAATTGTTAGTATGGTGAAATTTTTATCCTTGCTTGTAACAATTTGATAAAGCAGACGACCAACTTACATAGTTACACACCCACAAAATATATTTAGGCCATGCTCTTATAATTACACACCCACAAAATATCTTTAAGCCATGCTCCTCCTTTACACTTGTAATATATATATTTTGTTTTAGATTGTACCTGCCTTGTAAGATAGTCTACAAGTTAGGTAAAATCCCATAATAGGAAGGCAGGAAACAGATCTGGTGAGTATCTACCAGCTCTCTTATAGTCACTAGTTATTACCGGCATTCTTTACCTAGACTTTGATGAGTCCAGAACACACTGATCTCCTCTTAACTCTTAAATGGCATGATCAGTGAAACCTAAACCTAGAAAACTGATATAGAATGATATACACACTCACTCATATAATTGTCTTTCTGAAATTTGGGGTTGAAAAGTTATCTAAGGAAACTCTAATATTTAACTACTTGATTGAATTGCAAACATTGTAACTGTAATCTACTCTCAGAAATAAAAGAAACTGGTTATCCAAGAACAAGACAACAGGAGATTTATACATACTTGACTGTCAAGAGGATCACTCTCTCGAGAAACAATCTGCTGCAAGCTCAAAATTGCAAAGGATGTAGCTACAATTGGATCTGCAGTCATGTGTGGCATAGCTGCATGTCCACCTTTTCCTTCTATAACAGCTTCGAAAATGCCTGACCCAGCCAAAATTGGCCCTGGGGCTGATTCTATAGTCCCGGTTGATAGATCAGGTGCAACATGCATTGCAAATATGGCTTCTGCATCTCCAAGTGCACCTTCACGAATCATGTGAGCAGCACCCGCACCTCCTTCTTCGGCAGGTTGAAAAATAAGTCTTACAGTGCCCTTCAAGTGTTCATTATAAAGCAAAAAGAGATATACATTAGTCAAATGGGCAGCTGTATTAAGCAAGAAACGATATGAAATGAAAGGATGCAAAACTACAACCAAACACTAAGAATGTCCATCAGATTAAGTAGGTCTAATATATGAACTACAGCAGAGGAATGGCCATAATGAATAGCATATAATCTGGATAAAATTTATGCTTAAAATCAATTCGATTGCATCTAAAAGAGATGTAAATATTATTTTTTAACATGACTAGCATTCTTCAGTTTAAACTTTAAAGTTTGAATTGTTTATCACTTGCATCTGATTCGTCGCACTAACATACTAAACTACGATCCTGTATACTACACTACAATCCAAACATGCAAACCCGCAAATCACCTGGAGTTTATCTTTGTGTCTATGAAGCAATTTGGCAGCTCCAAGAAGCATAGCGACATGTGCATCATGCCCACAAGCATGCATTTTGCCAATGTTCATACTCTTGTGCTCCCAATCCACTAGCTCCTTCACATCACAAGTCAAATCACTGAATTAGTAAAGGTCAAATACCCAATGTGGGACAAACAAACAGTCCAAAAAACATAAATAGTAAAACGCTAAAAACAAGCTCAAATACCCAAGAAGGGACAAACAAACAGTCCTTAACACATAAATAGTACAGCGCTAAAATGAAGAATAGTGAACTGTGAAACTAAACATAATTTGAATGTTATAGAATACTCATTTGGTTGTGGGATGGGGGCATTTTTGTTCCACCATGATGATCAGACAGTCTTGCCTCAAGCCTTATGTACCTTACTCCTCTTGTCAGAGAATGCTAAGAGAATTCCGAGGACTGGATGCAAGTTAGGAAGACCTTCCGTAGCTTCTTAGGTGTTTTTTTAAACCCCAATGTGTTATTGAAACGATTACTGAGAGCAAGAAAGCTGCTATCTCCAGAGAATCCCCTTGGTATAAGTGCTGAAGTTTATTTAGAGGGCACTTTCCTCACCCTGATCCACATTTCATTATCAAGTTTTGTGTACTGTTTTTATCTTAAGAATAGTCAAGCTTATTCCAAGAAATTCCCAGGAGACTTATTCTCTGCTGTCTGGTTTGTGCAGGTCATTACAGATCTTAATTTCTTTTTTATTTGTGGTTTTCTAGTTTCAGTTAAGGAAAGTGTTGCATCTTAATTTCTTTTTTATTTGTGACTCTGATTAGGGAACTTAATCCTAAAAGATCAAGAGAATCAAACCAGTGACCTCAAATTCCATGACCTCCCAATTTTGAGTAACTAATGACCATTAAAACTAACTCTCATGGATATCTTTAAAAAAAAATTTATATACATACATGGATTTAATTTCTCTGTAAGTTTGATATAAATGCAAATAGTTATCTAAACATTTTATAAATAAGTTTTTTCCAGCTATTCAAAATTATGATAAGATAAAATAAATAATCATAATTTTAGAATTGATAATATCAAAATTATGATTAGAGAATTTAATAAATAATCATAATTTTAGAATTGATAATATCAAACATTAACGCTGCAAAATGATATCATACCGAAAATATTCAAAATTATTAAAATCAAATTTTACATTAAAAACAATAATTTCAATAAATTATACAAAATTACAATTTAAAAAAAATATAAAAATTTTGATAATAGATATAGATAAGGAAAAAGGGAAAAAAAATCAAAACCTTAAAATATTGAATTTTTTTCTAAAATGGGAAATGCTTGTGATAACTAGCATTCAAATCGTTCCTTGCTAGTGACCGAAAATTTTCAACCGAGGCACAGTTTCACACTTTCTTATTATTTTTTTGGAATTTTGATGATCTGGGTCGTCTTAAAATGGATCAAAACCCCTAAAGACATAGTTCCGCAATAAATATAGAACTACACAGATTTTTATAACCAAATCTATAGAACAAATCACCAAAAAAACAAAGCAATTTGAGTACCAGTTATCCCACACCCTAAAATACAATGCACACGTAAATAATCAACAAAGTGACAACTTCACCACAAAACATACAGCCGTGAATGAATGCCGTGAATAGAAAAATGTGTATCCATATGTAAAATTTTGAAGCCTCGAAAAATTGCTGCGAAGAAAAATAAAAGTAAAATATTTCCTTATCCATATCCCCTTTCTTCATACCTGCAACGGGAGGGCATCCATATCAGCACGAAGTGCAACAACTGGGGCAGTGCCCGATCCGATAGCAGCAACCACACCCGTCTGTGCAAAGGGCCACTGGTAATGCACTCCCATTGCATCCAGCTCTTCTCTTATTAGTTTGCTGGTATTGACTTCCTCGAACTTCAACTCCGGATTTCTGTGAATTCTCCTCCGTACAGACTTCAACCACTCAAACATGTCTTCCTCTTTAGCAGCTTTAAGAAGCTCCATTGCTTCTGCAATGGCGCTTTCTTTGACCGGAGTGCCCATTATTCCAAAATCTGGATTGAGAGAGATCCAGATCTGTTAACTGAATGGCATAATTGCTCACGCTTACAATATATACATTAGAGGTTTCGAAAGGGACCAAGTACTGGCATTAGAGGTTTCGAAAGGGACCAAGTCTCATAGTAGAGTTCGAACCGTATAGCGTTCAGAATTTTGAGTATGATCAGCTTTTCAAATTATGTAGCTTTCTAGACAGTGGTTACGGCTAAAACTAAGCATTGAGCTGCAAAGCATTAAATGCAGTAACTAAGTGGAGAATCTTCACTGCCTAGAAAATTACAGAAGGTCTTCCTAACTTGCATCTACTCGGTATAGGGAGTAAGGTACGTAAAGGCGCAGGCAAGTTTGTGTGATCATCATGGAGGAACATAAATGTCTCCATTCGAGTCTCGACAACCAAATGAATACAACACTCAAATTATGTTTGGTCACTATTCTTCTTTTTAGTACTGTCATATTTATGCTTTTAGTACTGTTTGTTTTTTTTACTTGGTTATTTGACCTTTACCAAGCTCGTGGATTGGGAGCACAAGAGTATGTACATTGGAAAAATGCATGCTTGTAGGCATGATGCACATGTGACTATGCTTCTTGTAGCTTCCAAATTGCTTCATAAAAACAAAGATAAAACTCCACGTGCTTTTGAGGTCTCTTTGAAAGGTTGCTACCACCAAGGGGTGGTCTCTCAAGCAAAAAAGGAAATCAATAATGCCATAATTTTATATGAAAACAAAGGCAAAATGCTCATTTGCTAAGGACGAGAGGGGGTTGAGTTCAAAGTTAGGAAGGGTTTGTTTTTCCTAAGGAGAATGTGGATGATGAAACATCGGTTATGGGCTTAAAAGACCCTCCTTGAAAGGTAATTTTGTTGTTGTTACGATGGTTTCTGAGATAATATGTTTAATCAATTTTAAATGGAAGGGTCACGTAAGAGCTTTGTGAAGTTGGAAAGACATTGTCTTAATCAAGGATAAAGTGGACTAACCCATAAAAAGAGAACATTAAGGAGACTTATTAAGAAGAGAGCATGTAAAAAGAGAAGAATCTTGATGCACTAGGGAAACATTTCTACTTTCAATGTTGCAAAAATGGGCATAATGGATATGAGGCCAATGGTATCCTTGAATTTATGACACTTTATAAACCTACCACCTAATCCAAGATGGTTAGTTAGGAGGTTTATTCGTCTCAAATTGTGAGAAGGATGGAAGAAATAAGTAATCAACCTAATACAATCCACTCTATATTACATGTTTTTAGATAATAGCTTTATATTATCAAAAATAAAAGTAATTAAAAAATTCATGTTGGCTGTTAAAATAAAAAATAAAAACCAAATGAAAAGTAATGAAGAGTAATTTTTTAGATGTGTAAAAAAATAAGGTAAAAAAAATACACCTCAAGAAATTGGATCCATGGACTTATGATGGTTGACATTGTTTGAAAATCTCATGAGGAAAAGTGCTAAGCTCCTTTGGTCCACATAGGCCATGAAATCCTAGAGAGAAACCATGTGAATCCAGAAAGTGATAGACGAGGGGCTAGACATGTCACTATATATATTCTCTTCTTCTTTTTAAGAGGTGACGAGTTTAAATCTGGGATAGGGTATGTACAACTCCATAGATTTTAGTTGTCAAATCTTTGCAAAACAAAGAGGGTCCCATTCAAATTGTTTTGGTGTTTTCTCTGTTTGTTAATTGCTATATGATCTTGTAATGGGTGGTGCAAGTCCCCTACTATGGGTGGCAATTCAACTCATACTACATAACAAATAAAGAAAGCAAAAAATAGGCACCATATTTAATATTAATGTAGACAATTTAGCAAGCAACGCCAATCTATTAAAATTTAAAATTTTCAAATATTGCATGCAAGCCTTAATGGCCTACCAATGATAACTGTAAATAATTTAACATATGGACTATGCCCTTTTCAAAAGATTGAAATTATTAGTTGGTCTACTTCTCAACTGAGTTTAGAAAGCAATTAATTTATATCACTCCTCACTAGCTTCACCCTTCCTTTGCTCCTATCGTTATTATTTTCCTTCACTTCTCTATCTTTGTGAAGTAATTGGTGCATGAGATCTCCTTCCTCATTGCTCCTATTGGTCTTCTTTTCCTTCACTTCTCTATTTCTATGAAGCAATTACGGAGGAATATTGTGATCTTCAACCTTCATGCCTTCCCCCTTTTCTTTTCAAAAACATTTGCACCTCAAATCCTTCCTAATTCCTTTATCCACAAAGCACACAAAAAACTCTATAAGACTTGAGAGAACATGCCCCTTGTCTCCACCTCAAATCCAACTTGCAAGACACACATCATTAATGAGGATGAGATTAAATGGCATGCATAACTCCTTTACCCAAACATTGTTAGCAACCCATAACAACACTTTAGGTGGGATAAAGAAAAATAAACTAGCATAGCCACTTAACTTGTGGTAGGTGAACACCAATAGGCCACATGTTAAGTGCCATATCACATGTCGTCTATGCATCAACTAGTTGTTATTAGTTGAATTCTTCTAGTTAAATGGGTTGTGCATCAACTATCAATTATTATTTATATTCTTTTATTTATAATTGTTTATTTCAAATTCCGATGCCCATAAAATTAATATGGATAGTACACTTGTCTCATCCTCCTACAATCTAGAAAAAACATACTTGCTACTCCACCCCAAATTATAAATTATAAACACTTATCGGTATAATAAGTACATAGGTTTTAGGTTTATCCATGAAGTTGCTCCTATATCAAACTTCCTTAAATAAAAAGAAAAATTAACGTTTACTCACAATATTGGTAGAATGTCTGATGGAGTGGACAAACTCTTCTTATGAAATCCATGTGGTTTCATTAAAAATTTGTAAGTTTCAATTTAGAGTTTTTTTTTCAAAATAAGAGTTATTAGAAAGATTTTGAGGTCTAAAATGGACCTCATAAGAGATATAATAAAATATTATGAGTTTGTCATTTTGTGGAGATGGTATATTAGCAACTTACCTTTTACACTACAATCTATGTAAACCATGATTACATTAAATTAAAAAGTTGCGTAGAAATAAAATTAATAAAAAACACTGCATTGATGTGACTAGATATAAAAGATGTGAGTACAAAAATGAGCTTCTCATAAAAGTTTTTGTCCTTCAATTAATATTTTGAAATTATATATATATATATATATATATATATATATATATATTCGTTCATTCAAAACATAATCTTTAAAACCCCACTTAGATTATAACATATTATATAGTAAAATATATATTGTATATTATATATTAAATATACTATAAATTATATATATATATAACTCACTTGATCCTATATACTATATTATATGTTAAATATTATTGTTGGACTTAGGATAGTTTTGAACTAGTTTGTGCTGATGTGAATGTGGGTTGTGCAGTGATGTGGTTAAAAGGAAGTGCGCCCGCAAAAGAAGAATGGACTCCGGCACAGTGCCGTAAAATAAGGAAAGGTAGTAGTTGATCATGTCAACTGAAAAATTGAGTAGAGTAACTTGGGGAGTAAGTTAAGATTCTTGGTCCACTTAGTGTCCGCGGGGTCTATGCCAATGCTATAAATATGTAACGAGACATATAGAGTACGCTATTGATATTTTTGGAAAGATTTGTAATTTTGTATGTAATGTGGCTAAAGAGAGAGACCGACAAAGAGTTGAGTGATCCCATGTGTTATTTTATGTACTAAAGGGTTATGAAGGATTACAATCTGTAGGCTGTGTGCACAAGTCTGAAGAAGATGAAATGCTTTTGTAATGGGATCAATGAATAAACAAAGCATTTCTGTAGTTTTCTCCCAGTTGGGTTTCCACATAAAAATATTTGGTGCCTTATGTATGTGAATGATTATGTGTGTGTGTTGTTGTTTTGTTTCTATATTGATGTTAAAAGGATAAATATGCAATGACACAACATTAAGATATGAATTTTTTAGTTACAACACACTATGCAGTAGATGCATATATATATTAGTTCAGTGGTTTAAATTGAATTCTGTCGAGGTTTTGTTAATGGGTGTGATTGTAAACATAGTTCCCTCCCCTTTGTTGCTACAAAAATGGGGTTCCTGCAGTACCCATAGTTACTTTGGGTGAGGCTTCGCTTGTTCGCATGTGATTCCAAAAGGGCCGGTATCTTGGGATTTGTTGGTCTGTGTCATAGTGAACCTGGGTCTGCCCACAGGTGAGCCAACAATTATATGCTATATATTATCAAACTCACGTGATCTTTTTTTTCCAACAGATAAAAATCATTAACTTGATATTCAAGCATAACCAAAGATAATAATCCATTACATAATGTTTGAGTATTACTCATGGGGGCTTGTAAAAAAAAAACTCAAACCATAGAGTCCACATAGAGCTATAGTCAGAGTTATGGAAAGTGCTATAGACCAACTCTAAAGAGAGCTACAAAGTAGTGACTAATCTACAAAAATACACAAAGTCCCAAAAGTGCTAAAAAACTCTTAATCAAGCCCTATAGAGGAAGTCAACTAACATATTCTAGTAAAACTTAAGAGTACCAGAGCTTTTCAAGTCAAAATCAAGGAACTCTTCATAAAAGAGAATTCTTTCAGTGCTGTCCACAACTTTCTTGGACAGATCATCCGCCAAAGAATTCGTCTTCCTCTAGACATGCAAAATGTGAAACTTATTGAAGTTGCTAAGAAACAATTTGATCTGCTACACCAATGTTCCAAAGAAGAGGCCTGAAGGGAGGAGGAATCATTTGTCCAATCCACGATAATCTTGGAGTCTCTGAAGACCTAAATCTCCTTTATGTTTTTCCATATGGAAAAGGTTAACAGACCCCAACAAGAGAATAGTTCAGCTATGGTAGTGGTCCCTATACCTGTACTCATCCTTAGAAGGAAAAATTGATTTGCGTCAATATGAAGGACCATGCCTCCTCTACACCTTTGATTATTGGAAGCTCCGTAAAAAACACCATATGACATATCTAAAATGATAAGAGGAACGTGAAGTAACCATGAATTTTCATAGAGGGAACTTTAAAATAATCCATGAACATACTCAAGCAGTTTATGCCCACCTGCTTTGGATTCTAAGAAAGATCTTCAAAAACCAAGGATTTTCATGCCCTCCATATACCCCACATTATAAAGAAAGGAAAGATTTTATAGTAGGGATGGGCTAAAAAACAACAGATCAGATTTTCCTCAAGGGAGAGTAATTTCCAGCTATATTTTATTTGCAAGTTTTCAAGAATCAAGCCCCAAACCTCTTGACAATAAGCACAATTCACAAAAAGATGTGTTATGTCCTCCTCAAATGATTTACACAGGCTGTAAAAATTAGGTCTTGTAAAGCTCTTCTTCATCAGATTGTCATAAGTCAAGATCTTCCTTTCCAAGCACATCCAACTAAAATATTTGACTTTAATGGCATAGTCCAATTTCATAACTTCTTATACAACCAATGACTATCCACAGCACATATTGATACTGAAATAGCTTCATAAGCATCTTTAGCTGAGATCTTCCCTACTTTTTTGTTCCACACCCAAATCATACAGTATGCTTCCTCAATCAGTCTAATTCCACAGTGATTGAGTCCTGTAATGTAATGAGACCATTCCAATGCCAAATCTCCTGTTAACCCCATATCATAAGCATAACACCAGTAATTGTAAGTATTATTATTAACATCAACCGATTTAATGTGAGCAAGACTAGTAAATCCTAAACCATACAGAAAATAAACCAAAGTATCAGGGAGTTTGTATAAGGATTCTCCTCCTAGAAAGGGATCAATCCCTAGGGCCATTTTAACCCCATTACCAATTCTCCAGGAAAGCCAAAAACCAAAACAATGGATGTCTTGGTGAAAGCACACCAAACATTGGAAACTTGTGACACTGACTTCCTCTCTTTCCTCATCCAATCCTCAACAGAAGACCTCTTGAGGTATTTTTTTTCTAATGACTTGACTCCAAATCCCTGTTCCAAAGAGGGCCCTCCAAACACTTTTGAGGCTTAGAGCCAAATTGAACCATCTAAGGTTCTTTATGCCCCATCTTGCCATTTTCTTAATTAAGAAAATCCTTTCCCATTTAACCAGGTGGAACTTGGTTTTGTCTCGCTGCCCTCCCCACAAGAATTTAATCATCATTTTTCTTATATGATTGAGAATGGACATAGGGATCCTAGCCATGGACATCCAGAAAACATGAATTCCCTCAAGAACAGACTTCACCATAATTAGTATATCCCCAAGTGTTTTCCATTTGAAGCACCGACAACTAATTATGTTCTCAATTTTCCAGAGCAGCCATACCCAATATTTGGTATAGTAACAATTGGTCTTAAAAAAGTATCCAAGATAGGTAAAACCACTTTCAATTTTGTCCACCTTAAAAGGGAAGATCTCCAAAACTTTCTGTAAAACTGCGTCCTCCAATTTTTTGTATAAAAAACATGATTTCAACAGGATGAATTACATACGCGAGGAAAGGAAAAAAATCTTTACATTGTTGTTGTACATGCTCCATTCCTCTTCTGACCCTTCCCCAAACAAAAGGAAATCATCAACAAAAAATAAGTGGGTAATGTTTTGAGTTTGAGCACTTTTGATGCCAACCAGTTTATTTTCTTGCTTGGCTTTTCCGATTAGTCTGTTGAGCCCTTCAATCCCTAGTAGAAAGAGCAAAGGGGATAAAGGGAACCCCTGCCGAAGTCCTCTTGTACTGCCAAAGAAATTGCAGGGGGGGCATTGATTAGAACAACAAACTGGGCAGATGTGATGCATACATTATCCACTCTGTCACTGGAAGAGGCAACCCAATTTGAAGTAAAACTAATTGAAGGTAAACCTAGTCCACCTTATCATAGGCCTTAATTAGATCCATCTTTATAATTAAGGACTTCAATTTCTTCGATTTTATCGAGTGAATACACTCTTGAGATACCCCTATAGCATCCATGATCTGCCTATTTGTTAAGAACCCAAACAATGTTCCTTAGAAATGCATCTAGTTAGGACATGCTTGATTCTTTTAGAGATAACCTTAGCAATTATTTGATAATCCAAATTATAGAGTGAAATCAGTCTATAATCATTGAAGGACTCATGCTTGGAGTTATTTGGAATAAGGGCAATAAAATTTGATTTCATCCCCGTAGAAACATGCCCTTTAGTCCTAGATTCCTCCACCACATCCAAGATATCTTAACCTATAATGTCAAAGAAATGGGAGAAAAATTCCATTATCCAACCATCTAGACCTAGACTTTTGTGTCATGTCCCAAATTTGGAATTGGGTCACAATGGCCTAATCACATTATCCATATTCATTAGAGTTTGTAAAATTGATGTCAAGGGTCAAATAATTGCCAAGGAGGAAAATTACTAGTTTCCTAGGTTTGGGGTGGAAGCTTTGGGATTTGGAATAAGGGGGATAATAAATGATGTTTAGACATTAGAAGGGTTCAGGTATTTAATAAATAGAGTGAATAAAGAAATTCAAGAGAAATCCTAAGTGACAAATGGTTTTGGAGACATATGGAGGATGTGGGACCCACACTAGCTTGATTTTTCATAATACATGGTATCTCTCTTTTGCAAATTCGAATTAATGGGAATGTGAACACTCTTGGGTGAGTTGGTAAGTCATAACACGTGTCATTGAGCATATTAGGTTGAATTTGGAAGGATTGGTAACCTCCATGGAAGATAAAGAGTCAAAGTGGAAGCTTGTGGACACTTGGGCTAGATTCCCTAGCCCCTATGACACCAATGATGGAGAATCTATGACAACTATGACAAATTGCAGACCTGACCTCTGACATCTGACCACTATGACATGTCAGCCCCAAAAATAGGCTCAAAGAAGGCGAATTTGGGAGTTGGAGAAGCCAAAGAGACTCAAAATCGAATTTGGGAGAAGATGGAAGGTTGGAACTAGGAGACAAATGGCAAATGTGGAATATTTCCTAAATGAAAATCTATTGAATCTATTGAGAGGATTTCGACCCTTAGAAGGCTAATGTTAGTTATAAAATGTAGAAATGAAGTATGAGAATGGCTTTTTGATCATTTTTAGAATTTGCAATTGCATTTGTGAAGAGGGAGAGCTAGTGGATGACTAGTTTCTTGCCTTAGCCAATTTCGAGGGTGAAAGATTCCCATCCAAGTTGGCAATTGGAAAGGCCATTCAGACCTTTCATTTGGAGCTTTAATGGATTCTTTATTTGCAGGTGTAAGCTACAGGGCATCTCATGGTTTCTTCTATTGCAGCTCACTCCTTCAACCATTTCCAGTTTTGATGGCATATTCTTGATCCTTGAGGGAGGGCGTTTTTGGTGAGCTATTGTACTCTTTGGGGGATCTTCTAATGCCCCATTTCTTTTGTAATATGAAGTAAATACTCTGTTCTTCATCTCCAGAAAGTTTCAGGTCGAAATTCCAAGTATAAATGTATAAATCTCAT
Source organism: Larix kaempferi (assembly GCA_027924585.1). Classification (NCBI taxonomy): domain Eukaryota; kingdom Viridiplantae; phylum Streptophyta; class Pinopsida; order Pinales; family Pinaceae; genus Larix; species Larix kaempferi. The sequence goes on from BSBM01000950.1 coordinate 10,011,167, forward strand.
TTTTAATGGAAGAACAATGCCATTTCCCCACTACCTTGTTGTGAACCAATGTATTGATGATGATTTTGAATGAATGGATGATTCTATGATGCATTTGTGATTAATGGACTACCATGGATGTATTTTACAAGTTTCATGTACTGTACTTGAGCATTTGAAGTATTTTTACTCAGTTTAATTGCATTGGGAGAAGAAATAGTGCCATTTCCCCAAGGGTCGAATTGGTGATTTTTGCAGTTGAATGGGAGAGGGTGAGAACAGTTGTAATAAACCATTAATGGTTCATATGATACCTTAATAACATACTTAACACATTACATACCTCTGTTCATAAATTTGAGTGGGTTTGTAGGCATTTGGGAAGCCATTTTCAGTACTTACCTCAGGGGGATTTGAACCCCAAATTACTAGTAAAATTGCATACTTGGTCCAGAATCTTAAGAGAGTTTTCAGAGGTCTTTTGGTGGCCATATGTTATCCATGAACATCATATTCAAGTCCTAATATCATTCATACACCTTCCTTGAAGATTTGAAGGAATTTGGAGTCAATTTGAGACCTAGAGACCAATACTAGTCAAAGGGAAATCACTAGTAAAGTTACCTACATTGACCAGAATTGAAAGAGTATTTGCAGAAGTGTTTTAAAGGTACAAAGGCATCCCTAAAACACATATTTATGTTCTAATATCATTCATATACATTCTCAGAAGATTTGGGATCATTTGGGGCAAATTTGGGACCTAGAGATCAAAACTAGTCAAAGGTCTAACTAGGGAAAAAAGTGAAAAATTGCCATTTTAATAAAATTCCTAACAAGGGACATTACAGTGGTATCAGAGCATGGTCCTTGCACCTGTTTATTAGGTACATACATTCAAGAATAATTGGCAGCCATGTCTTACTATTATGATGAATCCTATGAGTACAATTCTTATGAGGAATATGCAGATGCTTATGAGCAATATGAAGCAGAATGTGAATGGTATGAGGAAGAGGTGCCATCATGCAACACTTCTTACAATTTCAAGAGAAATGAAGATTATTCTTATGACTTTAAATTTGATGAATATGAGTGTGTCACACCAACCAAGGATAATTCTATGAGTGAGTTCCAAAGATGGAGAGCAAAATATAAAACCTTGCCCCAACAATATCAAAAATATCAAGAATATCTTGCTTTTAGCAAAAATACACAAAATGCCATGTCTTTTGAGTACTATGCTGAACATGTTTTTGAAAATAGGCCCAAAAATGAAGATGTGGAGTTAGTGAAGAAAGGTTTATGCCCTTCTTGTAAAAACCCTTGGAGCGAGTATCATATATGTGTGCATGAAATGATGTCCTCCTTGAGGAGAGCTTTTGAGATTTATTCAAGAAGAGATTCCAAATATATTCATCCTAAGGAAAACAAGGGGCAAAATGCATCATCTTGGTTTAATGAGCAAAAGGAAGAGACATCACAAGAGCATGAAGAAGATTCTATTGAAAATATGGAAGATCATTTCGAGACATCTTTTAGCTTAGACATGAACCAAAGAGCATCTACTGATGGATGCTTAAACTATGAAGGAGTACCTACTGATGGGTGCTCACACCTCTATGTTGGTGATATAGAGATCACTTTTGAAAGTGTTTCTACAAGTACAAGTTTCATTAAGCATGATAATGAAGACCTTGTAGCGGTTGAAGAAGAACCAAGATCAACTTCCCCATCACCACTTGAGCTTCATGAAGTTGGTCCAAGCAAAATTGAAGAAGATGAGGAGGTTCATTTGCAAGAGCCTCATTTTCTTGAAGGGTCCTTAAAGATGAATGAAAATAATATCCAAGAGTCCCTCAACATTCTCCATGACACTCAAGCATTGGTGTCAAATTCTTGTTGGAGAGCTACTTCATTGGAGGAAACATCCTTCCTTGAAGACATGGATAAGATTCAAAGAGCAATGTGCCACATCAAAGGTAATTTCATGTCTTTGCTTTTTGATAGAAACCATTTGTTTGAGCTTAATGAATTGTTACATGATGCATACTTGAAGAATAATGAGGATATTCATAAGCTCACAATTCAAAATGAGCAACTTCTTGAAAAGTTGCAAGATACTTGTTTTTCCTTCTATGTTTCAGATTGTCAAATGGTAGATTGTTTGGAGGATTCTCACGACATGGTGGATCATGAGAAATGTGAAAATTTGAATGTTCTTGATGTGTTTGAAGATGAACTTGAAGAGATCCAAACACTTGATGTGGTGGAAGAGGAATTTGAATTGCCTCTTGATGAAGGTTATGCAATTTTTAAAGAAGAGCATGATTCCTCTACATTGGAACCAAACTATGACAAAGAGTTCACACTTTTGAAGGAAATGCATGATACTACCCACATGGATCCTTCCCATGATGAAACTCCTGAATTTTTTGATCATTTGGGTGAGTTAGTACATTCTCCTACATCCTACAATTCCATGTTTTGCAGTATTAGTCTCAATGAAGTATGGGTGAAAGGGTTCTTTTTGATGGTGCCACATGAGGAGTATGGAACTCCTAGATTTAACTTTTATGATGACATGGTTGGAGCACATTCTTATTCACATTTGCAGCAGCATAATTTGTCACTTTATGATGATTCACATCTACATGGATGCACCTATGATATGGATTTGAGTCACTTGAATACTCATGGTTTTTCTTGCTCAACACTGGGTTCATTTGATGTTAGAGGAACTTCATCCAACACTTGGATGAATAGATTTATGATGGGAGAACATTTTTGTTGGCATCCACATACTTTGTTACATCTTTATGATTCTCACATTCATGGATGTATGGGTGAGACTTCTTTGAGTCATTTGAAGTCTCCTTGTTTTTTCTGCTCATTATTTGGTTCAGATTCTAGTGGAGATTCTTCATTCACTTCTTGGATGAAAGAATACATGGCTGAATCTTTTGATGCATATCACATCCTTTTGGAGCAGCATTATAGGACATGGGATCCTCACCTATGTCATTGGAGCATATTTGATGGGTCACTTGAAGCTTGTATGCACTTGGAAAATGGTGGTCTACTTGCTTGGAGGTATAAGCACTTTCATGACTCTTTGATGAAGCATATCCTTGATGTACATTTTCATTATGTTGTTATGTACTTTGATGATATATATTTGGTACTCATGATGTTTGGAAGAATGCATACAAGAAAATGGGATCTAGGAATCCTCTTATCTAATGGTGTAGGTTGGAGAGCACTCTTAATTGTTGGGGTGCAATACAAGCAATGGGACCCTGGAATAATTTTTGTCTCATTGGTTTCATTTTTTTGGGGGAAGCAAGCAGCATGGGAGATGGATTCCCCACTTAATAAAGTGATTTTAATAAGAGTAGTGCAGCAGCAAGCATGGTGGTTCCTCTCTAAAATATTCATGGAAACTCAAAGACTCAAGGTTTGGCAATTCAATGGCAACTCCAAAGAATTATATAGAAAGCAGGTTCTTCAACACCCATGTTTGAAATTGCTTGAGGACAAGCAATATTGGGAAGGGAGGATTTGTCATGTCCCAAATTTGGAATTGGGTCACAATGGCCTAATCACATTATCCATATTCATTAGAGTTTGTAAAATTGATGTCAAGGGTCAAATAATTGCCAAGGAGGAAAATTACTAGTTTCCTAGGTTTGGGGTGGAAGCTTTGGGATTTGGAATAAGGGGGATAATAAATTATGTTTAGACATTAGAAGGGTTCAGGTATTTAATAAATAGAGTGAATAAAGAAATTCAAGAGAAATCCTAAGTGACAAATGGTTTTGGAGACATATGGAGGATGTGGGACCCACACTAGCTTGATTTTTCATAATACATGGTATCTCTCTTTTGCAAATTCGAATTAATGGGAATGTGAACACTCTTGGGTGAGTTGGTAAGTCATAACACATGTCATTGAGCATATTAGGTTGAATTTGGAAGTATTGGTAACCTCCATGGAAGATAAAGAGTCAAAGTGGAAGCTTGTGGACACTTGGGCTAGATTCCCTAGCCCCTATGACACCAATGATGGAGAATCTATGACAACTATGACAAATTGCAGACCTGACCTCTGACATCTGACCACTATGACATGTCAGCCCCAAAAATAGGCTCAAAGAAGGCGAATTTGGGAGTTGGAGAAGCCAAAGAGACTCAAAATCGAATTTGGGAGAAGATGGAAGGTTGGAACTAGGAGACAAATAGCAAATGTGGAATATTTCCTAAATGAAAATCTATTGAATCTATTGAGAGGATTTCGACCCTTAGAAGGCTAATGTTAGTTATAAAATGTAGAAATGAAGTATGAGAATGGCTTTTTGATCATTTTTAGAATTTGCAATTGCATTTGTGAAGAGGGAGAGCTAGTGGATGACTAGTTTCTTGCCTTAGCCAATTTCGAGGGTGAAAGATTCCCATCCAAGTTGGCAATTGGAAAGGCCATTCAGACCTTTCATTTGGAGATTTAATGGAGTATTTATTTGTAGGTGTAAGCTACAGGGCAGCTCATGGTTTCTTCTATTGCAGCTCACTCCTTCAACCATTTCCAGTTTTGATGGCATATTCTTGATCCTTGAGGGAGGGCGTTTTTGGTGAGATATTGTACTCTTTGGGGGATCTTCTAATGCCCCATTTCTTTTGTAATATGAAGTAAATACTCTGTTCTTCATCTCTAGAAAGTTTCAGGTCGAAATTCCAAGTATAAATGTATAAATCTCATTTTTAATGGAAGAACAATGCCATTTCCCCACTACCTTGTTGTGAACCAATGTATTGATGATGATTTTGAATGAATGGATGATTGTATGATGCATTTGTGATTAATGGACTACCATGGATGTATTTTACAAGTTTCATGTACTGTACTTGAGCATTTGAAGTATTTTTACTCAGTTTAATTGCATTGGGAGAAGAAATAGTGCCATTTCCCCAAGGGTCGAATTGGTGATTTTTGCAGTTGAATGGGAGAGGGTGAGAACAGTTGTAATAAACCATTAATGGTTCATATGATACCTTAATAACATACTTAACACATTACATACCTCTGTTCATAAATTTGAGTGGGTTTGGAGGCATTTGGGAAGCCATTTTCAGTACTTACCTTAGGGGGATTTGAACCCCAAATTACTAGTAAAATTGTATACTTGGTCCAGAATCTTAAGAGAGTTTGAAGAGGTCTTTTGGTGGCCATATGTTATCCATGAACATCATATTCAAGTCCTAATATCATTCATACACCTTCCTTGAAGATTTGAAGGAATTTGGAGTCAATTTGAGACCTAGAGACCAATACTAGTCAAAGGGAAATCACTAGTAAAGTTACCTACATTGACCAGAATTGAAAGAGTATTTGCAGAAGTGTTTTAAAGGTACAAAGGCATCCCTAAAACACATATTTATGTTCTAATATCATTCATATACATTCTCAGAAGATTTGGGATCATTTGGGGCAAATTTGGGACCTAGAGATCAAAACTAGTCAAAGGTCTAACTAGGGAAAAAAGTGAAAAATTACCATTTTAATAAAATTCCTAACAAGGGACATTACATTTTGTCTCTACAGAATTTTTCAGGACCTTCTCAATTTCCCCGAGAGACACCACTTGCCCCATCTGCAGACCTTCTTCCTCTTAAAAGAACCTTGGAAAATGTTGGATGACCTCCATCTAAGCTTCTATATTGGGAATCCTTGGATTCTTAAAGATTTGCCCAAAGTGATTAACAACTTCCTCCTCCAGATCTTCCTATGAGCTTAACCCAATCCCACTAGAACTTTCTAATTCCCAAATAGAATTCAATGTCTTGCGATGATTTGCATGCTTGTGGAAGAATTTTGAATTGTAGTCATCTTGTTTGATCCAAGTGGCTCTACTCTTATACCTTCGGGTCTCCATCTCAATTGTGAGGATTTTGATTTTCCTTGTCTCCAGACTTAACAAAGTTTCCTTCTACTCTAGGGAAAAACACCCATTAGTATTTTCAGAAAATAATGTGTTGATCTTCTCCTCAATTGAGGTCAGTTCAACTCAAAGACTAGCTTTATTCCCTTTTTCCCAAGTGAGTACTAACATTCTCAATTTCTTGAGCTTCGCCACCAGGCTATGCATGGTAGTATCATGGGTACCCTGCCCAAAATTCAACCAAAACTCTCTCAGTAGATTGTTAAAATACTCATCTTCCAACCATACATTGTTAAATTTAAAGGGGTAATGCACAACCCTAGGCTCTACCTCAACCTGGAGACAAATAGGAACATGGTATGATATCCTCGAGCTATGATTCCAATATCTATATTTGAATAAATGATCTTCCAAACTTTCAAATAATAGAAATATGTTGATCCTTTTTTAAACAACAGACACCCCACTCTTATGTTTCTCCAAGGTGGAGACATGGGGGTAGGGACCACATCAATTAGATTATTTTCTTGAAAAAATTGCAAAAAGTAGTCCAAGAGTAGATCTATTTAGCAGTCTCACCCCAAAATTCATTCGAGCCTAAGGTCAAGTTTAGGTCCCCCCCAACAATCATAAAAGGCGACTTCAAAACATAGCATCTCCCCACTACATCCCAAAAAACCTGTCGGTTACCATAGGGTCCATAACACTTAAGGATAGTCACATCCTCCTCTATTCCTCTTAACGTCCCTTCCATTACAATGCCTGCGATAGAATGAAAGGGTTTCATATCACCAACTGGAGGATTCCAATTAACAAGTAATCCCCTATAATGACCATAAGCATCAATGGCACTACATTCCCAACTAGGGAATATTTTTAGGAAAATTTCACAAGCTATAACCGCTTGACAAAGGGTTTCTTGAATCAAGACGAGATCGGGTTTAATTTGTTCAAAAATTCTCTTGAGGGCACAAAATTTTGCAAGGCCCACCACCCCGCTAATATTAAAAGAGACAAGTTCATTAATCAATGATAGAGTTGGCCTACTCAACTCTAAGGGGACAAAATGTAGTAGTAGTTGGAGAGTTTCCAGTGGCCTCTTGGATCCTAACTGACACTAGGACATAATGAAGGTCCTCCAAGCCTTCAGTAACCCGGTTCCCTAGTCTAGTCCCCTTGGGACCCTTCTTTTTTTGGATGGTTACGTTATGAAACTGGATCAAATTGATCGATGACACTCCTTCCTTATAGGGTTATATGAGTACACAGTTAGTGGCTTATTTATCAAGGTATATTTTGTGGAATATGGAGAGGATCCCCTTAATGTATCCAAATGCTTCTGCACTTCTCCTTACATCCCCCTAGCCATATCCACCACCCTTGGAGGACACTAGGCTACAAACTTTGGTGTTGGTATCCCCCCTTCTGTTTGGGATATATCAATCAAATCCTTACGAATTTCAAAGTCATCTATTGAATCTGAAATCCGAGCCAAGGTTAAAGTGTTGGGGGGGGGTTGTTCCCTCCGCTAGAGACTGGACAAATGCCCCCCTAGATCCCTCCAAGGGTCGAAAGTTCCCATCTCTGTCTTTCATGGCCTTAGGAGGAACCCCATCCTCCTTGTATAGAAATTGCGGAGAAAATCTTCCCATCGCCTTAGCGAAAGGGTAGACAAAAGTTTCATTGTCTAGATCCACAGGAGCACTAGGCTGGTTGGGAACAATGGATCCCAACTCGATGAGTGGATTGTGTGACACATCAAGGCTAACTAAATCCGGGTCTAAAATACCCCTTCCCTCATCAATACTAGTTGTAGGATCTCCCCCCCCCCATTCAACGAGTTTAACCAAAGTTCTTTGATAGCATTTATACTATCTCTATCTAAGGGAGATAGAAAATTTAACAAGGAAGGAGCAACGTGGAGATTGAGCTTACCCAAGAAAGACTATTGATGTTCTGGCAGTTTCTCACCAAGAGTAATAGTTGAGCATCCCTTGGTGGCCAACATATCAACTCTGGAGGTCTTTTCTAGAGCATCATGTCACTTAAAATCCTTTGAATCCATGACTTCATTCTAGTGAGGTTCAGGGGTCCGCCCTAGACAGTTATATTTCAGATGCCTTGTCTCAAAACACTGGAAGCAACGAAACGATATGTTCTTGTAGTCAATCCTTTCGGTAAAAGAACACTCCCCCCCAACTAATCTCGATCTCTGGGGGAAAACACCTGGATACATCAAACTCCATTAGGATTTCAGAAACCCTCTTATCCTCCCCATATAACATCTCCTTATCCATATACATGAACCACCCAATCTTGTTGGCCAGAGACATGAAGGCATTGGGCGACCATAACTAGATTAAAAACCTAGGAAGCAAGCCGTAACATCCTATGTCACTAAAGATCATAAATATTTATTTATTTACTTGAAACATGTTTTTACTAAAGTATTTAAACTCAATTTACCTTCCCTGCACAAGAGATTAAAGTACCTTTTATAACCTTATCTCTAAGTATCTATATCATATTCCCACTAAGTATTCCAACCTTCAATTCACATTTTTAAGTAACTAACATACTATATCCCGTAATTTTAATTCAACAACATCATGAATTTATCCACTAATACTCTAAACTTGATTGATCATACAATAATTATATTCTATGTCAATCATATATGAACTAGTCCAAACCCAGTCTTATAAATGTATATTTTTATAGTCCAAGTCTATTTACACATTCCAAGTCTAATTCATCAAATATATAATTAACTGATCCATATTCCAATCACTCTTTATTTTTTTCAAAATACAAATAATTAGACTAATTTGTTTATGTACACAATGATATTTATACTTGAATTACTTTAAACAATATCATTCATTAATCTCTGATCATCCTAAATTATAAGAGTATATGCATAGATACGATCCTAAATATATAATGTCGGTTCGATTTAAAGTATTCAAAGAACATTTATAATTGAATGTTTTAATCTTTAATTAATTTAATACTGCCACTTTAATACTCTATTTCACAATCCATTCTAAATCACAAGGGATAGATGTATATAAATTCAAATACTCAATTAGAACTAGGTCTTAATACTCAAGAGCATTTATATTTAATTAATCTAAACTCTTATCATATCATTACGGCAATCATTAACCATTGTTTCACAACATCCGATTTATAAGGACACAATTTCGTGATTTCAAAATTAAAATTCTACTACTGGTACATAACTTAGGTCCATGATACTGTCGACTCGGATTTTTTGGTCAACAAGTCGATTGCTCATAACATTCCATCCAAGAAAATTGTCGTGCAGTTCGACCAATAGTGTCATTCGAAAGGCTGTTAAAAATGGAAACATATAGGCATACCCCATCGATGGTAGGTGACCGCCAAGTCAAATCTATGATCGTAAGTGAACTGGCACTCAAATTGTCTTGCTTTTCCGGCAATTTGTTCCCTAGATCTGATTATAAAAGCGGTGGAATCGTAGTTCCACCCCATTTACTGCTGAACTATGCCATGGAACTGTGTTCCTAAGGGTTTTGGCTCATTTTAAGGCGACCCAGATTGTCGAAATTCCAAAAAAATAACAAGAAGAGGTGGAACTGTACCTCGCTGGAAAATTTTCCGTCGTCGGCAAGGGGCGATTTGAGTGCCAGTTATCACACACCATCTTTACTTGACAGAATGGAGGCTTTACAAAACAATCGCGTTGTCATACTACCATCATCGTCATGATCTGACTACTGAATGATCTGTAGTTTTGTCATAATTGAATGAGCACGTTGTCATACTACCATCACCGTACGACACACGCTACTCGAGTAAAGATGATAGGGCTTTCATACTTGTGCGTGGAATGCTATTTCATTATCATCAGCCAGTTCTTGTACCCCTATGTATGTTTTCCGTTCTTTATGACCTCCTTTTATTTCATTTGAGAATTAGTCGGTAATTCGTTTTACTTGCCATTACGCACACTCAACGTGCACATTAGTAGCGTTGCACCATATAAAGTATATCATCATGCATTATTCATCTTTATTCATTTCTAGCTAAACAAGTGGCATTTATTCACATCTACGGAATAAAAGACATCATTTCTTTCATTTATCCATAACATAATCTTTAATTCATATTTCTTAGTCAATCGAGCATACTCATCATTTGCTTGTCTATCAGCGATTTTTATTCAAATAATAATGCATAACACAATTTTCAAGTTTATTTAACCGGGTCACTTCAATAAAAGTGCCCTCAAAGTCTAGTCATTCAACAGAGTCAAAGGCAGGCATTACACAAGCACCAAAGATGCCTCTTGGTCACCAGCACATTTTCTAGGTTAAAGGTCGGGTGCCAGCAGCTCAAGACAAGGGACCCCTTACTAATGATCAAGGGTCGCACTAAGATTTGATCACTGTGTTCGGAGGACAAAAAATGGAAGCAGAACTAGCCATTAACAAGAACGCTTAGCTTGGGGGAGTAATTGACCAATGGTCGCGAGTGGACACGAATCTAATCCATGAACTTTAGCCTGTTCATAGTTGCATATTCCAATCTACCCACCAGGGATCACTGGGCTAATCTAGCCACCCGGTCCATAATAACATCACGCCCCATTGTCATGAAATATTTTTCTCTTCTACACTCTCAAAAAGATTTCTGAGAGCGATGAACCTTAGCACTCCTACCTGAAATACATCTACTGCCCCCACTCTGGCACCCACTAACTGCACCCTTAGCATATGACCCCTACACCAGTTGGGGTTGTCCTCTTTGACTATGAGCATTTCCACCTTGGATAGACGAGCTAGGGTTTTCCATTGATAGTCCTAGCAGAGGGACCGAGTTTTGATCGTTCATACACTGAGATGGAACCAAAGACAAAGTTACAAAAATAGTAATGTTTTGGGTTTAATACCCGAGACTTGAAGATTCCCCAAACTTCCACTCTATTTGTCCTTCTACAGCTAGGTGTAATCCCCACGAATGGAATTTTGGAGATGTCCCGCATGACAACCCTCTGTTCCTGACAGAACCACGGTCTCTTGTTCCGATGTCACATGACTCCGGCTTCGTTCATGTATTTCTTCCTTAGAAAAGAAAAAGTCGCTCGCTAGAGACTCTTTACTGATCGGAGACAACCATATTACCATTTCCCCTGCCAATACCTCCGGCTGTAAGCCTTAGCCATCTCCCATCATTATTAGGACCGAACATAGATACAAGAACCCCACTCCTCAAAACCCTTACCCAACCATCCACCCTTGGATTCCCATCTCAATACTACCTCAAATGTCAAACAACAAAACGTAGAGAGCACCCCAGAGCAAATTTCCACTTTGGTAACTCGGTTGGTACTAGGCTTTCAAAAAGCTTGAGGACTTAACTCCAAGCGCCTTAACGACAACCATCACAACACTATGAAATTCTCCATCAGATACGCTCACCCACTTCATTTATACCTTCTTCACATGATCAGTGTGTTATATATTATCAAACTCACTTCAAAATAATTTTTTGAACTCTTTAACATACATATTAAAAATGGGTGATCCATTAATATCATTTTAAAATATGTCTACTATTTTTATGTCATACTTGAAAAAGTAAAAAGTTGCTTTACTATTTATTAATTTTCATATATTTTAAAAATATGTGAGTTTTTAAGTGCAAATGTTTTATCATGTCTTTAAAGTATAAACATTAAAATAATATTTTTTCAAATTTATGTTGTATAAAGGTACATGGGAAATTTTCTAGGTACATATATTGTTTTTTTTTCAAAAATTATGAAAGAATAATTGGTATTTTTCTAGGTACATATATATTTTTTTTCCAAAATTATGAAATTATATTATTATTGAAAAATGTGAAATAAGTATTTTACTTTATGCAGGGAGGCAGGTGCAGGCGAGATCATCTTTGATCCGGGAGGAAATAAAATTATTCCCTATGCATGGGGGTTAGGTAAGAAAACCAACAATGAAGTAGAATGGTTAGCACTCTATCACTCCATGGAAATTATCTCAACTCTCAACATCAACAGACTTGAGGTTTTTGAAGATTCCAAACACGTCATCCAAAAAATGAGGTCAGGGACACTAAAAGGAAAATCCAGAAGTAATAGAATGAAAAGGAGGATCAATCAGATAACCTCCCCCCCTGAAGTACTATATCTACACATACTTAGGGAAAACAATAAGCAAGCAGACGAAGTTGCTAATCAAGGGGTTAATCTCCCTATGCTAATTGTAAAATATTGTAATGGAAAGGAAACCTACAAGAGCAGTCCTTAAGCTCTGTTTTCGAGGGCAGTCAAGAATGGTAAAGGTCGAGAGTTTCCATGGTTTTGCATTGCCATCGGAAGGGACACGTGGATCTTCACACGGCCTCACCCCCACATGTCCCTTCGGTGGCAGAAGCCACGCTTCAACATTAAATATGGCCCCAACCTTCTTCTTCTTTCGCGGCCCTAAATCTGGCATTATGACAAGCCCTCTTTATGATTCAGAACCCTCTGCGAAGTCTTTTCCTTCTTGGCTCCATAGAAGTTTTGATACTCTCTCCTTCACTGTTTGACATTCAACATCCATTAATCGCTTAGCTTCCCGATTCCTTTGGTTGAGCAATGATACGACCCAACTTCCACTCAGACTTTTGATTTCAGCTCAATGGCCAGCCTCACAAACGGAATGGCGTTTTTAAAATGCAGCATGGAGGACTTCAAAAACCACTTGCGGAAGGTTTATGAAGCAGTTTGCCTTGGCATAAAAGTGCATAGGGAGTCGACTGAGGATGTGAGGTATATTTCCCAGCAGGTAACCTGTCAGGATTCACGAATTGATGACTTAGAACACAACTTGTTTGAACTGATGGGATCAATAGATGTAATAAAAGAGGAAATCTTAAAGATGGACAGAATGTCACAATGTAGTCACTGTCAGGAATCTCCTTCAGTTGATATGAGAATTACAGAGGAAACCTCAGTTCAACAACAAAAGTATGGATAAAACAACTCTTCTTTGGTTGGGTTGCTACCTCTATGTTTAAATGTTTGATTTTTTTTGCATCTTGTTAAATTTCTAGTTTGTAAGGGTTTATCCATCCTCTGTAGTTACAAACAATAGACAACAGTTCGGAATAGAGCCAGATTGGGTTTACACATAATCCCCAATTTGAAATCTTCTTCTATTTCAAGGCTCTCCTTTTTGTAATGAATGGTTGTGCACAACCTTTTTGAATACAAATATATATACCATGTTTCTATTAAAAAAAATTTATTTTACTTTATGATTTCAAAAGTACTTATAGAACTACCATGGTTAATTATGGGTTCTCATCCACCATTGAAAATGTGACAAATAGCATTTTAACTCAAACAATGCCACCTCAACCATTGGGATGATGTGCTTCTCACACCTCAATCATGGGGATGATGTCATCCTCTAAATTGTGATTGGTTGATTAATTTTTTTTTTAATCTTGGTTACAATTGTCAAACTTTGAAATTTTGGGTGCTCTAGAGGTTTTTGATGGTTTTAAATATGTTTATACCATCGAAATCGCCATTAAAACACTATTAGATCTAGATTTTGCCAAAAAAAAACTGAAAAAGCCCCTGGACCAAATGGTCGAATTTTTAGACAACTCTAATTTTTATAGTACATTTTCTTTGTTTTGAGATTGATTTTTTACCTAAAAATTCTCTCATTGAAACTAAACTAAACTAAGACTAAGAGTGAAACCTAAGTTCACAATAACAAAGTTTTTTCTATTTATGTGGCATTCAACGGTCAAATTTGAATCCGTTCGAGCCCTTCCGAAGGCCTTTAGCCCATCCCTGAAGTGTGAGGAAAAAATTACTCGTAAAAAAAAATGAATTTTGAATTTACTCGTAAAAAAAAATTGAATTTTGAATTTACTGATCTAGTAAGAAGGGCTAACTAAACTTCAATTTTTCAAAAGAAGGGTGACTCTTTTCATTGCCCGTCACATCACTGCTAGGAAACAGAGAACTAGTTAATAGTTATTGGCTACTTTGAAAATTACAAGGACAAAATTACGAGCCAGTGCCGAATCGTTGATTCACCAAATCATCATGATGAGTGAATTTAACAACAACAATTAAATTCAACTCAGGGCTCAAGAGTCGATGATGCGATGGTCATGTGAGTTTATTGTAAGGAAGGTAGTTTATTGTATTGAGAGTAAATTATATATATCAAAACATTTTTGAGGTTGAATAGATCTATACTGATAAAATAGAACAACCCTAAATATGGCGACATCTAGCTTTGAATTTGGGTTTTGAACATTAGTACTCTTCATTGTACTACCCTCAGAGTAATTCCCATGTTGAGGTTGTCAACAATTAGATCCTCAAAACCATGCTCCAACATATGGTGAATAAGCATAAAAATAACTTCCATTTGATGCCTGTCTCAACCTTATGGGCCTATCAAACGTCTATCAAGACAACCACCAATTTGACCCCCTTCCACCTTGTTCATGGCATTGAATCTATGCTCCCCATTGAGTGTGAAATTCCCACCCTTCGGATAGCGATTGAAATTCTCCTGGACACTTCTCCATTAGAAGCTAGACTAGTCATGTTAGAACATGCAGATGAAGACTATAGAGTCACATTACATAATAATGAGTTTGCAAAAAATGGTCAAAATACCACTATGATCAACAAGTCCACCCACATACAATTAATGAGGGAGATTTGGTTCTTGTTTATGACCAATCCCATGACAAACTTGGAAAAGGGAAATTTGAATATTTATGGCAAGGCCCTTATGTTGTTCACAAATGTTTGGGTAAGGGGGAATACTTACTCCTTGGACCTTATGGGGAACTCTTCAAGAATCCTTGGAATGACCTATATTTAAAGAAATTCCAGCCTTAACTCCACCACCTTGGAGCTCATTTAGGATTTTTTTGTTTTTAGATAGATTCTTTAATTTCATTTTCCTTGTTAATATTTACATCTAATGATGCATCCTTATTCTCTCTTAATATGGATCATCATAATTCTCCTGCTTCCTTGGTTTTGCCAGTGGTGCAAGTCAATATGTACAGAATCTTGCTTTAGCAGCTTGGGTCATTTATTCCCCCATGCAAAATATTTTCCACACAAGAGGTATTTGTGTTGGCCTGACCACTAATAAACAAACAAAGTATGATATTGTGATTGGCTTACTAGGTGATTCCCTCCAAATGGGTATTCTTCACATTCACATCTTCTTAGATTCCATGTTCTTGGTCCAACATCTTAACAATATTTATTGTATGTGTAACCCTTTCCTCTTTAGAAAGTATCTTTGAGCTAAACATTTGATTCAATAGATTGAATTCATAACATTCACACTGCATGTACCAAGAAATCAAAATAAATTTGCAGATCACATCGCAAATGATATCCTAGACTGGAATTTTTACATACATTAACATAAAAAGAAACCATAGCATGTTTATTAAAGCATTTATATAACCAAATAATTTATGTATGTATTTCAAAAATCCTTTTAAAAACATCATAAAGACAACCATATTGATATATTGTATCATATAAAATGTGTATACAATAGAGTCATAGCTCTACCCAAAGTATGCATATCGAAAAAAGCGCACATATATCCAAAAATGGGTAAACAACCCATATGTATGTTCATATCCATCATCAATGGGGGTATCTCGAGCCAATGGTGTCATATATCCCTCGAACAAATACTAAATTTCCTGTCCTAATATTGCTGCTCTGCATAAGATCCCTGACCACTCAAGGTGAGCTACCAAGCAATCACAGACATGTCCCTCAGCAAGGTTCTACCAACCACCCTCAGTGGTTCCCCCTAGTAAGGAATCCAATTGTTTTTGAAGATCACTCATCTCAGATAGAAGCTCTTGCTGATCACAAGTAACTTAGCTCAAGTCCCGCTAGCTCCACCCAACCGCAGTGGTGCAGTTGTCTTGCTGGTCTCACTAGTGCTATGTCTTCATATCATAAGTAATGTGGTTAGTATCATATATACATAATATATCACTAATCATAATCACATCTATGGTGGAATCACAATCTATGCTAGAACCAAAATCAATGCTTCTAAAAACCATTATTACTTACCCTCTAGTCTCCATACTCATCCCGGTGGTAATGGTAACTTTGGATCACCATGGTAGTTCATCTGTTCATAGGGATAATCTTTTATCTATATAGGCAGTTGATCCCAATAAGCAAACAACCCTACAACCCTAGCTAGAAGGCATTCCCCATAGGACCACCTTTTGCTTAGGGTAGAAGCTCTGCCCACTGATTCACCTGAGGACCCTTTGGCCCTGCATCCCTAATCACCATATATGGGAATAAAGTTGGTATCTTCTAAAAAAAGAAAGACAACAATATGGCTCTGAAACAAAATTTTCTTCCAGAACAATGTTAACAAGATCTCAATTGTCTTCACATAGCAATGTGTACCCTATGAGCCCACTCATAATAGGTCCCCAACTAAGACACTCTCCACAAGCATCATCAATCCTTTAGTTTCCAATGACTCTAGGTCAAATATGAGGATGGCCCCATCCTTTACCATGCACCCATTTGTTCCATGTCTATGTACAAATTATTGAACCTCTCACGAGGAAGTTTCGGTTGTGTCTCACCTACCACTCCATGTATAAGAAGACCTGTCAAGAAGTAAACATATTATAATGTGAAGGGAATTTCTCTTCCATGCACCATGAAAACCTCAAACTCAAAGTCCCGATACTCAATGATACATGGGAGTAGACCCTCCCCTACTTTAATTAATGGGCTATCTATGAACTTCAGTAGACCATGTCTCATAAGTCATCTTGTGCTACATGAGCACCTGCAATAACATCTCGTAGTTTAGCATGCCCCCTCTTTTGCCACAGGATTGAAATCCTGACATCCTTGTTGGTTAGAGGAAATTTTGACTTAAAAAGGGTCTTCTAAGGAAAACTTAAGAAATGAATAAAATAATGCCATGTAGACAATATTTTAATATATCTTTCTATTATTTTAATTTTATCTAAGTTGCACAATATATGTCACTTTTATCAAAAACACCATATTTATCTATTTTATATTTAAATTAATTTATTAGCACAAGATTTAATAAAATTTGTTAACCCTATTTTTTAATTATTATAAAAGACCTTGTTTATCTATTTTATATTTAAATTAATATATTAGCACAATATTTAATAAAATTCGTTAACCCAAATTCTTTTATAAAAGGTCCTTGTCTATCTATTTTATATTTAAATTAATTTATTAGCACGAGATTTAATAAAATTTGTTAACCCAATTTTTGTTTTAATTATAAAAAACCCTATTTATCTATTTTATATTTCAATTAATTTATTAGCACAATATTTAATAAAATTCGTTCACCCTAATTGTTGTATAAAAAGGCCTTATCTATCTATTTTATATTTAAATTAATTTATAACCACAAGATTTAATAAAATTTCTTAACCCAAATTTTAATATATTATTTCAAATTTGTTAAATAAATTCCTAAATATAGGGGACTACATTAATCATATAAATGTATTAGCAGGTTAATTTTATTTTTAATATTTAATATAATTTTGGGTCACTTGGCCAACATTCATGTTTAGGGTAGGTAAATTATATTATTAAAAAATACCACCTATACTCAAATTAAATAATTAAAACTTACCACGTAATATCAAAGTGCTTAGTGGTTGAAGTTTCGAACCCTGTGTGTGAAACATGAGGTTACCACGGAGCTAGGGTTTGGAACGGGAAGGACAGTGCTCTGGTTTAGGGTTCGAGCCGGCTGCCCCTCATGGATCCGCCTCCTGATCCGGGTCGTGCGCCTCTCGATGAACTCTTTCGCTCGTTGGTCGCGGCACAGCCCTCGTCCTCTAAGCAGACGGGGCTGGTGGACTCGAGGTTCATCAAAAAATCAGCCATTCCTGAAGTCAAGCTAGGTTCCACGGCGTCTAAATGTAAAGCCCTCGCCCTCTCAGAAAAAGGTTTGGTAGGTCATTTCACAGGGATGTGGCCATCCCCGAGATCAATCGAGATCTGGCTCAGCAAAAACTGGCACCCTCTCATTCAAGGAGAAGTTCAGCAGATCTTCTGCGGCAAGGGTTTCTTTGTTTTCTACTTTGAGAAAAAAGAGGACAGAGATTTAATATTTAGAAATGGACCCTATTTTATGGGACCTAGAGGAATGTATATTAACAAATGGGACCTTTCATTTGACCCAGAAAAGGACATCCCCTTAGCAGTTCCAGTATGGGTCAAGTTGCCGCACCTCCCATTGCACTGCTAGAATGATGAAGATTTGAGAGCTATTGGCAACTCATTGGGGAAATACATAGATAAATCTGAGCCAAAACCCCCTATGTTCTCCTGTGCCCGAATATGCGTAGAAGTGGACCTTGAGAAAGGGCTCCCAGAAGCAATAAGCCTGTCGATGGATGGCTGGAACCATCTTCAAACTGTGGACTATGAACAGATCCCATTCAAGTGCAAAGTATGCCACGAATATGGGCATTTTGCTAAGCTCTGCCCTAAAAGGAAGTCACAAGAAGTGGAAGAAACCCAAGAAGGAGACTGGAATGAGGTAAGAAAAAAGGGAGGGAAGCCTTCAAACACCCTCCCTCCCCAAGCAACTCCAAAAAGGAAGGAAATTTCCAACAAGTAGAAAAGCACAAATAGAGAAGCCAATAAATTCCAGCTTCTAGCATCGGAAATGGGTGGGGATGAGCAGGCCAAGTTCAAGAGGTAGCGACGGAAAAAGCCAGAGAGGAAGAAAGACAGGAGACCGCTAATCAACTACTTGAGGAAGGAGAAATTCGGATAATGTCCTCAGCTCAACAGGAGGAGCCTGAATGTGAGGCACCCAAAGCTTTAGGGGGCTCAGTCACAAGAGCAAAAGCTAAACTATTTCAAGAGAAAACTTCAGAAAGTAAGGAAGAAGAAATAGAACCTCAAACAAAAAAAGGCAGAAAGCTTAACAAAGTCGTAAGAGAACAAGAAGCGGCCAGAGACAAAGCGGCGGGTAAGCAAACCAGTCTTGATCAGCATGTAAGAATTCTACCCAGCACTAAGCAAACTCAAGGAACAATAGAGGAGAAGAAGGAAAGAGTAGTGTCCAATCACACTAAAAAATAATGAAGATAGTCTCCTGGAATTGCAGAGGTTTAGGAGGTAAGCAAAAGACGGAAGCAATCAAATGGATCAAAAAGTTGGAAACCCCCTCAATACTCATGCTCTAGGAGACTAAAATGCAGGAGGTAGACTGTCTCAAAACCTTATCTCAAATCTGGCCCAAAGGAGAAGGAATGGCAGTCAACTCTGTAGGAGCCTCGGGAGGGCTCATCACCTGGTGGGACAAAGGTAAGTTCAAGTGTAACTCTACATTTAATAATAGAAACTGGCTCTTTACTGAATTAGAAGATCTGTCAAATAATGAAAATTATTGGATTGGAAATGTGTATGGACCTACGCTCCATGGACTCAAAGAAATTTTTTGGGAAGATCTTATAGATCTCCAACTTGGCAAAAAATCTTCTCCCTGCATAGTTGTTGGAGACTTCAATGTCACCATAAGTGCTAATGAAAGAAGAGGAGGTTCGAAGGTCCGAGACTAGTTTGGAGAAAGTCTGGAAGATTTCCAGGCATCATGGAATCTTGTGGATATAAAGCCTCTGCAAGGAAATTTCACGTGGAATAACAAAAGAATTGGGCCCGATCATATTGCTGCCAGGCTTGATCGATTTCTTCTCAGCTCATCCCTTCTTAATAAACCCCTTCTGCCTGACTCTAAAATCTTGGCCTCTGTTGCCTCTGACCACCGTCCTATTGCTCTCTTTTTCTCTCTCCCCGGAAATCTCGGTCCCCTTCCCTTTAGATTCAACCCAGCGTGGTTGGAGCACTAAGCCTGCTATGAAGAAGTCAAAGCAATATGGGAGCAATTCATCCCTGGCTCTCCCGGGTATATTTGGGAAACCAAACTCAAAAACACTAAGACACTGCTAAAAAGATGGGAAAAGCAAAACATGAAGAGACTTGGAGAAGAAGTCATCATCTTGCAAGAGGAACTGAAAACCCTGCAAGAACAAATTGAAAATGATCAGATAACCGAAGCAATGTTGAGGAAAGAAAAAGATTTAGAAGCCCAAATCCGACAGGCGACTAGAAGAGATGAGGAGGAATGGAGACTCCGATCAAGATGCTTGTGGCTCAAATCTGGGGATAGGAATACTAAGTTCTATCACGCCCAGTGCAAGGAAAGGTACAGGAAAAACAACATTCTCAGCTTAATCAAAGAAGATGGAACAAAGATAGAGGACCCCACAACCATAAAGAGTGAAGTCAAAAACCATTTTGAGTCTCTCTATAAGGAGGAAGAGGAACCGCCAGTTGCAGATTTGGATAGAATGTGTCAAGACATCCCCAGTCTCATCACAGCTGATGAGAACAACATGCTCACTGAGAAGGTTACTGAAGAAGAAGTCAGGAAAGTGGTTTGGTCTCTCCATCCGAAAAAATCCCCCGGCCCTGACGGATTCTCCATACACTTCTACAGAAAGTGTTGGCACCTGCTGAAAAGAGATCTCCTCAGAATGATAAATTGGACCAGAAATCGTGAGAAGATAGGAGGAGGCACCAATACCTCCTTCATAGCTTTAATTCCAAAGGAGAAAAAAGCCAATTCAATAGGAAGATTTAGACCCATCTCGCTATGAAACTCTTCTTACAAAATTCTTACTAAAGTCTTAGCAAACAGAATCAAGAAGCTGCTTCCTAAAATAATCTCTCCAAATCAGGGTGGCTTTGTCCCAAGCAAGAAAATATATGATAATATTCTTCTAGTGCAAGAGGCCATCCACTCTAGCAGGCGGAGCAAGGATGCAGGTATGGCTATAAAATTAGACATGGCCAATTCCTTTGATAGAGTAAGACACGTCTTTATCTATGCTGTCTTGAGAAAATTTGGTTTTGATGAAAAATTTATTAGCTGGGTGAAAGCCTGCATTGGAGCACCTTGGATTTCCCCTCTTCTTAATGGCAGACCCACCTCTTTTTTCCACCTCTCTCGTGGATTGAGGCAAGGTTGCCCCCTTTCTCCCTTCCTTTTTGTCATAATGGCTGATTCATTAAGCAGAAAACTCAACTTCCTCCTAGCTTCAGATTCTCTCCCTGGCATAGCTTACGCCCGAAATGTTCAAGCTATAAACCATGCACAGTTTGCGGACGGTACCATTCTTTTAGGCAGTGCTTCTCCCCAGATCACTGCTAGATTTAAAACTATTCTTGACCTCTACCTCAAGACCTCCGGGGGCAAAACCAATGAAAACAAGTGTAATATCTACACCTGGAACTGTCGCCCTGCCACGGTTAGACTCATCTCAGCCATTCTAGCTTTTAAGCCCTGCATGGACTGGTCCTCCTTTAAATACCTCGGCACTCCCATCTCCCTCAAAAATCCTCCTTCCTCCGTTTGGACTCCTATCCTTGATAAATTCAAAGCAAGAATAAATTCATGGGGAGCCCGCTGGTTGAACTTAGCTAGGAAAGTCACCTTGATAAAATTTGTCTTGTCCTCTTTACCTGTATTCACAGCTGCCATAATGTTGGCCCCTGTCTCAATTAAAAATGCTTTTAGAAAAGAGATCAGAAAGTTCCTGTGGCAAGGGGGAAAGATTCAGAATAAAAAATTTCACTTGGTAAATTGGAAAACAGTCAAAGAAAAGAAAAAGTAGGGAGGGCTAGGAATTCGTGAGCCAACCTTAGTAAGCAAAGCTTTGGGGGCCAAGTTAGCATGGAGGATTGTTTTTGGAAAGAAGGAATGGTGGAAGGAAGTAATAAGGAGGAAATACACAAGAAGCTCCAGACAAAGATGCCTCGATAAACCAATTTCCAAAAAAGGAACAACTATATGGGGACTTATCGCCTCATCAACGGCTTTAATCACTGAAAACCTCTATTGGATCCTTGGTAATGGGAAAAGAATAAACCTTTGGACCGATAGCATAAATGGAGACAAGCCGCTTGGTAAAATGCGATGTCTTGATTCTATTCGAGACTGGATGGAAAATTTGGGTATCACAAAACTAAAAGACTTGGTGATATGGAAGGACAATGGAGAATGGAAGAGCTGGAAGCAATTGAGTCCCCCTGCTAATCTCAGAAGCGATTATTCTCTATTTCTCAATTCCCTGCATGGGAAAGCCCCGGTCAGCATTAATGAAAAAGACCTCCAGGGATGGGGGAAAGCAGGCACGTATTCAGTCAAGGCTGGCTATGAAAAACTCTCCCTTCCCATTTCTCCGGCCCACAAAAAATGGAGGAAAATCTGGAACCCACATGGCATCCCCAAAATAACTGTCTTCTTCTGGCTTCTAGCCCATGGCAAATTGTTAATAGATGAAAACCTCAGAGCTAGGGGAATTACAGGTCCCTCAAGATGCACTTTGTGTAAACTTGCCGAAGAAAATTCCCATCACATTTTCCTGGATTGTCCCTTTGCAACGCAAGTATGGGCTCAGGTTCTGGGAAACCAATGGAGACCATCTATTCTTCCCAAAACTCTCGAAGAACTCACTGACCACTAGGGACACACCTTTCCTGGTAGATCCAAGAAGACTATGTTGAGAATTTGGAATCTAGTTCTAATGAACATCTGTTGGCAGATATGGTTAAATAGAAACAAGAGTATCTTCGAGGGCAAGAATGCTAACAGCTTCAGAGCTACCACCAAAGCCATCACAATGATTTCCGAGTCCCTATCCACAAAAAAAGTCTTCACACCAGCTCAGGAGCCACTCTCTCTGACTGAATTTCAATGGTGTAGCGTGTTCGTGAAGGCCAGCTTCCTTCAGTCCAAAAAGGCCCATCCCCACTCTGACTGGGAAATCAGGAAAGACCCAAACACTTTTTCTAGGTGGTGGAAGGAGCAAAAAATTCACAGCATCTTCTTTGACGGGGAATCCTGGGGTGGCAGGTGCGGGTGGGATACTCTTTGATCCCGGAGGAAATAAAGTTGCAGCCTTCTCTTGGGGACTAGGTAGCAAGACAAATAATGAGGTAGAATGGCTAGCTCTCATTTTCTCATTAGACATGGCCTCCAACTTCAACATTAACAATCTCAGAATCTATGGAGACTCCAGACATGTCATTCAAATTATGCGAAGAGGGTCTGCCCCACCTGGCTCAAAAGCCCACAGATACATGCAAAGAATTAAATCCAACGCTCTTCTCTCAAAGGCCTCTTTTTTCCACATCCATCGAGAGAACAATAGGCTTGTGGATTTAGCGGCTAATAAAGGAATCTTGCTTGAAATTGGGCACGTCAAGGATCTTACTGGAGCTTTGGGGTATCATTACATTCCCTAAGACTAAATGTTAAGGATAAACAAACTCATTGCAATTCTTAAGGTTGGGCCCATGGTCTCGAGGGTCCACCTTTTCCCTTGCTCAAACTTTGGTTATGCATCTACCCCCTTCTCCGTTGCTTCGGCCACACGCCTCCCCGGTCATCCTACCACTTGTCACCTCGCTCCTAGCTGCGCTGTCAGCTCCCACGAGCCATTATTTACTCCCCCACCCGTCCCTTCTTCCTCTTCCTCCACGATGGCTCGTCCTCCCCACTTATCCGATGCTCTGAGTCGCCTCTCCCTCTGTGAACTTGACTCCCCTTCTCCCCATCGTCTGCTATTACTGGCGTGTAACATTGAAATAATGCAGAGTGTTTTGGTGGCCATAGCCGCCCTGAGTAGAACTATGGTGGACATTAAACTTGCTGTTCGAAACACCTACGATACCGTTTGCACCAGCGTAAAACAAAATGCAGAGATGGCCTTGGATATTACTCACACGGTCTCCCAGCTTTCATGTCAGGACTCCAGGATAGACGACCTGAAGAGGAACTTGTTCGAGTTGATGGGGAAAGTGGACATGTTGCAGGAAGACATGGCCGTTCTTACAGGGAAAACTCAGGGAAGTTGGGTGCACGAAACCCCCACGGTCAACCAGGAAATCAACCAGGAAATGGTGGATGCAGCTTCTGCTCAGTTAAAGAATTATGGCTATTTTATAGCATAGCTCAGGTTCCAAAATTTTGTATCCATTTTGTCAATGCATTTCTGCATAATTCTCAGCAGACAATTTATCAAGGTTTACTCCAACTCCATTTTGGATAGTTATAGAAAGACAAAACTCAGAGCTTGCAAAGCAATGTTGTTAGAAATCATAGTTATAGTCTTTCCAGACATTTCCTCCTCTGCTAGAAATCTTTTGAAAGCATGTAATGAATAGCTATGCACAACTTTTATAAATACAATCTATTTCTCTGTTACTGTTAAAAAAATAAAAAAAAATATCAAAGTGCTTAGTCATACGGGCACCCATTTAAAATTTTAAAGGAATTTGATTGGCTTACACAACATGAAAAGGATTTTCCTAAGGTCCATTTTAAATTGAAATCTCCTCTAATTTGAAAAAAGAAGGGAGAAGATGATGAGGAAATATCTTCACCTACATAATTACTCCTCTAACATGGAAGCTAGGATTTCCATTTATAACTTATAGGGAAAGGTTTCCATTTGGTGGGACCAAATTGTTCAAGTAAAACATATAAGTAAGAAGAGGATTTCATGGAGGCAATTCAAGAAGTACTTCCAAAAAAAGTACCTATCAGAACATTATTATGATAAGAAGATGGAAGAGTTCTTTGAAATCAAGTTGGGAAACATGAACATGGATGAGTATGAAAGGAAGTTTTTAGAGTTTTTAAGATATGTTGGATTTATCAAGGAGAATAAGGTAAAGATTCAAAGGTTTTTAAGTGGTCTGCCTTCATTTTAGAGGGATAAAATTCAATATGATGAACCCAAGACTCTCGAAGAAACAATTCAGAAGGCCAAGCACATGCATGATCAGAACAAAGGAAGGACAAATTTTCTAAAATATTGGAGAGATAAGATGAAGGATAAGCAGGATCAAAGAAAGAAAGGATTCAAACCATCTTTCCCTAGGAACCAACATAATTCATATTAGCAAAGTAATCCAACTCAAAATGGGCCCAGGATGATAGAATCAGTTGGATAATTCTGAGTAGCACACACATTAGGATTATACATGGCTTTTTTAAGAACATCATTTGGTATTCTAGGCATAGTATCATTGCCAGGCTTCTCTATGTGTAAAGAATTGTCATTTTCAGCGTTAAGGGTTTCTTTACCTTTGTATATAGACGAATTAGATTCATAATATTATTCCTAGTCTAGAGATGAACATCATGTTCACACATGAAACCTTCACTTGGGCCTGAATTTCCCCCTTGAGAGGAGGCACCCTATTTTCCTGCATAGGAGGATGCTAGTTGTTGGTGGGAAACAACAACCATTTGTTGTTGTTGCTGAGGAAATGGATTGGTTAACACAACAGGTTGGCCTATGCCCTCCTGTTGTGCTAACAGTTTCTGAGCCATTTCCATTTTAGGGCATTTATAGGTTAAGTGATCTTCCTTGCACAATAAGCAAGGGAATTTCGTTTTACCTTTTTCCTTAGTTGCCCCACCAACATTAGTGTTTTTTATTATTATTATTTGCATTGCTATTCCCCTTATTCCTAGTTTTCTTGTTCTTATTTTTCTTCCCTCCATGTTGTTGGTTTCCTTTTTAGAGTTTTGTACTAACATACCATCAGAAGGAGAGTTGGGTTTAAGTTTATGTGTGTTATTCTGACCAGTTGCTGGTGAATATTGACTAGCAAAGTTATTACCTGGGCTAACTAGATTTTTCTCAACTCCACCAATCACATCATCAGCATTGGGTGTAGGGATGGGCTTCTTTGGGTTAGATTATGCTCTAGGAGAAATAGGTAGAATTTCATACAGCATCCTAGATTGGGAATAAACCAAATCCAATTGCTAGGATTTAATAATATCTTATTCTTCAGTCTGAACCCCAGAAAGAGCCACATATTTTACAATAAAGGGTTGCAATGTTTTAATAAACCAATCGGTTAAAAACTCATCAAGAATCTGAGCCTTGATCAAGCTATGCCTCCTCTTCCACTCATGGATGTGATCATATATATATGAGTAGATTTATCCTGGAAAAAAAAGGTTAACAACTCCGTTCCAATTTCATAATGGATTGGTAGCTGAAAGTGGTTTAGAAATGCCATCGCAACTGAATCAAAAGTTTGAAAAGATGCTCATGGAAACTCAATGTAACATTTTTTCACTACCCTAGTTAAATTCCTTTGGAAGAGACACAATCTAATAGAATCATCCATCAAAGAGTTGGATGAACACCATAGATGAAAAGTCATCACATGGTTAGATGGGTCTTCCTTAGGTTTACCTTCAAACTTATGAATGTCTGAAGGAAGCTTAGTGGGTAGGGGTGGACATACTGAGTCATGTAACACTAGATCGTTATTTAAATTTGAAATATCAGGAAAATTCAAAGTGGCCAGAAATGGAAACTTTGTCTGAGCCATAATGTTCCAGGTTCCAGGAGAATTAGCTTCCCATTGGTTGGTGTTCACACTTGGTTGTCTCAGAATGTATGAGTTTACAAGATTGGTGAAAAGCGTATTATGTTGTCCAAAGTTTTGACCATACTGGTTTTGAAACAAAGGAAATGATATTCCAAAATCCCCTCCCATTTCTTCTAACTGTTGAATACCTTGTAAGATACTTGTCATAATAGGGATAACCATATTGGAACCTCCCATCCCATAAAAGGGAATATTTCCTTAAGTAGCATTATGCCCCCATGGAAATCCATCACTGGTTCCCCCTAGTGTATATGAGTTACCTCGCGGTACATTTAGTCCAAAGGGGTTACCAGAACTCATACCTCCAAAATATTGGAAAGATAAGCTTAACTGAGGTAGGGTGGAGCTAGAAATAGATCTAGTGAAGGGTGGGTTAGGCATGGGAATTTGTCCATTGAAGGGTGGGAAATTATGGAAAGGGATAGACAAGACACTACTTGAAGCAGTGATCAAATTTGAACTAGGAGGATTAGTAACAGATATAGGTTGAAACCCTGAAAAAGGAAATCCGAAAGAGAAAGGGTTTGAACTCAATTGCATTGACGAACTAGTACCAATAAGTATCATCGAGGATGATGTGGACCATCCTAATCCTGCAAATGTTGCATTAAAATTAATTCCTCCTACAAGGGTATTACTAAATGGAGCAGTTACCTCCCCTGAACTAAACACTTTTTTTATTTTTTCCATGTTAAACCACCTAGACAATGGGTTAGGAATGTTGATACTATCTATTTGGGAAAAACTAGGAATTTGTGGTGGGTTCAAAATTCCAAACGGATCTGATATGAGCTCAATTTGAATGGGACCTAGATTCTTTTTAGAATGAGGAGAATGAACTCTAGAAGAGTTATGCAACTGCTCCTCAGTATCCCTAAAATGTACTTCGTTAAGAAATCTCATACTCACTTGACCTAGAACTAGGGGTGTTTTTGTCTATTGGTTGTTCCGTTTGATGTTCTTGGTTTTCCTCTTCTACCCCTTGAGGGGGTGGATTGTTGTAATCCAGTATTTTCCTAGGTGTAAGGACCTGTCTCTATTCAAGAGGGTGTCCTTGAATTCTTCGGGACCTATGCAAAGGTTGATCGACCACGCTGGCTCGCAAAAGACACGAAGAAGAAAAAAATATAAAAAAATAAGAATCAAACAACACACACTAAAAAGTTCTTGATAGATTCCAACAAGCAAACAAATCTTACAATGAAAAACACTTGGATGCAAGTACTATGAGTAATGAATATCCAAATATGGAGTCTTCCAAAGGTTACCTGGGATGATTAGGGCCCAAGTCCAACTAGCAAATATCTGGATATAATTACCCTACTCCTCAAAACCAATCACCAAGGGTGCAAGCACTTGCCTTTGGAAAATACCCTCAATAACGAGATGGGTCGATAGAGTCTATGTCTGTCTCAAGTGACACACGATATCCCCTTGCAAAAACCTAGGAACAACAACTATGGTCACCACTTCGTGCTTGGTAGTCGAACGGAACGGTCACTGGATGGAGATTTTGTGAATGGGAAGGTAGTGTAGGCCTTGTATAACAAGACCTAGAACTGAAACTATCAATGAGCATTGGTGTCACCTGAGAAATTTCCACACTTAATTAGTTCCCAGACTCGCATAATCCCCCTCAATCAAGTAACATGGGTATTATGTCTACTTGAAAAAGGTTTTTCTACTGCTTGACGATAGTGTTAGTGGCACTTTACCGACACATAATTTTCGTTACTAATTGATTTAACACTCTTTAGTGGATTCCTAGTTTCCCAATTTTGTGAGATTTTGGAGAAGTTAACTCTCAACTGCTATCTCCAAAATCCTACCCTAGACTATTAGTTGGGTTTCTCGCTAAAATAAAACCTAGTAGCCTATTTCAATTACCTATTGCTTATTTAAAGTACAATTTCAAAAACTTTTCAAAAGAAGCAAAATGAGTGCAACTAAAGATACAATGTTCTTTAACTAAAATATGAAGCATTCTACCACCACAATCATGCACTTTTTATTTCCAATTTCTTTTCAATGTACATGCAAGTTCTAAAGATGTGATGTAATTTGGAATGCAAATGCAATTTTTCATATGTACAATGCAATTTTTTGGTCTATTCAATGCAAAAGGAAACTTAAATTTTACACCTTAAATGCAAACTCAAGTCTACAACTACCTTTCAAAGTGCACATATGAATTCAGTTTGATAAGAATACACAAATTTAGAATTTGAAAGAAAATGCAACTTTGTTTGGTAAACAAGTTCAAATCGAATCCTAAAATGAACAAAAGAAATCAATTTGACATGCACAATTAATAACTAAACCAATTGCAAGACCTTTTTTGAGATTTTTGTTTCAAAATGCAGAACTTGAAATGAAAACCTTATCTACCAACAAAACAAATATGCAAAAGAATTTTGTTTTTCCATATAAAATGCAACTCCAAATCATCCAAAGATACTTGCAATGTATTCAACCAACTCCAACTCAAAAACTAAACCAACTTTTTTGTTTTCCAAATGAGAAACAAAGCCTAACTAAGAACAAACACACAACAAATTCAATGCAAAAAAGACTTCTGGCACCTTTATCATCAAAGTGGAAGCAGCCACAAACACAATAGTCTTCAGTCATACAAGAATGCCAATGGAAGAAAAGTACGTAAGATAACTTTTAGACTCCAACTAGCAAAAGACCTACTAGGATTCAAGGTTTGGGTAGACCTGATTCTTGCACCCAACTAGTGCAATCAAGAATAAAAACAACAGAAAAATCCCTAAACTTCCACCTCAAAGGAAATCCAAATGTACAAAGTAAAAAAGCAACAAGAAGTCCAAAATGAAAAAGACTCTTTCCAAAACTTTTCACCCATGAAAACCAAAAGGACTGACTGAGAATAATCACAAAAAGTAAGTGGACTACTTCTGAGAGGTCACTACAAGACCTTAATAGTCAGAGACCTTCAAATCTTTTCAAACAAATAGTGAAAAAGGGATAAGATCCAATGCTCTTTTTCAAAAGACTTCTAATTCCAAAAGACTAAAACAACCAAGCCAAGATCAATCATTGAGAAAACACCACACTTGTAAGGGGTACTAACCAGACCTAAGACAACAAAAGATCTTCAAACATCCACAAAAAGGCTCATAGACAGGGTTGAGAATGAAAAAACCCTATGGGACAAAAATGATTTCCAACCAAAGGACAATAGGGTGTAACACGCTATTGTACAGATCTTGAGGAGCGTTTTTGAACCAGAAACGCTACTATCATGAACACTAAGGGAATTTTTGTACTGGAAGTCTTAAAAAATGCAAGTCAAACTCAAAAAAATGAAAAATCAGAGTGTCTACTATAGTCTTAGACCAATCCTAACTTGTAAATAGACTCTAAACAACCAAAGAAACTGGACGGATTGACTTAAGAACCCCAAAATAGATGACTTCTCCCCAACAGAGTCTCCAATTCTGTTGTGCGGAAAAGAATCCTATGACTTGTTGATGTATATGTAACTTCGGAATGTATTTCACCCATGTATTTCATCTATGTATATTGTACTCCTATAGAGATGTTATTATTCTTCTATACGGAAGTGTCGTCATTTGTATTGACAAGTGTCTCAAGTGTCGTAACTTGCCGATGGGTTATTAGACCACCATGTGTGGGGTCGGCCCTGATTAAGTTAACATTGGGTTATTGTACTAAGCTAGACAAGTCGGCCCCATAAGATTATTGGGAAGTCAGGACAAGTATAAATAGAGATCTCCCGATCTATATTTGGATCACTTCATAACTCACTCGTCTTTCACTCGGAAAGTGGCGCACATGTGAGGAGGAGGATCAGCTGCTAGGAGGAGTCTATCTCTGTGTACTTTGGTTGTACTATTGCTCTATCTATCTCTGAGGAAGTTGTGGGGTTTTTCACCTTAGGGTTTTCCCCACGGAAACTCGATGTGTCTATTTATCTTATGTTTTGCTTCTTGTGATGATTGAAATGCTTGCTATGATTGATATGCATTGATATACTGTACATGTTATTCTCTCAGTAAAGATCCTAGAGTATATTGAATTAATGCTAAAAAATTAACATGGTATCAGAGCTAACATGAGAAGAAGACATTGTGTAGTGATGGAAACCAGGGTTTCTCTCCACAGATTTTGGAAAAGTAATATGATATATTGAATCTCCTCAGCAAGGTGAATCTATCTGTCCAATCAGAATTCAATTCTGAGCACTTTCAGTTTTGGCCCTAAAAATTAGGGTTTCCTCAAAAATAGAAATTTCTGAAATCTGAAGACACAACTGGAAGCTCCTTGGAAAAATCAAAGTTTAGAGCTTTGGATCGAGATTTTTGGCTGAATAAATCTCTGGGAAACTCAAACCCTAATTCAGGGTCCTCCCTAGTGAACCCGAGAAGACTAAAAGGCATTTCTGAAGGGCGAGGATTTGTAGATCTCAAATTATGAATACGCCAGGTTGATCAGCTCATCAAGGCGCATCTTTCTATCCTTTTAGAAAGTTGAAATTCACATTTTTAATTTTTAGGGTTTCTCTGACAAACCCTAATCCGGGACCAGATCCAATTTTCAGCAAATCAAGTGGTAAGATCTAAATCTTTTCTATTTCCATTTGAAGTACTCTTTAAAGATGTCTCACCACACTAACCTTGAGGATAAGCTTGAAGGGGTTGATAACTTCTGAGCCTAGAAGTATAGGATTGGGTTAATCTTGGAAGAAAATGAATTGGATACATATATCAGTTTTGAAGTCCTCGTCCCGGAGGATGAAGAAGCTAAAGCATTGCATAAGAAGAACTTAGTCAAGGCAAAGAGAATCATTGTTGATTCTATCAAAGACTATCTCATACCACATGTGTCATCTCTGAAGACACCCAAGGAGATGTTTGACTCTTTGACCAAGTTATTTGAAGGGAAGAACATAAATCGGAAGATGACTCTGCGGAACCAATTGAAAGGGGTCAAGCTGTTGAATGGAGAGACCATTCAATCTTATTTCTCCAAGGTCTCTCAGATCAAGGAACAACTTGAAGCTGTCGATGAAGTAGTAGATAATGGTGAAGTGGTTATGACTACTCTAAATGGCCTACCTAGGTCATGGGATTCTTTCATTCAAGGAATCTGTGCTAGAAAGAACTATTAATCTCTTTCAGTAGATTGTGGGAGGAATGTTCACAAGAAGAGGCTAGGCTTGTATCCTGAGAAGAAAAGATGGGAAATGAAGATCAAGCTCTCACAACTCACACCAAAAGAAGCAAGCCTAAGAAGGAACACTCTCATTACAAGAAATCCTCTCACACCAATCATAAGAATAGGAAAGAGATGAGATGTTTCACATGTAATGAGAAAGGACACTTTGCTGCAGATTGTCCCAAGAAGAAGAAAGACAACAACTTCAACAAGAAGAAAAAGAACAACAAGAAGAGATATCATGCTCATGCTGCTGAGGATGATGAACCTCCCAAGAAGAAGGCTAGAGTAGAAAGTGATGATGATGACACATCAAGCGAAGAAGAGTATGTCCTAATCTATGCTCTCACAAGTACTATTTCTCATGGTTGTAATGATTGGCTTATTGACAGTGGGGCTTCCAAACACATGACTGGGTTTAAAGAATCTTTTGTAAATCTATCTGAACATGAATCACCCCATAAAGTGAAACTCGGGGATGACTACCAATACCCCATCAAAGAAAGTGGTGAAGCCTGAGCCTACAACCTAGATTCTGGAAAGTCTTTGAAGATGAAAGAAGTTCTTTATGTACTTGGTCTCAAGAAAAACCTACTCTCCATATCTGCATTGGATGCAAAAGGTATGAGGGTTGCATTTGTGGATGAACAAGTTTTAATGTGGCCAAAGGAAAAGACCATAGATGATGCAGTGGTGATTGGAGAGCAAGAGGGAGGATTGTATAAATTGAAGGGACAACCTGAACATGCCATGGTTCATGATTCCATGGAGCCAAGTGAACTTTGGCATAGAAGACTTGCACATATGCACTACAGAGCATTACCAATTGCAAGTAAAGCTGTAGAAGGTCTTCCTGAAATCAAGACCAAGCATAAAGGTGTTTGCAAAGGATGTGCAAAAGGAAAGAACATAAAGAAGGTATTTCCAAGCAGTGAAAGCAAGGCAAAAGATATCTTGGAAATTATCCACTCCGATGTATGTGGTCCGATGTCATCCAATTCTCTGAGTGTGTATGTTTACTATGTCTCTTTCATTGATGAATTCTCTAGGAAGACTTGGGTTTACTTCTTGAAGAACAAAGATGAAGTGTTTGATAAGTTCAAGGAATTAAAAACCTTGATGGAGAACCAAACTGATAAGAAGATCAAAGCATTCAGATCTGACAATGGTGGAGAATTCACTTTAGGTGACTTCAAGAAGTTATGCAATGATTCATGGATTAAGAGGGAGTTGACTGCTCCTTACAATCCACAACAGAATGGAGTTGCAGAAAGAAATAATCGAACAATCATGGAAGCAGCAAGGGCAATGCTGCATGACCAAGATCTACCTATGCATCTATGGGTAGAAGCAGCTAGGACAGCTGTATATGTGCAGAACATAACACCCCACAAGATATTGGACAACAAGACACTAGAAGAGGTCTTTTCTGGTAAGAAACTTGAAGTCAGCCATCTCAGAATATTTGGTTGTCCAGTATACACACATGTCCCAAAGGAAAAGAGGACCAAGCTAGATCCTTCAAGAAAGAAGGGTATCTTTATGGGTTACAGTGAAAGCTCAGAGGCTTACAGAATATACTTTCCAGGGTTCAAGAAGATTGATGTCAGCAGAGATGTGACATTTGATGAAAACTCAGCATTCATCAAATCAAGGAAGACACCTATTGAAGATTATGAATAACCTAAGGAAACTAGATTTCAAGACACTACTATGACTGAAACAATTCCAGATGCAGATCGTGAAATTAAAGATCCGCAAGAACCTGTAGATCCACCCCGTGAGAATAACTCTCACAAGAGGAAACCTGCATGGGCTAGAGAGCTCATTCAAGATGTAGAAAGATATGGAATTCCAGAAGAAGAACACAGAGAAAAGAAGAGAACTAGATCACATACCAACTATGTTGCTTTACTCTGTGATATCATGAACAAAGAACCTTCCAATTATGAAGAAGCAGCAGAAAAGAAAGAATGGAAGGATTCCATGGTCGAAGAATACCAATCAATAATGAAGAATGATGTTTGGGATGTTGTCCCAAGACCTGAAGGGAAGTTTGTTGTGACTTCCAAATGGATCTACAAGATCAAGCATGCTGCAGATGGTAGCATAGAGAAATACAAGGCAAAATTTGTAGCTCGTGGCTTTTCTCAGAAAGAGGGAATAGATTATGAAGAAAATTTTGCTCGTGTAGCCAGGTACACTTCCATCAGATCAGTACTTGCTCTGGCTGCAATGATGAAATGGAAGATACACCAGATGGATGTCAAGACTTCTTTCTTGAATGGTGTAGTTGAAGAGGAAGTGTATGTAGAGCAGCCACTCGGTTTTGAGACACATGAAAGGAATTCATATGTGTGCAGGTTGAAGAAAGCCTTGTATGGCTTAAAGCAAGCTCCTAGGACTTGGTATGGTAGGATGGATAGCTTTCTATCCAGTTTGGGATTTACCAAGAGTAAAGTAGACTCTAACCTTTACTACAAGGTTGAGGAAGGAAATCCAGTGATACTACTCCTGTATGTGGATGACCTATTTGTTACAAGTAATGATAGTTTGATTGCTGATACCAAGAGGAAGCTTGCTGCCGAGTTCGAGATGAAGGACTTGGGGATGATGCACTATTTTCTAGGCGTGGAGGTGTGGCAGTGTGCAGATGGTATCTTCCTTGGGCAAGGGAAGTATGCAGTAGAGATTCTAAAGAGGTTCAGGATGATGGACTGCAAGGCCATGGCCACACCTATGGTATCGAACCTGAAGCCTCTATGTGATGCTTCATCTGAGCCGGTTGATGTCACTATGTATCGTCAGATGATTAGGTCCTTGATGTACTTGACGAACACGAGACCAGATATTTGCTTTGCAGTGAACACATTGAGCCAGTTCCTGACGGATCTGAGGAGTGTTCACCTGGTTGCTGTAAAGCATATTCTGAGGTACCTGAAGGGTACAGTTGATTATGGGCTCAAGTATGATGGGAATCAAAATTTTAACTTGCAGGGTTATGTTGATTTAGATTGGGCAGGAAGTGCTGCAAATAGGAAGAGCACTTCTGGGTGCTGCTTCAGTATGGGATCAGATGTGATCTCTTGGTTTAGTAGGAAGCAGTCCTACGTAGCACTGAGTACAGCTGAAGCAAAGTATGTTGCAGCTTGTTCAGCTAGTTGTGAGGTAGTATGGCTTCGGAAGCTACTGTCTGAGTTATTTGATCTACCGCTGGAGGCTACTGGTATCTTTTGTGACAACCAGAGTTGTGTGAAGCTGTCTGAGAACCCAGTGTTCCACGATAGGTCAAAACACATAGAGATCAAATATCACTACATCAGGGATATGGTGCAGAGAGGAGGAGTGAAGCTCCTGTATGTTGCGACAGATGAGCAGATTGCAGATGTACTGACGAAACCACTAGCCGGAGTGAAGTTCGAGTACTTCAGAGAGAGGCTTGGTGTTATTCAGATTGACGACACTTCGAGGAAGAAGTGATGGACACATTTGTTGAAGCCATTCCAAGCATGTTGGAAGGAGGATCCTTCACATGGCTGTGGATGTAAGCACTGGATGATGAGCATCAGGACGATGCTCCAGTTACTTCTCTATATGTGTATGTATGAATCATGTTGGATGCTTGATATGATCAGTTGGATAATTTATATGTATATGTATGTACGCATCATGTTGGATGCTGGATATGATCAATTGGATCATTTATATGTATATGTATGTACGCATAATGTTGGATGTTGGATATGATCAGTTGGATCATGTGTATGTATCTGTAGATGTATCAAGTGGATACATTGCGTGATCAGGTAGATCATGTATGTTGATATGTATCAGGTATGATCAGGTGGATCATGTATTTGTATATGTATTAGGTGGATACATTGTATGATCAGGTAGATCATGTATGATGATATGTATCAGGAAGATACTGTGTATGCATCAGGTGGATGCATTATATGATCAGGATGATCATGGATGATGAGCTTCAGGATGTTGCTCCAGATGACATGCAACAGGACGATGC
The DNA here is from genome assembly GCA_027924585.1 of Larix kaempferi. Lineage (NCBI taxonomy): Eukaryota > Viridiplantae > Streptophyta > Pinopsida > Pinales > Pinaceae > Larix > Larix kaempferi. Next base: position 10,046,913 of record BSBM01000950.1, read on the forward strand.
AGTGATGATGATCAGGATGATCATGTGCACATCAGGAGGATGTATGGTGAGTATCAGGATGATACTCTGTGGCCATGGAACAGGTTGTGCAGATAAGCATATAATCCTAGCCCTAGGAGGTCTGCACATAGTCTTTCGAGGTTTTGCCGATGGCATGTAATACTAGCCCTGGGATATCTGGCAAACACTCTTTCGAGGTTTTGCTTTGGAGGACATATAATCCTAGCCCTAGGAGGTTTGCAGATTCTCTTGCTAGGTTTTTCCGCTGGCATATAATAGCTCCCTGGGAGATCTGGAAAATGCTCTTTCGAGGTTTTGTCCTATGGCATGTAATCCTAGCCCTGGGAGATCCGATAGGTTGAGCTGTGTGCTCGTAATCAGTCCTGGGATGCTCTTTCGAGGTTTTGCCATGACCACATGTAATAAGTCCTGGAGATCTGGACAAGATGAAAAAGGCCTCAGATGCTCTTTAGAGTTCTTGCTTGGCAAGACACTCTTTTAAGGTTTTGTGGTGGGGGTCACATGTAATAAGTCCTGGAGATCTAGATAAGATGAAAAAGGCCTCAGATGCTCTTTAGGGTTCTTGCTAGTCAAGAGACTCTTTTAAGGTTTTGTGACAGTCACATATAATACTAGCCCTAGGAGATCCGACAGGTAGAGTTGTGTGCTCGTAACATCCTGGGATGCTCTTTCGAGGTTTTGTGATGCACGTAATAAGTCTTGAGAATTCCACAATATGGCCAGTGATGATGAAGACCTGCAGGTGGTGGGCCTACATCCATTATGAAAAAGGACTGGCTCTATAGAACTTCCTATGACGAGTAGATTCAGAGATTGATTGAGATAGCAGCAGCCATGATGATGACGATGATTCGAGGATGATGATTCACTGATGATGATCCAGAGAAGAAGACTTGTGCTAGCATATCTGTGTCGAGAAATACCTTCCTAGTTAAGAGGGAGTGTTGATGTATATGTAACTTCGGAATGTATTTCACCCATGTATTTCATCTATGTATATTGTACTCCTATAGAGATGTTATTATTCCTCTATACATAAGTGTCGTCATTTGTATTGACAAGTGTCGTAACTTTTCGATGGGTTATTAGACCACCATGTGTGGGGTCGGCCCTGATTAAGTTAACATTGGGTTATTGTACTAAGCTAGACAAGTCGGCCCCATAAGATTATTGGGAAGTCAGGACAAGTATAAATAGAGATCTCCCGATCTCTATTTGGATCACTTCATAACTCACTCTTCTTTCACTCGGAAAGTGGCGCACATGTGAGGAGGAGGATCAGCTGCTAGGAGGAGTCTATCGCTGTGTACTTTGGTTGTACTATTGCTCTATCTATCTCTGAGGAAGTTGTGGGGTTTTTCACCTTAGGTTTTTCCCCACGGAAACTCTGTGTGTCTATTGTCTCTTATGTTTTGCTTCTTGTGATGATTGACATGCTTGCTATGATTAATATGCATTGATATACTGTACATATTATTCTCTCAGTAAAGATCTTACAGTATATTGAATTAATGCTCAAAAATTAACATGACTGGGGTGAGGCCACCAACATACTAGGTTTGCTGAGATTGACACCTATGGTTTCACAGTTAGCAAATTAGACTCGAAATTCTAGCAAAACCATACAAGGAGTTTGAAAGATAGAGAATGATGCACCTTGCTTATGAAGTTTGATCCTAGATTTCATTGCTCCTTAGCTCTGCTTCAAATTTTCAAGCCAAGAACCTGCAAAAGAACCATAATACCTTCCTCAAAAGATTTTGAACATAATAAATATTATTAATCAATTGAAAGAAGAACAAGAACATGAATTTATAAATCAACTTTCAACACATAAATGCTAAATTCTTCATCAAACATGACATTCAACTAGGAATTTGGGAAGGGAAAGATGTCAAATCTATATTGAAAAAGTAGAAACAAATACAATATTACCTCTTCTCTGCTTTGGCACCTCTCAAAACCTTGACTCTAGGTCTCTTGCTTCTCTCCTCCAACAATCCCAAGTAAAGCTCCAATGTATTAAAGGTTTGAAACTAACTAGGGTAGCAATTTCAGAACATGGATAGAAAAGGGATAGGGAATGGTCATTCCTCCATCATAACAATACCTAGGAAAAGTCCCCCTTTATCGATAATCTCCATTTCCTTTATACAAAGTGGAGATGGTTACATTCGGGTAGGGAGCAGTTATAAATGAGGGGGTAGTTACTAAACCACCCAAACTGCCCCAATTTTGAGATTTTTATTAATTTCTGAGCTTTTTAGGGAAAAAAACATTGGTCATACAAGGGAAACAAGCGTGTACACCCATGTAAACCAAAGGAAACAAGCGTTTTTAGTGTGAAAAAAACAAGTTGAAAGATCATTAGGACTGTTTTTGTCTTCAAACCTAGTTACAAAGCTTATGAGTGCTAGGCAATTACTGAATGACTAAGGCCATGTCATGAGATACCAAATCAAGGCTCTTCCATCCATAGTGTCCTTTTGTGTGAGCGATAGTTGACTTTTGAAGTGTCATCATAAAACTGTCATCACGAATGGAGAAGTGCAATTTGGGTTATAACAAGGAACCAAAACTAGTAAAGGGTGCCGAAATCTGTAGAGGTTTCCAAAATCAGTAGAGGGAGTTGAAACTAGTAGAGGGTGTCAAATCAGTAACGGTTTCTGAAATCAGTAGAGGGTGTCGAAACCAGTAGAGCATGTCGAAATTAGTAGAGGTTGTTGAAATACACAAAGGGTGCCAAAATCAATAGAGGGTGTCGAAATCAACAGAGGGTACTGAAATCAGCAGAGGTTTCCGAAATCAACGGAGCATGCCGAAATCAAAAGAGGGTGTAGAAATTAATACAGGGGCTGTGACCTCCCTTCAGCTAGGTAGTAGCATTTGTGACAGGATTTGGATGGAAGGAGGGTCTTTTGAGGAAGGAATCAATTAGTAGAGGAGCCATGGCATATTCCTAGTATTTGGAATTTTGTGTAGTTTTGATATTCGCATTATCGCTGCTATAGTAGCCATTAGAATCTTTTGTTGTGCCATCCATAAAAAATATCTAGATTTGTCTCTCTCATTTTATGTGTGCTCGATTACTTAGCGTAATTTGAAAGTGTTTGAAGAAAACACTAAGGAAGTAACATGCAAATTGTTTGATTAAACCTTACACCCAAAACACACAAAGTTTTCCTATAATTGCATAAGGGATACTACAATGGTCTATGAAGACCAAAAGTGCTTAACCATTTTCTTCCGCGAAGTATTTAACCTAATATAACAACTTTCCAAAACAAATAATCCAAAATGACATACATAGATTTATTAATTCCGTATTTCAACATTCTCAAGTTTTATTACTTCATTACTTCAACATTCGCAAACAATAAACCCTTTTGTCTAACATTCGAAGCATCACTAATCTAAGGATACCATTGACCACATACCATCATACTTTTTTTAAGCATTGAATATTATATGTGTTTCTTTGATTCTCTTTCTTTGAGAGTTTTCTTCATAAGTCTCTTAATATTCTTGATTTTCATGAGATTCGTTTTGCTCTTAAACTTTTATTTTATAAGGTTATTATTATTATTCTTTAATTTTTATAAATGTATTCCATTTTTACCACATGGTATTTTATTCTAAACTGTTATTACTTTAAATTAGTTTCTGGTTTTTATGTAATTTATGAGAGTTCATTTACACTCCTTTATTTCGGCTCCTTTATTTTGGCATGTGATAACTAGCATTCAAATCACCCCGGTATACCGGCGATCGACGACGGGAACTTTTCCATCCAGGCACAGTTCCATCCTTTCTGGTTATTTTTTGGAATTTCGACGATTTGGGTCGTCTTAAAATGAACCAAAACCCCTAGGGACACAATTCCACTGTAAATAAGATGGAACTACGATTCCACCAGTTTTTATAACCGGATCTAAGGAACAAATTGCCAGAAAAGCAGGACTATTTGAGTGCCAGTTATCCCACGCCCTTTATTTCATATTATATTGTACTCTCATCAATTTTGACAGGAGTAGTCTATTCTCTTGATGGTTCTGCAGCTTTGTGCCGTCAGCAGGCCCCTACGCCTTATTGGGATGACATACTGATAGATATGTCAAGACGAGTGATAAAATAAGGCTCGACAGCTAGAAGCTAGCAATATCTCTTTTTTTTCACACAGGAAAAAACAAAATTTTTATTAGTAAAAATGCTACATCAGATAGTTACAAAATAAGTAAGGATAGTCATTAAACAGTCCATCTTAATGATAGCCAACTCTGTGCACATAGTAATAGCGGAGTTCAGTTAAACCATTAACATACATAAACATAAAGCCTGCAGGTGCAGTGGACCCAGGATCAGATCAACAAAGAACCATGCAAGTAACCGAAGCCAAACAGTAAATAGTGTGTAGGAAAACAGTGGCCAATACTCAGGACATAATGGCCAATATCTCTATTGGTCATTATCCTTCAGCGACCAACCATTAGTTACGTAGTGAGGATGATATGGAGACTTTTTATTTGATTTTGTACAAGCCCAAACAAGCAAAATGCAGTGCCTCTCTGTGTGATATCTGGAAAGCTCTGCAAAGGATTGGTCCTGGTTCAAAATTCACATTGTATTTGTAAACCCTACCTTCCTGGGATATGTTAAGGGAGGGAGGGGATACAAATACAATGTGAATCCTGAACCAATGACAATGGGCATATGTCAATTGCAATATAAAATTATGTATTGGTTACTTTTACGAAAGGAAATGATTTGGATCCAAAACTGTGGATAACCACTGTATTAATTCCCAAAATGTGGATCCAGAAATTCTTGCATTATAGTTTATGATAAACTTCCTGATAGACCAACCCCTTCAACAAAAGGATAGATCCTGGTAGTTGTCTTACATGCCTGGGCTAGAATGGAGGATTTACAAATTTGGACTTGTTTTAGGGCTATCTTATAACAGAAAATGTTACTCGTGAAGGGGGCTTGGTAGTTGTAACCAAAAGTTCACAGTATCTCAAGGCACCAATTTTGACATTGTCATTGACATTTTTAACAAACCATCTTTCTAGCTAAAATACCACCTTTTTATTGGTTGGAGTAATGCACTAAATGGAGAGAGGATTTGGCCCACTCTAGAAGCATGGAGAACATCTCTCTATTGAGATTTATTAATTCAAGAGCAGTACTGCAACTAGAGATTGGGACAATGGAGTTATTACCAATAGTTTGCTACTCAATGTTTTGTTATTATTGTCCTTAAGCTTTTTTATTCTTATTAACAGAATTTCCCAGTAAGACAAACCAAAGAAAGACTCCAGTAGGGCGTCCTTATTTTCAAATGCTTCAATGCAATTTTGCATCAGGTCAGTTCACAGACTGGACTATTTTGGTAGCCATCTTTACTTTGAACTTGCAGAGCTCAGAGTACAAACATAATTATGTGGTTATTAAGCATTCATAGTTTCATGGTGATTAGGTACCATATTTTCATTGTGGCTTTGGAGGTCCACACGTGCTAGGTCAAAGAGGTATATTTATATTTGTCAAAAGACCAAGAATATGATCCGTGCAACTTTACACCCATGCTCATGCCCCAATACAAGAAATAGGGAAATAATCTAATGTTGAAACTAAACCCAACTTTGACATCCCCATGCAATCCGGTCTTCCATAGAATTACAACATGAAATTTCAAATCAGACAACCATTCATCAAGTAACAACTCGGGGTGTTAGGCTTCAGAATAAGAAATAATCTAAACAATAGCATTTACATTTTTCAGGGGCCATTTTAAATTATGGGATATTATTATAGTTAAGTAGGGAGAGTAGCAATCAATCCTATTACCATGAAATCATAGTCCTTAGGTCATTCTAATACAAACACTTTGTTTTGGATTAGTTTTAATTCTTCAAATTTGCAATACATACAGGTTAATGAAAGGTAAAGAGTATAAACATTTTTGGAATATATAATTGAAAATCATGGAGTTAAAGTTAAAGCACATTCACCATATTTTCATTTGAGTTTCAGTCAAATAATGCAATTGGGATTCATTGCAGGGTGCTTGATTTGGCTTCATATCTTGGTCTAAGAGTGAATCTATATTGCTTGACTTGTGGTCGAGTTTGGATTATAAAAATGGGTTTGAGTTAATGTTCTGGGTTTTGTTGGTTGTGGAGCCTAATCTCCAGATTCAGAGATATTATTATTCAGCTGTGTCCGTACCCCAGGTTTGGTTATGATCCCGACACGACCAGTTTTCGGGCCCATGGTTTTGGGTAACCCGTGGTATTTTCCCATTATATTTCCCTTATAAAAGAAAGACATTGTAACATGGCTAGGGTTGAGGTATTAGGTTTTATGCATTGTAAAGATCTCTGAGATCAAGAAGAGAGACTGTGAGACAGTGAAGAGGAAGTGCAGCGGTTGTGCTACAGGTTCTATCCCTTCACTTTGCTGGACGGTATAATAATAATAAGGACTGGAAACTTCAGTGTGGATGTAGCCCAATTTGGGTGAACCACGATATATCTGTGTCTCTCTTGTAATGTGTGTGTGATTATATTTGCATTTCTGTTTATTGTTATTGCTCTGCGATCTTGTCTTTCTAATAATTGGTATCAGAGCCAAAGGTCTATTTGGCAGATAAACCCGCAGGAAGTTAGGGTTTCTGGTTCGAGTGGGAGCAATGGCAGAAGAAGTAAATTTTAAGGTCGAGAAGTTTAATGGCCAAAACTTCCAGTTATGGAAGATGTAAATGGAGGACTATCTGTACCAGAAGGATCTATTCCTACCGTTGGGAGGAAGAGAAAAGCAGCCAGCGGCCATGAAGGACGAAGAATGGGAGGTTCTTGATAGAAAGGCACTGGTGACAATACGGCTGTACTTGGCTTCGTCGGTGGCTTTCAATATATCAAAAGAAATGACAACGGAGGGTTTGATGAGGGCACTAGGTAAGCTGTATGAAAAACCCTCGGCCTCCAACAAGGTATTTCTAATTAAGCGTTTATTTAATATGAAGATGTCTGAAGGTGGATTTGTTACTGATCATTTAAATGAGTTTAATACGGTTACAAATCAACTAAGTTCTGTAAGTGTGAACTTTGATGATGAGGTTAGGGCTCTTCTAATCTTGTCTTCATTGCCAGAAAGTTGGAATAGCTTGGTCATAGTTGTAAGTAACTCTGTCTCTAGTTCAAACACCTTGAAATTTGATGATGCTATTGGTGTTATTCTTAGCGAGGAAATGCGAAGAAAAAGCACAGGTGAGACATCAGGTAATGCGTTGACCATGGAGAGCAGGGGAAGACAAAAGGAGAGAGGAAAGAGCCAAGGTAATTGTGGGAAGTCTAAAACGGGCAGATCCAAGTCCAGACTGGGAAAGATAGAGTGCTGGAACTGTGGAATGAAAGGACATCTGAAGAAAGACTGCAGATCTCTAAAGAAGAAAGGAGATGCACAGAAGGAAACTACCCAGGAAGCAAATGTAACAGGTGATGTGTTACAAGATGCTTTGATTCTTGCATTAGATAATACTAGTGATTATTGGGTAGTAGATTCAGGGGCTTCATGTCATGCTACACCCCATAGGAAATATTTTCATGATTATGTTCCAGGTGATTTTGGACATGTTTTATTGGGTGATGATGAGCCATGTAAAATTGTTGAAATGGGTAAGGTATGGATAAAAGTTAAGAATGGAACTGATTGGTTGTTGAAAGATGTTAGGAATATTCCTTCTATGAAAAGAAATATGATCTCAACAGGGCAGTTGGGAGATGGCGGCTGTCTATCTACATTTGGAGAAAAGTGGTGGAATATCACTAAAGGATCAATAGTGATAGCAAAAGGAGACAGGGTAGGTACATTGTATTTATGTCCTCATAATACTGACCATTCTATCTCTTTAGCTTCCACAGGAATAGATACAACATTGTGGCATCACAGGCTTGTTAGGATATTCCTATACTCCATCCTAGTCCTACTAGCATTTTCATTCTTTGCATTTTCAGTCATGCATGCACTTTTAGGGTTTGCATGCATTATTTAGGGTTTGCATGCATTTGCATACATCCCAGTCATCAATCCCAGCACCTACCCCTCAAATAGCTAGCCCCCAGAGCTTCTTTCCACTCAGTTTGAGCCCTCCTAGTGCTTAGTGCGCCCTCCTTTCACCTACTGCATGAGAAAGGCGCCATTCCTTACCTACCATTCAGTTATCTTCAGTGCTTTCCTTGATTTAAGGCTAGACTAACTCTCAACTGACTGTATCACTCCAATGGACCTCTAGTGAGACTTGACTGCCCATTTTGACTCCAATTAGCTCCTCATGTTCCCTCCACTGAGCCTCCTTCATTTAGTTAGTGTCTCCATGTTCCAGTTACAATTAGTTACACCTACCACACTCAGTTAGACTCAGTTTGACTGACGGTTGATAGTTACTTGTGCATTGATGACTCCACCGATGATGAGATAGACTACTAGTTGTACTCCGATGACACTTCAGTGATCTTTTGATCACTCCATGAAGGCTAATTCGAATTGCCACCTTGGCATTCGAATCCTCATGCATTGTACTACTTATTTGTCCATATTGTGATTAATTAATCAGTGTGTGTGAAGTATTTTTGCTTCTATCTAAGTTCTACTATATTATTATTCTGTTGCTCATTACACTGCATTGACCCCTCTTCTTCTATCTTCCTGCTTAATCATAATTACTCTTGTGAGGTATACATCATCTCTTAGATCTGCTATGAGGATTTTCACATTGTATCAGAGCATGTTGAGAGTATTGTTTATCTCCATTCCTAAGAGTTTTTTGTAGGTTATTGTCAAGATTTCAAGTGCAGTAGTTGCAGCAGTAGCAGTTGCAGACTGTTCTATTGTTTTTGCAGGTCTTCTACAACTTCCATGTATTCAGAAGAAATCCCTCCTCTTCCTCCATTCAACTATGATCTTCTTTCTCCATTCAACTATGATGAATGGAAACCGAAAATGATAGCATATTTGAAGAAAAATGATCTCTTTGATCATTGTTTTGAAAGAGAGTTCGAATCCTCTGAAGAAGAGATTGACTGGTTAAATAAAGGTGACAGAGTTTATGCAACAATGATGTTTGCTTTTCCTGAATACATGATATACCAATACATTGATGTTGAATCTCCAAAAGAGCTATGGGCCCACCTGGATGAAAGTTTTGGCAAGCAGAATGAAGGGATTGGTCCAAACCCTTTCAAGAGCAAGCAAAGTGATGCATTCACCCTCCTTGATGATCTCATTGATCATGAATCAGTATCAAACATATCTCATATTGAAGTTAGCTACAAAGAAGAAGAACTTGCAGATTCTACACTCATGCTCCAAATTTCTTCTATTTCAAATTCTGTGCCAGCTCACACTCTAGAAATTGCAGAAGGTCCTAAATCCTCTCTTGCACTAGAGTTTGTTGGTTTGCATCATGATCACATGAATGTTTTGGAGGTAAAATCAGCCATTGGAGGTAATGCATTCACTCTCCATGATCAATCACTTCTTATTTACTATTATATTATCATTATTTCATGCTTTCAGAAGGTTATTGAAGACTATGGCCATTGCCATTTGCTTGGGATAATTTCTCATGCACTTACTGGTTTTGATCCCACCTCTAATGGTTCAAAGGAGATCTCAAGAAACCATGATTCAAGTCTTGGATCTAATCTGGATTCTAAGCAATCACTACTTGGGATAATTTCTCATGCATATGATGGTTTTGATCTCACCCCTGCTGGTTCAAAGGAGATCTCAAGAAACCATTCTTTAAGTCTTGTATTTGATTTGGATTCAAAACATTTACTATTATTTGATGGTTCTTTCTGGCATAATCTCACCCATGATGGTTCGAAGGAGAAGACAAAAGACTATCTACACATTCATAGATTTGATCCTACCTCAACTGATTCGAATCACAGGTTCAAGGATCATCCTCATACTTTTGGATTTGTTCTCATCACATTCGATCTGAAGAGCAAGTACAAGCACATGCTTTCTGAGCACAATCCACTTCTTCCCAAGAAGAAGATACCTCCAGACATATGACCAAGCATCACACCTGCTTGAGTTTGGAGCATTTATTTTTGTGTGTGCCTTACTGTCTATTTTGAGGGGAGGTATTTTTCCCATGAGGTTTTCCCCATTTCCTTGGTTTATTGACTGTTATTATTCATTTTATTGGGTGACCTTTGGTCTTAGTTACTGGGGACCAGGATGGACTAAGGGGGGTGTTAGGATATTCCTATACTCCATCCTAGTCCTACTAGCATTTTCATCCTTTGCATTTTCAGTCATGCATGCACTTTTAGGGTTTGCATGCATTCTTTAGGGTTTGCATGCATCCTAGTCATCAGTCCCAGCACCTAGCCCTCAGTTAGCTAGCCCTGAGAGCTTCTTTCCACTCAGTTTGATCCCTCCTAGTGGTTAGTGCGCCCTCCTTTCACCTACTGCATGAGAAAGGCGCCCTTCCTTACCTACCATTCAGTTATCTTCAATTATCTTCAGTTCTTTCCTTGATTTAAGGCTAGACTGACTCTCAACTGACTGTATCACTCCGATGGACCTCTAGTGAGACTTGAATTCCCATTCTGACTCTAGTTAGCTCCTCATGCACCCTCCATTGAGCCTCCTTCATTCAGTTAGTGTCTCCATGTTCTAGTTACAATCAGTTACACCTACCACACTCAGTTAGACTCAGTTTGACCGACGGTTGACAGTTACTTGTGCATTGATGACTCCACCAAGGATGAGATAGACTACTAGTTGTGCTCCGATGACACTCTAGTAATATTTTGATCACTCCATGAAGGCTAATTCGAATTGCCACCTTGGAATTAGAATCCTCATGCATTGTACAATTTATTTTTCCATGTTGTGATTAATTAATCAGTGTGTGTGAAGTATTTTTGCTTCTATTTGAGTTCTACTGTATTATTATTCTGTTGCTCATTACACTGCATTAACCACTCTTCTTCTATCTTCCTGCTTAATTATAATTACTCTTGTGAGGTATACATCATATCTTAGATCTGCTGTGAGGATTTTCACAAGGCTTGGCCACATGAGTGAGAAGGGGATGCAGATTCTCCACTCAAGGAAGTTGTTGTCAGATTTGAAGCAGGTAAGTTTGGAATTCTGTGAAAATTGTGTTTATGGAAAACAGAAGAGAGTCAGATTTCTCAGGGTTGGGAAACAAAAGAAGAATGAAAAGTTAGAGCTTGTGCATACAGATGTATGGGAACTAGCTCAGGTACAATCTCTTGGTGGCTTTCATTATTATGTTACATTTATTGATGATGCAACTAGGAAAACTTGGGTTTATTGCATTAGACAAAAATATGATGTGTTTGCTACTTTTAAGAAGTGGAAAGCTTTGGTTGAGAGTGAGACAGGAAAAAGGTTGAAGTGTCTTAGATTTGATAATGGAGGAGAGTACTGCGGCAAGGAGTTTGATAGTTACTGTTCATACCATGGGATTCGTAGAGAGAAGACAGTCCCAGGAACACCACAAGAAAATGGTGTGTCAGAAAGAATGAACAGAATGATCATGGAGCATGCAAGGTGTATAAGATTGCATGCAGGGTTGCCCTTACATTTTTGGGCGGATGCTATAAATACTGTTGTTTATTTAATAAACAGAGGACCTTCAAGTGCTTTGGATGGTGGTATTCCAGAGGAGGCATGGACAGATAAAAATGTAAACTACTCATTTCTGAGAACGTTTGGTTGTGAAGCATTTGTCCATATTGATAAAGAAAATAGAACAAAGCTTGAAGCTAAATCCAAGAAATGTACCTTTATTGGATATGGGGTTGATGATTTTCGTTATTGCTTATGGGATTATGAAAATCACAAAATCATTAGAAATAGAGATGTCATATTCAATGAAAAGGTCATGTACAAAGATCAGTTGCAGGGAAAGAAACAGGAAAAGGAAAACACAGAGTACACAGTACTTGATGAAATTCAAGAAAATGAAGTTCCAAAGGTGCCAGAAAATCAAGAACAGCAGCAAGTACCTGAAACTCCTGCAACTGCAAGAAGATCTACCAAGTTAAGTAGACTCCTTGAACGATACTCTCCTTCAATGTATTATTTGTTGATGACTGATGCTGGTGAACTAGAATGTTATGAAGAAGCAATGCAGGTGGAAACTATAAAGAAGTGGGAACAAGGCATGGATGAGGAGATGGACTCATTGGTTGGAAACCAGACTTGGGATTTGGTTCAGTTTCCTTTTGGTAAGAGAGCATTGTAAAACAAATGGATCTACAGGTTGAAGGAAGAAGAAGGAGGTAAGAAGTGGTATAAGGAGAGACTTGTTGTAAAGGGGTTTGCACAGAAGAAAGGTATAGATTTTGATGAAATATTTTCTCCTGTTGTTAAGATGACTTCAATTAGGACTATCTTAAGTCTAGTGGCAGTAGAATATTTGCATCTTGAACAGTTAGATGTAAAAATAGCTTTTCTCCATGGAGATTTGGAGGAAGAGATATATATGTAGCAGCCATAAGGGTATGAGGTCAAAGGGAAGGAGGATTTGGTATGCAGGTTGAAGAAGAGCTTGTATGGCTTGAAGCAAGCTCCAAGGAAGTGCTATTTAAAATTTGACAGGTTTATGACATAACAAGGTTATAGTAGATGTCATTCTGACCACTGTGTTTATTTCAAGAATTTAGACAATGAAAGATATATTATCTTGTTATTGTATGTGGATGACATTCTTGTTGCAGGGTCTAACATGCAGGATATAAATGTACTCAAAAGGAAGCTAGCTAATTCATTTGCGATGAAGGATTTGGGTGTTGCAAAGCAAATCCTTGGTATGAGAATAACGAGAGACAGGAAAAATCACAAATTGACATTGTCTTAGAGTGAGTACATACAAAAGGTGTTGGAGAGGTTCAGAATGCAGAATGCAAAACCAGTAAGTACACCTTTGGCCAGCCATTTCATTCTAAGTAAGGAAATGTGTCCCAAGACACAGGAAGAGATAGATTACATGTCCAAGATTCCCTATCAATCAGCAGTTGGTAGCTTGATGTATGCCATGGTGTGCACAAAACCAGATATTGCACAAGCAGTGGGAGTTGTGAGCAGATATATGATCAATCCACGTAAAGAACATTGGAAGGCAGTACAATGGATTCTCAGGTATTTGAGAGGTACTACCACTCAAGCATTATGTTTTGGAGGTTCAAACACTGTTCTACAGGGATATGTTGATGCAGATATGGCAGGTGATAAGGATAGCAGGAGGAGCACCACAGGGTATGTGTTTACTGTAGGTGGAACAACAGTAAGTTGGATTTCGAAACTGCAAAAGGTTGTTGCATTTTCAACAATGGAAGCAGAGTATGTTGCTGTTACAGAGGCTAGTAAAGAGATGATTTGGTTTCAGAGGTTTATGGATGAATTGGGTAAGAAGCAGAAGGATAGCAGGTTGTATAGTGACAGCCAGAGTGCCATTCATCTTGCAAAGAACTCAACATTCCATTCCAGGACTAAACATATACATCTCAAGTACCATTTCATACGCTCTGTTCTAGAAGATGAACTGTTGAAGCTGGAAAAGATACATACTAGCCAGAATCCTGCAGACATGTTCACAAAGGTAGTGACCAGAGAGAAACTGAGTTCCTGCTCGGTTTCAGTTGGCCTTCTAGCATGAAGGTGAAGATGAGAAAGTTGCCAAGTCCAAGGTCCAGCAAGTACAGCAGCGGTGGAGTTGTTGTGATTAGCCTCCAAGTGGGAGATTGTTGGTTGTGGAGTCTGATCTCCAGATGTAGAGATATTATTATTCAGTTGTGTCCGTACCCCAGGTTTGGTTATGATCCCAACACGACCAGTTTTTCAGGCCCATGGTTTTGGGTAACCCGTGGTATTTTCCCATTGTATTTCCCTTATAAAAGAAAGACATTGTAACACGGCTAGGGTTGAGGTATTAGGTTTTATGCATTGTAAATATCTCCGAGATCAGGAAGAGAGACTGTGAGACAGTGAAGAGGAAGTGCAGTGGTTGTGCTGCAGGTTGTATCCCTTCACTTTGCTGGACGGTATAATAATAATAAGGACTGGCAACTTCAGTGTGGACGTAGCCCATGTTGGGTGAACCTCGATATATCTATGTCTCTCTTGTAATGTGTATGTGATTATATTTGCATTTCTGTTTATTGTTATTGCTCTACGATCCTATTTTTCTAACAGGTTTCCTGCTTTGGGTTCAGATACTGGTGGTAAGAATGCAGTTGGGAAGTGAAGTGTGTGGGAAACATGGCAATGATAAAACCACAGATACATATACAGGAGGTGCTGGAAAGAGCAAGGATGCAGGTATGAAAAGATGTGCTCATTAGAATAAATTACTTGACATACACTATTGCTAAGAAGTTAAGAACATTTAATTCAACAACCAGAACATCAAATCCCAGAGAGAATGGTTTTAAGTTTTGTTAGTTACAAATAATTTGATACTTAGGAGTCTCCTAGAATAGTTAAAAGAGTCTTGGAAGTATCCCCAACATGTCAAATGGCTTGATAATGATTCAGAGTTGTCTCTATGGCACTCTACAACCTAAATTTTAACAATGGGAAAATAATGCTCAAATAAACCTAATAATAATTATTTACCTCGAAGATTCCTGCGTTGAGGGTTTAACGCAGTACCCACTATGAATGCTCAAATAAACCTAATCAAGGTTCAAAACGTCGACTTTTCATAATCGATACTGCGTTATTCCCGAGCACTTCACTAAATAATTATTTACGCTAAGTAATATATGATTTAAGGCACTCTACAGCCTAAATTTTAACAATGGGAAAATAATGCTCAAATAAACCTAATAAAACCTAAAGATATATAAAGATGTGAAATACCCTTCATCCTACCTTGTTGTCGAACTTTCCAATGGCATGAATTTAAATTAAAGGGTATAATAGGTCATCTAGGAACACTAATCTAGGTCTCATCAAGTTTTGTTTGCGTTCTCTCAAAGAGTGTATACGAATAGTTGATCCATTTTAACTTATAGTGAAATTAATGCCAATAGCGAGGAAATGATGGTCATACTCTTGTTCAACTGTAATGGCATAATTGGTTAAATGGTTTTCTTCACTTATTTGCATGCATATTTTCCATCTGTCATTTTCAAGATTTGTGACACTCCAAACTAACAAAATTTTCTTTCCTTCTTTTGTGTTTAATTCTCTGTTTTTGTGGCTCTATGGTTCAAAGATAGCGATCTTTGTGAGTGGACACCGGAGATAACACCTTGGCTGAAGGAATAGCATGTCCAAATGAGATATAGCCTTTGAAATTTCCTCCAATTCGTACAACAACGTATGATTTTTTTGGCAGAGTATATGCATGTTCCTTTTTTTCCTTGAGGGAATGCAAAGTCCAAGTGATATGTGGATATTTACTCAACCATTTATTTGAGATGATGTTATGAAATTTAGGACATTCACGGATGATGAGCAAATAATTGTTCTTGTAAAAGGAAGATAGAGGTATTTTGAATGATAACATCATTGTGATGGATGTTTTCATTAGGAGTTGGAATCATTGATACTATTTTAAAGGTTTAATTAATATATATATTTTAAGATATTGTCAAGGTTTTTGGAATTTCTTATGTGGAATTTGGTGCATTTAGTTAAGATTCATGGTATTTTTTATGTGGGATGTTGTGTTGTTAGAATGTTTGATGTTATTTTGAATGGTGATTCAACATATACTTTATGTATGTTGTCAAAAGGTAAATTGTCAGACTGCTTGGTGTTTCTTATATGGATTGCTGGTATGTATTTAGCAGCTGTATTATGCAGTATTATGCATATGAAGAGATGCTGCCATAATTTAGAGTCTGCAACTGTTAGGATTTGTAATGTATCATGGCTGCCATAATTTAGAGTCTGCAGTTGTTAAGATTTGTAATGTATCACGGCATAGAGGCATTGCATTTTGCTTGTTTGGGCTAGGATTTGTAATGTATCACGGCATAGAGGCATTGCATGTTGCTTGTTTGGGCTTGTTTAGAATCTGCAATTGACAGGATTTGTAATGTATCACGGCTGCCATAATTTAGAGTCTGTAGTTATTAGGATTTGTAATGTATCAGGGCATAGAGGCATACCATTTTGCTTGTTTGGGCTTGTATGAAATCAAATACAAAGTCTCCATATCAACCTCACCATTGAACACAACTAATGGCTGAAGGTTAATGGCTGATTGAGATATTGCTAGCTTCTAGCTGCCGAGCTTGCTTTATTTGATCATGAGGTAGCTGCAAAGTTCATGAGCTCTTATATGTGTATATTCACGGCAATTGGGCATGGATCTAGAAGCCAACTGTACGCATGGTAATTAATGCACATGGGCAACGCTCTAGGTTAACGTTCCATTCGACTTTTTCTGGTTGGTTGTAATTAACATTTATATAAATTTTAGTTTTATAAGTAATAAAATATAAGTTTTTTAAAATAAAATGTATTTAATATTAGTTTAATAATTTTTAATTTCTTTCGGATAATTTGATTATGCAAATGCAATGTTAATATTTAATTATAATATAAAAAACTATTCAAAATACTTATAAAATACCATATTTTCTAATTCTAATTCTAATTTTTTTAATAATATTTCCATCAAATTATTATTGAAAGTTGTAAGAAAAGCAATACACTGAAGTTTATTTTTGAAAGGACTGAAACACAATTTTTTTTAATAATTTAAAAAGTTTTTTTAAATGATTTTTCCATGAAATTTTATATTTTTTGAAGTTGTAAGAAAAGCACACTTAAGTTGTCTTTTTTAAAGGACTGAAACACACTTTTGTTTCTAGTACTTCAAAAACATTTTTTTTAATGATTTTTCCATATCAAATTTTGTATTATTGAAGTTGTCAGAAAAGCAACACACAGGTTGTCTTTTTGACAGGACTGAAACACACTTTTTCTCAGAGACATCTGATTAGTAGTGTAAGAAATAATACCAACAAAACACATTTTTTCAAAGAAACCTTGTTAGTAGTTGCTGTAATAATACCAATGGGTAGTGTGAAGAATATGGCAATGGCGCTGGCCACTAATAGTCCCCAGTCCCCACCATGGCAATTGAAGCTGATTTATGTAATATTGACATGCAAACATCGTTAAAGCCACAGTGCTGACTAATATTTCAGTGAACCATGATTCCGGCACCTGTTTGTATTTCTTTCTTAGGCACCTGTTTGTATTTCTTTATTAGTCTGGTGTGCACATCCACTGTATGATCTCTGAAAGCGGACAAGCTAAGATGCCAAATTTCTCTGCATCATATATTAGCAAGTTATAGTTTCATTCTGTTCTGAAACCATGGATTCATTTTGATAATGAATTCAGGGAGTATGGATTGAGCACATACCTTCCATGAAACAAAAGGACATGAACAACTGTAGCAGTCAACATAACGAAGCTCACTCGATAAGACAAAGAAAAGAAGATACTAAGATGCAATGTGCCATACGCTAATGGCATATGGCCAACATACTAAGAAATGTTTTTGCATCATACAGGTTGAGCCAATATGCTAATGGCATTAGAATCTACATTACAAGCACAAATCCAACTCCCATGTTGGCTTCTGCAAACCAAGTGTTGGCAAGAGGGCTTCCCAAGTAAGATGAAATGGTGGACAAATCTATAACTATACTACCCATCCCAAGACCATTTAGTCCTGATCCCAATTGCTGTGCCAGAACAGACTTAAGAAAGATCCAGCAGATCCATGACAGGGATGTCATCATGGGAAACAAATATCCAGGCACTACATAATAGGCAAAACTACACATAAGGGTTATTACAAAGAATTGGTTTCCTGCAAGGCCTCCCTTGGGCCTCTCCTCCTCATGAAGAGCTCGCAATCAAAAAATTTGAAACAGAGTAAATCTATTCAACACCTGCTCAAACCAATTAGATTTATCATTGTTCATATATGAGAATTTGAAGAAATTCAAACTATATCAGTAAATCCCACATAAAAGTCTGTGAGGTCCTGGAGATTTTGATCTAATAATGAAATTTGAATCCATGCCTAAAGAGAGAAACCTGAACAATGCTTGCAGGCCACCACATAGCAGCAGGCCCCACTAGATATTTTCTAAAATGCATGCCCATCTAAACCCCAGTATATGCATATCCAAAACATCAAGCAATATTGCAGACAACCAAAAGCTTCACAGAAAATTAGGGCTGAAATGGCCAAGAGGAAGGACTACAATTTGAGCACAGGTTAGGTTAAGGAATCAAGGAATAGCCAGAAGATGTCTCAACGGAATTGAATCCGGGTGGATGGAATGAAATCCATCTATCCCCACCAACGGACCACCGTATCCTTGACAGGTTTCTGACTTACTTAGAACATGGGGAGAACTAAAGGATTTGAAAGATGAACAAAAAATGCCGGAGGTACTAATCCTTACAGTGTACAAGGTGAAAAGCATCCAATGATATGATATGTTCGGAATGGAAAGGAACCGATCATGAGAAGGGGTTTGGAGCTAATTCAAGAAGAATTATCATGAGTGGTTAAGGAAGGGAACAAAAAAAAGAGAAGGAAATCATGTTTGATTTTGGTGATTTAAGAAGTAAAAGGAAGAATAAGTGCATTGAATTTTGGAAGGAAAAATTTAGTTTAGTATTAGGTAAGAATGTGGGTATTGATGGCATTTTCATTCTGATGGAAAAAAACCTTAATTGGACATTTTATGGGGAAGCAAGCTTCTAAAGGTATTTTTGCATTTGTGGATGGAGAAAGCTCAGTTCAAACTATTAGGGTATATTTTGTAATTCGTCATTCTCGTTCAACATTGGCTTGCTTATGAGTTTCATGCTAGAAATGGCGTAGAGAGGGTATTAGCATAAAGGTACTTCTACGGTCCTTCATTACTTGACTTAAGGAGTGGGACACCAAGATTCAACCCTAGGAAGGAATTTATGCACCTATAGCCCATACAAGTGAAATTACTTGTATTACCTATGGAATTATGAAGTGAAGATATGTTGAAGGCTTTGGGGGAGGGATCAGAAAATTCATTGTATGGAGGTTGATTTTCACTATAAGGTGGATAAGGTGATCAAAGTTCAGGTGGAGCTTGATCTTTGCTGAAGGGGTTTAAGATAATTTGGGGTAAGTGGAAATTTACATTAATTCCTATATGACTAGAAAGTCACACTTATATGTTCAAATTGTCATTTTGGAGGCCCTGTTTGGAAGGAAAAAACCAATGTTGTCAAAGAGCATGCGAAAACGTACGGAGAATGTAGCTAGAAAGGAGGAAGCCAAGGGCAATCTTGTTACCATTGTGGAGAAAGGTTGTGAAGAGCATGTCAAAGAAAATGTAGGTAAGGGTATAAAAGAGGATGAATGGGAAATTGGCAATTAAATGAGGAATCACTTTCAGAGAAAAGTGAAGAATTAATAATGGCTTAACTATAGTAACATATTGACGGAAAACACTGAAAAAAAGTAAGAACAAAAATCTTCATTACTATAATTTCTACCATTTTTGAAGATATATTCTTTAGAATAAAAACTATTAAAGAATTTTATATCCCTGAATTCTCCTTTGGCTAATGAATTGGATGTTGCAAAGCAAATAAGATCCTAGTAACGCTTCTATTTTAGAAGATTTACCTAAGGGTTCTCTCTAGCTAGATAAAGGGATACAAACTTGAAAGGAAACATCCTTATCTAGTAGTTCGATTTGTCAAATGGAAAGATTTATCCTTGAAATAGAAGGAAGGAAATTATAAAGATACAAACCTAGACCTAGGAAGGACCACTCTCAAAAAGAAGAGATGGGGATAGATAGACTAACTGGAATAATTTGCTTGGTCAAAGGAAAACGACTTGGTCAACGAGAAGCCAACAGAACGACCGAAAGATCAACAGGAAATCAACCAAAGTTGATCCAGTCAAGTTGACTATAACATAATAACCAAAAGTGGTTAGGAAGTTATGGATTTCCATTAATGAACAGTTTGTTGTATTGCATCTATAATAAGATTTAATGGCTATGCATGACTTATTGTACTATGAGTAGTTGTGTGTAGCATGATCATGTAATGAAGTGTGATTTGTGGTCTAGCAAGTTACACTTGTGTTGGCACCCAAGTTTTGAGGAAAGGGGTTGGGTGCCAAAGACTATATCTGGTGGAAAGGAGAGCGCCAAGGAGACCAGCACACGGGAATCTTGGGATGCATGTCAGTGGTAGCCTACGTGTGGCATTTTGCATTCCTATCCAACCATACGTAGGCCAATGTTGGCAGGTGGTTTGGTAAGGTAACATCGCAGCATCGCTGATGCTGCAACAAGTCAGAAGATATCGTGGAAGGTGGAGAGCTGGGCGTAAAGAAGATTATTTTATGCATTTTTGGGTCAATTGTACAGCAGTTTGCGGCTTTTGGGTCATTTGGACTGTATATTATGTATTTTTGAGTCATTTGTACCACAGTATGCGGGTTTTGGGCCATTTTGGACTATGTCAGTTAGATGTTGGGTCATTTGTCCAAAGTGTCGGTTAGGAAGTTGTTAGTAAGTGGACAAGCATTGTAAAGGCGGAAGCCTATATATAGACATAAGTTGTAAGTGGTGAGGCATCTTAGTACGGATGTTGGATGTGTGCGTCTGTGAGTCTGTATATGAGATCAAGAGTTACTGGTGAGATCTATGATTTTGCGGAGATATTGTATCAGGGTTTTGCTGAAGAAATATGACATGATGGAACTATTTGGTGAAATTCCCTGTGTATCTTTTATGATAATGAATGTTGCGATTCATGAATGATGCTATGTTTTCTTGCTGCAATTAACGCTTTACTGTTATACTTGTCGCGGTGAATGTTTCTATTGAATGATGCTATGGATACAATGTTGCCAAATTTAAATGCATAGATTTACTTCTGAATGTCGCAATAAGTTTAAGTGATCCTCTTTCATTCGGCGGAAACATGGTTCCATCCACTCTCCCTTGAACGCCTCGGGTGAGACCTCATCTGCTCTGCAGGTGTTGCTGGACGGAGATCGCGGTGGGTTGGCGTCGAAAACGATGGGAACCCCTGTCGACTGGGTTTGAGTCAACAACCAATGGTTAGAAAGGTAATACAACCCTATTTATAGGCAGCTTTTGTAATGGGTCGGGGTTTTGTTTTCCATTGTTTTTAGCACAGATGTTCCTAACTCGAGTTTTGATATATTCATGAGAACCACCTAAGTTGTTGATATAAACATGAATCTTTTGGAGAGTTCCTGCCAAGGGTTGTAGTATGCATGCACTGCTATTGTGATGAGTAATAGAAAATATTGTTCTCCATATTTTGTGTAGTGTGTGTTTTCCTATCATGTATTGTGTTGAATGTATGCTTTGTTTCCATATATGAGTGATAAATTGCTTACTGTTTGGAAGGCATGTATAAGTAGATGAATGATTAGGTAAATGGAGAGTATTTCCCCATCCTTCCTTGTGCAACCCTTGTTATGGTCCTTATGATTCTTATGCACATCTCGAGTGAGACCTTATCCTGTTTTCAAGATATTGAATATGTTGAAACCTATATGGTACTTGTTGGAAAATCCTTTTGAACACTGGGTCTGATTGACCACAACCAACATGTTGTAAACACATGTTTTTAGTGTTTTAATTAATAGATGAGCGAAAACTCACTCATTTGCTAGTTTCCCTCCAAATGATAGGTTTCCAAGGTAATTTATGTGTAACATGTTAATGTGTTGTGTGCCATTGTCTTATGTGGGTGTGTTTAACTATATGAATCAAATTTCCAGCCTATTATAATTGGTATTAAGAACCCAATAGTTGATATCAGAGCTATATTTGGTTGTTGGGAGACGTCTTTGTTGGTGAGGGTTTGGCTTGGTCCTGGATTTGAGGAATACCTATTATAGTGGGAATCTTCAGAGCTATTGATTCATTGGTAGAATGGCTAACACGTCGAGGATAGAAATTGAGAATTTTAATGATAAAAATTTTGAGCTTTGGAAGCTTAAAATGGAAGATCTCCCTGTGGATCGAGAACAATGGATTGCAGTTGACCCAGGAATGACCTTGACAGGAGTGTCAATGGAATACTGGAAAAATATTGATAGAAAGGCAAGGAGTACTATCCAACTTTGTCTAGCAAACTCGGTATTGTTGAATGTCTCAGAAGAAGACGCTGCAAAGAAGCTACCAGAAAAGTTGGGGAACTTGTACGAGTTGAAATCACTGGTTAACAAGTTGTTTCTTCGAAAGAAGTTGTATTTTCTGAGGATGGCTAAAACTGACCAAGTTGTAGAGCACCTGAATGTGTTTGTTGATTTCCATATATATTAAAATCACCAAGGAGGAGAAATGCATCATCCTGTTGTGTTCTTTGTCGGTTTCCTATGGAAGCCTAGTCGTGGCTATTGGAAGCAATAGTACCACATTGAAGATCAAAATGCAGTTGCATTTTTGTTGTCGGAATCTAGGTGAGATAAAAGAGCATGGAAGGAGCGACTCACAAATCCTTTTCAGAAAGAGGTTGACCGATATATAAAGGAAAAGGCAAAACCTCTAATAGAATATCGAAGTCAAGAGCTAGATCTAAGACTAGATCACATGGTCCAACGATGAAAAAATGCTAGCGATGTGGAAATGTTGGGAATTATAGATGAGACTACAAGTCAATGGAAGTTGAGAAAGGAAAAGGGTCTGAAGAAGGTTAGTTGAATGATGGTAAATCTTCTCAAGAAGAGAAAGGCAATGCGTATTTGGCCTCCTCAAGTACACAGTTAGATCACGAATCTTGGATGATCAACTTTGGTGAGTCATATCACATGACACCATGCAAAGAATGGTTCTATGAGTATGATAAGATCGACGGTGGTGATGTCCTATTGGGAGATGACTCACCGACCAGGATAGTCAGACAAGACAAATTTTGACTAAAATTGAAAGATGAAAGAACATGAACACTTTTAGGAGTTATGCATATCCTAGGTTTGTCCTAAGACCTCAGTAAGTAAGATGGGGAATGTAGGATTATGGTCTATATTTTAGAAATATACGAGTAAGATGGTACAAGGAGCAATGGTATTGATGAGGAAAGTTTGGACTGGAACCTTGTACAAACTATTGGGAAGAATGGACATCGATGAAAGAGATAATGTGGTCTATTTTGAGTCTGATGGGATATATTGTTGTCTAGTCGACTTGACTATGTTGTGGAATTAGTGGATGGGACATATAGGTGAGAAAGTTCTTCATGCTATGCACAGTAAAGGTATGGTTGAAGGTCTCCCTGATTTCTTTGAAGAAGTTGATTTATGTGAGCATTGTATTTATGGTACACAGAGTCATGTAAGGTTCTCATATGGTGCTACTAGGGCTAAAACAATATTGGAATTAATATATAGTGGTGTGTTTGGACTTGTGTTAGTCCCTTCACTAGGAGGATATTAGTATTATATTTCTTTCATCAATGATTTCTACATAATGACATGGTTGTATTTTTTTAGGAAGAAATCTAAAGTTTTTGAGCAATTTCAAGAGTTCAAAGCTCTTGTGGAGAATTAGACTAGTAAAAAGATTAAGGTGTTGAGAACTGATAATAGAGGAGAGCTCTATGGAAAAGTGTTCGACCAGTTTTGCAAACAACAAGGTATAGCTCAACAAAAAATAACTCCATATATGCCTCAATAGAACAAAGTTGCTGAAAGAATTAATAGGACCTTAATGGAGAAAGCGAGGAGCATGCTTAATGGTGCAGGAGTTGCACAAGAATTCTGGGCAGAGGAATTCAACATAGCAGGTTACCTGGTGAATAGGTCATCGTTGATGGTTCTGGTCGAAAAAACTCCATATGAGGCATGGGCTGGTAAGAATCCCTCTCTTACACATTTCAGAGCGTTTGGATGTGATGCCTTTGTGCATATCCCAAAGGAGAAAATAACTAAACTTGACTTCAAGTCGGAGAAGTGTATCTTCATTGGTCATAAGGATAGAGTGAAAGGGTATAAGTTGTGGAACCCAGTGACAAGGAAGATAGTTTATTGTCAAGAGGTGATCTTTAGAGAAGTTGGAGGAACTTACAGGGATGAATAAGTTGAAAGCGAAAAATAAGAAAAGAAAGAGTTTGAAATGAACGATGGAAATCTAGATTTGGGGGAGTCGACCAAATCCAATGAAGAGGTGGAACAACGGAATCTCAATGTAAGGAGGTCTGATCGAATGAGACAAAAAACAAAAAGGAAAATCCCACCCGACTTTCTCTCTGTTTTGTCATTATCTTCCATAAACAACGTTCCCAGGTTGGTAAAAGAAGTGATCGACTTTATAGAGGGTAAACTTTGGAAAACAAAAATGGAAGAAGAAATGGTGTCCTTGAAGAAGAATGAAACATGGGATCTAGTTGCGCTACCAAATGGAAGGAAACCCATTGACAATAAATGGGAGTTCAAGAACAAATTGAATGCAGTGGGTCAAGTTGAGAAGTACAAGGATTGACTCGTAGCAATAGGGTATTCTCAAGTCCAGGGAGTCAACTTCAATGAAATTTTCTTGCTTATTGCTAAGCTAACTTCCATAAAGGTAATAATGTGTTTAGCTATAACATTTTCTTTTGAGATAGAATAGATGGATGTAAAGACAACATTTCTTCATTGTGATCTTGAAGAAGAAATCTATATGAACCATCCTAAAGGGTTTATAGTGGATGGAGAAAATAAGTTGGTCTATAAGCTCAAGAAGTCTCTCTACGGTCTAAAGAAATCACCTAGGATGTGGTATCAAAAGTTTGATATATATATACAAGAACTGGGGTTTGTGAGAAGTTGGGAAAATCATTGTAAGTATTTGAAGAAATTTGGTGATTACTTTGTGTATGTGGTTTCGTATGTCGACGACATATTATTGGTCAGAAATACCATGGATCTGGTAAAAGAGGTGAAACTATAGTTATCTTCCAAATTTGACATGAAGGATCTCAGAGTGTCAAATTTCATTCTTGGAATTGAAATACAAAGAGATCGACCAAGTAGAAGACTCTGGTTAAGTCAAAGGAAATACATTGAGACAATTTTGAACGTTTCAACATATAGGAGAGTCGACCAGTCAAGGTCCCTATTCCTGTGGGAGTTATGTTATCTGTTGAATAGTGTCCAAAGACACAAGAAGAGAAGGAGTACATGTTATGTGTGCCCTATGCTGGTGTTTTTGGTAGCATGATGTATTTTGTGTTCTGTACACGACCATATATTTCCCATGTAGTGGGAGTATTTAGTAGATATATGTTGACACCTAGAAAATAGCACTAGATCGCAGTCAAAAGAGTATTCAGGTATCTATGTGGCACAATGGATTATTCAATATGTTATGGAGGAGAGATCGATGACAACAAGAAAATCAATGTACATGGTTTTTTCAATTTCGATTGGGATGGAGACATCGACCGCAAAAGGCCGACTAGTGGATATGTGTCCAAGTTATTTGGTGGAGTAGTTAGTTGGATGAGAAGAAGGCAGTCGGTCATTGCACTATCGAATACAAAGGCTGAATAAATATAAGCTACTCATGCATGCAAGGAAGCTATTTGATTGCAGATATTGTGTTCAAATGTTGGGTTTGGAAAAAATGTTGTTAGGTTGGATTGTGATAGTCAAAGTGCAATATTCATGGCGAATAATCCATCATATAATTTGAATATGAAGCACATTGATGTTTGATACCATTTTGTGAGGGATATGGTAGAGAACCATAAGGTGTTATTGGAAAAAGGTAGACACAATGAATAATGTTGAAGACCAATTGACAAATTCGATAAGCACAATGAAGTTTTCATAGTTTAGGGAAACAATGGGCTTGTTAGCCCTGCTAAAGTTAACTAAATTTTTGAATCTCATGTTTATGCAGAGAAGAAAACAAGTGGGAGAATGTTGGGAATGTTATATTATTTTGCATGTAAATCGACTAGAAAAGTTGATAGTCGGTTGGTAAAAGTTGACTGGAGTCGTAGGAGACAGACAAGGGAAATCTGGTCGGTCGACCAACTGGAATAATTTTTTTGGCCGAAGGAAAATGACTTGGTCGACGGGAAGTCGACGGAATGAACAAAATATCAACAAGAAATTGACCAACATTGACCTAGTCAAGTAGACTGTAACCGAATAACCATAAGTGGTTAGGAAGTTATGGATTGTCATTAATGAGGAGTTGGTTGTATTGCATCTATAAATAAGATGTAATGGTTGTGCATGATGTATTGTACTATGAGTAGTAGTGTGTAGCATGATCATGTAATTAAGTGGGATTTGTGTTCTATCAATTCATGGTTGTAAACACCTAGTTTAAGTGTTTTGATTAATAGATGAACGAAAGCTCACTAGTTTGTTGGTTTTCCTCTAGGAGAGAGGTTACCGGGGTAATTTATATGTAATTTGTTAATGTGTTGTGTGCCGTTGTTTTATGTTGGTGTGTTTAACTATATGAATAAAATTGAAAACCTACTATAATCCGTGTTAAGAACCCAACAAAAAACCACCAAAAGTCGATGCCAAAACCATGTCTAGAAAACTCATCTTGTAACAAATGAACTAGAAAACATATAAGTATTCACTGAAGTGAACCTAAAACCGATGAGAGAAAAAATCCCGATGAGAACTCAGTTGGCTTCAAGTCCAACACATCTCATAACCTGAAAATTCCTGACAAATCTGAATACCCCGAGCAAAGATGAAGAAGAATTAGCTTTCCTATGCAAGATCAAAATATCATCCCTGTAAAGTCTAAAGATGATCAAGTGAACAAATAAGTTCACAAAGTTGCTCTCGGAAAATGACACACAAAAAAATGTCAAAAATTTAGTTGACGTAAAAAATTGTCGAATGGAATCCAAAACCTGTACCCATAAATACAATGAGTAGTAAACCAGGTGAATCACTAGTACTGTCTCAAATCCGAAATCCAAAGAATCATATCAATCAAAAGGTTGAATTTTCATCAAATTCACAAAGTGACTAAAATCCATCAAATGCCCAAATGTGGCAAATCATCAATCCATCCCATATCCATCAAAGGTTTTGTTCAAAAAGTGCTAAGAGCTTAACTACCTTGACAAAAGTCCAATGAAGGTCAAACTGACCAACCAAATAATCATTCATCAATCCTATATAATCAATCCCAAGATCATCTAAATTGTATCATGAATCCATCATTATATATAGACTGCAAGCTAATCAAGTTAGACTTCGAAACTTGAAGTCAACGACCTCGTCAATATTCCCCCTGTAAACTGAAAGATAACAAGTTAGTGTCATCTGATGTACCCCCATGAAAGTGAAAAAGGGGTAATCACATTGTCTTAGAACAAAGTCAAAAGATTCGATTTTCAACTCCTAAGATACATTAATACATGGGACCCGATCATCCCTTGAAATCAATGAATCAAAAACATTTGTACCATCCACTGTTGAAATTGTAGTTCTTAAGCATGATTGAACCTGTGAATGAACTTGTAGATAATATCTTCCTAATATCTTGGTTTCCAAACTCCAATGCCAAGTCCTTAACCATTCAAAACATAATTTCTTCTTCTTAACCTTCTTATTCTTTTGACACCTTTTAGAGAGGTGATTGGTCTTCTCACATAAACTACACGAGTGAAGAAAAAAACAATTTGATTCATGATGGCCAACTTGGTGACAAGGTCGGTACTTTATGGGTTTATAATTCAACCAAGTATCACCAATTACATCTACATCATCGTCATCATCATTCCTAACTACATCATCAACATGTACCTACTTTTTACTATTATCAACAAATTCATCCTTTTGATCAACATCATTCAGAAAGTGTCCATTCACAAACTTAAGTGGTTTTCTATAATTAGGAATATGGAAAAGGTTGACATGATCCTTTTTATATTGTAAGCCACATCACCTCTTTCCAAGGTCAAATAACATGCTTGGAAATATTATGTTCAACATGTTCATGATGGTCTTCATATTTTGAATCTGTCATTGTTTCACTAAATTGGACCTGTAATAATCGATGATCATCATCAGATTAAAAAAGAGAGTTGTTTTGGACAATAATTAGATCTGAATTTTTCTTTGTTTGATCATGTTGGATTTTATCTCTATTGACATGTGATCATATCACTGAGAGTTGTTCTATCGAATGTAAGAGAATTGTAATTTCTAGTATAGAGCAGTAGAGTGGTAAATAACTCTACTAATTCTCGACTTTGAACCATTTGAATGAAATTTTTACAATTTATTCAAAAAATAAAGGTCTTATAACATTGCCCTTCAATCATGATTAATAATTTAAATTCAAATTCAACAAATAGAGGGTGTCGGCTTCTACCGAAAATGCATACGACAAGATCACGAGGAAGAGCAAAGATGGAAGAAAGAGATTAATATTGCAATTACAATGCCTCTATAAATGCCAAGAAAGATATGCGATGTGAAGATCTTACTCCTCATTGAAGCAATCCTACTCATCATCATCCAAATGTGTATTTTTGCACGACAATTTCAGTATGCAGATTGTCTTCATTGTACAAGTCAAATGCAATTACTGATTGATCAAATAAGCATATAACAAGGGAAAATAGTCGTCGTTGAAGAGGAAAAGCAATGCTTGGAGGGATTATAATTTT
This sequence comes from Larix kaempferi, assembly GCA_027924585.1. Taxonomy (NCBI): domain Eukaryota; kingdom Viridiplantae; phylum Streptophyta; class Pinopsida; order Pinales; family Pinaceae; genus Larix; species Larix kaempferi. Next base: position 10,075,656 of record BSBM01000950.1, read on the forward strand.
ACTATTATAAAACCTTCAAAAATTCTGTCAAAAATTCCTCCACCTTATTTAATGGGAGATGCAAACTTCACTCTTCAACATCTTCCAACCAAGCCAATCCTAGTCGTGCCAAGCTCTGATACCACTTGATAGAAATTAGATAAACCAAAATGGAGAGAAGAAGGCCTAAGCCCAAGTAGTTTTCATATTCACAAATAATACATTTAAACAATATCTACTCACAACCAACTTACAACCATAAAGCAGCCAAAAGTTGTTAAGGTGAGAGTTAGGACTTTGTGATTAGGGTTGAGTTGCTAACATTATTGTTTTAATACGTAATTTTTAATATTTGTATAGCCTTGTAACATAGTTTTTAAAGTGTTAATGTTGTAATACCTTCATCTTAAGTCACACACACACACAAACACACACGCACACGGGGAATAAAAAAATGGGGTCAAGCTCGTACTTGCTTGATAAGGGGGAAATTCTAGTTCGCTACCACTATACCCCTAGTTGTATCAATGATGCCCCACGTGCGATACACAATGATCGATCAAGGTTTCAACCCATGAAATTACAAGGAGTTCCTTAACAGTGCACCCTATCCCCAACTGGTGTACACTATGAGGGCCTCATTCATCTTATGATATATTACTTAAACTATGTGGAATTTTTGGCATAATTGATATTTAATTATTAATTTGTTATCACTTTGTGATATTTCTAATTAATAAATGCAAATATATCACACTAATTTGAAAAACTTCACAATCTCCCTCCAAATATCTGTGAAATTTTATATAGAGTAGAATCATAATCCCCAATTAATTTTCCTTGGGTTATTTGTAATATTAGGGAATAAGAATTTCTTCACTTTCTCATAGACTTATCACCTTATTTGTATCCATATTCAACCAAACTTAAGAAATCACAAATCCCAAGCATATCGATTCCTCCTTCATGAAATAAGTACATTTCTATAAAATTATTAGCAACTTCTCCTTCATGAACGAATTAACAAATTTAAAAATATACACTTTTTTTTGCTTTGTGGAATTTTTCAAGGCATTTGATATAGTTCTCTTGCTAATTAACAATGTTTAGACCTTGTTGGTATTGTTTGTGATTATGCTTTATGATCCCATCATTGACAAGGTATGCACAAATGTTGGTGTGTTTGAGGGATTCAAAATTACTATAACAGTTAAACAAGGTTGTTTGTCCTCTCTTATACTTTTTGGATTTTACATTGATGAGATAGAATAGACCATATGTGGTACCTTGGGTGTCATCAATCACTCCTTTCTCTTTAGAATTTCTATTTTCATTATCCTATTTGTGGATGACATTATATTAATGTGCCACCCAATGAGGAGTCTCCAAAGACAATGAGATATTTTGGGATTGTTTTGTGATGTTCTCTCGGGTTCAAATAAATTTAAAAAAAAGAACGACTTTCAACATCTTAAGTAAGAGAAAAACAATCGATTCTCACTTACAAAGTCAAGAGGGTTGACATGGTCACATCATACACATATTTGCGGGAGTATTATTTTATGTACGACACCTAAATTTGACTCTAGAATCAAAGATTAGAATGAGTAATGGTTATGTGACTCTCAACATTGAGACACAATGCCTACAAAGTCATTCAAGCCAAGATCTATAAATATTATATTTGGTCCATGTGATCAAAGAACATAGAATTGATTTTCCCAAAGCTTCATCACTACTCTAGTTTATATCTTCATTGAAGGGATGGATTCATCAAACCTTATAGGTTCACCGAACTCTAGTTGTCTTGCAATGATAGGGATCCTTTAGCACAACTTAGACTCTATTCCCATTGACTTGCATTGAGGTATGTTTCCTATGGGAACCATCCCCATCAAGGCTATGCTTAATATCCTAAAGTTGAGGACCATTTTGTATAAAGAGATTAGTTCATCAAACCATCATTCTTGTAGAGTGTGGTATTGACCCACTTATTGTTTTAGTCATTTTCTAGGTGGTGACAATGGTACACAGTCTCAAGTGGATGGCCCACTTCTAGTTTTGTTTCCTAAGGTACCCCTCAGGGGGGAATTTTGATGCAAAATCTTAGTTACTTCCCTTACTTAATCTCAATATAAAAAGCCTACCTTCTGTCCATATGGTCATAACCCACAAACCACTTTTAATCTTCCAAAACAATATTTGGAAAAATATGTAACACTAGCTTTAACTTGAATCTCAACTAACATTAATCGATATTAATATTATTTCCTGCATGTGCAGTGAAAACTCTCACTCCAAGATTGGGAAATTCATACCATGGTAGTGATTTAGTTAAATTGTGCTTTAATGTTGGAGATTATGCTTTCCATGTCATGTTATGGACGTATATATTGGAATATTTGGTACACTGCATGCTAGAAGTGATTACTTATGTTATTTAAGATTAACTTTAACTTATTTAGCCTGCAAAAAGCTTGAGCATTTCATTTCAATGGTGGAGCCTGGAGGCACCCAGGCTTGTCATTTCAATATTCAAAGCAAAGGTTTTCAAAATGGATAATTCTTTGTCAATACTTCCTCAAATACTCCCAGGGCACCCATATTAAGTAAGTTTAAATTACATTTTTTTTTGAGGTCTTAATTTCTTTTACTGGATTTCATCAAAATTGTGCAAGAAAATGTTGTCAAGAAAGGGAGAAATTGCCAAAAATTTAGGCTACTCAATTCTTAATCTGGATTCTCGTTTTATTTTTATATAGGATGGTTATTTTCACACATATTTTAATGTTTGGAATTTTGCACATGTAAAATATGAACATTGGTTGTTTCCACGTGCCTTTTCCATGTTTTAATTTTTTTAAATCCACTCACCGCTCCAATGAGCATGGTATATTCTATTCATGCACCTCTTCCTAGTTTGATCCAGTCAAAATTTTAGAAAAATGACTAGAATTCCATATATCAATGGTTAGGATTGCACAATTTGGGTGATTGAGATTGTACAAGTGTTGAATCCATTTATGCATTAAAAAACAATTCAACAATGAAAAATTCAATTTAACCAAATATTATGATAACAATAACCCAAAATCGTATAAGATTTAGATTACTTCATATAAATTAAAAATGAAAATTTAGTTGGGCAAGACTTGTTTCGTGATCATTTTTGTTTGTTGCACATCACTGTGAAACTCTTAGGTTGGGGTATGATTAACTCCGAGATTATCATCCAATGGCCATTTATTTATCATATTTTCTCTAATATTATTATGAAATTTATCTATTTAATTTAAAATCTTCTGATTTTTTAGTGGTCAATTAGATGTTTGCTAGCATATGTTAATTAATGAATAGATATGGCTTATTGTCAAAGGGTATGAGTATTGTTTGATGTCTAAAGTGTTTGCACATGAATAGTTATGTGGTTTGACTTCTATATAGTAATGATTTTTGGCAATGAATAAAAGTTTATTAAACTTCCTTAAAGCTTGAACTATGCACAAGAAGGGATTGACCCAACATGCTTCTATTTGAAACATGTCATACAACTTGGCAAGAACCTGACATTGTTCTCGTTTTTTGGGGGGTCAATTTTAGTAGTTGTTTTGACCTCCGTTTCAAAAATGGTGTATACTGGTAGCACCATTTTTCATTTTGAGCCATTTTTTTGTGATTTTGAAACTTCTTGGTCATAAGAAAATTATAACTTTTATTTACAAGGGTCATTTTCCAAACTTTACAAAAAAAATACATTTAATAGCTAGCTATAGTAAGAAAAATACACACATTTTTGAATTTTTGTACGATTTAGAAGCTAGTTAGAACGAAAAATACATGCATTTTCAAAGTTTTTTCATTAAACTGTTATCTTAAAGAAGTCATTTTTTGGGCAAATTTCTAAACAAAATGAGAAAAAAAAAGACATTTCAAACCATTTTTCAACGTATTTTCTGCTATTTGATGTATAAAAATGATACTCTTTAACATTATTTTCCATAAACTGACGATCACATAAACTCAACAAAACGTATACCATATATTTCTAAATAGCATATTAAAAACATAATAGTTATTCTCAAAATAAAATCTTCAATTCAAAACATTACAAAATATCTTATCAAAAAATTGTCAACTTTGACATTTTCCACAACAAGATGAAACTAATCAACAATATCGTGCATCTCAAACTCTTCATCGAAATTGGCATTTTCTGCTGGTTGGCTCTCTTCCTGGACCTCAATGTGTTCTTCCATTGGGTCCTCTACTTCTGCAAAATTCCCAAAGTTATCTTTTCCGAACATCCCTTTTAAAGGAGGATGAGGCTCTTTTGACATCTTTGCCACAAGTGACTCACTAAATTCTCCTTTCTTCAAACCAACTTCTTGCATTTAATCTGGAAGAAATTTCATAGCATTAATTCTTTGCTTGATATAATTGCACCGTAGTAGATCATTCTCAATGGATATGCAATTTCTTTCTTTTTGTAATGAACATGCTATTGTTGTACCTAATCAACACATACAAGACAAAAAAAGTTAAATAACATAATGAAACATAAATTTAAAAAATATATATTATTGAATTTAGATTATGACACTAGTTTCTATGTAACATCATAAATATTACCTGATCCCGAGGACGAATCTAAAACCCAATCTCCTTCTCTTGAAAAAGTATCTATGAGATAATTAAACAATGTTTGTGGCTTCTGGTAGATGTTTACAGTCTCTCCTATCAAATCTCTTTCTTCATATGTCAACTTGTTAACCGTTGGCATTATAAGACAATATTTGACTATATTTTTCTTCACTCTTTTCATTGATTAAAAGAGTATCATAGGTCTCATCTTTTGTCCAACATGCAAGATGTATGTTTTCAGTATCACTCATAAATGGATCATTTTTGGAGCTACGAATGTTAGGCTTATGCCTGTAACAAAAATATATAAGAATCTAATTAACTTATAGAAAAATAATTTTGGTTTCTAAATTCAAATTTTTAATAATATACTACAAATATCTTACCAATAAAGTTGTTTCCTTGAGTTTTCTTTATCCTTGAATGTTGTTAGCACTCCTCCTCCTTGTACATCTGAATGGAAAACAAGAAATCTCCATAGGGGTGATGTTGTGACATCCAGAAATCTCGAAACCACTTTATTGAATGACTGGTATATATAAGGCTCACAATCATAAATAATGTTTTTGATATTGTATCCATGATGGATATATGCAATAACTAGGGAGTACTCCTTTTTGGGAACAAGATTTTCAATGTTTGCACAATCACCCAAAATCACTTTATATTGCACAGTGTCGAGCCCATTCCAAACGTCATGATCAAGGGTGTCATCAAGTTCAACATTTGCAAGACCTTGTCTTCTTTGTCATTCTATTTTGGCTCTTTGAATATGAATTTTGAAAGACTCTGGTACTGTTTCTTCTTTGACATCTTTGAAAAAAAATTATATCTATAAGTAATAAAAAAGAAATGAATTCACTTAGAAACAAATAAAATAGAAAATATCATAAACCATCATACCTTTTTGTATGCAACAAAAAAATATTTTAAGCTTTCCATGGAGCTTGAATCTGGATAGTTGCATCTGACATCATCCCAACTCTTCTCACCCAACATTATAACCATATCCTCTTGTATTTTCATGTAAACATTATGACTACATGATGTAAAATAAATGGCGTTAATAATGAAATCTAATAATAACACAATGCTTATTTAATAAAAAATCTTAAACTAAAAAAATAAACTTAAAAAAATAAAAACAACTTATAAACTTACTTTTCAAAATCATTGCACATTTCTTCCATGGATAATTCACTTGACTTTACACATGATAGTATTGTAGATATAAGTGTTTCATCCTTCACACCTTGCAATGATCTCCAAGGTTTTATAGTCATATCTTCTGGCAAGTTCTTGAAATCAGGGCCTCCTTGACTATTGCTCCATGCAACTGCTTTACTTTTTTTTACCTTATGATTTTTTACACCAATATTCTCCCACATGCTAAATATGTCATCAACAAATCCCATATGGGGCCCGATCTAAATTCCAACTGAAAATAGTTATCTACAACTCTGAATGCATCACTTCCTTCCAAACCTTTCTATTTCACATTGTCCTCTTTAATATGGATACCTATTTCCATACAATATTGTTTTCGGAAATCTGCTTCAACTTTCAATCTATCCCCACCACATATTTGTTCAAATTCATTGTGGATAAATCTAACCCTTTGAACGAATTTCATGGACATCCTATAGTTACCATCTGTGTTGTGATCCCATGCCAATAGTTTTGCTTCCACATCTGTTAAACCAGCATAAATGATGCATTTCACTATTTGAAAAATAAGGTTGTTTGGAAACTTTTGCATCAATTCTCTTCTAGCCTCCGCAGAATGATTTCCCCCCAAAACATAGTAGTTTTAATCAAAACATTTTGATTCTTCAACTGCATCTCTATCAGGAACATCTTTTGGGTCAACAAAAACTAGGTAGTCAAGCACATGTGCATAGGGATTTTGCCTCATCAATGCTTTCAAGTTATGAACATGCAAGCGATGTGGTTTCCTAATTTGATACTTCTCTTGGCCTTTTGTGTGTCTATAAAGTTGTTTTACATTTAAATCAAATGTATGTCCATTGTGAACCAACTTATCCCTCTACAATCAATCTCAAATAGTATTTTGTGTTGTCTTAACAACACCATCATCTAGATCACCACCTGGAGTAATGATTTCCAAACTGTCCCACGAGTTCTCACTATGATTTTCAACATTGGATTGAACATTTTCTCTCCTCCTTTTACGTCTTGAAGCAGTTGTAAATATTTGATCCAGAGATCACTACTCCCTCTGGATCACCCTAAGATCTCAAGTGGTATGAGTCTCGATATCAATATATGCTCATAAAAAATATAGACTCAAACAACTAGATCTGCATTTACCAACTGAAATATAAATTCAATCACACACATAAACAAAAGATATACCCTGGAACCCTTTCGGGAAAAACCAGCTAACTGTGGGGCTATCTTCTCTCTTGAGCCCAGAGCATATAGATATAAATGAGCCAATACAATACAGGACTACCTTAGTAGGTAACTCAACCGGTCCAAAACTGGATAGACTCTACTTTGCATGCATCTAGCTGATGCATGCACTAGATGAGTAAGTCCCAACTGTCAAACTAGATCTGAGTAATCTGAAGATGCCTCTGACTGATTTTCCCTCTCTCTATCTCACTACTCTGATCTGCTCTAGAATTGAATAAGCCCTCTGATGAACTCGGCCTACTTTGCATGCACAAGTGCACCCTCCCTCCAGTTGTCAATTGCTCACACGGCACCGGATCTCAGCAGATATGAGCTCTTATCATCCCTAACCTTCCTCCAATGCTGAGGCAAGGCTATCCTGGAAGTCTCAGACTCTGAATCAGTCAATCCAGCTCCAAACGAGCTTCTCCCTCCTTGGGAAATGCACCCTCCTCCAAGAGAACTTGGCCTCCTCCAATCTAACCGGAAATCACACTGATGGACTATCTCAGCTCACATTAATGGGTGTCTAGCAACTCTGGAACTAAAGGTCACTGATCTAGCTCAGATCTGACCTTCCTAGCTCCTGCAGTAGCTCCTCTCTCTCTCAGAAAGTCGCCCCACATGTACAGCTACACCCTCCTCACTCTAGCAGTATATCTCTCTGACAATGCAATTGAGTAACCTCATCTGGGGACCCCCTGCCTCTATAAATAATCTCACCGATGAATTAGGCTTTCCAAAACCCTAATTCTTGGTACATGCAAAAGTCACTTTTGCATGCATTCACTAAATGCCGATAGGTCATGCAAAACTCATGCATGCAAAGGTCAATCTCCCCAGAAGTTCTGCATGCATCATGCCACTGAGTAGAGTGCCTCTACTACATCCTAATGCCTATGCAGCTAATGTACTTGCATGTAAGGCATCTGAACCATGGAGGAAATACCGAAGTTACCATAATCTAACACTCCCTCTTAATGAGGGAAGTCCTGACACTGATGCTCGGATCCATCAAGTCCATTGCTGCTGACACTGATCTAACTGATCTACCTGTAACTGCTCTCTAACCGGAAGAACTCTGATCAATCTCCATAAGGGTGGCTTCAGAAGAAGCCCTCCTGTGAACCAGTGTTGACTCTGCCACTGCACTCTGACTCAGAGTCCCTCTGAATCTTTGCTGCAGTAACCAACCCTGAAGACTATTGTCACATGGATCTACTGCTCTGTAGATCATCTTCTTGTGACCGTGAGCTGACTCAGATCTGTAAGTCAAATCCCTCTATCTCTGAACTGACTTAGCTCTCTCCTGAGCCAAGTCCATCTCAACCATGTCATACCAGCTCACTCTCTGACTAGTGCCTACATGAGTAGCATGCTCATCCATCTAATATGATCCTAAGGGCTCAATCTTCGGAGACTCATCATTGTCAAGAGCATCTCGCTCATCCATATGAACTCCAGAATCATTGCCCTGATCCTCATCATGGTGAGCATCTCGCCCACCCATCTGCTGAACAAGCCCACTCCTCTTGGCCTCATCTCTACTATGAGCATCCAACTCATCCTCCTCCTTTGCATATGAAGAGGATGCACTCAGCCATCCAGATGTGCCTGAAGTAGGCTATCCATGAACCAAATAATCACCATCAATCCTGTGACCAAATAAGACTGGGTCAACTCCTTTAGGATAGGTGAAGAACTGATCCCTGTGAAACACTATAGGGTAGCCTACTGCTGCCAAGGCTTCCACTAAGAGGGGACTCCCTCTCAATCCTGGAACAAAGAGGACTCCTAAAACCTCTAGGAGCTCCCCACGGTCAAGCAAAAATCTCAATCTTCCCACTCCAGTAACCAAATGGTCAATGGTCAACCCCCTGAACATCCCGATTCAACTGTACTGAAGTATGCTCTAGGATCAGGAATGCATATCACACTCCTGTCATATGACTGCTGAGAGTGTTGTCCACTCTCCACCTTTGATCAACCTAAGCCTCTGGTAGGCTACTATCATGTCCTGACTGAACTGAGGCCAGTGAGAAATCCTTCTCAAACCGAGAAGAGAACTCATCAACCTCCTCTGTTGATTCCACCTGGTCATCCTTTGCTTGCTTCCCCTTCTTCTTATGCGAACACTATCCTGCATAATGTCCATAATCGTTGTAGGTGAATCATTTGATCTTGCTCAAATCCTTCTTCTGTCTGCCTCTCTGTTTCCCACCTGTTGCAAGAGCCACATCCTCCTCCTTTGGAGTAGTAGAAACTGAACCCTGAATGTACCCTCTCCGGATGTCCTCCTATGTGAAATCATCTCACAAGCGATCCCACTTGGGAAGGTTCTCTCGAGCAATGATAAACTGAACAAACACTACCCATGACACAATCACGCCATTCAAGCCCTGTTAAACCAGCTCACAATCCTCTATCTTCTCACCAACTGCACCCAACTCATCTCTCACTTGAGTTATCTTGGTGAGATAGGACATAATGCTCTTATCCTTCCCCATCTTGATGCTTCTTAGCTTCTCCCTGAGAACCATATTCCTATTTTAATTGGAGCTCTGGTACAAACTAGTCAACGCATCCCACATCTCAAACACATTGTCCTTGGTAGAGAAATGTGGGATGAGGTGATCCTTGATTGCATCAAGAAGGATCCTCTGATCCTTCACATTTTTCTTGTCGTACACTGCTTTGGCAGTGGCATCAGATGGAACTATAACGGGATTTGTCATCGTGTTGTTCACAGCATCCCATAGCTCCCTCTCTTTCAGCAAGAGAGTAATACGTGCCCTCCATGCACTATAGTTGGAGGGACCATCCAACCGGTCCTCCACCCTCAAACGGGTAGCCATACTCACCCAACTGAAGAAACTATAACCCACAGTGAACAAGAGTCTCTCTCGATCATAGATCTATCACAGATCTGACCACAAAACCAACTGATCTAATAGATCTGACCTCTACAACCTCAGATCTGAACTGTACTATTCAGATTTGGTAGATCTAGTCTCTATCTCCACAGATCTATCTTAGATCTAGTCACCAACACTGTAGATCTATGTGTGACTGCCAACTTTGACCCTCAACAGGGCTCTGATACCATGTAAATATTTGATCCAGAGATCACTACTCCCTCTGGATTTCCCTGAGATCTCAAGCGGTATGAGTCTCGATATCAATATATGCTCATAAAAAATATAGACTCAAATAACTAGATCTGCATTTACCAACTAAAATATAAATGCAATCACACACATAAACAACAGATATACCCTGGAACCCTTTTAGGAAAAACCAGCTAACTGTGGGGCCATATTCTCTCTCGATCCCAGAGCATATAGATATAAATGAGACAATACAATATAGGATTACCTTAGCAGGTAACTCAACCAGTCCAAAACTGGACAGACTCTGCTTTGCATGCATCCAACTGATGCATGCACTAGATGAGTAAGTCCCAACTATCAAACTGGATTTGAGTAATATGAAGATGCCTCTAACTGATCTTCCCTCTCTCTATCTCACTGCTCTGATCTGCTCTGAAACTGAAGAATCCCTCTAATGAACTCGGCCTACTATGCATGCACAAGTGCGCCCTCCCTCCATCTATCAAATGCTCGTACGGGACCGGATCTCAACAGATTTGAGCTCTGATCATCCCTAACCTTCCTCCAATGCTGAGGCAAGGCTATCTTGGAAGTCTCAAACTCAGAATCGGTCAATCCAGCTCCAAACGTGCTTATCCCTCCTTGGGAAATGCGCCCTCCTCCAATAGAACTCGGCCTCCTCCAATCTAATCAGAAATCACATTGATGGGCTATCTCAGCTCACAGTAATGGGTGTCTAGCAACTCTGGAACTGAAGGTCACTAATCTAGCTCAGATCTGACCTTCCTAGATCCTGCAGTAGCTTCTCTCTCTCTCAAAAAGTCATCCCACATGTACAGCTACGCCCTCCTCACTCTAGCAGTATCTCTCTCCAACAATGTAACTGAGTAACCTCATCTGGGGACCGCCTGCCTCTATAAATAATCTCACCAATGGATTAGGTTTTCCAAAACCCTAATTCTCGGTTAATGCAAAAGTCACTTTTGCATGCATGCATGCAAAAGATCACTTTTTGCATGCATTCACTGAATGTTGATGGGTCATGCAAAACGCATGCATGCAAAGGTCAATCTCCCCAGAAGTTGCGCATGCAGCCACCACTGGACTCATGCCACTGAGTAGAGTGCCTCTACTCCATCCTAATGCCTATGCAGCTAATGTACCTCCATGTAAGGCATCTGAACCATGGAGGACATCCCGAAGTTACCATAATCTAACAACAGTCGTATCTAAAAGAACAACTTGTTGATCAGGAATGAAAACATCCTCATCCATAAGTCTTTTAGAAGAGTGTCTATTTCTCTTACCAGCAGAAGTAACATTGTCATCAAAACAATTCGTCGATCATGTTCAACTTGGCGAGATATGATTTTGAATGTAACCTTCCTAGGAACTTCATTTGATTGTTGGATTCCTTTTCCTTTCCGTGCTTGTTTTTCTCCAGGAACATTTTGCACTCATTTTTGCTTTGGTGTTTCTCCCTTCTTTGGTGCTTCTCCCATATGAAGAGGGGCATTGATGACATCCATCGGATTTTCTTCTGTACAATAAATTCCATTCAGAATATTGGAAACTGGCATAGAAAAATCCTGCGAAATAAAAACATTATTGTATTAAATCTATTACATTCTCATATAATTCAAAGTATAAGAAATTAAAAAAGATATCAAAATATATAAACTTACACTATTGCTCTCAATATCGTGCACAACTCCTGAACAAAATTCTATGAAAATTTCGTCAATCTTATAGTTTGAAATGTTCAGATAATATCGGATTTTGACAAAGGTTTTAGCTTGTTTCACTAGTGCATATGCAATGTCTTTACTCGACACCGAATAAATATCTCGCAACCATCCCAATGAGTGATAATCATTTTTAAGATATGCGAATCCAACACAATATAAGTGAATACTTTCTTAGTTGCCTTGATATTTCTCTTTAAGATACCAAGAATAGTCAAGTTTCTCTTCAGCTGGTGTGTGTTTCCATTGTCTAACATTCTTGGCTTTTAAATCATCACTAGGAACAACTTCACCACGCACAACATTGTCAGATGGATCAACAATGTTTTTCGATGACTTCATCGACGATCTCGCTCCAGATATGTTTACATTTAGCTTTATTGATGTCATTTTCCCTATAGTCAGAAACAAAACAAAAAAATTTAGTATATGTTTTAAAAAAAATAGTTGCACTACAAAAAAATTGTTAAACATATAGTAGCCAAAGAACCAAGAATTTGATGGCTTAGCATAGCCCTTGGGCTATGCAATGGGATGCCCCCAATGGGCGCCCATTGCATATCCTGTGGGCTATGCAATGGCCGCAATGGCCAATGGAAATTGCATATCCCACGGGCTATGCAATGGCCCATGGCCATTTGCATAGCCCACGGGATATGCAATGGCCCATGGCCATTGCATAGCCCGTGGGATATGAATTGAGTGCCCAAAGGGCGCCTAGGAGGAGCTCCGCTCCTCCCCTGGGTGCTCTTTGGGAGCCGACAGCGCCCCCCCCGTTGGGTGGGCGTTGTGGGCGCCCGGGGGTGGAGCTCCACTCCCCCCAGCCCCCTCTGGGAACCCATAGCACCCTCCCATTGGGGGGCGGGATTCTAAAATGATGCCACCCGATGAGGGGGCGCTATGGACGCCTAGAGGGGTCTGGGGTGTAGCAGAGCTCCGCCCCGGGGCCTACTTTGGACGTCCATAGTGCCCTCCCTAGTGGGCAGTGTGATTCTCACGATTGGGAGGAGCAGTGGGCGCAAGAGGGGGGTCGGGGGGGAGCGGAGCTCCTCCCTCAGGCCCCCTCTCGGTGCCCACATCGCCCGCCCAAAGGGGGCTGGCGGTGAGCGGAGCTATGCCCTTGAGCTCCCTCTAGGCACCTACAGCGCCCGCCTTAGTGGGTGGGCGCTATGGGTGCCCAGAGTGGGCCTAGGGGAAAAGCGGAGCTCCTCCCCTGGGTCATTGCATAGCCCATGGGCTATGCAATGGTCGTTGGCCATTGCCATTGCATAGCCCTTGGGCTATGCAATGGTCGTTGGCCATGCATAGCCTTTGGACTATGTAGTGGGTGCACGTTTGGGCTATGCAATGGGGGCTAAGGTGCCTATGCCCTCGACCCAAAAAAATAAAAAAATAAAAAAAAAAATATCCAGGTTTTACATAAGGCATGCCAAAGCCCAAAGGAAAAAAATTGTATTAAAACATAAAAAAAATTAATTTAACTAACCTTGACAATGTTTGAAGTTTCTCGATGGTCTCCAAAGCCTTGTGGATCGTTGTTTGCAAATGGTGACTATAGAAAACTAAACTGCGTTAATATATCATAAAATAGGTTTTTTTTACTGTTTTATGAATGTGGGATTAAAATTTGTGTAATTAGATAATGCATTATTTCTAAATATAGAGAAGAAGACATTAAATGAAATTTGACTAGTGGTGTGACTTTTGGTTTTAAAAAAAATGTAAATAACTAATACTGTATTAAGAAGTTTGGATAGCATTATTTAAATGTAATTTTATTAGTATTATTACAATTGTTATATGATAAATTAAATTACTTTTCTAGTGTTATAATTGTGTTTGAAATGTGTGATTTATTTTGCAGGGTAATTTTGGAAGGAAAATTTTGAAGTGAAATTTTGGAGGGAATGTTTGGGAGGGGAAATTTCATTCTTTTAGCTATAATATTTTTGGGGGTTGATAATTGCACCATTGTATTTTTGGGTGAGGTGTGTGAGAAAATTTCATTCTCTTAAACTTTTTATTTGAAATTCATGGACTCGTCTGAATCAATCTCAATGTCTAAAGATTATGGAAATTTTTATTTAAGTGGGGATTTCAAAGGCACGGATGATGATTTACCTTCAAGTGAAGATGTTAAAGGCATTAATGATGATGATGAAGAGCTTCCTCCATGTGGAGATTTTAAAGACACTGAGGAAGATGATGAAAATTTTCCTCCAAGTGACAATTTTCAAGGCACCAATGATGATTTTGCTCAAGGAAATGATTCGCAGAGCATCAACAATGATTTTCCTTCAAGCCAATATTTTCCTCCAAGCGAGGATTTTCAAGGCACAAACGATGAATTTCCTTCAAGCGAGGATTTACAAGACAACAAACTGGATTTTCCTCCAAGCGAAGATTTTGATGGGATATATACTAATTTTGGTGAGTATGAAGGCACTAATGATGGTGTAGATGATTTTCCTTCAAGCGAGGATTTCAATGGCACTGATAATGATTTCCCTCCAAGCGAGGATTTTAATGGGATTGATAATGTTCCTCCCCCAAGCAAGGATTTTGATGGCACTGACGGTGATTTTCCTCCAAGTGAGGATTTTGATGGCATAGATGATGATTTTCCTCCAAGCGAGGATTTTATTGGGACAGATGATGATTTTGGTGAGGATAAAGGAAACAATAATGTTGAAGATGGTTTTCCTCCCAACTAAGATTTTGATGGCTCTAAAGATGATTTTCCTCCAAGTGAGGATTTTAATGGGACAAATGATGATTTTGGCGAGGATGAAGGCACCAGTAATGGTGAAGATGTTTTTCCTCCAAGAAAGGATTATGATGGTAGCAAAGACGATTTTCCTCCAAGCAAGGATTTTAATGGCAGCAATGATGATATTCCTCCAAGCAAGGATTTTAATTGGATGGATGATGAAGTTGGTGAGGATGAGGGAACCAATAATGGTGAAGATGAATTTCCTCCGAGCAAGGATTCTGATGGCACCGATGATGATTTTCCTCCAAGCGAGGATTTTGATGGCACTGATGATGATTTTCCTCCAAGCGAGGATTTTAAAGGGACAAGTGATGATTCTGGTGAGGATGCATGCACCAATAATGATGAAGGTTATTTTCCTCCAAGCAAGGATTTTGATGGCATTGATTATGATTTCCCTCCAAGCAAGGATTTTAATGGGACAAATGATGATTTTGGGGAGGATGAACCCGCCAATGATGTTGATTTAAACTCAAGTGATAAACATGATACTGATGCAGATACTCATTCTCCTACTAATTTTGGTGATGATAATCTCAATGAGAGGGATGATATTCCTCACATTGATGAGGATATTCATTCTAATGAGGATGATTTAATGGTTGATGAAACGCAAAGGCAAATTGTACCAATGAGCAAGATTAAGTGTAGGACTATGCCATTTTATGTCAATCCAAAGCATTCTAGTTATACAAGGTCTAGGAAATATTTGCTCACAAGTCCTAGTTCTATTACTAATTTGATTTCAAGTGAGTGTTGCCAAAAAAATTGTCTGAAAAAAATACACTACAATTATTCTTTTGATAAAAGACGAGCATATCTATCAATGAAAAAAAAATGCAAAATTCATATTTGGTAGGGTGCATGATTTCTACAAAGACAGGTTATGATTATCTCATTGGAAGTATTATGCTTTGCAGAAGGGAATTCAAAAGAATCCACTCAATTGGTAATCTTAGACTATCAAGAATCCAGACAAGGCTAGAAAAGGATCCTACATTTTATTATAAAGAATATCATGCACGAGCTAGTGGGCCATTAACAAACATTGCAATGTCATGGATGCGTGACTTCTTTTCTAAGGATGGAGAGAATATGCCAGATAGAGAAACCATACACATTCCAGATAGTTTCTCAAGGCTATAAATCTACAACTTGTACAAGGAATTTGTTCAAGATGCTGAAGGAAATAACAATTTCATTAGATATGCATATTTTACAAGACTATGGAAAACATAGTTCAACAATGTGTGTATTCCTAAGAGGTCAAGGATGGGGGTTTACAGTATATGTGCTTCTGTTAAACAAAGAATGGATAAATCAGAAGGGATAGAGAGAGGTATGTCTCTAACAACTTTATTTTTTTGGAATAAATATCTATTATGAAAGCTCATCAATGTTTTTATTTTATTTTATTTGTAGATTCTGTTGTTAAAGAACTTCAAGCACATCACAATCAACAATCAGTTGAATGACAAAAGTTATACAAACATCGCAATAAGTGTTATGATGAACCGCATAAGTAGATGGGTTTGATAATTTATGGCATGGATCAAAAAAAAAAAAAAAAAAACACTTTTTCCACATTTTGTTCGTGTACCAAAGAATTCAAAGGAGGAAACTTTTATTCAGTTTCACTTGGTTGGTTGTATGGTTTTCAATGGTCAAATGTCTCCAAAGGTTTACTTTACAACTCCCAATATTCATAATAATGAAAATATGACCATTACCATAATTCACCATGTGCTGACTCATTGGTTTGGTAATCTTCCTCGAGTTCTATATCTGCAATTGGACAACACCAGCCGAGAAAACAAAAATCAGATCATGTTTGGTTATATGAACATGCTTGTTGAATTGGGAATTTTTCAGAAGGTAAAAGTTGGTTTCCTTCTTGTTGGGCATACACATGACCATATTGATCAAATGTTTATCCGTTTTGTAGTGACATTGGGGAGGAAGAATCTTGGGAGCCTGCCATCATTAAGTGAAATTATTAGAAAAACATATAGTCCAGAGCCTGTTGTGCTAACATTGGAGGAAACAATTGACATGCGAAGATTTATTTTGGGATCGCATGGTGAAGAAAGGTGCATTGAGAAACTTAATGACATTAGCTTTGAGCATCAATTTCGCATAAAAAAAATTGATGGGAAAACACTACTATGGTGTAAGAAGTACTCAACAAGTGCAAAATGGGGACCTACACCAGGTTTAACATTTCTTAAATTCATCCCAGTTCTTCAAATGTATGCTTCAAAGTTATCGTTATTGCAATTAGTTGTTGAGATTCAAAATTCACGCGAGCACAATAGAGATGTTGATTCTTCTCAATGCTTGGAAGAAATAAAAAATTCTATCAAAGATACATATGACTATTTTGAGGTTGTTGATTCTATTTGGTGGGAATCATTTTTCATGGAGAAAAATGACATAATTACAAACTCTACAAATGGAGACATTGTTTTGAAGACTCCATTTGGTTTCCCACAAAGTATGTCAAATGGAAATGAGGAGAGAAATGTTGAGCTTGAAGGTGTTGATCCTTCTCAACCAGAAGAAAGGTAAATGTACATTGGGTCTAGAAGATCATCTGCACGACGTGAGGCGATGGAAAACTTTTACAGAGGCTCAGTACAAGATATTAAGGAGGGTTGCATGATTGCATTTTTGGCCACAGAAGATCCATGTGGTTATCCATTCTGGATTGCAAAAGTTATGAAGGTCAATAAAGAAAATGAAGAAGTTATATCTATTGAAGTACATTGGTATGCAACAGACACACACCCATTTCATTGCGTGTACAAGCCAGAGATGGTGATTGAGAAAAGGGTTTGCAAAAAGAGAAAAAGAAAGGGTCAAAATGTAAATCATCGTCGCATAGACATTTTGAAATTAGAGGATGTTGGCATACTAGTTTATGAATTCCAGTTGACAAGGAAAGGAACTCTTCGCTCCAAGAGTATAGAGATTATCAAAAGATTGTTGGCACCAGAAATAGTTGCAACATGGGAGTCTACTAAACCAAGGTGTAGATCTAGAAGGAATATGGCATATGAAATGTTGGGCGTACATGAAGATTCAGATGGTGCACTCGTTGATACTAGAGAAGAATACGGGTCATCTACATCTTCATCCAGTCATCCATCTGAAGAAAAAGTAGCTTCTGATGGTGTGTCAGGATCCATGTGTTGATTTGAATATTCGCACATGAAACATTTTGTCTGTTTTATTAATATGCCATTGTTTGTATGGCAACTCTAAAGGAGTGCTTGAATTTTGATATGAATTGCTTCTACGTCTTATGGTTTATTATATGATTTTCTGATGAATATCATAAATTTTTGTATTTTATATGAAAAGAGTGGTCAAATTATTTATTGAATAATTTGTGTTTAACTCAATGCAATTTTTATACAGTGTTACTAATAGATTAAATCAGCACAATTTTCAATTTTGATAAAATCATATAAAAATGACATTTTTTGAAAAAGTGTGCTACCGGTAGCATTAGTTTTCAATTTAGAGCTTGATTTTAAGGTTTTTGCAAACAACAATAACAAATGTTTTGGTTCATTTCTATATTTTTTACCCCAAATCTAAAAGTGGTGCTACCGGTAGCACCACTTTTTGATTCGGGGTTTTTTTTGGTGTTTTTTATGCAAAAATGTGGGTTTTTATGGCTAGAGTTCTCATTTTGAGTATAAAGTTCTCATCAAGTTCTATAACATGTTTTGAACCTAAGCATTTAGATCAAAGGAACCATGGAGTAGAAATTTGGGGATCTTTTCTACAACGTCAATGGAATATATTGAATAAGTTTCCACAATATGAGGGACCCACATTTACTCCAAGACAACTCAATCTTCCCAATATCTATTTGAACTTCAAATATGAACTAGTGACAAGATAAATGAAAGAAACCCAATGCTCAGTTGTGTCTTGGTAAGGGAAATAAGATAGACAATGCCCCCATCAACCAATTGTCTAATTGATTGGTTCAGTTGGGGATATTTTAAAAGAAATATTAAAAATGAGTATTTATATAGGAAAGAATATATGTAATATTCTTCATGATTTCCCAATTCGAATTTGCATCTTATTGTAGTGATTGATTTATGAGTTATAGAGAGCAAGGCGCTATAGAAATTGTTGGGTAAGGTAATTTCCTGCATATTTGCATAAATAATACTGTATTTAAGCTATAATATCAATTTTCCTCTAGTCTCTAAACTCCCTTGGGTAGTTCCCACTGTTGTTAGGGAAAAATTCCTATGGCTGGGCTGAGGCCACCAACATACTGGTGTTGATAGATAGACATCTAAGGTTCCAAAAATACAACAATTACGCAAAATATTTAGGGTTTAAGAGGGTATGTACCTTAATATAGAAGGTTGATCCAAGCCTCTCCTTGATTCCTCCTATTACTCTCCAATCAAGGAACCTGCAAAACCATTCCAAAAGCCTTCTTCAAACCAATTTGACTATAAATAAGTAATTGACATTTAAAAGAACATAAAACATCAAATTGCAATCAAATCTAAGATAAACATGAACAAATCTATTTGGAAAGGGAATAATGTCTATTATTTCATTAATGAATGAAGCAAGTGCATAATTATACCTTCCTTCAATCAAGGCACTTCATGAAACCAAGATCCAAGGTCTCCTGCTTCTCTCCTCCAAGGATCCCAACCTCTGATCAAATGTGCTAGGGTTTAATAGAAATTAGGGCACAAATGAGGAGGATGTGAGTCAAAATTTATCCAGCATAACCTTATGTGGGCTAAGAGTCCCATTCATTGCCCCTTTCCATCTCGTTTATAGTGAAAGGAGAAAGTTTGGTCGAGGAAGGAGCAGTTATGACCGGAAGAAGAGGTTCCAAAACCACCCAAAATACCCATTCTTTTAGATTATATATATATATATATATGGTATTTTATGAGGCACATGCTGGTGAGATACAGAAAAAGGTGCACACAACACGCAGTTCATCCATGTGAAACTTGCGTGCAGGTGAAAAAATGAGCAAAAACTGCTAAAATTAGGGATTTTCAGGTGGAGTTTTGGTCTCCAAATGTGGTCATGAGCTCCCAAACTATTGAATGGACCATGAATAATTTAATTCCAACTAATAGAGGCCCCAAATATGTCTCTTCCATCCACAGTGTCCTTTTGTGTGACCCACATTAGCCTTATGAAGTGTCGTCATGATAGCAGAGCATGCAAGTGTCGTCATGGACGAAGAAGTGCCAAATTTAGTTATAACATATGCCCCCTAATGTATGATTTCAGAGGGGAACACGATGGCCAAAATATATTACAAATAATTGAGCGATTGGGCTATGTATTCGACGAAACCATAGAAACCAATAATTGTAGGCTCGAATGAAGTACCCGAAACAGAGGAAAGTGTCAGACAATCTGATCCCTGGGATAAATGTCCATGTCCAAATGATAGAGCATGACTTCCAGGATGATACACTGGTGATATGATACATATGTATATCTGAAGCATATATCATGGCCACTAGAATACAAGCGTAGATCCATGAGAAAAATATAAGCATGAACATAGCCATAGGAATACAAAGGTGGATCTATGTCAAAACTAGAGATCATAGCCATAGCGAACAAATTGGATATATGTATCATCAAGAGCCAAAATGAGCATGGCTTAGTATTGCACAACTTGGGAAATAATACAATGTGATGATGTTACTATAGGCCCAAGGTATTCAATCCAAACTGCCTAAAGGTACGAATCCTGACCATGTGAATAAATGAGGTGACATCGAACATGGAGGATACTGTTTGATTACCGGTCATTGATATAAACTATTAACAAATGCGAGGGAACCCACCGATAATGAAAATGGTCCCCAAGGTACCTAGTACATTCTAACAGGTGTGAACATATGATCTTGAAGTCAAACACCTGAAGAATCCATCGAGTAGGAGACATTGATGTATTCTCACTACCCAGTAATGAGGGAGATTGCCATGAATGACTACAATCCCCAAGGTACTATCGAAACTCTAAAATTTATTCCCAGAGCAAGATGAGTTGAAGTCAATGGGAAGAATTCCATTGGAAGGGAGGCATTAAGGCATCCTCCATCATCCAACGCAAGGAACAATCAAGGAATGAACTGATTTGGAGCAAGACTTAATACATGATGAAACATACTAACGTCAAGGAATGGACGACATATGAAGTCAAGGAAACTAAAAAATGACCAAAATAGGTTTTAACCTTGAATAGTGAGCATGGCACAGTAGTGACTTAGGCAGCTTTGAACACAAAGGGACCATGATATAAATCTGTAATATAGGAGACATTAATAGATTCTCCATATGATTGGAAGAGTAACCAACCGGATGAGTAACGACTCTGAGATCAAGTTTATCCTAAGGAACAAAACTAGAACCCAACTATTTGATAGACTCAAAAATATGTGCTTTGTTCAAGGACATAGTAGAATTGATGCCATTATACTGAAATACAGTTTGAGATCCTTCCTTTCCCTTTTCTCTTTTTAGGTACATTCTTCATTTTTTTAACGAGCTTGAAAAAGAAATAAAACATGCTCGGTAAGTGTCCATCCATGTTTAATTTTATGATTCCATGGATGGGAAAATAAACACTTTCTTCTTTGTTTTATGAGTTTGAAGACAATATATAAGGTTACTTGATAAAATACCGATCCGTGGATTTTAATATCAAGCTCGGATCTGTTCATGCTCATCGGTGTTTTCAATTTTAAAGAGTTTGAAAAACTTAAACAAAAACTCTATACACCATCTCATAGATTTTATATCGAGCCTGAGTTGGTAGATTCTCGTAGGTGTTTTCATGTTTAGAGAGTCTGAAAATCCTAAAGAAGACTCCAAGGTGGAATTTTTCATAAAGTTAGTCTCCTTGCCTAAAAAAGGATAAAAAATACGAGAGAGAACTCTTCTAGCCACAAATGACTAGAGTATTCCTTTTTCGTACATAGTCTAAATGGTATAGAAAAGTGTTAAACTTATACTGTACATGTGACCTTTCAAGTACTTTAATGAGCATGAAAGAGACAAGATGGCTCGACAATCTTTCCCTATTTAAGGAGTCTGAAAAGAGCTTAAAGAGGACTCCATAAAAATATTTTCGTGTAAGTTTAATGAGCCTGCAAAAGTAAACTCGTGGCTTCCTTACTATTTTTAACGAGTTCAAAGGAAGGAGGGAAGAATGCTCATAACGAGAGGAAATGAGTGTCAAGGGTATGTGGAACTAGTTCCAAGCGCATGGAATAGACCTATGCATAATGTAAGGAACACGAGCAAGATAAGAACATTCAGGGTATGTCTCCTTCATGTAATGGGTGTCAAGTTGAAAAGTCCAAGTGATACATGGCTTGACAAAAATGATATCATAGATGAAGTATTATATAACAATCTAAAAGTGTGGAAGCCGACATCAGGCTCATAAGCGCAAGCAGGATTGAGGAAAATACATATGCAACTTAAACACAAAAATGGGAGCCTTATGAGGAATGATAAAAAATGTATGAGAAAGAAATATATGAGGATTCTTCTCAAAGTCATGGTAAGACTAGAAATGCTCCCGAGCCTATGGGAAAAACTCAGCATGGGCACCAAAATCTCATAAGGGTGTTGACTAGGGTGTCCCATGTTAGGTAGGCTTTGCTTTCGGATTGGTGCACAATGCATATAGAAATTGCTAACAAACCAATATCCAATAGGTTCGAACCTAAGGCTAATTCAGATGGAAAAAGGTTCAAATGAATCGTAACAATGGGGAGGCCTAAAACTATATGCAAGGTTTTTAATATACTTGGCATGATCGAACAATTTGTTAAAAATGATCAATAAGCAACCATGAGTCCATCTAAGAATCCCGTCTCCAAGAAACAACAATACCAAGATCATATTCAAAAAATATGTAAGAAAAGATATGATATAGGTCATTGTGGTAGAAATACGTTCAACTTCACAATCTTGAATAATAGGCATAATTAAGGTAGAGTTAACCAAAGGACACTTTATAGTACCTAAGCCTAAGTAATTTCAATCAACTAGATCAAACTTGATAGGAAGATCAAAGTTGAGAGAAGTGATGGAATCTGCAGAAACAAATTCATCATCACAGGAGTTGAAAATTCTAGAAGTAGAATCAAAATCAGCAAGAACACCGATTTCCCGTTCGATGGGAGGGTCCAAAGACTCAACAATAATAGGGTTTGAGGATTCATAATTAGTAAGACCAGACTCCAAAGGAAAACCGGGGCTGGACTGAAGTCCCACTGGATCATCATCCAAATGAATGGCAGATTGTATTATAGACTCTAGGAAAACTTCATCATAAGGAAGTATATCATCCCAGATAGAACACATGCCCAAGCATTCAGTTGGATCAACAGGGTGGAGAACAAGCTCTAATGACCCTATTGGATGGATCACTTGGTCAACTTCCAGGACCAAGTCTCAAGAAGGTAAACATGAACTCATAGGTTTCTTCTCAGTAGCAATTTTAACCAATGGATATAATGGTTGGTCAATGTGGCTACACTCAAATTCAGAGGCTAAACACTTCCAAGTATTGTTAAAGTACAAAGACTTAAATTGAGGTTCCTTATTTGTGGAAGGTGTGGCAACTGTTGAAATTGTGTGTACCGGTGATGCATCAATATGCAGATCAGGTGGACGAATATTAAAGGTTCCCATTAAGGAAGGATGCATCCCCCAATTTTTTCACAACTCCTCGCAAAATGGGATACTAAACGAAAATTGGATCCATGATCTTGATTGAACTCATTATTGTTTAGGGATAGTTGGTCAATTGTTACAATCTTTCCTT
Organism: Larix kaempferi; assembly: GCA_027924585.1. Classification (NCBI taxonomy): domain Eukaryota; kingdom Viridiplantae; phylum Streptophyta; class Pinopsida; order Pinales; family Pinaceae; genus Larix; species Larix kaempferi. The sequence goes on from BSBM01000950.1 coordinate 10,099,182, forward strand.
CATGAGGAAACTTGATGACGCAAAATATCGAAGAGACCACTACCATCATAGCTTGAGTCCAATTTCTCCCTAGTAATAAATTATAATCAAGTGGGGAATCAACCACTTCCACATCCAGACTACTTTTTCGCCTAGCTCTATAGGAAAAGCTGAGATATTTCCATGAGGTTTGAAAACATGGTCGTTGAAAGCTTTCAGCATGGTGACATGAGCAATCAAATCAGGTGATGCTAAAGCCTTCCAATAGGATAATGACATGACAAATGTGGAGGCACCCTCATCTATAACTATCCGATGAATCTTAGTGTTTCCATATACAACTTGGATTTAAAAAGAAACATGGTATGGTATATGAGGCTTCCAATTCTCAAAATCAAAAGAGATCACTTGAATATCTTCAGGATCAAAAGCCCCTAAAGATGAAAGTAATGTCTTCCTTTGAGTTGGAGAAGTCTGTAGGACCTCAAGTGTAGACATAAGACATGGAGCCTAAGCCAAATCTTCAACTATACTATAATGTTGTGCAGCACACACATTATGATTAAATGATGCTTTCTTAAGAATACTCTTTGGTATTTGATGCACCGTATTGTTGGCAGGATTCTCTATGTGTAAAGAATTGTCATTATCAACATTAAGGGGTTCCTTACCTTTAGATCTAGACGAATTAATTTCATAATTCTTGTTCCTAGTCTGGAGATACAAATCCCGTTCACACATGAAAACTTATCCTGAGCCTAAAATGCCCCGTTGAGAGGAGGTTCCCTGGTTTCCCCCTTAAGTGTCTACATGGTTTTGGTGACCACCAACAATGATCTGTTGCTGATGTTTAGGAAATGGATTAGTTAATACAACAGTTTGGGAGGACCCTTCTTGCTGAGCCAACAGTTTTTGTGCCATTTCCATATTGGGGAATTTATAAGTTAGATGATATTCCTCGCATAACAAGCAAGGGAATTTCATATTATCTTTTTCATTATTTTCCACACCAGCATTAATGTTATTGTTTGGATCGTTGTTCCCCTTATTCCCATTTTTCTTATTCTTTTTTTTCTTCCCTCCAGGATATTGGTTTTCCTGAGAGTTTTGTACTAACAAAACATCGGAAGGAGGGTTGGGTTTAAGGTTCTATGTGTTCATCTGACCAGTTTTTGGTGAATTTTGACTTAGAAAGTTGTTACCCGAGCTAACTGGATTGTTATCAATTGCGCCGATCAAACCATCAACATGAGGTGTCGGGATGAGTTTATTTGGTACAAATTATACTCTAGGAGAAATGGGTAGAATGTCATACAACATCATGGATTGGGAATAAACCAAATCCAATTGTTGGGCTTTAATAATAGCCTTCTCTACGGTCTGAACCCCAGAAATAGCGACATCTTTTGCAATGATAGGTTGCAATGAATCAATAAACCAATCGGTAAGGAATTCATCAGGGATGTGAGCCTCGATTATGCTACATCTCCTTCGCCATTCATGAATGTGGTCGGAGATATGAGTAGATTTATTCTAATGAAAATATGTTAACAACTCGGTTCTAGTTTCATAATGGACTAGGAGATGAAAATGGTTGAGAAATTCCATTGCAATTGCATTAAAAGTTTGAAAAGATGCTCATGGTAATTCCACGTACTACTTCATCGCTACACCAGTTAAATTCCTTTGGAAAAGATGCAATCGAATAGAATCATCCATAAAATAATTAGATGAACACCATAGATGAAAAGTCATCACATGGTTAGTTTGTGCTTCCTTGGGTTTACCTTCAAACTTTGGGATGTCTGGAGGAATTTTTTTGGGTAGGGGTGTCCATCTCAAGTCATGTATCACTAGATCATTATTCAACTTTTAAATATCAGGAAAATTCAATGTAGCCAGGAATGGCAACTTTGTTTGAGCCATGGTGTTCCAAGTTTCGGGAGCGTTAGCTTACCATTGATTGGTGTTGGCATATGGTTGTCCTGGAATATATGGATTTCTAGGATTGGTGAAAAGTGGATTGGGTTGTTGAAATTTCTAACCATAATGGTGTTTGAAAAAAGGATAAGTTGTTGCAATAGTCCCTCTCATCCCTCCTAAAGGTTGGTTACCTTGTAAGACAGTTGTCATAACATGGTTAGCCATACTAGAACTGTTAGGATATTCCTATACTCCATCCTAGTCCTACTAGCTTTCCAATCATTTTCATTTTCAGTCATGCATGAAAAAATTAGGGTTTGCATGCATTCTAGGTCATCAGTCCCAGCACCTAATCCTCAGCAAACTAGCCCCCGGAGCTTCTTTTAGATCATTTCTAGGCCTCCCAGTGACTAATGCGCCCTCCTTTGCTCCACTACATGACAAGGGCACCTTCTTCACCTACCAGTCCAGTTATATTCAGTTATATTGAGTTATCTTCAGTTATTTCCTTGATTTAAGGATTAACTAACTCTTTACTGAGTTTATCACTCTGTTGGACCTCCAGTGAGACTAGATTGATCATTCTGACTCCAGTTAGAACCTATGGAGCCCTCCACTGAGCCTCCTTCACTATATTAGTGCTTCCATGTGCCAATTACACCAACCACATTCAGTTAGACTCAGTTTAACTCCCGGTTGATCATTACTTGTGCATTGATGACTTCACTGATGAGAAGGTGGACTCCTAGTTAGGCCTTGATGACTCTCCACTGATTATGGATCCGTGCATGAAGGCCAATTCGAATTCCTCCTAATGAATTCGAATCCTCATACTCAGCATTGTATATTTACCAATTAATTATTCTGTTAATAGGGACAATGTGTAATTATTCTGCCTCAATCAGAGTTTCTTTGGATCTAAGTTCTATTGCTTGTCTCTTCTTCTATTATTCCTAAATTATTTCATTGTGAGGTTTACATCATCTCTTTGGATCTTATGTGGGAAATTTCACATGGTATCAGAGCCTTGAGAGTACATTCTACCTCCATTCTTGAGAGTTTTTTTGTAGGTATTTTGAAGTTCCAGCAGTTGCAACAGCAGATTCAGCAGCTTTCTATTTGCACTTGTTCAAGCAATCAAGATGAGCAATTCGAATGCTCCTTCTTCTATACTTCTCACTCCTTTCAATTATTTCGAATGGAAGAGGAAGATGATAATACTCTTGCAATCAAGAGGGCTTACTAGAATAGTTGAGGAAAAAGATGCCATACCACATCAAGCTTAAAAGAGAATCAAGCACCTAAACCAAATGGATGAAGCCTTTGGATACATATGCCTTCATATATCTGATGATCTATTGTTTCATAGTGATGGATTGAAGTCTCCAAATGATTTATGGATAAAATTGAGGAGTATTTTTGGCAAACAAGATGAACTAAGAGGCTACATTCTTGAGAATGAATTGGTTTCCCTTCAACCTAGCAATTTCGAGAGCATCCATGATTTCTTCTCCAAATTTCAGAATTTGGTTTTGCATTGCAAGCAATGTGGCATCACTAAAAGTGATGAGCAATTGATACTCTCTATATTGAGCAAACTTGGATCTCAATTTTCTTTCTTTGTATCTACCTTTCATTCTGTTCGAATGACCATCCCTGGATGGAAGTTTCCCACCTTAAGTGACTTTATTGAAGCTCTCACTCGAGAAGAGAACAAACTGTTTCAAATGGGTGCCATCAAAACCTCCAGAGATCTAGCTCTTTTAGCTGGTGAATCAAGTGGAGCGAATGCAAAGGGGGGACATAAAGGCAAAGGCAAGAAACCTTCAAGATCCAAGAATGACAAACAAAAGAGACCAAATTGTACCTACTGCAAGAGAGGAAACCATCCTGAGCATGCCTGCATGCATAAGAAGATTGATCTTCTAACCAAGCTTCTTGAACAAAACCAAATTGTTGTTCCAAAAGAAGCAAAGATGTCTGATTCTGGAAGTGGATCTGATGATTGTCATGCATTGATAGCTGGTTTTTCAAAGACAAAAGCTCTCCTCATAGATTCTGGAGCTTCCAACCACATGATGGCACAAGAAGAATCCTTCTCCTCTTTGGATCTCCAAGATGGGCCTACCATTCACATGGGAGACTACCATTCACATGGGAGACAACTCTTAGATTTTTGCCAAAGGTTTGGGTACAGTTCATATGGAGCATGGTAAGTTCAAAAATGTCTTATTTGTTCCTTCTATTACAGCTAATTTGTTGTCAGTATATCAAATGACTCTTATAGGATCTCCAAAACAAGTAATTTTTGGTCTAGACACAGTAAAGATTACAGAAATCTCCACTGGAAAGGTTACAGTGAATGGGATTGCTAATCATACCTCAAAGGCATATGAGTTCTCACACTTCATGCCCTTCTCTCCAACTATTCATTCAGATTCTGATGAAGATCACAGTGAATTCTCTTCCAGTGACTCCTATTCTAATGAAGAAGAAGATCAAGATTTTGATGTTGAGATCATGGTTCAAGAAGATTCAGAACCAACACCTATTCTCAGTCCAGATTCAAGAGAAATATGTTCTCACACAGTCCTTGCTACTACTGAGAACACAGTTGATGATTTATTTGCTTACAAAACTACTAGACTTCAGCAGCATGCTAACCTTGCATTATGCCATCCATCTCTCCATAAGAGATGCACCATGATGATGGGATTCTCTCTTCCATCTTTTTGGAAGACTACTCATGTTCCATTCACTCCAAATACAGAAAAAGTTCCTGAAAAACTTGCTTCATCCTCCACACAGTGGGAGACCTTCCTACATGGGATTAGCTTGCCAAGTCTTTTACAAAAGTTTTCACTGATGAAAGCTTCTTTCTTTTCTGCATGATGGTTCTTTGAGTTATTTACTGTTCTTTTGAGGGGGGGTATTTTTCCCATGAGGTTTTCCCCATTTTCTCAGTTTATGGACAGTTATGTATTTTATTATCATTTCATTTATTGTATGGGTGACCTTTGGTCCTAGTTACCAGGGCCCAGGATGGATTAAGGGGGGGTGTTAGGATATTCCTATACTCCATCCTAGTCCTACTAGCTTTCCAGTCATTTTCATTTTCAGTCATGCATGCAAAATTAGGGTTTGCATGCATTCTAGGTCATCATTCCCAGCACCTAGTCCTCAGCAAACTAGCCCCCGGAGCTTCTTTCAGATCATTTCTAGGCCTCCCAGTGACTAATGCACCCTCCTTTTCTCCATTGCATGATAAGGGCACCTTCTTCACCTACCAGTCCAATTATATTCAATTATATTGAGTTATCTTCAGTTATTTCCTTGATTTAAGGATTAACTAACTCTTTACTGAGTTTATCACTCTATTGGACCTCCAGTGAGACTAGATTGATCATTCTGACTCTAGTTAGAACCTATGGCGCCCTCCACCAAGCCTCCTTCACTATATTAGTGCTTCCATGTGCCAGTTACACCAACCACATTCAGTTAGACTCAGTTTAACTCCCGGTTGATCATTACTTGTGCATTGATGACTTCATTGATGAGAAGGTGGACTCCTAGTTAGGCATTGATGACTCTCCATTGATTATGGATTTGTGCATGAAGGCCAATTCGAATTCCTCCTAATGAATTTGAATCCTCATACTCAGCATTGTATATTTACCAGTTAATTATTCTGTTAATAGGGATAATGTGTAATTGTTCTACCTCAATTAGAGTTTCTTTGGATCTAAGTTCTATTGCTTGTCTCTTCTCTTATTATTCCTAAATTCTTTCATTGTGAGGTTTACATCATCTCTTTGGATCTTATGTGGGAAATTTCACAAGAACCTCCCACCCAAGTAAAAGGGGCATTTCCTTGAGTGGCATTTCCCCCCCATGGAAGTCCATTGCTAGTGCCCCCTTGAATAAATGGAATACCTTGCGATATATTTGGTCCAAAAGGGTTACCATAACTCATATCTCTAACAGATTAGAAAGGTAATCTTAACTGGGGTAGGGTGGAATTAGAAACAAATCCAATGAAGGGTGGGTTAGGCATAGACATTTGTACACTGTAGGGTGGGATATTATGGAAAGGGATAGATGAGACATTGCCTGAATCAATGGTCGAAGTTGAACTGGGAGGAATGGTGGCAGCCATAGGTTGACATCCTGAAAACAGAAACCCAAAAGAGAAAGGGTTCAAACTCACTTGAGTTAATGAACTAGTACTAGTAAGTATCATCGAGTATGGACGAAACCATTTTGATCCTATTTTGGATGTATTATTAAAAGTGATTCCTCCTACAGGGAAAGTTCTAACTAGAAAAGATATATCCCCTGAAGTAAAGACTTGTTCTTTGTTTTCCATGTTAAACTGCCTAGCCAATGGATTAGGAATGTGGATACCAACTAATTGGGAAAAACTAGGACTTTGTCGTAGGTTGTGAAGTCCAGATGGATATGAGAGGTACTCAATTTCAATGGGACTTGAATTCTCGTTAGGCTAAGGAGAATGGACTCTAGGAGAGTTATGTAACTGTTCATCAGTATCTCTAAAGTGTCCTTCATTAGAAGAAATCTCAGAATCACCTGACCTAGTATCGTTTTCTTCTACTAGTTGTTCTGTTCGATGTTCTTTGTTTTCCTCTTCTGCCCCCTGGGGGGGTGGATCAGAATAAACTAGTATTCACCTTGGTACAAGGAGTTCTCTTTGTTCAGGAGATTGTCCTTGAATCCTTATGGATCTGCACAAAGGTTGATCAAACACGGTGGCTCATAGAAGACACTAAGAAGAAAGTCTACAAAAAATAAAAATCAAACAACAGACACTAAAAAGTTCCTTGAAATATGTCAAATAAGCAAACAAATCTCACACTAAAAGAGTAATTGGTTGCAAGCACAATCCAATGAAGAGTGGGATATGATCTCCCAAATATCATCTTGCGATGATGAGAGCCCAAGTCTAATCATTGAAGATATGAGAGCAGTTACCAAGGTTGGGCGTGTTTCCTTTCTTGGTGCAAGTTTTTTTCCAGACAAGTCTATAAAACACCCTCCAAGGGTAGTAATGCTCCAATCACAAGGTCCACTCAAGGTGGTCACAGAAAATCCTTTACTAACACCTTTGTATCTCCCTAAATATAGTATACTATGGCTACCAAACCACAGACAATGTCCGGGGGAATAGTCCCAGGTTAGGATCGTGTGTATGGGCAGGGTAACTGATCCTGAAACTCTACAACAACACTCTATATTGTCGAAAGTACCCGTACATGAAAAACCGTTGGTTGATTCTCAATTGAGTATTAGAGGGATCTCTCTGCAAATCAAACTCACACAACCTCATGATTGACTCCTGTGGTAGAGGAGCTTGCTAGCCACAACCTTACGGTGTTGGATTTTTCTCCCTAACAAAAGACACCTAGGTTTTGACAAGTTTTAGTGATTGTGAAGGAGTTAACTCACAACTCTCTACCTCCAAAATCCTAACTTAGCTATTAGGTGTGTTTCTAAACTAGAAGAAAACCTACTATCCTATCTCAAGTTACTGATTGCTTACTTAAAATGTACTTTCAAAACTTTTCAAGAGAAGAAAAATAGTGCAACTAAAGAAAGATATTCTTTAACAGAAATATGAAGCACTTAACCACCACAAACATGCACGTCTCACTCTCAATTTATTTCCAATGCAATTTCTAAATATGTGACTTAGAATGCATATGCAAATTTTCTTATCTAATTCACTTTTTAGTATTTTCAAATTCAAAAGGAGACTAAGATTTATAACCCTAAATGCAAAATCAAGCTTACTATACAATCATGCAACTACCAAAACAACTAACTATGCAAAATAAACTTTGTTTTTTGTTTTCAACATTGAGCAATTCCAAATCATTTAAGATGCTTGACAATTACTTCAACCAATGCCAACTTAATTCTGAACCAAATTTTTATCCTTTTTCAATATGAGAAACAATAATCAAACTCAAATAAACACACAACCAAATCAAATGCAAAAACTTTCTGATCTGATTATCAAACAGTGAAAGCAACAATAAACCTTAGGCTTCCATTCATGTAAGCATGCCAAAATTGGGAAAATCATACAGTAAATAATTTTAGACCCAAATAAAGAAAAAGAACTACTAGGAAATATGGTTTGGTAAATCCCAGTCTGCATACAAAAATGCAATCAAGGTCCTAAACAACTGAAAGAACACTTGAGCTTCCACCTCCAAGAAAAGACCAAAAGCATTAAAAAGTATTAAAAACCCTACCAAAAGAGGATTTTCCACTCAAATTGGTATAAATTGACTCAAATAACCTCAATAGGTTCAAAATCTAATCAAATAGGAACAAATAGGTTCGATAGATCCAAATTGGGTGAAAAGACCCCAAATTGGTTCAAGAAGCTCCAAATTGGGTCTATAAGCTCCAATTTTTTCCAAACAATCCCAAAATGGTTCCAAAAGGACTCTAAAATCAAGTTAAGAACAAACAAAAGCCAATGAATACACTTCCAAGTGGGCCTACATAGGCCAAGGATCAATAAAGGCTCCAAAAAATCCCACTAAAATCCCCCAAACAGTCCTGAAAATGAAAAAATCACCTACAGGAGGGACATGTTAGTGCACAACTAGCATAGTTGCATGTAACACATAGGTCATGAGACCATCCACATGCACGTGGGTACTAAAACTCTCAAAAAATGCAAATCCAATCTAAAAAATGGACAATGGAAGGGTCTAACTAAGTGCAATGAATGCTCCTAACTTGAAATCAAACTCAGAACTTCAATCAAACTGGAAAAATACCCTTGGAGACCCCAAAGTAGATAGGCTTCTACCTAGTGGATTTACCAATTCTGTTGATAGGGAAAGTTTCCCATGGCTAGGGTGAGGCCACCAACATACTGGGGTTGACAGATAGATATCTAAGGTTCCAAAAATACAACAATTAAGAAAAATATTTAGGGTTTAAGAGGGTATGTACCTTACTATAGAAGTGATCCAAGCCTCTCCTTGAGTCCTCCTCTTGCTCTCTAATGAAGGAACCTGCAAAACCATTCCAAAAACCTTCCTCAAACCAATTTGACTATAAATAAGTAATTGACATTTAAGAGAACATAAAACATCAAATTGAAATCAAATCTGAGATAAACATGAACAATGCTATTTGGAAAGGGAAGAATGTATATTCTTTCATTAATGAATGAATCAAGTACATACTTATACCTTCCTTCAATCAAGGCACTTCATGAAACCAATATCCAAGGTTTCATGTTTCTCTTCTCCAAGGATCCCAACCTCTGATCAAATGTGCTAGGGTTTAGAAGCAATTAGGGCACAAGTGAGGGGGATGTGAGCCAAAATTTCTCCAACATAACATTATGTGGGCTAAGAGTCCCATTCATGTCCCCTCTCCCTCTCTTTTACAGTGAAAGGAGAAAGTTTGGTCGAGGAAGGAGCAGTTATGACCAAAAGAAGAGGTTCCAAAACCCCCCAAACTACCCATTTTTGGAGATTTTGTATATATTTTTGGTATTTTCTGAGGAACACGTTGGTGAAATACAGAGAAAGGTATGCACAACACGTCGTCCATCAATATGCAACCTATGCATGGGTGAAAAAATGAGCAAAAAATACTAAAATTAGGGTTTCTCATAAGGATTTTTGGTCTCCAAATGTGGTCATGAGCTCCCAAACTACTGAATCGACCATGAATAAGTTAAGTCCACCTAATAGAGGTCCCAAATATGGCTCTTCCATCTACAATGTTCTTTTGTGTGATCCAAATAAGCCTCATGAAGTGTCGTCATGAGAGTAGAACATGCAAGTGTCATCACGGACAGAGAAATGCAAAATTTAGTTATAACACCCACTCAAGGGGAGAGTCCAAAAAATTCTTATATTGTTTTGATTTTGTTTTCCATGGTTTAATTGCTTCTATGTCCATTGTTTCCTTTCATTTATCTACTTATCAACAAATTTTTTTAACTTAATCATTTCCCATCATATGTGTTTCATGTTGTTTCAGTCCTCTAGTTTATAATAGCCAACACTTTGAGTTTTGATGCTACATTCTTTATGAGTTTCATGTTATTGTTGTAGTTATTTCCATAATGTGATATACAAGTAGTATCTATTAATTTCCTTTTTTATGGATCATTCCCCTTTATTTTACAATCTTCTGAGATTGGAATGACTCCACTCAACTTTTAGAAGATTGTAAGAAGAGGTAATTATCAAATCCAATCTCTTGAGAGTGAGTGGAACAAAGTGTGAGTCATCTAGTCACAGTTGGTTATTTGTTTTAGCTACAATTTCATGGATAGATTATATTCATGTAGTTTGCATACATAATACACAACACCTATGAAGTGTTATGTGTCCAAATTGATGATTTAAGTATGATATTGGAACTCCTTGACATTAAAATGTTATTATGATTATGAGAACCATCAAGTACATTACCCTTACTAAGATCATTAGTACCTACCATATTTTTTGCATTTTTGGAGTATTTTATCATAGTAATAGAGGGATAGAATTTATGTTGCTTGTACGTTTAATAAGATTTAACACTTGGGGAATGGTTTTGTTGTTTGTGCTCTATAGTGTTAATATTTTCTAATGATATTTCAACTTGGCATATTGCTTCCATCATGTCATATAGATGTTTGTGCATTTCTAGTCTTCGATTTTATGATTTGGGATGAGAGATCAGGCTTCTTCAAACATATATGCATGTGGTAGAAATTGTTCTTCACCTTGATTTTCTTGATAGGATATCCACCAATAAGGACAATGGTTTCGTTGGTTCTATTACCAAATTTATATTCAGCCTTAGATTTTTGGAGAATTTGTTCCACAAGTAGAGTCGCCATGAGAAAGTATCAAAAAATTCTATGACCATACCTTTGGTATCTTGGTTATCAAGGATATTACAATAATTAAGATTGATCATCTATGATAAAGTCATAGATGACCATTCAATAAAATAATATCTAGATGAGGTGATTCAAGTTCAATGACCAATTGATACGATCAAGTTTGATCACTGCACGCATGTTTCAACAATAAATGAGTTTCCAATTTATCCTTGAAGGGACATACTTCGAGCCTTTGTTTAATCTTTACCATGATTGTTATATGCATTCACACCATAGAGTGTAAGTATTGCAACATTAGGTTCAAGCTCCTTTGGAATAAAGTAGGAGAACCTTGACTATCAAAAGATAGATTATGGATTTTCCATGCCCAATAGGTACCTATTGTCACAACCGTAGGGCATGTTGTTCGGATATCCACATCATCTTTTTCAGTATCTTGCATGCAATTAGGGTTTGCATGCAAAATCTAGGGTTTGCATGCACCTGCATGCACTTGCATGCATCCCAATCACCAGTTTGATGCCTCCAGCACCTTAGCCACCTCATTCTAGCACCCGGGAGCCACTTACTACAGAGTTTTATCCCTCCTAGGCTGAAAGGCGCCCACTTCTCACCTACTTCCAGAGAAGGGCGCACTTGTTCACCTACCACTGTAGTTCCACTTCAGTTACATTCAGTTAGCTCCGATTCTCCCTTATTTGAGGCTAGTTTCACTCCCGACTGACTGTTTCACTTCCGTTGGACCTCCAGTTTGACTAGATGACTTGTTCTGACTTCAGTTAGTCTCCCATGCGCCCCCCACTGAGCCTCCTTCCCTTAATCAGTGCTACACACTTCAGTTACACATGACACACTCAGTTAGACTCAGATTGACACCTGGATGACTGGTTCTTGTGCATTGATGACCACCACCGATTGATGATGAGGACTCCTAGTTGGATTCAAGCTACTCCATTCAGTGATTCGAATGGCCTACTTAGTCAATTCGAATTGCTCATTGACAGATATTGTATTGTATTGTAATTATTCACCCTTTTTGGGATATTGAGCACTGCTGCATGTTTTGCACAGTTTTGCACCATATTTTCTATGTTCATCTGTTGTGATTGATTTACTTGTTCATTAGATCTGCTGTGACTAATTTTACATGGTATCAGATCCATGACAGGGACAAGATTTATTTTCTACAGGTGTTCTACATGAAGAGAGAGCAATCTTTGCTCACCAATATATTTTAGCAGTGGCATGCAAAATCTCATGTGCATTCGCTCATGTGCATGCAAGGCTGAAAACATAGTGTTTGTTTGTGTGTGATTTGCAGGTTTCTTACTTCCTCCATGTGCATTCGCTAATGCAAAGATGGAGACTTCTTCTTCACAAAATATTCTTACTCCATTCAACTATGATGAATGGAAACCAAAGATGATTACATTCTTGAAGAGACAATGTCTTTTTGATATGTGCATTGGTAATACAAGAGATTTTGATTCCGATGAAGAGGAGAATGATTGGCTCAATGATTGTGATAGAGCTTTTGGAACAATGTGTCTTTCTATGTCTCCTTGTATGCGCTACCTCAGTAATACTGCTGAAAATCCAAGTGATCTATGGGTCCAACTTGACAGAGAATTTGGAAAGCAGGAAGAAGAGGATCATGCTAGTCTTTTGGAGAACAAGCCCAGTGAGATCTCCTTATGTGTTCTTTCCGATCATGTGTTGGCCTCAACAATTGTTCAAGATGAAGAACAAACTGTAGATTCAACACTCATTCTCTCAAAGTCTTCTATTTCAAATTCTGAGCAAGATAAACAAGCTCATACTCTAGATTCCGAAGAGGTTCTTGAATCCTCCCTTTCACATGAGTTTGTCGGCATGCAGAATAATGATCTACTTGATGTTTTGGAGGTAAAATCTGATTTTGGAGGTGAAGCATTCGCCCTCCTTGATTGCATGCCTTCTATAAACTTATGTTCTATCATTTGCAAAGTTTCTCAGAGTTTTAATGAAGATGAAGAGCACTACCATTCGCTTGAGTTCAATTCTCATGCACTTTTTGCTGATTTTGGTTTTGATCTCACCCTTGTTGGTTCAAAGGAGATCTCAAGAAACCATTCATCTATTTTTGGAGCTGATTTAACTTCTATTGATAAGAAGTTCAAGTTTCAAGATCTATTTGATCCGATTGGAGCTATTCCTACCTCACTTGGTTTGAATCACAGGTTCCAGGATCATCCTCATATTTTCAGATTTGTTCTCACCTTTTTCGGTATGAAGAGCAAGTTCTTAAAGTCTCCACATTCGCTTGCATCCACTGATGGAGAATTCAAGCACATGTTTTTGGAGCATGATCCATTTACTCCCAAGAGTAAGATACGTCCAGACATATCTACTTGATTTTGGAGCAGTTAAATCTTTTGGTGTACTACAGTCTATTTTGAGGGGGGGTATTTTTCCCATGAGGTTTTCCCCATTTCCTCGGTTTATTGACTGCTATTAGTTTTTGGATTATTGTATTGGGGTGACCTTTGGTCTTAGTTACCAGGGCCCCACATTATTTTTTGCACATCATAGTCTAGCTTGAGGGGGGGTGTTCGGATATCCACATCATCTTTTTCAGGATCTTGCATGCAATTAGGGTTTGCATGCAAAATCTAGGGTTTGCATGCACTTGCATGCATCCCAGTCACCAGTTTGATGCCTCCAGCACCTTAGCCACCTCATTCTAGCACCCGAGAGCCACTTACTACAGAGTTTTATCCCTCCTAGGCTGAAAGGCGCCCACTTCTCACCTACTGCCAGAGAAGGGCGCACTTGTTCACCTACCACTGCAGTTCCACTTCAGTTACATTCAGTTAGCTCCGATTCTCCCTGATTTGAGGCTAGTTTCACTCCCGATTGACTGTTTCACTTCCGTTGGACCTCCAGTTTGACTAGATGACTTGTTCTGACTTCAGTTAGTCTCCCATGCGCCCCCCATTGAGCCTCCTTCCCTTAATCAGTGCTACACACTTCAGTTACACATGACACACTCAGTTAGACTCAGACTGACACCTGGATGACTGGTTCTTGTGCATTGATGACCACCACCGATTGATGATGAGGACTCCTAGTTGGATTCAAGCTACTCCATTCAGTGATTCGAATGGCCTACCTAGTCAATTCGAATTGCTCATTGACAGATATTGTATTGTATTGTAATTATTCACCCTTTTTGGGATATTGAGCACTGCTGCATGTTTTGCACAGTTTTGCACCATATTTTCTATGTTCATCTGTTGTGATTGATTTACTTGTTCATTAGATCTGCTGTGACTAATTTTACACATGTACCCTCTCAACAACCAAATTTTTCTTGTTAGTCCCTAGCCAACGTATGACACCACTCGTCTTTTGGCATAGAGACTTGGTCACCCGCACTTAATTGGTGTTGGACTACATCTCTTCACTCAAGGCATGCCCATACCTTCACCTTGAGCTACCTATCACTTGGACCTGATACTCCCACACTATAAGGAAAAGGCCCTTTAGCAGAGTTTTAGCATATGCTCCTCCCAAAAGAGACCAAATATCCATTTCTAGCGGAGGTCACTAGCGGAGGCAAGCAACCATAGCTTTTAGCGGAAGTTTTAATTTTAGTTCATTTTTTTACTTAATCGAACCGATGCGTTCAACACACACTCACACCGGTACGTTTCCGAGTATGTTGCATAGTGACCAAAAAACATCATTATCAAAACAAAATAATTTCCAAATAAACATAGCGGTGTGTTCAGTAACACCAAACCGAACCAGTGCATTTAGTAGAAATGACCGCAATGCATACTCTTTTATTAAAAAATTAATTTTTTTTATTATTTTACCAAAAAACAGGTTAACTTTAAGATAAAAAACTCAACTCGATGCATTCATTAACACTAACCGCCATGGTGCATAGTATCAAACGTAACGCACCGAAAATTGTTTTATTAACATAATAATCTATTTTATGATTTGGGATGAGAGATCAGGCTTCTTCAAACATATATGCATGTGGTAGAAATTGTTCTTCACCTTGATTTTCTTGATAGGATATCCACCAATAAGGACAATGGTTTCGTTGGTTCTATTACCAAATTTATATCCAGCCTTAGATTTTTGGAGAATTTGTTCCACAAGTAGAGTCACCATGAGAAAGTATCAAAAAATTCTATGACCATACCTTTGGTATCTTGGTTATCAAGGATATTACAATAATTAAGATTGATCATCTACAATAAAGTCATAGATGACCATTCAATAAAATAATATCTAAATGAGGTGATTCAAGTTCAATGACCAATTGATACGATCAAGTTTGATCACTGCATGCATGTTTCAACAATAAATGAGTTTCCAATTTATCCTTGAAGGGACATACTTCGAGCCTTCATTTCATCTTTCCCATGATTGTTATATGCATTCACACCATAGAGTGTAAGTATTACAACATTAGGTTCAAGATCCTTTGGAATAAAGTAGGAGAACTGTGACTATCAGAAGATAGATTATGGATTTTCCATGCCCAATAGGTACCTATTGTCACAACCGTAGGGCATGTACCCTCTCGACACCCAAATTTTTCTTGTTAGTCCCTAGCCAACATATGACACCACTCGTCTTTTGGCATAGAGACTTGGTCACCCGCACTTAATTGGTGTTGGACTACATCTCTTCACTCAAGGCATGCCCATACCTTCACCTTGAGCTGCCTATCACTTGGACCTGCTACTCCCACACTACAAGGAAAAGGCCCTTTAGCAGAGTCTTAGCGTATGCTCCTCCCAAAAGAGACCAAATATCCATTTCTAGCGGAGGTCACTAGCGGAGGCAAGCAACCATAGGTTTTAGCGGAAGTTTTAATTTCAGTTCATTTTTTTACTTAATCGAACCGATGCATTCAACACACACTCACACCGGTACGTTCCCTAGTATGTCGCACTGCGACCAGAAAACATCATTGTCAAAACAAAATAATTTCCAAATAAACATAGCAGTGTGTTCAGTAAGACCAAACCGCACCAGTGCATTTAGTAGAAATGATCGCACTGCATACTCTTTTATTAAAAAATTAATTTTTTTTATTGTTTTACCAAAAAACAGGTTAACTTTAAGATAAAAAACTCAACTCGGTGCATTCATTAACACTAACCACCGTGGTGCATAGTATCAAACGTAATGCACCGAAAATTGTTTTATTAACATAATAATCTATTTTATGATTTGTGATGAGAGATCAGGCTTCTTCAAACATATATGCATGTGGTAGAAATTGTTCTTCACCTTGATTTTCTTGATAGGATATCCACCAATAAGGAAAATGGTTTCGTTGGTTCTATTACCAAATTTATATTCAGCCTTAGATTTTTGGAGAATTTGTTCCACAAGTAGAGTCGCCATGAGAAAGCATCAAAAAATTCTATGACCATACCTTTGGTATCTTGGTTATCAAGGATATTACAATAATTAAGATTGATCATCTACGATAAAGTCATAGATGACCATTCAATAAAATAATATCTAGATGAGGTGATTCAAGTTAAATGACCAATTGATACGATCAAGTTTGATCACTGCATGCATGTTTCAACAATAAATGAGTTTCCAATTTATCCTTGAAGGGACATACTTCAAGCCTTCGTTTAATCTTTCCCATGATTGTTATATGCATTCACACCATAGAGTGTAAGTATTGCAACATTAGGTTCAAGCTCCTTTGGAATAAAGTAGGAGAACCATGACTATCAGAAGATAGATTATGGATTTTCCATGCCCAATAGGTACCTATTGTCATAACCGTAGGGAATGTACCCTCTCGACACCCAAATTTTTCTTGTTAGTCCCTAGCCAACGTATGACACCACTCGTCTTTTGGCATAGAGACTTGGTCACCCGCACTTAATTGGTGTTGGACTACATCTCTTCACTCAAGGCATGCCCATACCTTCACCTTGAGCTACCTATCACTTGGACCTGCTACTCCCACACTACAAGGAAAAGGCCCTTTAGTAGAGTTTTAGCATATGCTCCTCCCAAAAGAGACCAAATATCCATTTCTAGCGAAGGTCACTAGCGAAGGCAAGCAAACATAGGTTTTAGCGGAAGTTTTAATTTCAGTTCATTTTTTTTACTTAATCGAACCGATGTGTTCAACACACACTCACACTGGTACGTTTCCTAGTATGTCGCACTGCGACCAGAAAACATCATTGTCAAAACAAAATAATTTCCAAATAAACATAATGGTGTGTTCAGTAACACCAAACCGCACCAGTGCATTTAGTAGAAATGACCGCACTGCATACTCTTTTATTAAAAAGTTAATTTTTTTTATTGTTTTACCAAAAAACAGGTTAACTTTAAGATAAAAAACTCAACTCGGTGCATTCATTAACACTAACCTCCGTGGTGCATAATATCAAACGTAACGCACTGAAAATTGTTTTATTAACATAATAATCTATTTTATGATTTGGGATGAGAGACCAGGCTTCTTCAAACATATATGCATGTGGTAGAAATTGTTCTTCACCTTGATTTTCTTGATAGGATATCCACCAATAAGGACAATGGTTTCATTGGTTCTATTACCAAATTTATATTCAGCCTTAGATTTTTGGAGAATTTGTTCCACAAGTAGGGTCGCCATGAGAAAGTATCAAAAAATTCTATGACCATACCTTTGGTATCTTGGTTATCAAGGATATTACAATAATTAAGATTGATCATCTATGATAAAGTCATAGATGACCATTCAATAAAATAATATCTAGATGAGGTGATTCAAGTTCAATGACCAATTGATATGATCAAGTTTGATCACTGCACGCATGTTTCAACAATAAATGAGTTTCCAATTTATCCTTGAAGGGACATACTT
Organism: Larix kaempferi; assembly: GCA_027924585.1. Lineage (NCBI taxonomy): Eukaryota > Viridiplantae > Streptophyta > Pinopsida > Pinales > Pinaceae > Larix > Larix kaempferi. Next base: position 10,116,869 of record BSBM01000950.1, read on the forward strand.
CGAGCCTTCGTTTAATCTTTCCCATGATTGTTATATGCATTCACACCATAGAGTGTAAGTATTGCAACATTAGGTTCAAGCTCCTTTGGAATAAAGTAGGAGAACCTTGACTATCAGAAGATAGATTATGGATTTTCCATGCCCAATAGGTACCTATTGTCACAACCGTAGGGCATGTACCCTCTCGACACCCAAATTTTTCTTGTTAGTCCCTATCCAACGTATGACACCATTCGTCTTTTGGCATAGAGACTTGGTCACCCACACTTAATTGGTGTTGGTCTACATCTCTTCACTCAAGGCATGCCCATACCTTCACCTTGAGCTACCTATCACTTGGACCTGCTACTCCCACACTACAAGGAAAAGGCCCTTTAAGCGGAGTTTTAGCGTATGCTCCTCCCAAAAGACACCAAATATCCATTTCTAGCGGAGGTCACTAGCGGAGGCAAGCAACCATAGGTTTTAGAGGAAGTTTTAATTTCAGTTCATTTTTTTACTTAATCAAACCGATGCGTTCAACACACACTCACACCAGTACGTTTCCTAGTATGTCTCACTGCGACTAGAAAACATCATTGTCAAAACAAAATAATTTCCAAATAAACATAGCGGTGTGTTTAGTAACACCAAACCGCACCAGTGCATTTAGTAGAAATGACCGCATTGCATACTCTTTTATTAAAAAATTAATTTTTTTTATTGTTTTACCAAAAAACAGGTTAACTTTAAGATAAAAAAACTCAACTCGGTGCATCCATTAACACTAACCGTCGTGGTGCATAGTATCAAATGTAACGCACCAAAAATAGTTTTATTAACATAATAATCTATTTTATCAAAAAAATTATCTCAAAATTTTATATAAACTCTATAAATGATGCGTCCATTGTTAAACGACCTAGTGCATTTAGAAGACACTAACGCACCACCCATTTCATTTATTTAAAATAAAAAATATAATTTTATTAGCGACCAAACTTTTAAAAACTAATACTAGTGTGCTAAAGGACACTAGATTCCTCAGTGTGGGCACATAAACCAAAAGCTCCGAAATTTTTTATTTTATTTTATTAAAAAAAATTATTTTATTTTAACACCAACTCATTCCAGTGCTCATGATTGTGGAATGCACTGGTGCGCCAGATTGTCGAGCGCACCGGAACAGGGTTTAATAAAAAAAATAACCACGTCGAAAAACTCAGTTTTACCCTCTTCAGTACATTTGAGCCTCTCTGCACCAGTGTTGCACTTCACCCTGGACAGCCTGACATCCATGGTCCACGTGGACACATTCTTCTCTCCTATTGGTTACTGCTTTTGGTTTGAATTTTTCCAAACAGTGCGCAAAAATTCAAATTTTCCATACATCACCAATATGCCTCCCTGACTGGCCATTTATAATGTAAAATGATTCTTACTTCACAATTTAATATTTTAGCGGATTAGTTTTCAAAATTCACATTGAAACTGTCTTGTTTAAAAAAAATAAAAAAAATTTGTGCGGTGCATTCGAGTCATTTGGTTCGCACCGCGAAACAATGCACCCTGTAAAATTTTACAGGGTGCACCGTAGGTGGTGCAAGCCAAACGAATTAAACGCACCGCTTAACATGATTTTGTTTTTAAATAGTGAAATGATTACCGGCGCGTTACACATTTACAAGAACTGGCATTCTGGTGCCCTTAAGTGTAATACACACACCGGTAATCATACAATTAAAAAAATAATAATCATTTATGCAGTGCTCTTATGTCACCTCTAAGCACTGGGTTTCGGTGCAATGACATGGAGTACGTGCATCATTGACACGCTTCGTAAAACATTAAAATTTCAGAAACATTGGTGCATTTAGTACACTACAGGGCACTGAAACACAGGTGTTAACACCCAAAAAGTGTTGCACCGGTTGTAAAATGACATTCGGTGTTGGGGGAGGGGTTGGGGCAGGTAGGTACCATACAGGTAGTCCTAATGTCAATCCTGGGAGATTAAGTGTAGCCATGACTGGTGTGCTGGGCACCTGAAGGGGGAAATAAAAATGGGATAGTATGAATTGGTGTGGCTCTTACGTGAGTTGGCACTGAGGGTGGTTGCGGGAGTAAAGGGGGTTGTTGGTTTGGTACCTGTGTGTTCTGCGAGAGGGTGCACAAATCATATATCTCGGTTATATTTAAAGGGGGTGGGATGGATTGGAATGTGGAATTCATAGGTGATTCCGAGTATAATCCAGGTCTAACTGTGGAGACGAACGATGTAGGTGCGTTCTGAATTGGTTGTTCACTCATAGGGAGAACATTTTTAGGTGCAGTGGGGGCGTATTGGTTTCGACGCGTTTGGGGATTCATGTCGGACGATGACATCATAAGGAGATGATGAGTACTTGAATCCATCAGTTGGTTTGTGTGTGCAGCGTATGTGATTTGCTGTTGTGGTGCTGTGGTTCCTTGAGGAGGATCCAACGGATGAGTGTTCACCACTCCTTGTGTGGGAAAAGGATTCTGTAGCACCATGGGTTGTGGTTGAGGAGATGGCGCTGGTTGTGCCGTGTGCCCTTGGCGTTGGGTGTCATTAGACCACAGTTGGCGTGCTTGCTCCAAATGGGGGCAAGTGTGTGTGTAATGGCCATATACCCCGCATATGGAACATGGGTGGTTTGTTTGTAAATTGGGGTTCTTACCCTGTTTCGGTGGTTGATCAGGGTTTTGGTTGGCGGGGGTAGCGTTGTTGTTGTTTGGAGGATAAGTCTGAGCGACTGGAGGTTTTGGTGCAGCAAGCACTGCCTGTGGGGGGTAATAAGCCGCAGGGGCTTGTGGGTGAACAGGAGCATGTGTGGCCTGCTGATTATAGTATGAAGGTGGTGCATAAGCTAATGGTGCTTGACCATAACACTGTGGTGGACATGAGGGTCCATGAGTGTGGTGGGTGTGCGTTAGGGTTCTCGTTTATTTACACATGTTTATGATAATGTTAGATTAGATTTATAATCATTATTTTCTTTTCATTGAAACTGCTATTACTTTGTTAATAGGTGCATCTCTTGCACATGCTTGGTTGAAAAACCAAGCAACAGTTTTTTGGCGACTCTGCTTTGTTTCGAACTTTAAATTTTTGCTTTAGATCTTAGTTTTTTACTTGTTTTTATCATTCCAATTAGCAGATCTTCCATACTAGATAGCATATTCATTGTTTCCCTAGCTGTTGGCCCTTTCTGTAGCCTTTAACAGACCAAAATTTCATTTTTCAGTTTCATTTCCGGTGACCTTTTTTGCCATTTTCGCATCGCGGCTTTTCACCAAACAGTCGCATGGCTCATCGCGACCTCGCGGCCTTTTTCCGCGCCGCGCCGCGCGGATTTGCGGCCTTTTTCTGCGCTGCACATCACAGCTTTGCGGCCTTTTCCCGCGCTGCACATCGCGGCCTCACGGCCTTTTTCCGCGCTGCACATCGCGACTTCGCTGCTCAAACCCACGATTCACATCGCGGCTTTTGTCCTAAAACCCACGATGCTGTTATTTTTCATTCAACCCAATTTTTAGAAAAAAATTTGCTGCATTTTTTTCCCATTTAGCCTATTTTCCAACATTAATTTTTCTGCATTATTACAGCAATAGTAAATCATTTCCTATTCCATATGCTCCATTAAAGTCTTTTTAAAAATTTTCAGCAAGTGGAAGAAAGGTTTTTTAAGCACTATGTTTAGATCATAGATTTCACTTCAAATTTGCTTAATAGTTTTTCCCAAGCAAATGTTTAGAAATCCATTTATTTCTTGCAAATTTTATGTTATTTGCTTTCCTTTTAAAAATTATTTCAAAAGTCCATCATTTTTTAATTATTTTTATTAAAGCATTTACATTTTAGAAAATGCCTTTATTTTTTCCAAATTGGATTCGTCTTGTTTTTAATTTGTAATCAATCACCCAAGCGAGGCAAATTCATTTTCAGTTAAATAATCACACTTGTACCCAATCTGCCACATTTTTAATTAACTGAGCCTTAAAATCTACCTAAACTCAACAAACACTTTAACCCCACTTGGGGAACATTGAAGAATCTTGTAGCTAGGTAGGATTGGGGGGATAGGTGTTTCCAATAACACCCCTCAATTATTTACATATGAGACATAGTGTTTTGACTTTTAGGGTCCCAAAAATCCCTTATTATTTGTTGACATGGTTATACACCAATTTATCGGGAAGTCCTCTCCCTTAGGAGGGTTGAAGTAGCCAGACTAGTTCCGGAAGCCTGAGTGGAATACCGCAATCCATTCAGTAACCGAAGGATACCTTTCGTAGTTCTCAGTGTACCACCCGTATGGGAGTACAGCGGCGATAGAACCAAACTGCAGATTCACCCAACCGAACGTGTCATGAACGGGGTATCTTAGTGACCATTTTTTAGGATTGTCTACCCGGTGTCCCTCCCGGTAGGGGGATATCTAGCCTTTGATTCCACTACCCATATTGTCTGTCTTGGATTTCATCACCTTGCAGAGGATATGTTTAGTTGATTCATAATACCACTTTTAGTTAGGCGTTTGCATGTTCTACTACCCCTTGGTCTAGTGAACACCATTTTTTTTTCTAGGAGTTGCTTGATTTTTGTTATTCTAACCACTTTTCTTGATTCCTCCACTTATTATAGCACAACTGTTATAATAAGTGCTTTTGAGGTTGGTTGTTGGCCTGAGAGCCATTGTTTTTTTACACTCCCCTCCTGCACACATTGTTTCACTAGGGTCTTGACTTTTTTTATCTCACCACCATCCATTGGCTTTTCTAAACATCTCTCACCATTGAGAACTTAAGACGATCCTGTTGTTTTCAGGGTCAACCCCCTCAGTTCGATACACTTGAATCTACACATCATAGACGTAGAGCGCTATCCCTTGAATCCACACGTCATCGGCATAGCACCCAATCATTCGATTCTGGCGCGCCTCATTTTACATCTGATTCTGAGGCTGAATCTAAACACCCTACCAAGACATCACCAACCAACCCCATGGCTGGATCACAATATGACCCCCTTTTCACTAGTGTTATTGGAGCTACATCAACAAACCCCACTCCTACCGTGACAACCATGATAGCCACAACCCCTTTAGGCATGCCTAACATAGGGGCCACACCCCCTTTAGGCATGCCCAACACAGGACCACCTCCTATTTTTGGTATGCCCAACATAGGGGCCATCCCCCCTCTCATCACCACTACCCAGATCCCAGGGATTACTGGAACCATCCCTAACCCATCTGCAACCCATGTTTCACTTGGGAGCATAGGCCCCTCCTACACCACATCGGCTGGAGGAAACATCCCTTTCACACCTAGCATACCGTTAGGGGGCACTGGACCACTCCATAATGCTACCATGAACAGTTATGTCCCAGTGACCATGCCACACCCATCTGCCAGTCTTCCATACATGGCTAGTCTAAAATTACTAGATCTGGCAAGGTTAACCAATGACCCTATTAGACCCAACCCTACGTGGCCACCCATGCCCACAAAGATTCCCTCAGATATCCCTAAATTTGAAGGCAAAGCTGGGGAAGATCCCCAAAACCATATCATGTCGTTTCACCTATGGTGTTCCTCCAACTCCGTAGTAGATGATTCTATTAGACTGATACTTTTACAAAGAACTTTCACCGTCTCAGCAGCCAAATGGTACATTGAGCAGCCACATTGGACTCACAACACATTTACGTCCCTTGCTTCAACTTTCCTCCAGTTCTTTCAACTACCTATACACTATGATGTAGGAGTGGAAATACTTTTGTCTTGTAGACATAACACCGCTACACATATCACTGATCATATCCATGAGTGGCGTAAGTGTTGTAGCCTCTACAAGATAAATCTTGACGACCGTATCTTTTTGGACTGGTTCCTCAAATCACTCCTCCCCCTCATAGCCAAAGATGTAACTTCTGAACGACCCCAGTCGGAAGAAGAAGCCATCTTAAAAGCTCAACAGTTCGACCTCATATATGCCCAGTCAGGATATCTATACACTATTTTACTTGATGCCCCACGTGGCGATCCATCCCGCCATGATGCGCCAGGGGCATCCCATCCCGCCGACGGTATTATTGGCCAAGTTATGGTGCAAAACAAACCTTTTACCATGATGAGTACAAATAATGCTACAGACCTTTCTAGGGATGCTTCTCATTCTGGAGCTACAACTTCGTACGCTCCAGTAGTACACACCCACCACACTCATGGACCCTCATGTCCACCACAGTGTTATGGGAAAGCACCATCAGCTTATGCACCACCTCCATACTATAACCAATAGGCCCACCAAACTCCGATTCAGCCACAAGCCCAAGTGGCTTATCACCCTCAACAAGCAGCACCTCTTGCTCCAACACTTCCAGCAGCTCAAGGTTTCCCACAACCACAACAAGCAACAGGTCCACCTCATAACCCTCCTGCTTACTACCTACCGCAACCTACCCCAGAGCCGACATGACCTCAAAACCCACCTACTGCCCAAGGGCAAGTTTATGCATAGCAAAACCAACCTCCAAACCAAAACAACCAGCGTAACCAAGGAGGTCAACAAAATCGCGGAAGAGGCCATAATTGCGGAAACAACCAACAACACAACCAAGGTGCACCACCACCCAATCCTCCAAACAATAATGTTTCTCGCCCCAACCAAAACCCTGATCGTCCACCGAAACAGGCTAAAAATAATAACTTGAGAACAAAACAATCCATGTTACATATGTGGAGTCTACGGCCATTACACACATAATTGTCCCTATTTAGATCGAGCACGCCAACTTTGGACCAACGACGCCCAACGACAAGGACATTCTGCACAGCCAGCACCCCCTCCCCAACTACCACCAATGATATTGCAAAATCCCTTACCAAACTAGGGCACGGTAAACACTCATCCAAATGATCCCCCTCAAGGATCCATTGCACCATAGCAGCAAATTACCTATGCAGCTGCCGATTACCAACATGTAGAGTCCAACACTCACCATTTGCTTATGATGTCATCAAATGATGTCAATCTTCAAACCTATTGAAATCAATACAGATCCGCCCCTGAGGCCACACCTACCGACCCATCATCGAGTACTCTCCCAACCGATCAACCACTTCGCATACCCAATATGCCCATGGAAGGGGGTCCCAAAGTATCTCGTTTCCCTTTGCGACGGATTAACAATAACCCAAACGCTCGTGCAACTTCCAACTATAACATTGTAGAGGATTTATCTCAATCCCCCGCTGCTATGTCCGCTCTCGAAATCTTAAAAAATTGTCCTGCACAGAGAAAGTTGTTGTTATCTACCATCGGTGCCATAGATCCTAACAACTTTAACATGATGGCTTTCGACTTAGAGCAAGCTGAACCTCACATGCCTGCATCTCTAGCTTTTCAAGTTTTAGTCTCCATTCGCAACCTCATTGTTCATCGATGCATAATCGATGAAGGGGCCTCCACCTATGTCATGTCAACTTTTGTATGGCAGAAACTTGGATCCCCAATGCTACAATAGTCCACTACCACATTACGAGTTTACAATGGCCGTGCAGCTCAACCTCAAGGCTTGTTAGTGAACGTACCCATACAGCTTGGGGGCAAACTGGTTCTCATAGATATAGAGGTCATTAACACCCAACTTTATTACAATCTCCTTCTGGGACGCAGCTACATGTATAAAATGAAAGCTGTCGCTTCTTCAGTTTTCTGCATCGTGATGTTCCAACATGAAGGATGTGTAATCTAAATCGACCAGATTACATACTATGATCCCAATGCCCCCGCAGCACCAGAAAATGTTCTTCCCATGATCGAACAACCCGTTCTTAGTGCACCAACATCGTTTGTCTCATCAGTCGGACCTGGGATATATTCGGATACCCCCTTGACCACCACTTTCCCTTCTATCCCACCCCCTCCCCAAGTAACTAAAGTATCCAATTTGTGCACCTTATTGCACAATGAACAACAACATCCTCAACAACCTCAACCACCGCTACAAGCACCCATTGTGCCTAGTCATATCGGAACAACACCGATTCACACAATCTCGTTCTTGTTCCCATTTTCAGGAGTTGTTCGCACTCTAGTAATGGCTACACTTAACCTTCCAGGTTTAATGTTAGGAATACCTGTATGGTACTTACCTGCCCCAACTCCCCCATCGACTCCAACCATTGTCCTACAACCGGTACAACCTATGAATATGTCAAACCATCCACCACCTGGCATACCAAACCACCAAAATCGCCCACCACCTGGTTGTTCGAACCCCCAAAATCGATTAATTCCAACAGGGGACACTACATCGACACCTATTTATGACCCCCCTCAATCCCGTCACACTGGGGGTAGAGGTCCACCAACCTAAAACACTGCACCCATAACTCGCACCCCCCCCAGTGACTCCCAAATTAGCCAAGAATCCCCCAACCCGTGAGCTCCCTAAGTGCTCCTTGTGCGACGATATAGGCCATGCTACCCATCTATGTCCCCAACTACCGACACTTCAAGAACACATGAACATGTTGGATGATGACACCAATGTTCCAGTTGTCAAACTAGAACTCCCCCCTCAACCTCGCGATAAATCATTTCGCACAAACCACCCTTGTGCAATATGCGAAATCTATGACCATTATTCACATCACTGCCCCGATCTCCCAGATTACAAAGCAGCACTATACGAGATGAATAATGTTGACTTAGAGATATCCCCTCTTCTCATTGAGGAAATATATCCCCCAAAATCTTCCTCCTCATAAGAAATTAACACCATTTACATGATTTCCACTGGAGACCCCTCTGTTCGGTCGTCCCCTTCCACTGATCCCTTTGACACACATGTTCAACCCTTTCAAATCAACGAGGAAACCACATGTCCACAACATGGGGGAAAGCCCAAAACCTTGCCTACTCATCATCATCGTGATTCTCGTCGAAGATACCGGGGGCATCCACCCCACAAGGGGAATCCCCCCATCATCATATCATCACTTCAGTATGCCACCACGGCCCACGGGATCATGGTATACCCCCCCGTTAGTAGTTGCTCAATGCCCTATTGATCCCTCTCTGAGACAACATCTGCACCACATTGACACCTCTAAGTTAGGGAGCATAATAGATTACCCTGACCCTAGAATAGGGGGCATGATCAATCATTTTGAACCTTCCCCATCACATCTACCTCATTATTTCAATGACCCCATTGTTCAAACCAACACATATGTGATCCACAATCATAAACCCCATGCACATAGCATGGGGGTAGGTCATTAACCCTGCTCACTTTTTCACATACGTGACCTCAACCATTTTTGAGGTCACATATCACTTGTATATTTGATTTGATTTGATACACCTAGTATTCTTCCCCCACTGGTCATCATTTCTCCCCACCACTGCATCCTTGTCTTGGTGGGTTCACCTTTATTTGTAGCCATTTTTTAACCTGGTCATTTCCTTTGACCATTCCAGAGTCCTTATGACCTTTGCTTTTCACACCATTTGCATCGCCAGATTCATATTTTCGTGCTCGTGACGATACTTGAGATTATTTCTCGCTCTCACCACCAGATTTTTAGGGCATTTTTCCCATGCCCCTCGTTGCCTCGATTTTCATGCCACATCGGCCATGGTCTGTTTTTGGCGAGTCTTATATCGCCAGATTCAGTTTTCCATGCTTGTGACGATGCTTGAGATCATTTCTCACTCTCACCTCCAGATTTTCTGGGCATTTTTCCCCATGCCCCTCGTCACCTCTATTTGTGTGCCACATCGGTCATCATCCATTTTTGACGAGTTTTATATCGCCAGATTCAGTTTTCCATGCTCATGATTATGCTTGAGACCATTTCTCACTCTCACCCCCATAATTTTTGGGCATTTTTTCAAAATGCCACTCATCACCTCAGTTTGCGTGCCACATCGGCCATTGCCTATTTTTCACAATCTTTATGACGCCGGATTCAGTTTTCCATGCTCATGACAGTGCTCGATATCATTCCTCACTCTCACCAATACCTTTTTGTTCAGTATAATGTTACCCCTTTTTCAGGCTAAGCAATTCTTTTACGAAAAAGGCACTTAGGGAGTTTATGTTAATCTCTTTTCTGACTCCTAAAAACAATGAAAAGATTGCTGAGCAACCTTGCTTCCTTTCATTATCGCTAAAAGTATTTGAAAGGGTGTCTACCTGGTATAAGTTTACCCCTTTTCCGGACCTTGTAGACTAATTATGAAAAAGGAATACTCTAGTCACATCGGCTAGAAGAGTTCTCCATTTGCATCATTTTATGCTTTTTCGGGCCTTGGAGACTAACTTACAAAAAAGAACACCAATGGAGTCTACTTACCGCTTTCAGACTCTCTAAAAATTGAAAGCAACCACGATCAATCACCGTCTTGGGCTCGTATAAATCCACAGGACAGTACTCCACCACCACTGCAGAGTCTTCATATCGTTTTCAGACTCCTTAAAAATGAAAGCACTTATGAGCATGAACAGTCCTAGGCTCGCACAAATCCACACGATAGTACCATTTCAGAGCACACTTTTAGCCCTTCTTGGAGCTCATTAAAACTACGAAGAAGGACCCAATGGTGCTTCTCAGCACCACACCAGATCATGTCTACCCATACAGCAGCTTCCCCATTTTGGTCACCTTTGTTCAGAGTATTCTACAGTGTGTCACCCCGATACTCCCCCTACAATGTCCATCAGCTGGAACCCCCCAGAGTCACTCCAGTCTACATTACATACCCTTGATCCCTCAAAGCTATGATCCCCACACCTACAAGTCAGTTTCCTACGCTGCCAGGTCAACGATGTCATCATGCTCTAAACAAAGGAAGTTTGCGTCCACCCACTCTATTACCCCGGTTATTTCTCATCCCCACAATATGACAACCCTAGCATCACTACTATCACATATCAGTTCTGCACCTCGCGCTCCTATCAAGGAAACATCATTTCCTTGGTAGTTGCTGGTCTCCCTCTGTTCCTGGACTCATCACCATTTATGATGAGTGCCTATAGATCATTTTGAAAGGAGTCCTCAGTGCCTCTCCAAATGATTGTTTCTCACATGCTCGACTTCAACACCTTGATCGCATCGTTGAGACTTGTACAGGGTATCGGTCTTTTCAGTTATTTGTTGAAGACCTTGGATATCATCTGACTCTTCCACATATGCGAGTCTAATTAAGGATACAACCAGTTACATTTTCCTATAGATATTCAGGTTGCGCTTGGCAATAGTATTCAAATGTACCCCAGTTTTATACTCCCTTGAGTATACAGTTACATATGCTCCTTAGAATTGACTCACAATTATTAAGTCCCTACAGATGTTGGACACCTTCAGTTTCAGCAGTTCATCAACCCTTCTGACACCTTATTCAGAACAATTGTTGCTTTCTTTCCAGTGTATCAGTTATTCAGATCAGTCATGATATGATCATGAGTACATCCCAGATTTGTGTCCCCTCTGGACCATTATGATGTACCAATAGATTTTTATATTTTAGAAAGGTCCCCCTTCTTGGGTCTAATTGTTATGTATATGTCTTGATACGAGCATGAGTATGTCTGCCTTGTCATCATCAGAGATTACTCCTCATTCATTTTGAGGCCATGTAATATTTTTTGTTTTTTGCAGCTTCTAAGGGGCCGCTATTCCAATCTCCAAACGGTCTCTTCTCTTCTCCAAACCCCAGGAAAAAGACAAAGGAACTATGATGTCTATCGGCCATACGATGAGCTCCTACCCTCACACATAAGGGGGCAATCTGTTAACACCCAAAAAGTGCTCACTAGCTCATTCCCTTATTCACATGACCCATTTGTCCACTTTTCCACCATTTGAGCCTCTAAAACAATCAAAAGGTCACCAAAAGACCACAATACACCCTTTTTCCCTCAAAATATATATTTTTCCTGAAAAAACAGAAAAAACCTTAAAAAAGGGTCCAAAATTCCCAAAAATATTAAAAGGGAATAAAAATATAAAAAATATTCAAAAAAGGAAAAAGAGGGAAAAAGAGACCTAAACCATGTTGGTTAATACCATTGGTTTCCTCAAAACCATAATGGTATTCCCCATCACCAAAAACTATAAATAGGTGATAGGGGCTCCTCACTTTCCATCCACATTTCATCCTATCCTTATGCTGCCAAATTCATTTTAAGAGCCATTGCCTCCCATTGTGAGTTTAAAGAATTTCCATTTCAGCATCTTGGAGAAGAGACCATTGGAGCTTGGAGCACCTCAACCTTGGAGCTGCTCAACACCAAACATCCTCACCTTTGAGGTAATACAAAAAATTCATTATTTTTTATCTTGTTCTTCCATGAATCTATTTGCTTATTGTTCTTAATCTTGTTCTTGTTTATTTACACATGTTTATGATAATGTTAGATTAGATTTATAATCGTTATTTGCTTTTCATTGAAACTGCTATTACTTTGTTAATAGGTGCATCTCTTGCACATGCTTGGTTGAAAAACCAAGCAACAACAGGTGTTGTTAATGTCTAACACACCATTATTCATACATTTTAAAAAATAATAATCATTTATATGATGCGATTATGTCACGTCAATGCACTGCTTTTTGGTGCAGTGATGTGCATTAGGTGCACCGTTGACACATTTTCATAAAAATTAAAATTTCGTAAACACCGCTGCTTTTTAAAAACAATGAAATGCTTACTTGTGTGTTATAAATTAACGAGCACTGTCTTTCCAGTGCTCTTAACTTTAATAAATGCATCAGTATTCATATATTAAAAATAATAATAATTTATATAGTGCACTAATGTCATGTCAGTGCACCGGGTTTGGTGCAATTATGTGACATAGGTGCACCATTGACACATTTTCATAAACCATTAAAATTTTAGAAACACCAGCGCTTTCAGATCTCGTAAACCTACAGTTAACGGTGCTCCTATGGCACATCAGAGCACTGGGTTACGGTGTGCTGATGTGCCAAAGGCGCACCATGAATAGATTTCAATTAAATTAGTTATCTTTTAAAGGCAGCGCGTTTGAATCACCGGTGTGCTAATGATATATTTAGGAACACCGTCGAAACCATTTTTAAATTTCTTGAAATATAACTAGCGGTGCGGTAGACATATTTTAGCGCACCACTGTTCGGTGCCATTTGTATATAAGTGCATCGCCCGAGGTGCTTTTATGATATTTTCGGCGCACCGGTTGTCTTTTTTTTTTTAATTTTAATATTTGATTTTAGTAGATATAATTCTAAAATAATTATTTTATAGGTATGCTTATGAGACTGATTTATATTATATGTGAAACAAATACATGATCGCCGCGAGGGGATGGAACACTGCGAGGCATAGGTAGATTGTTGGCTTGTATAACTGTTCTTGAGGTTTTCTATAAAGACCCAGGTTTTGCACAGTTTGAGGAACCAACAAACCCCCTTTTCACCAGCCCTTTCCGCAACAGTCTACGAATAGACTAAGGTCTCACCCGAGGCGAAGGATTGGGGAGGTTGCAGAATTAGGTTTCCACAACTAGGTAATGAGTGTTTAAACATATTGGCGAGCAGCGCACTACAGGACTCGCGCTATGAACTTCAGACTGCGCAAAGTTCCACTTCTTCGCAACGAAGACATAGGTTGTTGTGCATCCAAGGATTGTGTGATGCTAAACGTTTCTCGACAATAGGACAACGCCATAGAGACTGCGCTTCATCTTGAGTACTTAACCACTTTAATGGATCTTACTTAGTGTTATAAGATGCGTTCGATTGACAAGATAGACTGACCTTGAAACATTATACACTCTAATAATAACCATATCACTGCGCACTTTCGGTGATGCACTCAGTGTTTAACCGATTACTTCATACATTCATCAATTGTGAATTACTTGTACATTCAAACGTCCATTCATCCATCTGGTCACTTAACATATTATTCCCATCTCTATCTTTGTGGCGAATACAGATAAAAGAAACCATTCATGCATTCATAAACTGAATCTCAACCATTCACATAAGCAAATACACAACTATAAAAGCATACAATCAATCACACAACACGGTATTTAACATGGTTCACCCCCAGGATGGGAGCTATGTCCACAGGAACTGTTGTTGTATTATCTTTGGGAAGGGTACAATAGTTCCAGTCTGCACACTCAACTACAGACTCTCTTCTCTCTTTGTAGGTCTCTGCACATGCATCTTGAAAAGCCTTTTACAATAGCATTCACTTCTTAACACTTAGAAGATTTGACAATGAAGATTATTCAGCTACTAGAGATTAACCCTTTCCCATACAAAATGTGCCCTTTTATAGATCGTTCCCATAGGTCATGTCTTTACAATCAAGTGGGCCAAAACCCTAACGTTACCCAAAACCGGTGTGGTTACCCGCCACTCTGCCTGTCACCGTCGATAGCTTGCTTCACTCACATCCGGCTACCTTGCTGGGCCACTCATGGCTCACACGTTCTTCTGACAACCGCAGTCATCACCAAAAATAGTTACAACTGCATCGTGGCATGTCGCTTTGCACCCCTTTAGCCTGGCTGCCACCGTCGACCTCTTGGCTTAGCTCCTTAACTGTTTTCCGCCACTCCCTTGGAAATTTGCTTCCGTCTGTTGTTACACCGCTCCTTACTCACTACCGAGAGTCCTAGAGGCACTTTACTAAAAATGGTCACTTTCTCAACTTGACCTTCCTTTACACTTTTTGACCAAAATAGCAACTGCATTGGCATTGCATACCAGCATAGTTGCGCAAAACTGACTCTACAATCTGAACTGCGCACTCCACAAAAAATGTGCCCTCTGACCTCGCATCCCAAACTGCCCAGTTCCCAAAACTTTCCTTCTTCCAAAGTATGCCAACTTGGGCCATGCCCAATAGGCCCCTAGCACTTACTTGTGGCTCGTCCTCAAGCCACTTCTGTAAGTCGATTTCGCATGCATGTCTTCAGCGGGACTTAGCTTGTCCGTGAAGCTACGCAAAGTAACAGTTATCTATGTGACCGTTTCCCTTGCCTTATTCTCAAATTCTTTTATGGTCTCCAGCATCGCCTGCGAGACATCCACCTGATCTTGTTCCTTCAATGTGCCCTCTGTTGATTGAAGTTCAAAGAACTTCTCATTGATTTGTTGCATCGGTGCCATCCCTTCGTCATCTATAGGCTGCAACTTTGCTGAAACAAAAGCCTCTCTTTCCCTTAGCACTGCTAACTCTTTTTGCATCTCTTTCACTTCATTGAATTTTTGCATATTTGGTCTTGCTGGAAAAGTCTTCATTTCCACATTTGCAGCCTCGATTGCCTACTAATTTTGATGTAAATCCCCTTTGATATGCATAAGGTCTGGGTCTTCACTCAATCCAGCCAACATCGTATTTGCTTCTTCTAGAAAATTCTGACAGTTCACCACCTCGGTCGAAATGCTGTCTAAACTGGCCTTTACCTCTTATGTTGGAGTTGCGCGCTTATCTGGTGGGGTACTAGGATGTCGAGCCTCCAAGTCCATGATTTTCCCTTTATAGGAAATCTTGATTTCCATCATTTATGTAATAAGGGACTCCACTTTGGCCCCAATCTTGATTATTGTGTCTTCAACACTTGCTTCTTCTTCACATTTGTCAATCTTTGCGCATACCACTAATACCGTTTCTTTGATTTTGTGGTTTCATTCTTGAACCTCGGACAACTCCTTGGTGTTCCACACTGATTCCTATTTTAGCTCATCGAAGATTTCACAAATCTGGATACTTTGGTCATATGAGGCGATGCCTCTTTCATGAATCTCCTCTACAATCTGCATATGCAAATCATTCAAATCTTTAATCAGTAACGACCCAATGTTGAGGTCAAAATGCTCCAAGTTCTTCGCTGCTTCAGTCACCTTATCATTTGGAAAAATAAGGTGCGCAGGTTCAATATGCGCCACCCAAGGGTGCGCGCTCACAGCATGGGGTTGTCTCTTCTGCTTGCTTGAGCCACCTACCTTTCCTTCTGAGTCTGATCCTTGGACCAACTCTGGTTGGGATTCTCGAATGCCCGCGACCATCATTTTCACTGATTCAACTGCTTGATGGAGGCTTAGCTACAACTTTTCTTGTTTTACCTCTTTCTCAGCGCGGGTTTCCTCCCATAGTTCCTGGACCTTCGTCGCAATGGTTTCACAATCATCCTCATGTTGTATTGGCACCAACTTAGGATTATTATCCTTTTGTCGATGAGGAGCTCACAATTTCTTTTCTCTTCCCTCCCGTTTGGCCTTCCAACTTATCCTCTGCTGCTTCTCCTTCCTGTTCAATAAGTGTGCCTTTGATTTATTCCTTGTATTTATCATTGTCTTCCCCATAGTCGAAGTCGACATCCTCGAGGACATCCACCTTCCACTCTGCTTGCCAATCTTGCATCATCTACTACAGGGCTTCCGCATCCAACTGATAGAAGCCTGGATACCATGAATCTCTATCAGGGTCAGCCCTCAGCTTAATGTATGTGAAATGGAGGTTGGCCCTGAACCTTAGCCTTCCTCTATATGCAGTGGTAACCTCTTGAGATATGCGTGGTGTTCGATGAATTGCATCGCATAGAATTTGATAGTAGATATAAAATATCTTATTGTTTTTTCACTGCATGTCAGCCTTTGCATTTTCCCAAAGATTGGCATATCGTGTTCCTTTGCATTCTTCTCCATAAAGTGTGTACCCCTGATATAAAACTGGCTCTTTCCAGCCGATGAATGCAATATGTACGATGAGCCAACTGTAATGGAACTCTGTCCCTTTGTCCTGAGTTCCCATACATCATCCAAGAACTCGTTCAATAAATACTACACCCAATTGTACAGAGTTCCATTCTTCGCTTGCGCTGCGAGGAGGATGGGCGGGGTCGACCCTTCTGCTGGTCGGCACTTGTGCAATATCTTTCTAGCTAATAACTGAAGTGTAAAGCACGTAGCTTGATCAATAAGTTGGGCTATAGGGAAGCCCCGTTTTCCTTGGACTACGCCAAATTCTTCTTGCATCCTTGTTGCGAGTTCCTTGTCTTGTGTCTTGTCAGCGAACTCGATCTTGGGATCCGCGCCCTTCTTACTCAGCCCTGTGATTCTGTGTATCAAATAGATATTGACATCGATTTTTCTTTCTAACCAAAGATATCCCGAGTGTATGCACGAAAGCAGTGTACGCACTACTGCATTCAATTCTTGAATTCTGTCAAAGTGGGGAATTGTTAGCAGATTAGGTAGCCCCGATTTTTGTAGCCCCCGAAGCTTGTCTTTTACCTGTAATGTTTCGTTTCTTTTCTCATCAACATGGCGAACCATGTATTGGTCAGGTCAGAAGTGGTGGTATTTTATGTATTTTGGCTCCTTTTCTTCCAGCAAGTCGTAATATTCAAACTTGTAGGTCTCAACTCTCCCCAATAGGTTCCCAACAACCTTGACATGGCGAGAGATAGGTGGTACTGGTATCTCATAATGAGCATTTCTTTCGAGATCAATGGGTGGTGCATTTTAAAGACGTCATGTACTCAAGCACCAGACGAATGGGCCGAGCTCGAGGTAACTCTGACGGTGGTGGAATCTGCACACCTGCTGGCTTCGGCTGCTATGATTCTTTATCCGTGTGCTTATCTTTTGGCATTGTAGTTGTATTTCTTGGTGAACATCTAGATGACCTGCCCTTCTCTACTACAGGGGTCTTTCCTGGTGTCGACATTACACCCTGAATGCCTGAGTGCTGAAATATTTTCACCACTTCGTCTTCTGTGAATGGCTCAGTCATGCTCTTACAGAATGCTTGATGTTCTCTCTCTATCAAGCTCAAAAGTTGCAGAGACGAAGGATAGCAATGAACTGGTAAAATCTCGTAAGTGCCAAGTTGATGGCTACTTATAGTTGTTGCTTAGCTCGAAACGTGTCACTTAACTGTTAGTGGCACCTTTAATGACGTATCCTTCATCCATATCTCCCCTGAGATCTCAGTCATGTCCACCAATGATGATCTCTGATCCGGTGTTTTTTCTTTAAATGCCAAAAGCTGTCGGTGCCACCAGACTGTGTGACAGTTAAATATGCCATTAACTGCTAAGCATGTTGGCTAGATTACGGTATGATCTTGGTCATTTCATTATTAATTGTGCTCGAATGGCCAAATTTCCTATTAATGCGACATTTTTATCAGTGCTACCATTTTGGATAACGGCTTATTAACCAGCTGACAGTTGTCACAGTTACTTTTTTCCGTCATGATGTGCTAGCAGTTCTGATAGAAGGTTTTCTTGCATACGTGTGCTTCTTGTCTTTAACTGCGCAGCTAAGGTTTCATCTCATGCCTCTCGTTGTAGCTTCTCATTCTTCGCAGTTGTCCTTCTCCATTTGATCTGCGCAGCTACACTCTGAACTTCGCACTACGCTTCTTCTTCTTTTTTAAGATCCGCGCAACTTCTCTTCTCATCTAGTGCTGCGTGGTACATGCATCCTTTCTATCAAGCTTCGCGTATTTGTCCAAACTGTGTATAGACTCTTTTGCATTTCTAGTGCCCAATTTCAACTGTACTTGACACTTAGAAATTCCCTTTTCTTTTGATCACTATGGGTTCTGCGAAGTAGGACTATCCCGATAGGGTTTTAGTCTACTTCCATTCACCAAACCTGGTGAGGTATCTCCGGCTAATGTGGCTAACTGAACTGCGCCACCATTAGTAACATGCATAATAGTATATGGGCCAAGCCAATGCATATTAAATTTTCTAGGAAATTTCATAAACTTTCTATCATACAGGAGGACAAGATCACCTATCTGAAAGGACTTGTTCTTGATATGGCGATCATGCCATGCTTTTTCTCTGTCCTTCTGCACTTGCTGGTGAAAGCCTGCGATGAAGCGATCTTCCTCCAATCCAACCAAGTGTAGAATCCTTTCTTCTATTGTTTGTTCATCCTCCCTGCTTGTAAATGCAGTTATTCCCAAGCTGGGTACAATGTACTCCATAGGCATGACAGCTTCCTTCCCATAGTCCAATCTGAACAGTGAATGGTCTGTCAACTTCTTACAAGTAGTCTTGTATGCCCATAACACAGATGGAATTCGCAGATCCCAATCATCCCTGTTGACATTGCACACCTTTTTCAGTGCATTCTCGAGTACCTTGTTGAAAGATTCAACGGTTTTGTTTGCTTGCGGATGATATGGTGTAATCCTCTGATGATAAATGTGGAACTCTTCAGTAAGGGATTCAATAGTTCTGTTCAAAAAATGGGTCCCTTAATTGCTCATCAAAATCTTTGGGCATCCAAATCTAGTAAGGATGTTCTCAAAGATGAACTATGTGGCAGTAACTGCGCTACAATCCTTTACTGGTTTAGCCTCTACCCATCTTGTGAGATAATCTGTCGCGGTGATAATGTATCGCACACCAGTCCTTTTCCCTGGTGGGTTAATTGGTCCCACGAAATCAATGGCCCATTTCTCAAATGCTTGAAGTGTCAGCTGCGGATTCAATAGCATTTTGTCTCTTCACGACAGCCTTCCCGTCCTCTGATAGACATCGGAGCTCTGGCAATGTTCCTTTGAAACTTTGTGAATTGTAAGCCACCATAGCCCTACCCGTAATATCTTCTACGGAGTTTCTCTTCCTGCGTAGTGACCTCCCAATACACCTGAATGTGCATCAACCAATATGAATGGCTTCTCATGCTCCAACACACATCTGCGCAGTACTTCATCCGGTCCCAACTTATATAACTATCCCGCTATTATAGTGAAGTCTGCTACTCTGACTAACAACTGCTTCTTTTCCTACGTAGTGAACTCTGTGGGTGCCAATCCCGTAGTCAAAAAGTCTACAATGTCTTTATAGTAGTCATCTACGATTTGTATAGCAAATAACTACGTGTCAGGAAAATTATCTTCAAGATTGGTTGGTTCTTCACCTGACTCAATCCTTGAAAGATGGTCAGGTCCTAAGTTCAATCTGTCTGGTTTAACCACAATTTCAAAATCATACTCTTGGAAGAGCAACAACCATTTGCAGATTCTCCCCCTAACACTAGCTTATTGACCAAGTATTTTAGAGCTGAATGGTCAGTGTACATGGAGAAGTGTGCACCCAACAAATAGTGCCTGAATTTTTGCAGTATGTACACCATAGCTAGACCCTCACTTTCAGTGTTCATGTAGTTCTTTTCAGCTAAAGATAGCTTTCTACTCGAAAATGCAATGGGGTGATCAATACACCCTTTGCTTGGTTGAGCGAGTACAACGCCCAACGCTATAGATGAAGCATCAACATGTACATGGAACGGCTTATCCCAATCCAGAAAAACTAGGATCGGCATAGTTACCATCTTCTCTTTCAGTGTGTCTAGGACCTGCTCGCATTCTGCGTTCCATATGAACTGCACTTCTTTCTTTAGCAATTTCTCCATTGGCACGGTTATCTGCGCATAACCCTTAATGAAATTTCTGCAATAACCTATATGTCCTAGTGTCGTGCGAAGCTGCTTTACTGAATTTGGTGTAGGTAAATTCACAATCACTGTGATATTCGCAGGATCAACCATCAAACCTTATCTACACCTAATGTGTCCTAGCAGAATACCATAAGGCACACAGAAAATACATTTCTTTAAATTCAATGATATTTGATGTTGTCTGCACTTAGCTAACATCATTCTCAGGTTTTCGAAATGGTTCTTCAACAAACCAAAGACATTCCAATCATCAAAGTAAACCTCCAATAACTTATGGATAAAATCCTTGAATGCAGCCACAACAACTATGGAAAATATGGCAGGTGCATTCTTCAAGCCAAAGTGCATAACTGTATACTGATATGATCCCCATTTAGTAGAAAATGTTGTCGTATGCCTCTCTGCTCGATCAATCCTAATCTGATGATATCCAGAGAATCCATCAGTGAATCAGTAGGCCTCATTTCCTCCCACATTGTCTAATAATTCATCTATAAAAGGAGTAGGAAATGGGTCATGCATCGAAGCATCATTCAGCTTCATTAGATCTACACAGATCCTGATTTCACCTTTAGTCTTTTTATCTTGGATAACCATCGGGCTTATCCACCCTAATTCTTCAACAGGCTCGATGATCCCTGCATCAAGCATCTTATCAGTTTCTGTCTTGACTCTTTATTTATATCTGGGGTTCAATCTATAAGGCCTTTCTTAACAAGCTTCGCACCTGGCTTGAGAGGTATTTTCATAACTCCCAAGTCGCCCAAAATTCCTTTCATTTCGGCAAACTTCGTTGGAAACAGATCCTGATATTCATGTAGAAGGTCTTTGATCTGCGCGACCGTCGCATCATCCCAATAATCTCAAATGGATGCAAAATTTGGCTCTTCACTTGTGCCAATGTTCACTTTTCTTGTCTTAACAGGTCCACTCATATATGGAATTTCCATTGGAGGTCCCTCTACATCGTACACTCCCTTTGAATCAGGTATGTTGATGTTGCGGGGATCCTCCTCATCGATCACTTCTTGTTCTTCTTCATTTTCAACGAGGTTATAGCATTCAAAGGCATGTTATATCTTCCTTCCCCATTTTGGTTGTAGGTTCACATGTACCTTTACATCTTCAAATTCCCTCTCTTTGATTTCTTCTAATGCCTCTTTTATACTCGAGCACTCGGATCTGAATATCCTTTCTTTGATAACTTGCAGGGCTTCGTTTATGCTTGGGCTTTCATCTTCAAAGCTAAAAGTTCTCTGGAAGTTCGCAGTTAAGGTAGACCAATCTGTAGCCCCTCTGCATAGCTCTGTGTCTAGATACCAATTCTTTGGAATCTGTTGCTCCAATGTGTGTACAAAAAGATGAACCCATTTTGTTTGTGGTCTCTTTATCCATGCTTGTGAGCATATTTCCATGTGATCCCTCAGATCTGTTTGTCCATTATACTTTCCAAATGTCAGCGAAACTTTCTCTACGAATCTAATTTGCATCATTTGTCTGCATTGATCCCATGTGGTCAAAGTCTGCTTATGCACAACCCACCATCTGGCATGTGTCTCACGCAGTGCTATATCTAGTGCTGGTATGCGATGTTCAATTGCAGCTGATACAGAATATTCTTGAATAAATGAATAAATGTTAGTCGAACCATCATAAGTGGGGATTGGACTTACCTTGGTTCCAATCCAACATAGTGACTTTGTGATATGCGCACATCTTCTTGTGGATACTTCATGCATACATATTTGCCAATTCTCCAATCCTGCATCGGAGTCTGAGATGCAAGAACTGTCACATCGCCAACTAAGTGCTCCATCTGCAGTAGGATTAATGTAGTCATCTTGTAAATGCTATCAAGATCCTATGCTCTGGATTCTTCCTGAATCGGCTCACTTTATATTTCTCCTTGTGAAGGGTCCAATGGTGCGATGAACCTTATATCCTGCCCTTCGAAGATCATCTTCTTGGTCTTCAGTTTTATGATGGTTAGGTTCTCCATCGCCCAATCTATACCCAATAGTGTTGGATAAGGCTGACTATCATCCACAATTTCAATAACCTCGAAATCTGCATGACTTCGCACTCCATCAATGTGAACAATAATATTGGATAATCACCCAAAAGGTATGACCTTCTATTGGTTGGCCAATCTCAACTGTATGGGTGACCATGACAACTTTGGTCTCCCCATCTGCTGCCATGTCTGCTTAGTCAAGACATTTACCTCTGATCCTAGATCAAGGATGATCTCATCCATCTCATAATATCCTATATGCGCATTGAGCCTCATTTCTCTTCTTGTTCTTTTATGGCTCTTAATGTGATGAACTGCACTCTGGGAAGTATCTGTCTCACTACGTGGTTTATACTGGTTTAACAATTTTTGTAATTCCACTACAACATCTGTGCTCTTTAATAATTTCATGCAGCTCCATAGGAACTACGCAACAGAGGTGCCTATCTCTGCTGTGTGGCATGTTTTGTCATACCCAGTTGGCATATCTTCCATATGCGCAGTTTCACTTTGCAGGGGGATTCTTGGTGACATAGGTGCTTTCTCTTTGAATATATCCCATGCTTCTACAAAAACTTCTTTGCTTTTCTCCATATTGAAAACAAGTGTTTTCCCAGTAGCTTTTATGATCCATACCGCTTCAGCAGGGATCTTCTTAGTTTCAAAATCTCTAGTAGTCGAAGCTTCTGCTTGCCTGTCTCTTCCTGTGGCAGCGCCACTTCATGTCACTGCATTGATACTTAGATCCACATCCCTTTTCTCTGCTGCAATCATCTGAATGTTCGGGTTAGGTACATATTGCTTTCTCTTCTGCATTTTTGCTGCTAACACTGGGCAGTCCTCAATAACATGATCAAAATATTTAGAGTAATTGTAGGTAGTACATGGATTGGTACAATCTCTAGATAAGTGACCTGGATGGCCACAATTATAATAGATCATCTAGCCTCTTCCTCTTCCTTGTCCTGGGCCAGTATTTCTTCCTCTTCCGCGGAATCCTCCACGACCTCTATAAGCGCCTTGATCATACTGCACGTTATCCTTGTTCTGCATTGTTTCTTCTTGGACTCGGTGTACTCCACCATGCATATGCTCCATATCTTTCTTCCTCTCCATCATGAGGTCATATGCTCTATAGTTGGAATCATCATGTCCAACAAATTTACAGAATGTGCAATATAAATTCTTAGGAGTTCGCACATACTTCTTAATTAAGTAACAATCTTCTGGCCGGTGTCCTCTAGTTTTACAGATCTCACACCATGGCGCTTGGTTATGATTTAGTGTGTTTGGTGCTCCATTTTTAAGGTATTCTGAAAATAGGGGATAGTGCTCTCTAGTGTGTCCTTCACCTCTCCATCCTGTACACCAGACTTATTGTCTTTGTTCTTTCCCCTTCTTCATGTCTCGCAACTTTAATGTCAAGGTAGCTAGCTGGGTTTGGATCTGAGACATTCCAATGTTACTTTCTCTTATAGGTGAAGCTTCTAATTTCATGGCAATCTCCAAGGCTTTTGCCTGCGAAGCCACTTTCTACTATATCAATGACAGTATGATATGGGGCAACAGCGCGGCTATAAACCATTCTTGGTGCTGTTGTGGTGCTATGACAAAACTGACCTGGTCTAACAATGTTTTAAACTTCTGGTCAAATTCCCAGACTGTCTCATTAGGTTTTTGCTTAATTTCCTTCAATTCGGTTATACATTGGAATTCTGACTTTGGTTTCTTGAACTTGCTCAATAGTGCATCCTTAATCTCCACTAGAGTTCTATTATGTTCCTGAGAATACTTCATGAACCAGTTCAAAGCTCTATCTCTAAATGTGGTGATGAGCTGCGCTCGCTTCACAACATCATCTTGAACTTGCTTGACACTCCATATAGATTCACATAGAAACCAATGTTGCTTAGGGTCCTCTAGACTTGTTCCTTTGAATATCGTCAGCTTGATATCATCGGTCATCCTTCTTCTAGGTGGTATAGTAGCATTCTGCACAGTGGTCTGAGTGGTGTTAGGAATGGTACTATGCGGAATGTTCTGAATCAGAATATTCTGAGTCGGGGTGGTTTGAGTACTCACTCTCGCAGTGTTACTGGTATTGACGCTCTGAGGATTAGGCATATTAACAACTGGAGGGTTTTGAATTGGTGGACTCTGTGAAATGGGAGGCACAGTGTTCACAGCCGACGGATTCTGCGAAGTAATAGGCTGATAGGTGGCTGACGGAGGTGCAGTCTGGATATTAGGCTCAGCTTGTAAGTCAATATCTATGCGAAGTCCGTGTTCACTGGAAGTCTTCTTAGTAGTATATTTATATCTTTTTCCACTTCTCAATTTGTGTGTATCTTCGTCAAAATCACTATATATGCTATTGACCATGACAGACTCAAGAATTTCTGTGAATCTTACTGCATTCTTAAAACGCCTTTCTCAGCTAAAAGCATTTTAATATATAAACTCAGATTGTTGAGGTACTTACCTCTGAAACCTTTCAAAAATTATGCTTCTACTGAGCTGTAGGAATTTAGCATATCCATAGCGAATTCTGTTACAAAGCCTTCTAGTATGTTGTCAACCCAAAAATTGACTGCTCGTGAGAGTGGGCTATCTATTTCTTTAAGACTCCGAATGAGCTCTGGATTCCACTCGATCGGTACTCCTTCTGATTGAAAACATTTCTTTTTCTTTGCGAGTCTTGATAACCACTCATGCAACTCGTTTCCAAAGGATACCCAGAAAATTCCGTGAACGTCCTTCCACAGGTATTTATTTAACCAGTCGATGTCGGAGAGATGCGAATGTCTATTCTCCTTTCTAGAAAAATCTCTTTTTGTCTTATCGCACCAATCCCGTATTTCTTTCTTGTTTGGATGCCAATTTTTAGTGCGGGTACTCATCACCAGTTCAAGCGTGACAATGGAACCATTTGTTGGCTTGTATAACTGTTCTTGAGGTTTTCTATAAAGACCCAGGTTCTGCACAGTTCGAGGAACCAACAAAACCCCTTTTCACCAGCCCTTTCGGCAATAGTCTGCAAACAGACTGAGGTCTCACCCGAGGAAAAGGATTAGGGGGGGTTGCGGAATCAGGTTTCCACAACCAAGTGATAAGTGTCTAAACATATTGGCTAGAAATGCACTACAAGACTCGCACTGCAGACTTCAGACTGCGCGAAGTTCCACTTCTTCATGATGAAGACTTAGGTTGTTGCGCATCCAAGGATTGCGCGATGCTAGACATTGCTTGATGATATGACAGCGCCACAGAGACTGGGCTTCCTCTTGAGTACTTAACCACTTTAATGGATCTTACTTAGTGTTATAAGATGCGTTCGACTGACAAGATAGACTGACCCTTGCAACCTTATACACTCTGATAATAACCATATCACTGTGCACTTCGAGTGCTGCACTCAGTGTTTAACCGATTACTTCATACATTCATCTACTGTGAATTACTTGTACATTCAATCGTCCATTCATCCATGTGGTCACTTAACATATTATTCCCATCTCTATCTTGTGGCGAATACATATAAAAGCAACAATTCATGCATTCATAAACTGAAACTCAACCATTCACATAAGCAAATACATAGCTATAAAAGCATACAATCAATCACACAACACGGTATTTAACGTGGTTCACCCCCAGGATGGGAGCTACATCCACAGGAACCGTTGTTGTATTATCTTTGGGAAGGGTACAATAGTTCCAATCTGCGCACTCAGCTGCAGACTCTCTTCTCTCTCTGCAGGTCTCTGTGCACGCAGCTTGTAGAGCCTTTTACAATAGCATTCACTTCTTAACACTTAGAAGATTTGACAATGAAGATTATTCAACTACTAGAGATTAACCCTTTCCCATACAAAATGTGTCCTTTTATAGATCGTGCCCATAGGTCACGTCTTTACAATCAAGTGGGCCAAAACCCTAAGGTTACCCAAAATTGGCTCAGTTACCCGCCACCCTGCCTGTCGCCGTCAACAGCTTGCTCCACTCACTTCAGGCTTCCTTGCTGGGCCACTTGTTGCTCACATGTTCTTCTGACAGCCGCAGTCATCACCAAAAACGGTTACAACCGCATCATGGCCTATCCCTTTCTGCCCATTTAGCCTGCCTGTCGCCGTGGACCTCGTGGCTTAGCTCCTTAACTGTTTGCCGCCACTCCTTGGTAGGTCGCTTCCGTCTATCGTTATGCTGCTCCTTACCCACTACCAGGATTCCTGTAGGTGCTTTACTCAAAATGGTCGCTTTCTCAGCTCGACCTTCCTTTACACCTTTTTCCCAAAATAGCAGCTACACTGGCACTGCATACCAGCATAGCTGCGCAAAACTGACTCTGCAATCTGAACTGCGCACTCCACAAAACTGTGCCCTCTGACCTCGCATCCCAAACTGCGCAGTTCCCAAAACTGTCCTTCTTCCAAAGTATGCCAACTTGGGCCATTCCCAACTTAGATCAATATAACTTCCACAGAGAGTGGGAGGCTAGGGAAAGGGAGATAGATTTATACACTCATCCCATTACGCCTCATACTAGACACCTCTTGAGAGTTGTCTGCCTCTCAAGTTCTATGAGGAGGCGACATCACTCAAGGGGAACAGTACGTTCCTGGCCTAGTTGATCGCACATTGGGATCATCATAGGAAGGAATTTCGAGTTGGTCCCAATGAGTGGTTCCAACCCACTGAGGAGGACATGTACTTTATCATCGGTCTCTCTAGGAGAGGAGAGGACCTTCTTCAGCTCCCTAAGGTTCCAGATGGAGATGTAGCAATGACTTAGCTAGTATATGTTCAGGGATATGTTGATCCCAACATCCTCGAGCATGCTCAGTTTCAGGTCAGTGGTGGGAATTTTTCCATTTTTGCTTTTGGTAGAGAGGATGTGAGGTGCCTCTCTTTGTTGGAGACGACCATTGCGCATTACACCAGTGATAGGAAGTGCATTAGCTTCCCTTTATTATATTATGTTGATTATTTAGTGTAGGCACCTAGATGCATTGGGTGGTCTACTAATTTTTTACGACAGTTTTTTTCTGCTCTCATTTGATGTCATGCGTCTATTGGCGATAGGGGGACTTCCCCTCCGGTTTAGAGTTGTTTTGTCTATTTTTTGAGATATTTCCGGTGACGAGGCCATATTTTGACCAGGGTCCTCCTAGGTTGATGATAGATGTGCGTATGGGCATGTGGGGGCAGATGATTCCCAAGAGGGGGCATCCAAATTTTCCTATGAGGATTACTGCATATGTGCTTGACATGCTAGGTAGTGAGGACCAACTTCAGTTAGATATGGTTGCATATCCATATGTGGGGTTGGATTGGAGAGGGTGTACCAACATCTTCTTCACCCAAGACAAGCCACTTGATGATAAAGGTAAACTTTTTAGCATTATGTTTAATTTAATCTAGTTGCATTTTATTCTATTTATACTTGATGCAAATTAAATATGTTTTAAATTGCTATATTAAATTCATGTTTAATGAAATTGTCTAATTATTACTGTGTACTATATATTTTATAGATATTGGCACATTTGATGGCAATGTGGGGCCTCCTCCGTCGCAAGATGAGTACGAGGACATAAAGATGCATGATTAGCCAGAGGTGCCTCAGCTAGCCAGACCTGGCTTTCAATGGAGGCTAGAGCATAGGTTCCGAGAGGACATTGTAGTTAGGTTTTCCATATTATTAGCAGATCAAGGGGTTCATCCTGTTCCGGTCAAGGAGATTCAGAGGTAGGACCGATACCTTGAGCTATGGAGGATGATTCCTCTTGGTATGAGGATATTGATGCAGCACATTGTTGGTCCTTGCATTCTTTTAGATACCATCCTTGATGGCAGTTCATCATTTGATGAGAGCAGAGATCCTTGACCTCTTATTCCACCTCCTTCTCCATCAACTACTTCGACTAATGGTGCAACCTCCACATCCACTGCACCTCCTCCTTAGCCTCCTCATCCTCCACCTTCACATCTCATCCACCTCCTCCTCCACCTCCATCACCTCCTTCATCATCTCCTCTAATCCTAATCAGCTTTCCTTCTGATCCTCCTTTATCATCTCAGACATCTCCTCCACCACCTCCTCCTCCCCCCCTCTTCAACGGATCCAACATATGATCTGTTATACCTATCCAATCAACCAACCTCTATTGATCCATCAGCTTCCCATGATACTTATCCACTAGTCCCCTCAGCTTTGGAGATGATGATTAGATCAAGTGAGATGATCCAGATTCCTGAAGATGTATTTCCTACTCATCTACATTATAGTTTATTTCCTATCAGAGGTACTGATCATGCCTCTAGCTCTACTACTGGATGTGTCGATACATTTGGTGGGTCGACAGATAATGATGATGATATGGTTCAGGGGGTGGACTAGACATGTATATTTGACATTTATCATCAGTTTGATGTTATACACACACACACACACGTCATTTTCCATTTTCCATATGTTGATGCTGATGTTTATTTATATGTTGATGGTCATGATGTGTATGTTGGGTCAGGTTCGATGATGTTCATTAGATGTTTGTGTTTTCCATTTTGTATACGTTGATGTTGATGGTTACATTGATGTTTATTTATATGTTGATGGTAATGTACTTGTGTATGTTAGGTCAGGTTCGATGATGTTCATTAGATGTTTATGATGGTTATGCTAGACAGTGGAACTTGTGTTTTGTTACATGTTATTGCTAGATCATATGTGTGTTAGATGATGTTTAAATCTGTAATATGTATATGTTGGATGAATATGCAGTAATGTAATGTTTATGATGGTATGTTCATGCTTATTTTTATTAGTTTCATGTTAATGATGGTATGATGGTGTTTATTTTTATGTTTGTTAGATGGTGATAGTGATATTAATGATGATATGTTTATGTTTACATAATATAATCGAATAAAAAATACCATTGAATTAAATATTTTTATGAATTTTGTATTGATAATGGATGAAGTTGTGACAACTAGCTATATGATTTATGATTGTTGTATAATTTGTTATAGTATCATGTTTATGAACATCACAAAAAAAATCTAAATTATATGAACATGAATATGACCTATCAATGTATCATTCAAGATTTTTTAATTTTTTGACAATACCTCACTTTAAAATGACAAATATCAAATCTTTAATAGGAAGAAAAACAAATAGTTAATTAAAAGAACATCATTTTCTCTCAACTAATGTAAAGTGTAATGTCCCCATTCAAATAAGTGCATAGTAAGACAATCCCATCAATCCTACTAGTTTCCTAGGTTGGATGGGCACATGTGGGATGGTAATAAGGAAACTAATAAATGATATTTAGAGATTAGAAGGGTTCAAGAATTTAATAAATATGATGAATAAATAAATTCAAGAGAAATTCTAGGTGGCAAGTGGTTTTGGAGACATATGGAGGTGGTGGGACCCACACTAGCTTGATTTTTCAATGACACATGGTAGCTCTCTCTTGCCAATTCGAATTCATGGGAAGGTGAAAAATATTGGGTGAGTTGGTAAGTCATAACACATGGCATTGAGCATCTTAGGTCGGAATGGGATGGAATAGTAACCTCCATGGGAGAGGAAGAGTCAAATTGGAGACTAGTGGACACTTGGGCTAGATTCCCTAGTTTTATGACAACAATAATGAAGCATCTATGACATTTATGACAAAATTCAGACCTGACTTCTTACACCTGACCATTATGACATGTCAGCCCCAAAAATAGTCTCAAGAAGGCGCTCATGGAGTTGGAGGAATCTAAAGAGACTCAAATTCGAATTTGGGAGAAGATGGAAGGTTGGAACTAGGAGATAAGTGGCAAATGAGGAATATTTTCTAAATGGAAAATTATTGAATCTATTGAGAGGATTTCGACCCCTTGAAGGCTAATGTTGGTTATAAAATGTAGAAATCAAGTATGAGAATGGATTTTGATGATTTGAGAAAAATTGCATTTGTGAAGAGAGAGCTAGTGGATGACTAGTTTCTTGCCTTAGCCAATTTCGAGGGTGAAAGATTCCCATCCAATTTGGTGTTTGGAGAGGCCACTCAAGTCTTTCATGGTGCTTTAATGGAGTTTTTATTTGCAGGTAGCAGCTACAGGAAGTTTCATGGTTTGGTTTAGTGCAACACTTTCTCTCCACCGTTTCCAATTTTGAAGGCATATCCGTGCTCCTTGAGGGAGGGTGTTTTTGGTGAGCACTTGTGCTTCTTGAGAGAGCTTCTCATTATATATTTCTGATTGTAATAGATTCATATCCTCTGTTATTGATATTCAAAAAGTCTCAGGTCGAAATACCGACTGGTTGTATGCAAAACTATTGATTAATGAGCAAACAATGTCCATTTCCCCAATGCATTGATGTATGACACTATAATGTTGATTATTTCGAATGGATGGATGATTATCTGATATATTTGTGATCAATATACTGCCATGTATGTCTTCTACAAGTTTCATGTACTGTACTTGAGCATTTGAAGCGTTTTTACTCAGTTTAGTTGTATTGGGAGGTGAAATAGTGTCATTTCCCCAAAGGTCGAATTGGGGGTTTTTGCTGTTGAATGTGAGAGAGTTAGAACAGTAGTAAAAATCAATTAATGGTGCATATGAGACCTTAATCACATACTTAACACATTATATACCTCTGTTCATAAATTTGTGGGAGTTTGGAGGCATTTGGAAGGCCATTTGCAGTGTTACCCCGGGGGGATTTGATGCACAAATTACTAGTCAAAATTACATATATTGATCAGAATACAAATCAAGTTTGCAGCAGTATTTGGAGGGCCATAAAACATCCCTGAACCTGATATTCAATTCTAAATACCATTCATACACTCCTACAGAAGATTTGGGGGCATTTGGGTTGATTTGGAGGTCAAAACAGTAAAACTAGTCAAAGGTCGAAATTGGGAAAAAAAGTGAAAAATTGGGCATTTTAATAAAATTTGAAAAAGGGATATTACATAAAGCCACAACTTGCATTCTCCAAATAGATTATTATTATTAATCATGAAGTTGATTTGATGATCTTTCTATGTATTAAAGATATATGGTTTTCTTTAATTTTATATTTCATTTAAAATTATATTCATTTACATTGTCCATTTGCATGTTTTTAAATGTTATGAAACATCGCCAAAGTTGGAAATTTAAAAATTAGTAAGATTCACCAAGGTTTCTACACTTCAAGAAAATTATGGATCCTTAAAATGTTTCTAATTTATGCATGCATGGCAAGACCCCTCACATCTCTATTGAATAAAAATTTATTTGTACGGAATGAAGAAGTGACCTTGGCATTCTCACTCTTAAAGAATGCTATGTCTTCTACACTAGTATTGGTATCTCATGTTTTTGGTAAAACATTCATAGTCAAATGTGAAAATGTGATGCATTAGGACAAGGATTTGGAAAAGTATTGATGCAAGAAGGTAGACCATTGGATTTTGAAAGTAAACCATTCAAGGGAAAAAAATTGGTGAAATATACATATGAAAAATAAATAGTAGAAATTTTACATGCAATAAAAAATGTTGACAATAACTCATGGGGAGCCATTTTAAAGTCAAGACTAATAGTGATAGCTTAAAGTACTTTTTGGAGCAAAGATTTCCCTCAAAAGAGCAACAAAAATGGGTAGCAAAAATGCAAGTATTTGATTTTGAAATTATATACAAGAAATGGAAGCCAATGTGGTAGTAGATCCTCTTTCCAAAATAGAATAAGAGGATCCAATTTATATTCCATTACATCTTCCATTCCTGTGTTGTTGGAAGAATCTCACCATGAATAGCAATAAGACAACAACATTAGATAGAAAATACTATGTATAAAACAAGGGAAGATCTCTATGGAACATTGGGAATGAAAGAGATACACCCTTTGGTACAAGGTAGAATATTTATATGCCCTCAATAAAAGTTGAAACAACAAATATTAAGGGAGTCCCATAACTCTCCAATGGTAGGACATTCTAAGTTCCTTAAAACATATCAAAGGATAAAAAAGGATTTTAATTGGGAAGGAATGAAGAAAGATATCACAAATTTGTAATAGAATGTTAGGTGTGACAAAGAAATAAAGGAGAGATAGTCAAGCCTCTATGGTTACTTCAACCTTTACACATACCTAATCAAACATGGGACAAGATATCAATTGACTTCATTTTAGGTTTACCAAATTAGAAGGTGAGGATGCCATTTTTGTGGTCATGGATAGACTCACAACAAATGCACTTTTTGTGGAATTCAAAGTACATATACTACAAGCCAAGTGGCGGAAGTGTTCATGAAGGAAATTCTTAGACTTCATGGATTTCCTAAATTAATAGTAAGTTAAAAAGATCCAAAATTGAGAGGATTTTTTGGAAAAAGTTATGGAAGATAAGGTGAACAACACTGGCTATGAATTCAACATATCATCCACAAATAGATTGCCAAACATAAATAGTTAACAAATGTTTAGAGGCTTACCTTTGTTGCTATTTTTTTAGACAAGCAATCTCAACGAGTCAAGTGGCTTCCTCTAGCATAATGGTGGTATAATACCACTTATCAGACATCTACTATGGTGTCTCCATTTGAATCTATTTATGGTTATCTAACTCTTAGTATGGAAGGGCCTAGAATGGAAATCATACCCGATTCCAAAATTGGGATCCAAGAACTAGACCAAGAAAACCAAGTCTGAAAGCATTCAATATTTCATCACTAAATAATACCCAAGGAAATAAATAAACAAAGGATGTGATCATAGCTTCCCAAATTATTCAAGAAAAGTGATCAAATAAGAGAATATCATTACCTTGAACAAATATTCAACAAACAAGGAAATAGAAGGGATAAATAAAATAAAAGGGGGCCAAGTTTATTGAGAATACTTTTAGGGTTTGTTGAGGGCTCAACAACTCCTCAAATAATTTTCTTTTACAGTATTTTCAATTACTCTCCCAAGCTACTAGTTAGTATTGAGAAGGAGAAATATGGATTTGGTCTCAACTATTTTATATATCCCATTATGTACTAGCTACACAGAATGGTCATACACCAAAGATAAGCGTAAGAAAGCTAGATTTATTCCTCTTGATTTATTTTCACATATCTCTCATACTAGGATATCTAGGAGGCAATGATTCTTTCTTGCAATGTATTTGAAGCCTCCTCGACTTAGATTAAGACTATTATGTAATAATATTTAGCTTAATTGATAATTATGTTTTCTTTCATCAAACATGATACCCCATTCTTGAATGTAATCAATTTTTGGGTTGGTTTACTCAGCTTGACTCTTTCATTTTGACTTCATCATTATATGGTTAGATTATTCGACAATTTTTATGTTGGTTATTCCTAATGAAGGTAATTGAGGGAAAAAGTAGAAACCTGGAATCCCTTCTATTTATAGGAGAAGTCATGTTAAGGTTTTTTCATTGACATATTTTTGAGAGAACTATGTGTTGTCTATATAATTCTCCTTTAAAATAATATGAAATTAAAATTACCCAAGAAAAATGCCACCATATCCTCTCACATATTCTCTCTCATTTCCTATTAAGGAAGATGAATTTGATGGTTCTGAGCCAACACACGTTACATATAATTTCCTCTTAACATTTTTATTAGAGAAGTTGAGGTTGTTAGTACTAAGCCAACTCAAATTACATATAACTTACATTACATACAATTTTCTCTATATTTTTTTAAATTGAAGTGAATATGAAGTTGTTAGTATTAAGTCAACTCATATTACACATAATTTAGCACACAAGATAGACCATGACCCAATAGACATACATGTGTTTCTGTGTGTATTTTGATCATTTTATTCTTAATCCAAAATTCACCAAAAAAATATATGATTTTATATTTTGCTAAAGTATTCACTAATTTTTTACATGTTTATTAAATTATAATCAACTACCCTTCATAATTCCATTATTATGCTGTTTCACCCATTTATTATATCTTTAAACTTAGATGTTGCTCTTAAAATTTTCCACAAATACTATGATTTTCTGAAGTCTCTCAGAGGCCGCCTTTTCACCTTTGCTCAACCATCTTTCACTATGTTTTCATTGTGCAAGCTATGGAACAAAATCATTGCTAGAGACTCAACCCATTCTCCTCCTTTCTATGTTGATATATAAGAAAGGGTAAGGGTTAAGTTTAAACGGTATTTAATCTCCCTTAACTTATAAATTTCCATAAAAAACCGTACATTACTACTAGCCTAGCTTCCAGATGGCACTCAAGTGAATAGAGATAACAACTTTGCACCAGGCATAATATTAGCATAGCACAAACCATATTTAGGGCCCTCTTGTTTTTGTTAAAAATATTTTTCAATTCCGAAAACTATGAAAGTGACGTCATTTTTTTATTCAAAGATTCTCCCAAAAATCATGTTGTTAAAAACTTGAAATAAATAAGAGCTATGCAGTGGCCATAGGGGGTTCACTAAATAGGCAATATTATAGCACATGAGTTCAAATTGGGGGATTTCATACAATAAAAAATAGAAGAAATATATTACCTAGTATATAAGGGTCAAAGGGTATTTTTAAATGTTAAAAACATATAGATATTACAAGGATTTATAATTATGTATCTACATGATTGAATAAGGTATTGGGGAGTCTGAATAGGTATTCTATGTTTGAAGTTGGTGTGAATTCGACTATGTGTGAAGTCATATTAGTGTTTGAATAAGTATGATTTGTGTGTGAAGGTAGTGTGAATCCAATTGTGTTTGGAGTCAAAGTAGTGTTTGAATAGGCATGATTTGTGAGTGAATGTGGTGTGAAGTCGATTGGAATGACTGTTTATGAAGTCAACCTCTATTTAGGGAGTTGTTCCTCATCTTGAAATATTTGCTCTTACCAAGATTTCACATTTCACCCTCAAGGTCTCTTGGGGTTATAATGGTTGTGCCATGTTACCATACTAAGGGTAAAAATAAAAAGGGTGTTAAAAATGTCATGGAAAAATGGGATACCTAGGATATCTCGTGAATATATATATATATATAGATAGATAGATATTTAATTTTAAATTGGAAAGGTGTATTGGGAGGGGGGTTCAACAAAAAGATTTTTGGAGGCATTCATTTACATCTAGTGAAATTAGGGGTATTCGTTAATATCATATGAACGCATTCTCTATGTCATAGGTTCAATGAGTGAACCCCCTAAGGCAACGGCATAATCCCTATAGTATTTTGCTTGAGAAGACAAAATCACATTAGTATAAGAATGATAGAGTTAAAGTGTCTGACATCTATTTCTTTTAATTGTTTGCAATCTAATGCTCACAACAAAGGATGTTAACAAATTTGAATAACATTTTGTTAGTATCATGTGAACACCACTCTTTAGTGCCCACATATTTATTTATAAAACTTATCAAATACTATATAGCTTAATGTGTGCTCACAACCAAAAATATGGAAAACAATGAACATGAAAGCAAAAAACAAGAATCAGACATAAGAGATAGGAGTGTGTTATACCTATATAATCGACACACTCTATTTGCATATGGACAATGTATATAAGACTATAATGGGAACATATTTAGTATGTTTTTTTTAACATAAACTTGAACAGATCATTGTATTAAAAAGGCCGTGTACAGGCATCCATATACATATGCAAAACTAGTTTAAGAGCTAAAACCGCCTGCGTTGGAACAACTAGAGCATGAGCAACATTAAAGTTACAAAATTTCTAGACAGGTCTTCTAGAATTGACCATAATGTTTAAGGGATAAACCCTCACATATTGGTTACACAACAAAACACAAAACAACATTTAAAGATTTGGCAGGTTGAAGCAATCTTCTATTCATTCTTGCCTGAGAGGCCGTAGACAAGTTGCTGAACCGAAGCTTCCTCCATAGGGCAGTCTCCTTCATCAGGTGTTTCCTGGCAGTGACTGCATTGATTCATCTTAGCCATTTTTAAGATTTCTTCATTGATGATATCCACAGTACCCATTAAATCTCTTAGGTTCCCTTCCAGATCTTCAATCCTTGAATCAAAACAGGACAACTAGTTCAAGATGCATCTTGTTTCCTCTGAAATTGTTGTTGTCTCCTAAATTCCTCTGCACACTTCTTTGTAAACCCTCCTAAGGTTCTTCCTGAAATCCTCCATGTTGCCTTAAAATATGTGTAAACCACTGTCCAACCCTCCATGTCTTCTGCTAATGAGAGCAAGGCAATCGAATGTAAACTAAACTCTTGGGAATTAGGCGAAACCACAACGACATAATGGAAAGGGAGAGCCAAAGATTCATGGTCCTCCCACTGCAGTTACTGTAAATGCTCTAAGACATCCCCAAGCTATTCATGCATCTGCCTCCGCTCATACCCTTTCATTCTTCTCAAGGCTTCTTTCAATGCAACATAAATGCGGCTTGTGCGAAGGACTAAGGACGGGATGGTTGCCGACATGCAGCAATACAGGCTCTAGTAGAGGGATTCCCTTTCAGGATGTAGACAACTAGCCCCCTCATGCACGACACCACATGTCCCCCACGAGGATGGGGAAAGCCTCATGTTCCTAGCAAATGTTTTTCCTTTTAGCATGTTACAACCTTGCAAGGACTTATTGGGGGAGGTTAGGGGATACATTTAAACACCTTGTCTTTGTTTGCAAAAACCACCATTCCAATATTGTTCCTTACTCCTTGGTCGGCAAGTTTGTTAGCAACACCGTTGTTGACCCTCATGATGTGGTAATAAGTGAGAGAGGGCGGCTTGGGGATATGCATTATACATTTATATATTCTGCGGCATCTTTGAGAGCCAACTTCCTAACCTTGCCTCATTTTTTAAATTACCTGCCTGGAATCTCCAAAGACTATCAACCTTGGAATTTTCAGAGTAGAAATAAGCTCGAACCTAAGTAGGAGGGAAAGCCACTCAACTTCATTATTAGTTTTAGTTCCTCTTCCCCAAGCAAAAAAATTGACAATTTTTCCTCCTAGATCAAAGATGATCCCTCCCGCACTTGCCTCTCTTGGAAGATATTTACTATGTTGAAAAGAAAAAGAAATTAGTTTATTTAAGCTTAACACAAATGACATGCATAACTTGAACACTTTGCTTTTATGTAACTCATTAAAAAATATATGATGAGCATAGAGTTCAAAGAAGAAATGCTAAAAGTTATTTAGAATGTTTACAACTTTTTAGAAATGCTAAAAGTTATTTACAATATTTACAACTTTTTACGTTAGTGGAATTGTGCACGCTTTTGATTTTGATTATGAAGTCTCGAGGGTGATTATATCTTTGATAATAATTAGAAAGCCTTAGCATTATTCACAAATGCCTCCTTTTCAATCATGAAATAATTCAATCTATAAGTGTTTGTTTGCTTTAATTTTAATATTAAAAACCATTAGTGCTGTAATTTTCAATAAAAAAGGAATAATTGCCCTTAATATGTAGACAATTTATTGTCTTGTGCTTTTGATTTTTTCCCTTTCACCTGCATTATAATGCATTGGCTTCAAGTTCTCATCACTTGTGGGAAGAAGGCTAGAATCCCAAGAAACAAAGTAAATATATCCATCAAGATCTCTTCCATAAGCTTCATGGTAATGTGTCATGTTCCCCTTCTATGGGAAGACCTAACAATCAACTAAATAATGCAAAGTAGGTGCATTCATAGCTTTTAGAAATGTGTCCAAGTAAGTATGTTTAAATTCAAACTTCTTCATACTAAAGTCTTAATGAGAGTTTAAATTTACTCCCTGTTCTGCTTCTGGCCAACTTGCATTCACACCTTTATCTCCAACATACTTATCTGAAAAGACAAACAAGGATTGAAATTCAATTGCAGTGTGAGCAACTTGGGTGGTATCTGGTGTAATTTTTCCTATACCATCTATCTTAAGATCTAGAAGATGCTCAACATATTCTAGTGGAACTTCCACTGTGCATTAGGTGGAAGAAAAACATTGGCTCATCCTTGCAACATGCTTGGCAACATTGTCTTGAGGAAGTTCCCCATCCATTACTTAATTTGTTGGACTGTAATATCTTTCACTTTACCAAAAAACCATGTAGAAGCATCTCTACACTAATTTGCAGAAAATGCTACACGATGTTACAAGCAAGTAGTCACATCCACAAAGCTTAAATAGCTAAAAAATTGCTCTCCTATCAGTAGAACCAAGGAAGTGAAATTTTACATTTGACAATTTTAATATGAATATCAAATACAAATGCAGTAAGAAGTGGAATTCCAGGTCTCCATCCCTCAAAAAATTCCAGGCCTATATCCCTCAAAAACTCTATTCCAACATTGAAGTAACAGGTTTCAAAATTGGCCACGAATAATTATAGCGTGCAGGAAGGGAAGGGACTTCATGGAAAGCAAATGACTTCGTCAAACGGGAGTAGGTTATATAAAACTTACTCACGATTTGTGATTTGATTGGATGCCTGCAATTGTTATTTCGGGCTCATGGAACGAACAAGCGACCGCCAGAACTCTCCGACCACTAAAATTGTAGAAAAACAGTTGTTTTATAATAAATTACAGTGGAAGAGCCTGTGAAAAGTAGCACATTTTCAATGCCTTTGTCTCGCTTTTGAATAATATATCTGGCATTATTGGCGGGACCTCTACGAATACAATTCAGTGGTTGTCCTTTCACAGGCGATTCTTGAGGCTTTCTCTAGCAGCAGTAGTCGCTTCCAGCACACAGCGTAGCAAAACTAGAACAGTGTGAAGCAGAATCTCCAACATTAAAGGAAAATTGACCTGCGTCTTATTGCTACTATGGTTTGAATTACCTTGGTGCCAATCAAGTGGCAAGTTATATAGAGAATCAGTGAGGGAATCAGTTAGGTGGATCTTTTTTGTTTGATGGGTGTAGTTTCATGGACTCTGGTTAAATCTCAAAGTTAATTTGATAAAATTAAACGAAGTAGAAGACGTTGAACATCAAAGTTTGGGGTTTTGGATTATGTCTTTGAATAGTTAAGATTTTGAAGTTGTAGAGTTAAGAGTTTGGTTTTTTAGAATATAAAGAAACAGGTTAACCATTCAAAATCAAGAGACATCTGACAGGATTGGAAGTTCTTCCAGACTTAAAAACATTTAGTATAACTAGAAATCCAGCCCTGGTAGTTGATCACCAACATCACCGAGTTATTTCAGATGACCAGATTTTATTTAAACCCAATGATATAGCTGCATCTTTAAGTCTGGAGATTGTATCCACACATATTAGACCAACAATTTTCTGAATATTGTAAGCTTTAAACACAGTTTAAACATCAACTATAATCCAAAATTCAAACATTAAACTTTGACTAGTTAAGATTATGTTTTTTGAATTGGGGTTTTGGATTATGTTTTTGAATAGTTAAGATTTTGCAGTTTTAGAGTATGTTTTTTATTAGATAAGAATTTCCAGGTTTTTCCAATATAAAGTAAGAGGTTAACCATTCAAGATCAAGAGATAGGATTGAAAGTTCATCCAGACTTGGTATAAATAAAAATCTACCCCTGGTAGTTTATCACCAACATCACCAAGTTATTTTATATAACCATAGACGCAATGATATAGCTGCATCTTTAAGTCTGGAGATTTGTATCCACAAATATTAGACCAACAACTCTCTGAATATTGTAAATTTTTAAATACACTTTAAACATCAATTATAATCCAAAATTCAAACAATAACATCAATTATAATCCAAAATTCAAACAGTAACATCAATTATAATCCAAAATTCAAACAATAAACTTTGACTGCTAAAGGGTAGACCTTTAACCCTCAAATACAGTCACAAATTCAACGGCCTGCCATAAACAACATGAAAACCTGCCAATACAATTGATTCTATATTGCAATCCCTCATTTTAAGGAGTAAAGTTAGTTTGAAAGTGAGTCCCAACAACGTCATTTGACATGTAAAGTTAGTTTGAAAGTGAGCCCCAATAAACAATTAAGGGTACTACCATTACACAATAAAAAATAAGTATGAGAATTTGCATAAATAATATGAGAGTACATACTCTGTGGAGCTGCTTTTCAGGTGGACTCCTTTGGTGTTCATTTAGTCGGCGTATTCACAAGTAGTGTTTTCCAGGAGACTCTGAATTATGCAGTGCTGTGCAGTAGATATGGAGAATCAATCTTCTCGGACTCCCCGTATAGCACACACAGCCTTTTTCTCTTTTTGTTGGCACTGAGATCTAAAGTTGAATGATAGATTTTCTGTTTAAGAGGTTACTTTTGATTTTTTTGTGTGTGTTTGAGCGATGCAAAGCTAATTTCAGTGTTCTAATGGCAGTTCTTGCAGAAGCATCCACAAGCAGCATAGACGATGAAGAAGAGACATATATATCATCATGGACGACAGAGGGAGGTCTGGTGAAAGCCACTGAGAAAGAGGAAGCGAAACGTCTTCTTCCAATTAAAGGAGATCCAGCAGACAGGTACGATGAACAATCTCCCATCGAACAGGTGGCACTCACTGTGCCAACGATAGACGATCCAGGCATTCCTGTCATGACTTTCAGGATGTGGGTTCTTGGAATTCTGTCCTGCGTCGTACTATCGTTTCTCAATCAGTTCTTTGGGTATAGAAGAGAACCACTCACGATTACTGCAATCTCTGCTCAAATTGTAGTCCTTCCTCTTGGCCAATTAATGGCAGCAACCATAACCAGGAAAAAGTTTTTTACAGGGAGCAAATGGGAGTTCTCGTTGAATCCGGGGCCCTTTAGTATGAAGGAGCATGTTCTTATCACAATATTTGCCAATGCAGGGGCCGGAAGTGTGCAGGCTGTTCATATTGTCAATGTAGTTAAGATATTCTACAAGGAGAAGCTCGATTTTTTCGTCGCTTTTCTCGTTGTCATGACAACCCAGGTTCTCTTTTGACCATTTCGGCCCTAATTTTCTCTGAAGGTTAAATCTCCCAAGTTTAATGTCTGCAATACTGTTTGATGTTTTGAATATGCAGATATTGGGGTTTGGATGGGCAGGGGTCTTTAGAAAATATCTAGTGGAGCCTGCTGCTATGTGGTGGCCTGCAAACCTTGTTCAGGTTTCTCTGTTCAGGCATGGATTAAATTTCATTACTAGATCAAAATCTCCAAGACTTCATAGACGTTTATGTGGGTTTTTAGTTTTTACTGATATAGTCTAAATTTGTTCAAATTCTCAGATATAAAGTATAAACATTCATAAATCAAATTGGTTTAGCAGGTCTTGAATAGTTTTGCTCTGTTTCAATTTTTTTTGGTTGCAGAGCTCTTCATGAGGAGGAGGAGAGGCCCAGGGGAGGCCTTACACGAAACCAGTTCTTTGTAATAACCCTTATGTGTAGTTTTGCCTATTATGTATTGCCTGGATATCTGTTTCCCATGATGACATCCCTGTCATGGATCTGCTGGATCTTTCCCAAATCTGTTCTGGCACAGCAATTGGGATCAGGACTAAATGGTCTTGGGATGGGTAGCATAGGTATAGATTGGTCCACCATTTCTGCTTACTTGGGAAGCCCTCTTGCCAGCCCTTGGTTTGCAGTAGCCAACGTGGGAGTTGGATTTGTGCTTGTAATGTATATTCTAATGCCATTAGCATATTCACTCAACCTGTATAATGCAAAAACATTTCCAATCTTTTCTATAGATCTTTTCACCTCCACTGGTCAAAACTATAACATTTCCAGGATCGTTGACTCGAACTTCCATATAGACCTCGAGGCTTATGACAAGTATGGCACATTGCATCTTAGTATCTTCTTTGCTTTGTCATATGGAGTGAGCTTCGCTGCGTTGACTGCTACAGTGGTTCATGTCCTTTTGTTTCATGGAAAGTATGCTCTCAATCCCTACTCGCTGAATTTATTATCAGAATTCCATGGGTCCAGCACAGAATTAAACTATAACTTGCTAATATATGATGCAGAGAAATTTGGCATCTTAGCCTGTCCGCTTTCAGATTTCAGACTCAGGATGTGCACACCAAACTAATGAGGAAATACAAGCAGGTGCCGGAATCATGGTTCACTGCAATACTAGTCATCACTGTCGTTCTAACAATGTTTACATGTCAGTATTACATGGCTCAGCTTCAATTGCCTTGGTGGGGAATATTACTGGCCTGTGCCGTTTCCATATTCTTCACACTACCCATTGGTATTATTACAGCAACTACTAATCAGGTATCTTTGAAAAAGTGTGTTTCATTTTTGCCAAAATTGCATTTTCTTTTCTTACACCTTCAGAATTGCAAACATCTTGAACACTATAATCGGAAATTGGTCAAACAAAATTTCATATAAAATCTTGTTCTTAATGGTTTGCCAAAAAAATACATAATTTTACAGTACTTAATTTTCTGATTTCTAAAGATTTTGGATAGATTGTAAACCTCAAAACCCATTATAAACCCCAAAATCCGTGTGAGTAAACCATAATTTTGACAAAACTTAAACAATATTTCATGAGTTAGTGATTTAGGTGGATTCAAGGACCCAAACCCTTCAATTAATTGATAAACATAAGAAAACATACTTTCTCAGTAATTGATAAACATAAGAAAACATACTTTCTCAGTAATATTTTAAGACCTTTTTAAGTGGATTCAAAAACCCAAAAATCCAGGGGAAACCACAATCTTCATTTAAAAAAAACTAATTTCCCAGCACTGACTAACCAGGTAAGTTGAGCCGTGAGCCCTGTTCCAGTGAGAAGTTTACTATAGTTAGTTCAGGTTAGATTCCAAAAAAAAACAGAAAATTCCTCACAGTGACATGTTCAGAAATGCATTTTCATTAGCTTTTATAGAATTCAACTAAATACAGTACTATAGTAAGTTGAGGGGAAATAAGTTGCATACTACAACCAAGATAAGTAATATTATGGTTAACCAGACTGATTACATAAGCATATGTGCTTTGGCTATCTTTAGCCAAAATAAGTTTTTTGAGATATTCTAGCTTCACTTCTAATCTATTCTTTTTTTGTGTACTTTCAATCTTCGTCTTGTCTGAAACTAACTATTGGATTGATTTGAGCATGGTAGAGGCCAGGTCTCAATGTTATAACGGAGTTCATTATGGGCTATATTTATCCAGGCAGGCCAGTTGCAAACATTTGCTTCAAGTTGTATGGGGATGTTAGCATGACTCAAGCCCTGACATTCTTGCAAGATTTTAAACTGGGTCATTATATGAAAATCCCTCCTCGAACCATGTTCATGGCGCAGGTACTGAACCTCTGAAATCGTCCACAGCCATTTCTTCTTGAGTTCCATTTGTATGGTAAATAGCTACAACTAATTCCAATCATATATCATCTAATTTCTTGCAGATAGTTGGCACAGCTATAGCAGGGATAGTGTACTTGGGAACAGGATGGTGGATGATATATGGAATTCCCAATATCTGCGACACGGCCGTGTTGTCCTCTAACAGCCCTTGGACCTGTCCAATGGATCATGTTTATTACGACGCCTCTGTGATATGGGGACTAATTGGGCCGAGAAGGATTTTCGGCAACCTTGGCACATATAAAGCAATCAATTGGTTTTTCTTAGCGGGAGCAATAGCTCCAGTATTAGCGTGGCTCCTTCACAAGGCATACCCTGAAAAGGAATGGATCAGATCGATCAATATGCCCATTTTCATTGGAGCCGCACAGATGATGCCCCCTGCTACAGCAGTCAATTACACTAGTTGGATAGTCGTGGGATTTATTTTCAGCTTTGTAATCTACAGATACAAGAAAGATTGGTGGCAGCGTCATAACTATGTGCTTTCCGGGGGATTGGACGCAGGAATGGCGTTCATGGCAGTTCTACTGTACATGTGCCTGGGATTAGAAAATGTCACATTCAAATGGTGGGGAGAAAATTTGGATGGATGCCCCTTGGCATCATGTCCCACAGCCAAAGGCGTTGTTGTGGAAGGTTGCCCGGTCTTTTACTGACAATTTTTTTTTTTTAACCACAGCAACCTCTCAAGGGTATATTTAACAGTCTGCAAGGCAGACCTTTTAGGTCTTGTCACAAGGGGTCAATAAGAAACCTTACCTCTGCCTGTTTTGAACTTGTGATGTTTTGAACTTGTGACCTCTACTGAGATAACACATATTCTTAACCATTTTACTGACACTTTCTTTTATAGATGAAAATTAATGTC
The DNA here is from genome assembly GCA_027924585.1 of Larix kaempferi. NCBI lineage: Eukaryota > Viridiplantae > Streptophyta > Pinopsida > Pinales > Pinaceae > Larix > Larix kaempferi. The sequence goes on from BSBM01000950.1 coordinate 10,161,603, forward strand.
TAAAGGTTCTCAATACAAGTAATCCAAAATGCAATATTCATGGTTTAGTTTTTTGTTTTTTTATATTTAATATATATGTTTATGGTAGTGAAGTTGAAATGATGTATTTATGGTTTTGAAGTTTAAATTATGATTTATTATTATTAAAAAATTATGATTAATTGATTGAAGATGAAGTTGATGGAAGATCCAACTCGGTAGGTATTAGATTTTATGATTTATTATTATTAAAACATGATGGTAATTTATTGAAGTTGATGGAAGATACAACTTGGTAGGTATTTTTATTGAAATATCATTTATTCCAAATCGAAGAGTAGGGATTTTTGTTTTTTTTTTATAAAATAAAATATAAGAAAGGATGATTATACAATGAAGGATTATGATTTATTATTATTAAAAAATTATGATTAATTTGTTGAAGTTGATGGAAGATACAAATTGGTAAGTATTGGATTTTATGTATTGAAATATTATTCATTCCAAATCCAAGAATAGGGATATTTGTTTATGAATAAAATATAAAAAATGATGATTATACAATGAAAGATTATACAAATGTTATATAATGGACATTGTGAATAATGAAACATACTACATTATACTTGTTGAAGGGATGAAAGCAACTATAAAGTATAAAGCATGGTGTGGATGTAATTTATGTTTTAATGAAATTCCTAATTATTTTCTATAACAATTTCTAAAGTTAGATTCATAAATCTAATGCTATTATGTGATATTATGTGATAGGGCTATTTAATTGCATTTTCTTCATATTAGATAAATACTAACACTAAAGTAGATCCTTCCGGAATTAAGGAAAACCCTCCATTTTCTTATAAAGGTTACTACTCTTTATGAATGTTGATTATTGTTATTATGTTTTTAACAATATATAAAATAGAAAAATACTAAAAAATAAATCTCCACAAAAAAATGGAAAAATAAACAAACAAAAAATATCCACAAAATCTTTGAGTTATAATAAATAAGAAAAGGGTTTTTTATACGAGCTAATCATTCACCCACACATCACTACTTCATAAAAGAATCTTTAAGAGAATGGAAAAGATAATTATATATATGAAAGACATGTTCATAATTCAAACACTCTTGCCTTCCGTATTAGAATATGTTAGCAACATAACATATCTAAGGAATTCATAAAAGAAAATAAAGGTAAATAAAAAATGGACAAAGTCTTCTGTCATTGAAAATGTAAATATCAAATGGATTTGAAAAGCATTACATGCTCAAAACATAGCTTCAATTTTCAAAGACACGAGTCATAAAAACAATGTACTCTTTCACATATTTTTAGGGAGTTGATCAAAACATAAACAAGATTTGAATGTGGATGTGAAGAACCTGCAATAATTAATTAATGAAAATACACGAGATAACAAAAATAATATAACTTAGAATCGCTTTATTGATCGCAGGCCACTTCAAGAAGGCAACCTCCTTTGAGCAAGCTCAATACAAATAACTTCACAGTACCTTCATTGGCCTCAAAACACACTTATATACTAAGTCTATGCCCAATACTATGGGTCAATACCATGGGACATATAATACTATGGGAGGACTTACAAAGCATATGCGTCCAATACTATGGGTCAATGCCACGAGCTAATACAAACTATGGATAAAAAAATACTATGGGGCAACTTACAAAGCATATGCGTCCAACAACAATATACTAACAAAGTAAAGAGAAGGGTTGACACGGGTTCCTAACATCCCCTCTCCCTTAGAAAAAGCTTTGTCCTCAAAGCTTGAGATGTGGAAATTGATGCGGAATCTGAAGGAGTGGTTCCCCTGTAGCATCCCCGGGTTGCATTCCGTGCCACTGAATTAATACCTCTATGATAGATTGAGAGAGAAGCTGAGGCCTTTTGAGTTTCTGGGAGGATTGCTTGTAAGGCTGTAGACGACGAAGAACCATATCAACTACGTGAAAAGTGTGCTCAGAACAGTGTTGATTGGCTTGTTGTTTTAGTCGAATTCTTGCCAGGTGAAGATTGTCCTGCAGAATAAGAAGAATTTGATCGTGGCTTCAAAGAACTGAGTCAATTTCCTGAAACTAGGGAACTACAAAAGGTGTATGGAAGAATAACTGGCAGTGCCTGTCCATAGACTGCTTCATATGGTGTCATTTTAGATGTGGTATTGTACCACTGGAGCGCTCCAAGGAAATCCATAGAAATAGTTGTCCAAATTTGTGTAGGGAGGGACAATGGTTCGAGCAGTCCTGAAAGGAGTGTCATTTCACACTTGTTGAACTGGAAAGTATCATAGTCAACCATCATCTGTTGAATTATAATTTTCAGTCCCCGCTAAAAGAAGTTATGTATTGTTCCCGGTCATACGTTTTGAGGAACCTAGAGTGCCCTACCGAGGGAGAAGCATGGAGTTCATAGAAGAGATAGCCCTATTGAATAGATTGTAACCAATTTGGAACAAGTAGAGAAATACCTGTAAGAGAAACTAGGTCATCAAATGTGTGAGAAGGAGCATCTACCACTAGATTGTCCTTACCCTTCTTGTAAGTGATCGCATAGGCATAACCCATGAGTTGGATAATCCATTTCATGTGTGCTAGGGAAGAGACCCGTTGTTCCAGGAAATTTTTTAGACTTTGGGGATCAGTCTTGATGCATAAATAATTCCCTAATAGGTATGGCTGCCACTTCTGTACTGCATGCAAAATAGCCATCATTTCCTTCTAAGATGCAGATGCAGCTAAATTCTTACCAAAAAGGTCTCTTGAAGGCGGCAAGCCCACTGGTTCAACGAAGACACCTACATAACTATCCAAGGAAGTAGTGGAGACCTTTGATGGGTGCATCTGAATGGAATGGAGCTGAGCGATGACACCAAGTGAATTCTTCTTAAGGATATTTTATAGGTGATGTGAACTGATGATGCAGAGAGACCTTGGTTGTAAGCCCATAAATTTGTGTTGTTTCCCATTGATTGAAAACTGCATCCACAGTTCAACAAAATCCCATAAGATGGGGCCAAGAGTGCGTAACCATTGAACGCCCAAAACCACATCACATCTGCTTAAGGACAAGGAAAACATGTCAGAGCGCATGATATAATCTTCTAGAGAGATACGCACATTGTGACCCTTCCCCTTGCAAGGTAAGGTGCCCCCATTAGCAATCATGACTTCAAAGTTGGAGCAAGGATGGAAAAAACAATCAACTTGTTTGACGATCCGATGGTTAATGAAATTATGAGTGCTACTAGAATCAATGAGTATTGTAAGAGGGATCTTCTTGAAGTAACCCCTGACCCACATTGTTTGGGGGTGGTGATTCCGGCTAAAGCATGGAGAGATATGTATAGTTGGTCATCCTGAGACAAAGGGTCAATAGGAGGCTCCTGAATGTCGACCTGATCATCTATTGTATATGGAGCTTCTTCACCAATTTCATAGGCAGGCAGAGAATTCACATCCAAGAGATAAAGCTTTTACTCAATACATCTATGTCCCTAAGTGAATTTCTCATCACAATTATAACAAAGCCCTTTTTCTCTACGTGCCTGCATCCCTGTTTCAAACAAATGCTTGATAGGAGTTGTTCGAGGAGCTAGTGGGATGGGAGGTCGTTGAAAACCCATATTTCTGAAGGGAACAAAAGTGGGTTTGGAGCATTGTTGGGCTACAATCTTGTCTTCTTCCAACTTAGCCAACCCAAGGGCTTCCATCATTGTGTTGGGACATAACATTTTGACCTCTGAGCGGATTTCATCCTTAAGACCACTGATAAAAAAACTCCTGTAGAATTCATCAGACAATCCTTCTGTGTGATTGGCTAGTTTCTCAAATTCTGTCTGATACTCTCTCACAATGCCAAATTGGCGAAGTTTAGTGAGTGCTCCTGTGAAGTCATCAAAAGCACTAAGACCAAATCGTTGCAATATGAGTTGGAAAAAATATGTCAATTTTGGATTGTTCATGAGCCTTGATGTACCAATAGTACCATTGAAGAGATTCCTGTTCCAAATGAAAGGATGCAAGTAGAAATTTGTTGACATTAAAAGTATTATGCAGACTGAAATATTGTTCTGCAAAATAGATCCATCCAGTCGGATCGGTACCATTGACGTGAGGAAAATCAAGCTTCAGACCACGAAAATTGCTAGAAGAAGAGAACCCATTGTCTGATGAAGACTCGGACTGTCATTTGTTGTTCATGGTTGAAAGCTTAAGATGGAGGCCGAGAAATTTTTCATCTAGATCCTGGAGTTTGGTTTGGATGGCTGCAAGTGCTTCCTCCATGGTTTTTTCTCTTGTGCGGGTGACAACCATAACCAAGAGCTTTTTTTTTTAGTGGGTAGAAAAACAAAAACAAAAACTGTTTCAGTAAAGGAAAATCGAGATTTGGGAAAAAATTTGATGGGTAATTTGGGTTTGACTAGGTTTTGGACACTTTCGAATGGGCCGGGAAGCAGAAAATGAGGATTTCAAAAGCGGAGTGAAAGAATGAGAAAATTTGGCAGGGAGGGACAAAGAAGCATAAATAGTAAAGGAACTATGTGGTAAAATTTGAAGGCGATTGGGTGAAAATCGAACAAGTTATGGCAAACCCTAAAATTAGACAAATGTGGGATTTCGGGGTTTGAGAAGTGGAATTTGGGTTAGGGTCCTTAGGAATGAAATATGCAAAATGGGATTGCAGGGGTGTTAGTGAAGTTTCAGGGGAAACAGAGTTAAAACAAAGGAGATATGGATCTTAAATGGATTTCAGAGTGGATCTGAAACAAATCAGAATGGATCGAAAACGACTGCATCTGAAACGACTCAAAATTGATCTAAAACGGCTGGATCTGAAACGGCGCAGAAGTGATCAGTAACAATTCAGATGAAAATAGATATGGACCCCAAGTATGCTCAGCTTCCTAATAGTTCAAGGGTTTCACTCGGCCACCAATGTTGTCTGATGTCTTGCGTATTAGGGCAGTACCCCTCACTCCACGGCTCAGGTAAAACTGATAACTGGTTTGCCACAAACGACAGCTCTTGGTTTACCTCACGGGTGGGAACTAGTCAATCAGGTAGGGGTCGGTGCCCTTTTCGTTGGCAGGTCCCGACCCGCATTGTTTGGGGGGTGGTGATTTGGGCTAAAGCATGGAGAGATATCTTTGGTTGGTCGTCCTGAGACAGAGGGTCAATAGGTGGCTCTTGAATGTCGACCTAATCATCTATTGCATCTGGAGCTTCTTCACCAATTTCAGAGGCAGGTAGAGAATCCACATCCAATAGATAAAGTTTTTGATCAATACATCTATGTCCTCGAGTGAATTTCTCATCACAATTTCAGACAAATGCTTGATAGGAGTTGGTCGAGGAGCTGGCGGGATGGGAGGTCGTTGAGAATCCATATTTCTAAAGGGAACAAAAGTGGGTTTGGAGCGTTGTTGGGATGTAATCTTGTCTTCTGCCAACTTAGCCAACCCAAGGGCTTCCATCATTGTGTTGGGACAGAACATTTTGACCTCTGAGCAGATTCCATCCTTAAGACCACTGATAAAACAACTCCTATAGAATTCATCAGACAATCCTTCTGTGTGATTGGCTAGTTTCTCAAATTCTAGCTGATACTGTCTCACAGTGCCAAATTGGCGAAGTTTAGTGAGTGCTCTTGTGAAGTCATGAAAAGCACTAAGACCAAATCGTTGCAATGTGAGTTGGCAAACATCTGTCAATTTTGGCTCATCATGAGCCTTGATGTACCAACGGTACCATTGAAGAGCTTCCTGTTCCAAATGAAAGGATGCAAGTGGAACTTTGTTGAAATCAAAAGTATTATGCAAACTGAAATACTGTTCTGCATGATAGATCCATCCAGTCAGATCAGTACCATTGAAGCGAGGAAAATCAAGCTTCGGACCACGAAAATTGCTGGAAGAAGAGAACCCATTGTCTGATGAAGACTCGGACTGTCGTTTGTTGTTCATGGTTGAATGCTCAAGATGGAGGTCGATAAAATTTTCATCCAGATCCTGGAGTTTGGTTTGGATGGCTGCAAGTGCTTCGTCCATGGTTTTTTCTCTTGTGCGGGTGACAACCATAACCAAGAGTTTTTTTTGTGTGTGTGGGTATAAAAACAAAAACAGAAACTGTTTCAGTAAAGGAAATCGGGATTTGGGAAAAAATATGATGGGTAATTTGGGTTTGACTAGGTTTTGGACACTTTTGAATGGGCAGGGAAGCAGAAAAGGAGGATTTCAGAAGTAGGGTGAAAGAATGAGAAAATTTTGCAGAGAGGGGCAAAGAAGCAGAAATAGTAAAGGAACTCTGTGGTAAAATTTGAAGGCGATTGGATGAAAATTGAAGAAGTTATGGCAAACCCTAAAATTAGACAAATGTGGGATTTCGGGGTTTGGGAAGTGGAATTTGGGATAGGGTCTTTAGGAATGAAATATGCAAAATGGGATTGCAGGGGTGTCAGTGAAGTTTAAGGGGAAACAGAGTTAAAACAAAGGAGATATGGATCTAAAACGACTTTTAGAATGGATCTGAAACGAATCAGAATGGATCGAAAACGGCTGGATCTTAAACGACTTTCAGAATAGATCTGAAATGGATGGATCTGAAATGACTCGAAATTAATCTAAAACGGTTGGATTTGAAATGGCGCAGAAGTGATCGGAAACAGTTCAGCTGAAAATAGATATGGACACCAAGTAAGCTCGGCTTCCTAACAGTTCAGGGGTTTCACTCGGCTACCAATGTTGTTTGATGGCTTGCGTATTGGGGCAGTACCCCTCACTCCATGACTTAGGTAAAACTGATAACCGCTTTGCCACAAACGACAGCTCTTGGTTTACCTCATGAGTGGGAACTAGTCAATCAGGTAGGGGTTGATGCCCTTTTCGCTGGCAGGTCCTCTCAATGGGCCAGCTACTTCGGGGTTCTTGTAGTACTCCTCACAATGAGTTTTAGGTCTTATGCCCAACTACTTCCCACAGTTAAGCGGATAGGGATTATTCCCAGATCCGAACCTGCAATATATGCGATTTTTTTGGGCAGAAATTCCACCCAGTGAGCCCAATAAAGTGCTCTGATATCAGTTGTGAAGAACCTGCAATAATTAATTAATGAAAATACACAAGATAGCAAAAATAACAGAACTTAGAATCACTTTCTTAATCGCAGGCCACTTCGAGGGGGAAACCTCCTTTGAGCAAGCTCAATACAAATAACTTCACGGTACCTTCATTGGCCTCAACACACACTTATATACTAATTCTATGCCCAATACTATGGATCAATACCATGGAAAATATAATACTACAAGACAACTTACAAAGCATATGCGTCTAATACTATGGGTCAATACCATGGGCTAATACAAATTATGGATCAACAAATACTACGGGATGACTTACAAAGCATATGCGTCCAACAACAATATACTAATAAAGTAAAGAGAAGGGTTGACACGGGTTTCTAACAATGGAACATTTACATAGTTTGAAATTTCGTTGTCTTATTGTATTACAAAATTCTAATGACTTAAATTAACGATAACTATGAAAGCATTTATGCTTGTGAGAAGGGAAGGGGATCTTATAAACTATGAATAGTGAGGAAATTTTAGAAGAAGAAATAGAGGGAAGGTGAGTTGAATGTTTTTTGGGTATCACACAAATAAAAATAACATGGTAAACATTAAACTAGAGGGAATTGAAAGGATGAAAAGTCTTGAATTGTCTTTATGGACAAAAATTTGGAGGCATGATTCTTTAATTCAAACTATTTTCTAATATAGGAAATTCATTATGTGTTTCTATTGATCTAAGATGATGGCATATGATACCCTAATTATACCAATAGTTTTCCTTTGTTGTGAAGACTAAGCAGTGACTTCAACATATTGATTCAACCATTCTTTAATGTATTCTCAAAGAGGGCCCATTGTAATTTATTCCTTCATCTTTAGCACCAAAACTTTGTCTTGTAGTCTAAGTAGGACACCAAATTGATATTTTCAAAGTATGCTAATATCCATGTCATCCACAACAAAATATGTTAATGATTTCTTAATCTCGACCTTAGAGAAGCAAGTAAGGCCATCGGATTTCATGCCCAAAAAAGATTTAGATTGAATCATTTTAGATATGAATTCTTCATTTGTTAGGATCTTATCAGCTTGAGCAAGTCTACCAATAAATCCCAATATGTTCATATAAGATTCAAGTACTCTAAATAAAACTTGGGATCTCTTGTGTCCAAGGTTGTCACAATTAATAACTAGCTATTGCAAAGTCCCTACTGTCTTAGTCTCTCTATATTGGTATTAATCTATTATTAGAAGGGAGGTTATCCTTTTGTCTTCTATGTCAATTGAAGGTATTTTTTTTATGAAATTGTCCATATAATTCTCCTTAAAAGATTCATTTTGTTTAAGTTCAATATTTGTTGTTTACTTATGCAAAATAAATGTATTTGCAAGGATAGAGAAACAATTTATGACTTCCCAAAAATCTAGAAACAAGGTTATTATATCCTTTATATTAACTGATAAAAATATGAACTCATTGTAGATAATGACTATTGAGAAGCTTTTTCGTTGCTGGAAAATTCTAGAGCATCCCTTTGAATATCCTTTTATCCATGGGTAGCAAAAGGTTTTGCAAACAAGCGCTTAGGATCCAATACTTTCTCTAGTTAAGCCTCTCTTTTTCTCAATCCTTGAAGTTCCTATTTATGTTCTTTTACAAAATGCTTTGACATTTTACTTATATCCCTATGACATTTTACGTGTATCTAGTATGTAGTCTAAAAGAATTAGTTTCCTTTAGAACCTTTGCATAAAAAATAACATCATTTCTATCTATTATCTTCTCTCCTTGAATATTTAGTCTAGAAATCTATAGTTTCTGTAGCTTGTTTGTCATATCTGCAATGGTGTAGAGTGGTTAAAATATATTCAAAGGTGGGCATTTTCTCACCATTTTTTGTGGCACCATCTCACCTCCAACTTATTTGTTATTTTCTACTAGGGAAATCAACCCATAAGAGAATCCTATTGAATCATTAACAATCTCCATATTTTCTAGAAAATCAATTTGGGCCTCAACATCTCTCTTTGGATGATACTTCTTGCTCATTTTTCAATGACCTTTTCCTCTTAGCATGCATAGGGTAGCATGCTATTTCTCCCTTTTTGAGTTTTTAGGTTTTTATCCACCGTTACCATCTTCATAAGTTCACTAATATTTTTCTTATTCGTACCACTGGATGAAGTAGAAACAATCCTCTTGGTTGATGATGAAATATTTCTTGGGGAATTGGCTACAAATCCTCCTATTGAGCAAGATACCAGTTCTCCTCTTTGATTTTCCTGAGGGTGTTGTCTATTATCAACTTTACATTCCTCATTATCTTCAAGAACACTTTCCCACTTTTTCTTAGTCTTTGTATGCTCATTTGAACTTATCATTGTGTAAGAATTTTTAGAAAATATTTATGTTCTTCACTCTACAAATAAGGTATGAACCTTGTATCAATGTCACATCCACAACTCTTCTCAACAAACACATATTGATTGTCTCTTGTTCCATCTTTAAGAACTTAAAATTATGGAAACATTCAATAAACGCAAAAGAAAACAAATGTAGTGTGAATAATTACTTCAAGTCATATATAAGGATAACATTGCAATCCTTTAGGTTAAAAAAATATAACCCTCGAGTCCTTTCTTTTATATGTCCTATGTCTTTCTCAAGAATTTCAAAAATTCTAAAAGGTATAAATAATAATTGTTTCTTCTTCTTATGGTGTAAGAAATCATCCCATTTCTCACATTTTCTACAAATCTTAGTAAGCAAGAACCAATCACATACAAATCTGGGAAAATATAAATGATTTCCCTCAAAACCATACAATCTAATATAAGTATAATGTTATTTAGTGAAAAACTAACTATAATTCCCAATTAGAAAGTTCCTTGCTTCAAGGATGAAGGAATTGGGTTCTCTCCCCAATACCATTGATCTAAATCTCATGAAACTATCCTAAATTAAGTAAAAAAATTATGAGGCCTTATGCCTTTATATGAAAAGCTACCATAATTTATTAGGGTCAACTTCCTAGGGAGCATAGTTCATATTATCTATTGGAACTTAATTCGTTAGGGTTAGGTGAAGATAACTAGTCATAAGGAGTCTAAGAGACAACTTGGAAGATGAAAACCAAGTGTCACCTTACATTATATTTATATGTACATTCTTAATGGAAAATTGTATGAGATTTCACACCTATTCCTTATTGTAATTCATTTGTCTTTGTTTAGTATTTGCTTGAAGGAAATTTTGAGCTTGTGACATATGCTATTATGTAGAGGTTCCTCTAGACCTCCAGCTTTGTCAATGTCCCTTGAGAGATTTCTCTGCCAGTTCTGCTATGCTCTCCTCCATGCTTGCTAGCTCCTCCAACTCAGTTGTTGGTGTTTAGACATTTGAAATAAAAACCTAATCCATGAAGGTTTGAGAAGATATTCTTTCTGAAAACTATTAATCTTCCTCTCCATTCACCTACGTTCCTCTCCACTCACCTATGTCTCTGTTGTGTCCCACGACCTCTACACCAGTTAAGAACATCCATCCTCAGATATCTTGAATCATCGATCCCGTATCATGAAGACCTCCCATATCCACCATGACTCTTTGTGGCAACATATGTGGAAGGACAAAGTCTCGTCCATGGGCCTACGTGAGTCTCCTTATTTCCTCTTTAACCTTCATATATCAAGTCTCCTCTAGACCAATGCATGTGGAAACAGCATTGAGTTCGTCCACAATAGCCTATGTTTTGTGACTCTTTCCTCCAAGTGAAGAATCCATTTGCATGAGATATTTCTACTACTGCGATTTTTTAGGTTTTCAACCATATTGGTGTTGTAGTGCAACACACAAGTGTGAGTGCTCTCTCAAGGAAATACTGCGCAGGTAGAGTTTTATTGCACAGTTTTACTATTCACAATTTACTGAGCAACTTGATATTTACTGTGCAGTCTTTATGCTCACAATTACTTTAATGCGAAGTTATATTCCCTTGAGAACTTCGTACAAGACTTTAATAATTAATTTACAAATCATTACCCACTTTTTGTAACTAATAAGATTTTCATTGCATAGATATAAAAGTGAATATGTTTTTTATGTGAACTTTTATGAACCCAGAAACATAAAACTTAATTCCTTTGCGATATGTTGGGACAAGATCCTAAAATTGTGCACGGTGATTTCAAACTTCATTTTTCACGTCACGGTAAAATTAAACTTAACAAAAGGATTTTTCCATTCTGTATAAAAGAAGAATATTCAGACATTCCCGCACTTCAACACAGGAAATATATGTGGCATGAAATTTATCTCTTTGAAATAAACAAAGTATGTGCAAATATATATTCCCGAACAAAATAATAGTGACGACTGTAGAGATTTAAACAGAGCTTGTACTCCCAGGCTTCAACAACTTGAATTTCATGAGCTTGAGCTCCCAAACTTCACCGATTGCTATGAACTCCAAAAACTTACATATTACTACTCAAAATGGCTTTGTTTTTTTATGCTAAATACAAATACCCAGAAATTTGCTTCTCTCGGAATCTACGAGAACATATTAAAGATGCTAATAAATTTTGACTGAAATCTACCAATTAAAATTTTACTTGAAAGACACTATACGACTAATTTAAGAAGACCCATACATAGCAGTACATGGGTAGACACACAAACTAACAGAGTTCTAACTAAACCGGCGGAAACAAGAAATCCAATTGCTCATAATTAATATTTCCAACACTCCCCTTAATTATGAGCAGTTGAAATTCATTAAACACGAAATTTCATCAAAACTAGAATTTAAATGGAACTGACTAAAAAAATTATCTGTTATTTGCAAAATCAACAACTCTTAAACAGTTGCGCAGATACTAGAAATTGTCCCTTGTCAATGGTTTTGTAAATATGCCTGCCAGTTGATCTTCAGACCTGCAAAAATATAAGCAAATTTCTTTTTTATTTACTAATTCTCCGATGAAATTATACCTGGTGTCATTATGCTTGGTTCTTTTGTGATACACGTGGTTCTTTGGAAGTGCAATGGCTAAATTGTTGTTGTAGTATATTGTTGTGGGTTCTTTCTGACACTGCGACACATCCTTTAACATTCTCCGCATCCAAACAACTTGACATGCAGTGGTGCTTGTAGATGCGACATACTTAGCTTCTGTTGATGATAACGGTTACAGTGGGTTGTTTCTTTGATTCCCATGACACTACTCCTATACCAAAATGAAATGTATACCCATATGTGTTTTCCCTATCACCCATGCTTCCTCCACAATCATTATCAGTGTATCCAACATGTATGAAATCTTCTGAAATCGAGTACAGAATGCCAAAATATTTTGTGCCACTCGCATACCTCATAATTCTTTTACCTTCCTGCTAGTGTGAGTCTTTTGGATACTACATAAACCTTGAGATTAGACTTACTCCATACATTATATCAGGCCTTGTCGTAGTAAGACACATAAGACTTCCAATCAGCCTTTTGAATAGTGTGGGATCAACATTTGATCCATTATCCTTCTTGCTTAGTTTAAGTCTTGTTATTACCAGTGTTGGGGAAGATTTACAATTTACCATAATGAATCTTTTCAAGACTTCATTTGCATAATTGGATTGTGAAATAAATATACCATCTTTGGATTAATGGACTTCAATTCCCAAAAAATATCTCATAAGCCCCAAATCAGTCATTTTGAAATTCACTCTCCATGTCTGATTTAAAATATTCTATGCCAAAATCACCAATAAATATTAAATCATCAACATATAAACAAACAATTAACATGTTACTTTGTCTGTTGACTTAGGGGCGTTGGTTCACATTCACTTTTGTGAAATCCATTTTTAATGAGGTAGGAATCGATGCTGCTATACTAAGATCTAGGAGCTTGCTTCAATCCATAAAGTTAATTTTTTATCCTATATACTTTGTCTTCTTGTCCTGGAACCTCATATCCTTTTGGTTGTTCCACATACACTTCCTCTTCCAAATAACCATTTAAAAATGCATATTTAACATCCATCTGATAGACATGCCATTTGTTGTGCGCAACTATGGCCAAAAATGTTATGATTGTATCCATGTGCACAATAGGAGCAAATGTTTCATTAAAATATATGTGGGTTGTTGTGTGAACCCTCTTGCAACTAATCTTTCCTTGTGCTTCTACACATTACCATCAACATCTTGCTTGGTTTTATAAATACATTTGACACTTATTACATCCTTGTCTGATTCTTTTCAATGCATTCAATTTATTCATCCATGGATTGTGCCCATACATCATCTTTGATAGCTTCTTCAAAAGTTAGTTGGTCATCTATTTGAGAAAACAATGCAAAAACTAAAAATGAATTTGTTGTATCAGCATCATATATTTCACGTAGGCTTCTTGGTTTTTGTGGCAGCAAGCTTGCTAAAGTTGGATCTGGAGATGAATAACTTCTTGGACTGCTTTATGGAGTCTGTTGTGCTCTTTGTGTACTTACTGGTGTAGCTTGTGCTACAACTTGTGTCATAGTAGCTTGAGATGTGACATGTTGCACGGTCCTGGGGGTGGATGGTGCTATGACATTTTGACTTGCTTTTGGTATCTAAACCACTTCTTTTTCTATGTCATCATGTGTGATAGAATTCACAATTTTAACTGTCTTTTCTATACTTCCATTCCATGCTTCATTCTCCACAAATTGAACATCACAGATGATTATGAATTTCCTTGTGACGGGATCATACAATTTGTATTCTTTTGTATCTTCTGAACAACCAATAAATATGCATTTATGTCCTTTATTATATAATTTCTTTCTCAACTCATCTGGAATATGTGCATATGTGACACAACCAAAAAAATTTAAGTGAGAAACACTATGTTTCATACATGTCCATGCCTCTTGAGGAAAGTTTTTCTTCACACTCTTTGTTGGACATTTGTTCATGATGTAGACATCAGTTGCTACTGCCTCAACCCAATATTCATTTGGAAAGTGTTTGGATGCCATCATATTGTGCATCATCTCCATAATGGTTCTATTCTTTCTTTCTGCAACACCGTTTTGTTGACGTGTATACTCTGCAGTGAATTGCTTATGTATGCCATGAGATTTACAAAAATTTAGAAAGTCATTTGAAACATATTCATCACCTCTATCTGTCCTTGAGACTTTGATGAAGTGACCACTTTCATTCTCCACAAGTGCCTTAAACTGTTGAAAGCAACCAAATGCATCATATTTGTGTTTTAAGAAATAAATCCAAGTTTTTCTTCTGAAATCATCAATAAATGTGAGAAAATAAGTGCATCCTCCTATGGATGGTGTTTGCATTAGTCTACAAATATTTGAATGTATAATTTCAAGTGGTGCACATGCTCTATATGATTTGCAAACAAGAAATTACTCTCTATGCTGCTTCCGAAAAATGAAACCTTCACACACTCTTTCTGGTTTTTCAATCAGTGGCAAGCCTTTCACCATATTCTTCATGTGCAGCATCTTCAATCCTCCAAAATTCAAGTGTCCAAACGTGAAATGCCACATCCAGGACTCATCATTTGTCGTTGTTTGGATATATGCTTGTATTTCTGCACCACTGTCTTTTTCTTCTTTCTTATTTTTTGCCTTAAATGCTGCTCCAGAATGCTCATCCTCTGCTACTTGAACAACTTGATTTGTCTCATCCTTCATGGTTGTCTTTAATATTAATGGAAAAATATGGTTGCTTGTCATCTAAAATTTGGAAAAATATGGTTGCTTGCTTGGGTACATGTCCAGAATCACACATAAATTGTTCTTCATGTATACTCTATAACCTTTTTGCTCTAGTTGTCTAATACTCATCAAATTGTGTTTTAGGCCTTCGACATAATAGACATTAGGCATGAGTTTTTGTTCCCCTTTTTGGTTAGAATATCAACAGTGCCTTTACCCAAAAATGTCGCTTGAATATTATTTCCAAGCGTGACATTTGTTTGGAATGATTTATCTAAACTAGAAAACAAATATGGATTTCTTGTCATGTGGTTACTAATCCAGAATCTAAATACCATATGTCACTTGGAATTTCTTGGTTACTACATCCAGAATCGAAAATTGTGCTCACAGGCTGCCTCGTTTTTGTTCCCTCTTCCATTTGTATGACCCACTCTATCTCAGTAGTAAGGCCCACTATTCCATAAAGTATGGCTTGCACTGTCAACAATATGGACAATCACTTTAACTCTGCTGCAAATGCTATCTAGGGATGTGTTCCCAACTCCTTGGGATGCATGCTTAATCCTCTTCCACAGAAAATGCGCCCCCTGGATCAGTTTTCCATTCACTCATTTTCTTAGCTCAATGCCCTACTCTCTCTTACAAATGTGTTTCTCACACTCCTCACCAAGCTTGTCCTTGGAAATTGAGCCACTCCAAAATTCTCTCTTGGAATGAATGCAATGGTCTCATTAACTCTCTTTTATTTACCATTTTAGGGTAACTCCTTGTCTTTTCATCTTCTAAGGATTATATTCAATCTTGGCCCACAAGATCGACGAATGGGATTTAATCTCAAGTTAACTTAAATCTCTTAAGTGAAACTATATAAAAATCACATTACATATGGAAAGTCATTTTCTTCCTAAAATAATAAAATGTGCACTTTAATATTATAAAGTACATCTCACTTTAATAATATAAAGTCACATCATAAAGTCACTTTAAAAACACATTTAATAAATTAACTTTATGTCATTAATGAGACCCCATGTGCTCGGACCCCTACACCTAGGCACATGAAGCAAGAGTACCTCCGAGCTACCAAAAACTAACAATCCCTCTTAGCAAGGGAGTTACTGCTACCATATCCTCCATTTGGATTTGTCTCCAAATCCTCTCTCCAACAGTTGAAGTTTCTCCCTCTAAAACTAAAGGTCCCTCAGCCACCTTCCCTAGATAATGTGTTGAAGATCTGTCCTAGAACACGATAAAATGAGAGTTCTACTCACTCTCCCGCTTGTCCTCAAGAGTCATCTCATACTAGCTTGGTCTCCTAACATAAATGGAAGAATCCTCTCCACTAGATGCACTGTTGGTGCCACTGAGTTTGACATCCCACCAGACTCACCATATATAGGTTTTCCCTGCAACCTATACAACCTTCCCTCTCAAGTTCCAAGCACTCATGCTTCATCCACACTCTCACCCAATGGATAAATAATCGCCTATCCAATACAATGAAGCACCGCATATCCATCATATTCTAGAGTTGACATTGAGAGTAAATTATTTCTTAAATCTGGAACAAAAATAACTCCTCCAACCTCTAGATAACCCCCAAACTCGTGCTGGAGTAGAACACATCCAACTCCTTCAACTACATGGGTGATGTCAAACCTATCCTCTGCAAGTATCACTCTATCTATATCTTTCAACTGTTGGAACATATCTCGTGTTCCAGACATGTGGCATGTTGCTCCACCATCCACATACCATGGTCCAATGTACACGCTCTATGCAACATTGATCCTTGAGATAGTACTCACCAAGGATAATTCCTTCTCGAAATTCTTGGTGTACTCTTCAACTTCAGTTGATGCAACTACCTCCTATATCTCGTTCTTCTTCTTGCCTTTATTTTTATTTGGACACTACCCAGCATAGTGGCCATATTCTTGACAAGCAAAGCATCTCACCTTCCTCAAATCCTTCTCATACTTTTCTCCACTGCTCGAGCCATTTTTCTTCTTACCTTTTGTTGAAAGGGTCACATCCTGTTCATTAGTGCCATGTTCTCTCTTCTCTTGAGACCCTTCTCGGATCTCCACCTGAGTGAAGTCATCCCTTAATCTTTCCCAAGAGGGAAAGTTCTTCCTTCCAACCACACATTTCAAAAACATGTCCCAATCATTAGTGAATCCCTTCAGGGCTATCCACACCAACTTGGGATCAGGAATGATCTCACCAACTATGCTCAGCTCATCCTTCACTTGTCTAATATTAGTGAGATACAAGACATTCTCACCTTTTTCCATCTTTGTGCTGTGAAGCTTATCTTTCAAAGCCATCATGTGGTTCTCGTTCTTGTTTTCATACAAAATATTCAAAGCTTCCCACATCTCCTTGGATGTTTGTTTCTCATCCGAATGTAGAATGAGGTGATCCTTTACTCCATCTTGGAATATTCTCCGAGTTCTTGTGTATCCCACCTCATGCAAATCAAGGGAAATGGGATTTGAAGGAGGTACCATAGTGGTACTGACATACTTCCACATATTGTTCTCCTTGAGAACAATATCCATCCGGGATTTCCATTGTAAATAGTTGGTTATCCCCTTCAATTGGTCTTCATATAGAATATTGGTCATCTTCCCCCTTTCTCTGCTCTTTTCCAATCACAAGACCAACCAACTCTGCTCATAAGTTCCAAACTTCAACACACAGATGTAACTATTAGCAAAGCACATGCACACACAACTGCCAAAAACTACCCACTGTCAAACTCAGAGCCCTAGGTCTGATACCATGTTAAATTATCGAAATATGTGTACTTTGGTAATAGTCTTCTACAGGCATAAAATCACCCATGTTTCTCTAGCATACAATTTTAATGTCACTGTAAGCTAGTACATAGTAATAAGAACACATTTTAGCAGTAGAAATAATAAATGACAGTAGTGTGTAATAAAAATCAGGCACAATAAAGTTTTGGTCTAAGACCTTGGAAAAACCCCCTAAGGGGAAAACCAATCACAAGAGAGTTTTATTGAGCTCTAAGAAATTATATATGAGTGTACAACATCAGTAAAAAATTAGCAGAAAATGTACAATACTATATTCAATCAATGTATTTTCATTTTCCTTGGAAAATGTATCAAATACCATACATAACACTTCAGATAAAAAATATTGTCTTGAAATCTGTGCTCAGATTTCAAATATAGGGCCTGTATAGTATAGCCTCTCTAAAACAAATTCACACCTTGGAAATTGAGAATGAAAGTACTAAAAATATACAACAAAAAATCACCTCAAAAACTATGCCCACGGGCTACCTTGCTTTTTGTGCCCTCTTCCAGTTGTATGACCCACTCTGTATCAACAGTAAGGCTCACTATTTTGTATAATAACGCTTTCATAGTCAACAGTATAGACAACCACTTTAACTCTGTTGCAAATGTTGTCTAGGGAGGCATGCCCTCGCCTTGGGATGTGTATCCAGCTCCTTGGGATGCATGCTCACTCCTCTTCCATAGAAAAATGTGTCCTCCTTTCTCAGCCGCCCATTGTAATGTCCCCATTCAAATAAATCTCAAGAAGAGAAAATTCCACCAATCTACTAGTTTCCTAGGTTGGGGTGGAAACATTAAATTTGAAATAAGGAGAGTAATAAACCCCAAATGGACTTTAGCTTGGCATAAATATATTAAAAGGGGCTTAATAAATAATTATGATGAGAAAATAAGATGGCACTTGGTCATGGAGACACATTGGTTGTGTGGGACCCACACAAAGATAGATTCCCCATGTCACATGGCATTCAAATCTCACCCATTCGAATCCAAGGTGGAGTCCAATTTTCTTGGGAGATTTGGAAGGAAATAATACTTGGCATGACTCAATGTGTGAAGCACCTGCAACAATTAATTAATAAGAATATGCGAAATAGCAGAAATGACAGAACTCAGAATCACTTTTATATTGATCACAGGCCACTTCGAGGGGGCAACCTCCTATGAGCAAGCTCAATACAAATAACTTCACGGTGCCTTCATAGGTCTCAACACACACTTATATACTAAGTCTATGCGCCAATACTATGGGTCAAAACCATGGGCCACTACAAACTATGGATCAACAATACTACGAGCGGCTTACAAAGCATATGCGCCAACAACAATAACACAAACTATTGATCAACAAATACTATGGGACGACTTACAAAGCATATGCGTCTAACAACAATATACTAACAAAGTAAAGACATGGGTTCCTAACATACCCTCCCCCTTAAAAAAACCTTTGTCCTTAAAGCTTTAGATGTGGAAATTGTTGTTGAATCTGAAGGAGTGGTTCCCATGTAGCATCCTCTGGTTGCATGCCGTGCCACTGAATTAAGACCTCTGTGATAGAGCGAGAGCGAAGCTGACAGGTGCGCCGATTGAGGATGGCCTCCGGCTCCAAAAGGATGGATCCTTCATTATCTAGTTTGGGTAAAATCGTTTGTCCACTGATGTTGGTGCCAATAACTTTCTTCAGACAAGAGACATGAATGACTGGATGAATGCGGGAAGAAGGAGGAAGTTCCAATTTATAAGCAATAGACCCAATCTTCTGAAGAATCCGATATGGCCCATAGAACTTTGGAGCAAGCTTATGACGCCCTTTGAGTTTCAGGGAGGATTGCTTGTATGGATGGAGACGAAGAAAAACCATATCGCCTACTTGAAAAGTGCGCTCAGAACGGTGCTGATCAGCTTGTTGCTTCATGCGATTTCTTGCCATGTGAAGATTGTCCCGCAAAATGCAAAGAATCTGATCGCGGTTTCGAAGGACCGTGTCAACTTCCTGAATTGGTGAACTGTTGGGGGTGTATGGAAGAAGAACTGGAGGTGCCTGGCCATAGACTGCTTCATATGGGGTCATTGTAGAGGCAGTGTGGTAAGAGGTATTGTACCATCATTCAGCGAGAGGGAGGCACTTTGCCCACTGATGTTGTTGTTCAGAGATGAAGCAACGAAGATAAGTTTCCAAGCATTTATTTATAATTTCAATCTGACCATCTGTTTGTGGGTGATACCCTGAACTCATCTTCAGTTTGGTGCCAGTGTGGTGAAATAGTTCTATCCAAAAATTACTGGTGAAAGTCGCATCACGATCCGAGACAATGGAAGAAGGGATGCCATGAAGATGAAAGATCTGGTCCAGGAAAATTTGAGCGATTGAGGAGGCTGTATAGGGATGGCTGAGAGCACAAAAATGACTATATTTGGAGAGACGATCAACCACAACAAGAATCATTGTCTTCCCACCAGATTTAGGGATCCCTTCAATGAAATCCATAGAAATATTTGTCCAAATCCGTGTAGGTATGGGCAAGGGTTCGAGCAATCCTGGAAGGAGTGTTGTTTCACCCTTATTACACTGGCAGGTATCACATTCGGCCACCATCTGTTGAATTGTCCTTTTCATGCCCTGCCAAAAGAAGTTACGCTTTTCCCGTTCATACGTTTTGAGGAACCCAGAGTGCCCTGCCGATGGAGAAGCATGGAGTTCATAGAAGACAGCCTGTTGAAGATCTGTGCTATGGGGAAGCACCAGACGACCCTTGTATCTCAGAGAAGCACCATCCCAAGAGTAATGTGGTACATCAGAAGGGTTGTTGGTCAAGCATTGGATGATTTGAGATAAGGAAGAGTCATTGACATAACTCTCTTGAACAGATTGCAACCAATTTGGAACATGCATAGAAATAGTTGAAAGAGAACCTTGGGCATCAAATGTGCGAGAAAGAGCATCTGCCACAATATTGTCTTTACCCTTCTTGTAAGTGATCTCATAGTCATAAACCATGAGTTTGCTAACCCATTTCTGTTGTGCTGGGGAGGAGACACGCTGTTCCAAGAAATATTTCAGACTCTGGTGATCAGTCTTGATGAAAAAATGATTCCCTAATAGGTATGGTCGCCACTTCTGTACTACATGCAAAATAGCCATCATTTCCTTCTCATAGGTAGAGGCAAATAAATTCTTACCTGAAAGGGATTTGCTGGTGAACGCAATGGGGTGTTCATCTTCAAGGAGAACAGCACCAATTCCATTACCGTAAGCATCACTCTCAATAGTGAAGGGATTGGAAAAATCGGGCATAGCTAGAACAGGTGTAGTACACATAGCTTGTTTTAGTTTGTCAAATGCACACTGAGCAGCATGTGTCCATGTAAAAGCATCCTTTTTCAATAGAGCAGTTAATGGAGTTGCAATCTTCCCATAATCCTTGACAAAATTGCGGTAGTAGCCAGTCAACCCCAAAAAACCATGAAGGCTCTTGAGTGTCTGAGGATGCGGCCAATTGTTCATGGCATCGATTTTGGCAGGATCCATGTGAACCCCTTGTGTTGAGATAATGTGCCCGAGATACTCAACTTCCTTCTGTCCAAAAACACATTTAGACTGCTTGGCATGGAGATGATGGTCAGAGAAAAGTTGCATGACAAGATCCAGATGCTGGAGATGTTCATCCCATGTTTTACTGTAGATGAGGATATCATCAAAGAATACCAGAATGAATTTATGCAAGTAGGGTCGAAATATTTTATTCATTAAGGCCTGGAATGTGGAAGGAGCATTAGTGAGGCCAAAGGGCATGACCAAAAACTCATAATGGCCATCATGTGTGTGAAAAGCTGTTTTAGGGATATCATCCTCATGAACCAGAATTTGATGATACCCAGAACGAAGATCCAACTTGGAGAAAAAGTGAGCCCCATGAAGTTCATCAAGAAGCTCATCAACAACAGGAATTGGAAACTTATCCTTGATGGTGAGATGATTAAGTGCTCGGAAGTCAATGCAGAGGCGCCATGACCCATCTTTTTTGCGGACAAGAAGAACTAGAGAAGAAAAGGAACTAGTGCTTGGGCGAATAATACCTTGCTTCAATAAGTCTCGAACGAGCATTTCAATCTCCGTTTTTTGGTGAAATGGGTAGCGATAGGGCCTGATGTTGGGAGGAACGCTTCCAGGAAGGAGCTGAATACGATGGTCTTCTGTCCTGGAAGGTGGCAATCCCACTGGTTCAGCAAAGACACCTGTATATCGATCCAGAATTTGTTGTAGATCCAAAGGAGTAGTGGAGACCGTTGATGGTTGCATCTAAATGGAATGGATCTGAGCAATGACACCATGTGAATTCTTCTTGAGGAGTTTTTCCATGCGATGTGAACTGATGATGCTGAGAGAACCTGGTTGTAATCCTGTCAATGTGTGTTTTTTTCCATTGAGGGAAAATTGTATCCAAAGTTCAGCAAAATCCCATAAGATAGGGCCAAGTGTGCGTAGCCATTGAGCACCCAAAACCACATCACATCCTCCTAAGGTCAAGGCAAACATGTCATAGCGCAAGGTATAATCTCCCATAGAGATATGCACATTTCGACACTTCCCTTTGCAAGGTAACGTGCCCCCATTGGCAACCATGACTTCAAAGTTGGAGCAAGGATGGATAAAACAATCAGCTTGTTTGGCGATCCGAGGGTCAATGAAATTATGAGTGTTACCAGAATCAATGAGTATTGTAAGAGGAAGCTTCTTGAAGTAACCCCTGACCCGCATTGTTTGGGGGGTGGTGATTCCAGCTAAAGCATGGAGAGATATCTCTAGCTGGTCATCCTAAGACGGAGGGTCAATAGGCGGTTCCTGAATGTCGACCAGAGCATCCATTGTTTCTGGATCTTCGTCACCAATTTTAGAGGAAGGCGGAGAATCCACATCCAAGAGATAGAGATTTTGCTGAACACATCTATGTCCCCGAGTGAATTTCTCATCACAATTATAGCAAAGCCCCTTTTCTCTACATGCTTGCATCTCTGTTTCAGACAAATGCTTGATAGGAGTTGGTTGAGGAGCCTGCGGTATAGGTGGTTGTTGAGAACCCATATTTCGGAAGGGAACAAAAGTGGGCTTGGAGCGTTTTTGGGCTGCAATCTTGTCTTCTGTCAACTTAGCCAACCCTAGGGCTTCTATCATTGTGTTGGGACAGAAAATTTTGATCTCAGAGCGGATGGCATCCTTTAGACCACTGATAAAACAACTTCGGTAAAAGTCATCAGACAATCCTTCAGTGTGGTTGGCTAGTTTCTCAAATTCGGTTTAATACTCTCTCACAGTGCCAATTTGGCGAAGTTTAGTGAGGACTCCTGTGAAGTCATCAAAAGCACTAGGACCAAATCGTTGCAAAAGGAGCTGGCAAAAGTCTAGCCATTTTGGCTCTTCATGAGCCTTGATGTACCAATGGTACCATTGAAGAGCTTCCTGTTCCAAGTGAAAGGATGCAAGCGGAACTTTGTTGACATCAAAAGTATTATGCAATCTGAAATACTGTTTTGCACGATAGATCCATCCAGTTGGATCAGTACCATTGAAGCGAGGAAAATCAAGCTTCTGACCACGGAAATTGCTAGAAGAAGCGAACCCATTGTCTGATGAAGACTAGAATTGCCGTTTGTTGGTCATAGCTGAATGTTCAAGATGGAGGCCGAGAAATTTTTCATCTAGATCCTGGAGTTTGGCTTGGATGGATGCAAGTGCGTCTTCCATCGTTTTTGCTCCTGCACGGGTGACAACCATAACCAGGAGTTTTTTTTTTTTTGTTTTTTTGTTTTTGTTTTGGTTGACTGGGTAGGAAACAAAAAGAGAAACTGCTTCAGTAAAGGAAAATCTGGACTTGGGAAAAAATATGAAGGGTAATTGGGGTTTGACTAGGTTTTGGACACTGTCGAATAGACAGGGAAGCAAAAATGAGGATTTCAGAAGCGGGGTGAAAGAATGGGAAAATTTGGCAGAGGGGGACAAAGAAGCAGAATTCAGAAAGGAACTCTGTGGTAAAATTTGAAGGTGATTGGGTGAAATATGAGGAAGTTATGGGAAACCCTAAAAATAGACAAATGTGGGATTTCGGGCTTTGGGAAGGGGAATTGGGGATAGGGTCCTCATGAATGAAATATGCAGAATGGGATGACAGGGGTTCCCCGAAAATTTCAAGGGAAATAGAGTGAAAAAAGGGAGATATGGAGAAAAAATTGAATATTATACTTTTTTTATTTTTTTTTTTAGACTGGAGCGGCTACGGCTCGGAAGGGATCTAGAACAGATAAATCTGCAACGGCCCAGAAGTGAGCGGAAATAGAGGGATCTGAAACGACGCCGAATGGATTGAAAAGGGATGGATCTGGAACGGCTTTCAGAATGGATCTGAACGACTGGATCTGAAACGGCGCAGCAATGATCAACAACAGTTTAGCTAAAAATAGATATGGACCCCAGGTATGTGCGGCTTCCTAACAGTTCAAGGGTTTCACTCGACCACCAATGCTATTTGACGGCTTGCGTATTGGGGCAGTACCCCTCACTCCACGGCTCAGGTAACACTGATAACCGCTTTGCCACAAACGACAGCTCTTGGTTTACCTCACGGGTGGGAACTAGTCAATCAGGTAGGGGTCATTGCCCTTTTCGCTGGCAGGTCCTCTCAATGGGCCAGCTACTTCGGGGTTCCTGTGGTACTCCTCACAATGAGTTTTAGGGCTTATGCCCAAGTACTTCCTATAGTTAAGCGGATAAGGATTATTCCCAAATTCGAACCTGCAACAGATGTGAAAAAAAATTTTGCCAGAAATTTCACCCAGTGAGCTCAAGAAAGTGCTCTGATACCAGATCTGAAGCACCTGCAACAATTAATTAATAAGAATATGCGAAATAGCAGAAATGACAGAACTCAGAATCACTTTTATATTGATCACAGGCCACTTCGATGGGGCAACCTCCTATGAGCAAGCTCAATACAAATAACTTCACGGTGCCTTCATAGGTCTCAACACACACTTATATACTAAGTCTAGGTGCCAATACTATGGGTCAAAACCATGGGCCACTACAAACTATGGATCAACACTACTACGGGCGACTTACAAAGCATATGCGCCAACAACAATAACACAAACTATTGATCAACAAATACTATGGGACGACTTACAAAGCATATGCGTCCAACAACAATATACTAACAAAGTAATGACATGGGTTCCTAACACAATGAGGTCGAAATGCAGAGGAATAGTAACTCCCATGGAAGAGTAAGAGGCATTTTGGAGCTAGTGGGACACTTGGGCTAGATTCCCTAGCTTCTATGACACCAATGCTGAAGATGCCTATGACACTTATGAAAAAATCAGACCCGATGGCTGAAATATGACATATATGACATGTCAGGGCTAAAAATAGGCTCCAAGAAGGAGCACAAGGGAGTTAGGGCAGCCAAAGAGTCACCCATTCGAATTGAGTGAAGGAAGAGGCTAGAATTGGAGGGACAAGTGGCACACATTGGAATCTCTTCCCAATTCGAGTTGGCATCAATCTCATGGATGGACTTCGATTTAAGGAATCCTTTTCAAGTTTATAAAAGTCAGGCGCAAAGAAGGAGACCAACTTTTGATCATTTTACATTTTGCATTTGGAGAGGAGAGCTAGTAGAGTGCTATACTACTTGCCTTAGCACCAATTTCGAGGGTGAAAGATTCCCATCCTAATTGAAAATTGGAGAGGACATTCAGACCTTTCATTTGGAGCTACAATGGATTTATTAGTTGCAGGTTGAATCTATAGGGCAGCTCATGGTTCTTTCTTCTACAACTTGTTCTCACCTCTATCTCACATTTCCTTGCATATTTTGGCTCCTGGAGGAATTGCGCCCTTGGTGAGATGCTGATCTCTTTCTGAGAGTCCAATAATATCCATTTATTTGTATTATGATATATATACTCTATATTTTATGCTCATAAGACTCTCAGGTCAAAATACCAAGTGATTCTATGTAAAAATAGCAAACAATGCATAAATGGTGCCATTTTCCCTATATCTTGTTGTTGGAGCTTGAAGAGGCTTTATTTCGATTTGTATGAGTCAATATATATGATTTTGTTGATGTATGGAGTGTCATTAATGTTCTGAATATGTTTCATTAATATTTCAAAAGTCCTTGGAACCTAAATTTCGAATTTCATAACAAGTGGTGAAATTTACTATCATTTTCCCCTATGTGGAGACATGTATACAAACCTCTGATCTTATGGGAGTTGCATAAGCATATAGAAACTAAGTGATGATGTATTGAGGATCCCATTGAAGTAATTTATCAGTAACAGTTCTCTGTTCTGAAATTAGGGAAGGTATTATAGTGTTTGGGAAGCCATCTTTGTCCCCTACCGTTGGGGGTTTTGAACCTCGATTTGACTAGTGAAGTTCCCTATTTTTCTCTGATTATAAATGAATGTTTCAGAAGTGTTTTGAGAGTTTCCAAGCATACATAAGCCTCATTTACATGTCTGAATACCTTCCAAACTCATTCAGACCCAATTCGGAAGCATTTGGAGCCATTTGGAAGTAGTTGAGTCATTACTAGTCTAAGGGTCGAATTGACCAAAAATTGCAAGTTTTCCTAGTTTTTACAAATTCTTAAAAAGGGACACTACAAGTGGTATCAGAGAATGGCATTTTAAACTTATGGGGATTACCATTATGAATACAAGAAGCCAAATAAATCAGCCCCCACCCTTAGAAACTGAAACTGAAAGTGCTTTTGGTGAAGAGGAAGAAGAAGGAGAAGAGGTGTATTCTATTGAGACTATGGCTAAAGATGGAAAAATAAGTTCTGATATGGAGGAGAAAGAGGAGTTTATAAAATTCATGAAAAAATTCTTTGAATACATGACAAAACATATAATGAAAGGGTTTGAATTGTTCGCTAGTCAACTTGGAAGCAAAGGGGCAATAGGAGGCAACAGTAGTTCTTCTTTCGAAGAAAAGAAGGCAATGGGTGAAAACATTTTCTCAAATACAGGACCTCATAATAGACCTCATGACTTTCATATTTCAGTAAGGCATACTACACCTAAATTTCTTGAAGCCAAAGAAGAACCTAACACCCAATAGGATATGCAAGAATTTATAACAAAATGGAAAAACTTGAGTGAAGATTGCAAAATAACTCTACCATTTGATCAATATTTTAATGTCTCAAACAAACTCAAAATGAGGGAAGGTAATAAGAGTCCCTTTCAAAATAAGGAATTGAATTATGCCATAGGTAAACTTCCTCATCCTACTTTTGATGGTTCATCTCAAAGTTCTGCAAACACTTGGGTACAAAAACTAGATGTGTATTTTTAGTCGAATCCAATGGTTAAAGAGGATGCTCTAAAATGGCTATTTTGCGTCTTGAAGGAGAAGCCAATGATTGGTGGTTCCATGGAATTAAAACTTTGGTACATGACCAGGTTACAAACTATGAAGAATTTATTTACAAAGTATTGGAAATATTTGAGAAAAAAGACCTAGAAATGCTTTTCAAAGAACTAGCACAGTTGAAGCAAGTTGGAACCCCTGCTGAGTATATGTTGGAATTCCAAAAACTATCAGTTACGGTGGCTGATATATCCATGTTAAGGTTAGTATTTCTCTTTACTTACGGTTTTTTTGAACCTTTGAAAGTTTTTTTTAAGGCTCACAAACCTACTTCATTGAAATGTGCCATGAACTTGGCAAGAGATCTTCAAAATGTGCTACCTAGGACAAGGTTTCCTCCCAAGCCCAATTTCCCTTCCAAGTTCAGATTTGAAAAGAATCCATGGAAAAGAGATGCATTTGGAAATGATAATAAAGAGGGACCAAACAAGGAATAACTCAAAAGAAATAAATTATGTTACACATGCTTCCAACCATGGGTATAAGGGCATAAATGTGCTATGGGGAAAGCACAATACATTGAAGTATTTTCTGATAATGATGAGTATGAAGGGGGTATGGAGGAAGAAGGACATATTTTAGACCAAGAAGAGGGATATTACACAACATAATAATGGAAACAAGAAGAAACTCATCATTAACCCTTCAAAGTGAGTATGGCAGTGCTTTCAGCAGTGCCTTGTTTTCACACTATTCGATGCAAGGGAATGCTACAAGGACAAAGGGTCTCAGTTAATTGGTTGATGGAGGAGCCACACATAAATTCATTGATGTAGACATGGTGGAGAGGAGGAAGCTACCTTCTAAACCATTCGATGGCTTCACAGTCATCATTCCAGGTCACAACACTATGGAGTGCAAAACATGGATTCCAAAGTTAGAACTCACCATAGGTAACTACACTTTTTATGACAGCTTTTATGTGGTTGATGTTGCTAATACTAATATGGTCCTGGGATTGCAATGGCTGTACTCTATAGGGGAACATACAGTGAACTATTAAATTCCTGAAATAAAATTCAAAGATTCGGAAGGAAAACAAAGGGTTGTGAGAGGGAAACATGCCTATCTGAATCAAGTAGTGACTTCCCAAAGTATGAGTTCCATATTGAGGCATGGAGATATTGAATGGGATGCTAAATGTTACATCACTTCACCCAAACCAAAAATAAATATTTAATAATTGTCCCAAGGAAATAAGGAAGCCACTACACAAATATGAAAAGGTTTTTGGAGACCTGCCTCCTGGAAGGCCACCTGATAGAGGAGTTGAGCACAACATTGTTTTGGAGGTGGGAACTTCACCTATACAAATTAAACCATATAGACATCCCAAAAAGTTCAGAGAGGAGATTGAAAAGGCTATTCAAGAACTCTTGGAGTTGGGACTCATTAGACCAAGCTCTAGTCCCTATGCTTCTTCAGTTGTTTTGGTGAAGAAGAAAGATGGGACCTTCAGAATGTGCATTGATTTAGAGCCCTAAACAAGAAGACAATAAAAAATAGATATCCCATCCCAAGAATAGATGAGATCATGGAGCAAAATTCTTCTCAAAAAATGATCTTAGATCTGGTTATCATCAAATTCGAATGGAGGAGGATGTGCATAAAACAACTTTCAGATGTCATTGTGGCCATTTTTAGTTCCTTGTCATGCCTTTTGGTTTGACCAATGCTCCAACCACATTTCAATCATGCATGGATCAAATATTTCGAAAACAGCTTTGTAAGTTTGATTTGTTTTTTTTTTATGACATTCTAATTTACAGAAAAACATGCGAGGAACACTTGCACCATCTAGAAGTTGTCTTGAAAATTTTTCATGAACAATATTTGTTTGCTAAGTTGTCCAAGTGTGAATTTGGGTTGAAAGAAGTTTTATATATTGGGAACATCATTGGGAAAGATGGAGTGAAGGTGCACTTGGAAAAAATAATAGCTATTCTTGAGTGGTCATCACCCAAAAACATCACAGCATTAAGAGGCTTCATTGGAATATGCACTTACTATAGAAAATTTGTGAAAGGGTTCTCTAAATTGATTGCTCCACTTACTGATTTGACTAAGAAGGATGGTTTCAAGTGGGATGAAGAGGCTGAGAAGGATTTCCAAAAAATGAAAGAGGTAATGAGTAGTTGTCCAGTACTTGCATTACCTGATTTTTCTAAGCCATTTGTCTTGGAATGTGATGCACCAGGAGAAGGGATAGGAGCGGTCCTAAAGAAAAATAAACACCCCATAGCTTTTGAGAGAAGAACGTTGCAACCACATGAGAATCTCTACTCTATTTATGACAAATAAATGTTATCCATCATGCATTCCTTGGCCAAGTTTAGATAATACTTGGTGGGAAACAAGTTTGTGGTCAAAACTAATCAATAACAATTTGAATCATTTTCTCACACAAAAGGACCTCAATGAAAGGAAACAAAAGTGGGTAAGCAAAGTCCAAGATTTTGATTTTGACATTGAATATGTTAAGGGGAAGAATAATATTGTAGCAGATGCACTATCTAGAAGACCATGATTGTTTCTTATGTACATTTCAAAAGATTGGAAAAATATGCTAATAGTTGAATATGCCAAAGATAGTTTTGCTTGTGATGTGTTATATGGAGTCAAAGGTGATTATAGGTACAAGGTTTTGGATGGTATCATCTACTATAAGGATAGAATATGCTTGGTTCATGGTTCGAATATCAAGCACAATATTTTGAAGGAAGCTCATGACTCTCCTTTAGCAGGCCACCCTGGTTTTTCCAAAACATATAGACAACTAAGGGAAAGGTTCTTTTGGAAAGGGATGAAAGAGGATGTTATAAAATCTGTGAATGAATGCAAGTCATGTCAGCAAAACAAATCTTAACATACACATCCTACTAGTCTTTGCAACCATTTCCCATTCCACAGCAAAAATGGGAAAGTGTCTCCATGGATTTCATCACAGGTTTTCCCAAGGATTTGGGTAAGGATTACATTTATGTTGTGGTGGATAGAATCACTAAATTTGCTCATTTATTTGTTGTTACATAATATTTTACTGTTGCACAAGTGGCTGATTTATTATTTAGAGAAATTTTCAGATTGCATGGACTTCCCTGCAAGAACATTGTGAGTGATAGAGATAGAAGATTTATGAGTGTCTTTTGGCAAGAAATTTTCAAGTTGGATGGAACTCAATTGACTCCAAGCACAAGCTATAACCCTCAAAATTATGGCCAAATAGAGAGAGTGAATCAATGGTTGGAAGGTTACTTGAGGAACTATGTTGGTGAACAGCAGAAAACATGGGTGAAATGGATACATTTGGGTGAGTTTTGCTACAACACTACTTTCCATATGTCCATTGGTATGTCTCCTTTCAAATCACTTTATGTTTATGAAGCACTTGCATTTGTTGAGCACATATTTGGTGATAGTAGATCCCCAAAAGCGAAATATTGGGTGGAGGAAAGTCAGGATATTTTGAAACTCCTAAAAGACAATTTGCAGGTTGCCCAAAATCAGCAGAAACATTATGTGGATCAACATAGAGTGGAAAGGAATTTTCAAGTGAATGAATTGGTCTATTTGAGGCTACAACAATAAAAAAAAACATCTTTGAAAGTTAAAGGATTAGAAAAGCTCAAGCCAAGATACTATGGTCCATATAAGATAGTTCGAAAAGTTGGGGAGGTGGCTTATGAGTTGGAACTTCCGGAAGGGAGCAAAATCCACAATGTATTTCATGTTTCATGCCCTAATAAGGCTATTGGTCAGAAATATATGTTTCAGAAACTATCCCTCCATTATATTATGAAGGACAGCTCATACTTATCCCAGAAAAAATTTTGAAGGCAAGAGAAAGGAAATTGAGGAGCAGAACCATAAGGAGTATTTTGTACAGTGGAAATATTTTCCAAGTGAGTATGCCCCATGGGAGGAGGAACAAATTTTGAAGCATCCTAACTTATAATTGATTGAGGGAAATAAATTTTGGGTGGGGAGGACTGTAATGTCCTCATTCAAATAAATCTCAAGAAGAGAAAATTCCACCAATCTACTAGTTTCCTAGGTTGGGGTGGAAAAATTAAATTTGAAATAAGGAGACTAATAAACCCCAAATGGAATTTAGCTTGGAATAAATATATTAAAAGGTTATAAATAAATAATTATGATGAGAAAATAAGATGGCACTTGGTCATGGAGACACATTGGTGGTGTGGGACCCACACAAAGCTAGATTCCCCGTGCCACATGGAATTCCACTCTCACCCATTTGAATCCAAGGTGAAGTCCAATTTTCTTGGGGGATTTGGAAGGGTATAATACTTGTCATGACTCAATGAGTTCGAAATGTAGAGGAAGAGAAACTCCCATGGAAGAGGAAGAGACATTTTGGAGCTAGTGGGACACTTGGGCTAGATTCCCTAGCTTCTATGACACCAATGATGAAGATGCCTATGACACTTATGACAAAATCAGACCCGATGGCTTAAATATGACATATATGATATGTCATGGATAAAAATAGGCTCCAATAAGGTGCACAAGGGATTTAGGGCAGCCAAAGAGTCACCCATTCGAATTGAGTGAAGGAGGAGGCTATAATTGGAGGGACAAGTGGCACACATTGGAATCTCTTCCCAATTCGAGTTGGAATGAAACTCATGGATGGAATTCAATTTAAGGAAGCCTTTGGAAGTTTATAAAAGTCAGGAACAAAAAATGAGACCATCTTTTGATCATTTTGCATTTTGCATTTGGAGAGGAGAGCTAGTAGAGTGCTATACTACTTGCCTTAGCGCCAATTTCGAGGGTGAAAGATTCCCATCCTAATTGGAAATTGGAGAGGCCATTAAGACCTTTCATTTACAGCTAAAATGGATTTATTAGTTTAAGTTTGAAGCTATAGGGAAGCTCGTGGTTCTTTCTTCTACAACTTGTTCCCACCTCTATCTCACATTTCCTTGCATATTTTGGCTCCTGGAGGAATTGCGCCCTTGGTGAGATGCTGATCTCTTTGTGTGAGTACAAGAATATCCATTTATTTTTATTTTGATATATATAATATTTATTTAATGCTCAGAATACTCTCAGGTTGAAATACCAAGTGATTCTATGTAAAAATAGCAAACAATGCATAAATGGTGCCATTTTCCCTATATCTTGTTGTTGGAGCTTGAAAAGGCTTTATTTCGATTTGTATCAGTCAATATCTGTGGTTTTTTTTTATATATGGAGTGTCATTAATTTTATTAAGAAGTTTAATTAACATTTCACAAGTCCTTGGAACCTAAATTTCGAATTTCATAACAAGTGGTGAAATTTACTATCATTTCCCCCTATGTGGAGACATGTATACAAACCTCTGATCTATGGGAGTTGAAGAAGCCTATAGAAACTAATTGATGATGTATTGAGGATCCCATTGAAGTCCTTTATTAGTACCAGGTCTGTGTTATGAAATTATGGAAAGTATTACAGTGTTTAGGAAGCCATTTTCGTCCCCTACCCTTGGGGGTTTGAACCTCAATTTGACTAGTGAAGTTCCCTATTTTTTCCTGATAATAAATGAATGTTGAAGAAGTTTTTTGAGAGTTTCCAAGAATCCATAAGCCTCATTTACATGTATGAATACCTTCCAAACTCATTCAGATCCAATTCGGAAGCATTTGGAGCCATTTGGAAGCAATTGAGTCATTACTAGTCTAAGGGTCGAATTGGCCAAAATTTGCAATTTTTCCTAGTTTTTAGAAATTATTAAAAAGGGACACTACAAGTGGTATCAGAGCATGGTAATTGCACCTAATGGGGATGACCATTTATGAAGACAAGAATCCAAATAAATCATCCCCCACCCTTAGAAACTAAAACTGAAAGTGCTTTTGGTGGAGAGGAAGAAGAAGGAGAAGAGGTGTATTCTGTTGAGACTATGGATAAAGATGGAAAAGAAAATTCTGATAAGGAGGAGAAAGAGGAGTTTAGAAAATTCATGAAACCATTATTTTAAGACATGAAAAAACATATAATGAAAGGGTTCGAATTGTTCGCTAGTCAACTTGGAAGCAAAGGGGCAATAGGAGGCAGCAATAATTCTTCTTTCGAGGAAAAGAGGGCAATGGGTGAAATTTTTTTCTCAAAGACATGACCTCATATTAGACCTCATGACTTTTAGATTTCAGTAAGTCCTACTACACCTAAATTTCTTGAAGCCAAATAAGAACCTAACACCCAATATGATATGCAAGAAGTTATAACAGAATGGAAAAAGTTGAGTGAAGATTGCAGAAGGACTCTACCATTTGATAAATACTTTAATGTCTCAAACAAACTCAAAATGAGGGAAGGTAATAGGACTCTCTTTCAGAATAAGGAATTGAATTATGCCATAGGTAAAATGCCTCTTCCTAATTTTGATGGTTCATCTCAAAGTTCTGCAAACACTTGGGTACAAAAACTAGATGTGTATTTTCAGCTGAATCCAATGGTTGAAGAGGATGCTCTAAAAATGGCTATTTTGCATCTCGAAGGAGTAGCCAATGATTGGTGGTTGCAGGGAATTAAAAAATTGGGACATGATTAGGTTACAACCTATGAAGAATTTGTTTACAGAGTATTGGAAATATTTGAGCAAAAAGACCTAGAAATGCCTTTCAAAGAACTAGCACAATTGAAGCAAGTTGGAACCCCTACTGAGTATACGTTGGATTCCAAAACATATCAGTTAAGGTGGCTGATATATCCATGGTAAGGTTAGTGTTTCTCTTTATTGAAGGTTTGGATGAACCTTTGAAAGGTTTGGTTAAGGCCCACAAACCTACTTCATTGAAAGATGCCATGAACTTGGCAAGAGATCTTCAAAATGTGCTACCTAGGACAAGGTTTCCTCCCAAGCCCAATTTCCCTTCCAAGTTCAGATTTGAAAAGAATCCATGGAAAAGAGATGCATTTGGAAAGGATAAGAAAGAGGGACCAAACAAGGAATAACTCAGAAGAAATAAATCATGTTACACATGCCTCCAACCATGGGTACCAAGGCATAAATGTGCTATGGGGAAAGCACAATACATTGAAGTATTTTATGATATTGATGAGTATGAATGGGGTATGAACGAAGAAGGACATATTTCAGACAAATAAGAGGGATATGAAACAACAGAAGAATGGAAACAATACGAAACCCATCCTTCACTTGACAAAGGGAGTATGGTAGTGCTTTCAGCAGTGCCTCGTTTTCACACTATTCGATGCAAGGAAGTGTTACAAGGACAAAGGGTATCGGTATTGGTTGATGGAGGAGCCACACATAAATTCATTGATGCAGAAATGGTGGAGAGGAGGAAGCTACCTACTGAACCATTCGATGGCTTCACAGTCATCATTCCAGGTCACAACACTATGGAATGCAAAACATGGATTCCAAAGCTAGAATTCACCATAGGTAACTACACTCAATATAATTTCATTCAAGCATGAAAAGATAAAATAATGGAAATAGATAACAAGAATAAAATTCACATGAGAAAAGGAAATACAAACTGCAAAATAATAATATGGGAATCGCTGCTCAGGAAAGTTTCTCCTTGGCTTTGCAAAATTTCTATTAATCTTGAAATTGCTCAGTACAAGATGAGTCTCACTCTCATTGGGTTCAAACTTGATTGCATTGCAAAAGCATGTTTTTATACATCAAAATCTCATTGAACTAACCCTAACTTCTTGCTTTCTAAAACTAGAAATCTATAACTACTTATTACATTTTTAGATTATATTGCCAAAAAATTAAATCTTCATAGTCTTCAAAATGCTGGAACATATTTTGCTTCTTTGTTGGAGTCAACTTTGGAATAAATCTTTGCTTGAATATATTTGACAGGTGTCCTTATTGATGCCATTTGTACTTCATTTTTCCAAACTTCTCGACTGTCTTCCACTGCTCTATGGAG
The DNA here is from genome assembly GCA_027924585.1 of Larix kaempferi. Lineage (NCBI taxonomy): Eukaryota > Viridiplantae > Streptophyta > Pinopsida > Pinales > Pinaceae > Larix > Larix kaempferi. The sequence continues at coordinate 10,196,627 of BSBM01000950.1, forward strand.
GGAACTTCATGTTTTATCATTTCTTTAACCAAAGCTTTCATCTCCACATGATCCACATAAGATATAGGACATAATCTAGCTCCTATAATTGTAAATTGATTTAATATTTCAAAGTCCACCGCAAGCTTATCAATTATTATTTCCCCTGTTAAAGCTTGGATCATGTCTTCAATTTTTTGATGATTCATTCGAGTTTGGAACAATATAATTTGATAATCATCCTGAGAGATTAATTTATTCTCTCCATCCCAAAAGGAAGGGAATCCTTTCTGATCATCCTGAGAGATTAAGCCTTTGAAAGACTTAACCTGCTGCAACATCTGATTGGCCTTTGCTTGGACATTCTCAACATGGTGTTGTTTTCCAATAATCCTCCTTGCCCAATTTATAACTGTAATTTTGTCCTTAATTTCCAATGTCGTCAGCACCTCTCCTGATAAAGTATTAAGAAAATTAATAGTTTTCTGAGCTGTTTCTCTTGGCCTCTTGTCCAAAGTTTCTTTCATGACTGTACAACTATGCATTGTTGTATTCACCACTGTCTCCTTATCTTTAATCAAATTCAGATATGATCTAAATTTTTTAGCTTCAATAATTATCAAATCCAAGATCAAGTGACTAGAACCTTACAATGGTAGCTTCCCTGACACCTGGGACATTAATTTCTCACTCTTCTCCAACAATTCTTTATTTCTATTTTCAAATTTCTTCTTTTCTTCTTCATTTTTCTTAATTTCGTCATTTAGCTTTTGATTGTCCATTTTCATTCCCTTGATTTCTTCTTCTTTAAGACTAACTTGAGACATGACCTGAACTATATCCTCTGTGCTTGTCTCCATATTTTCCTAGCCTGTCTCTTTTATTTCAGATTGTTTTTCTTCCTTTTCTTTCTCTATAGTTGTCTGTTTTTCTCTCAAAATGTCAATCTAAGCTATGAGATTAACTCTTTCCTTCTCCCATTTAACCTATTGTTTTGTAAATTTAAGTAACTTTGCCTTACCATAATCAAATTCTTGAGAGAGAGAATCTTTATCTTGTTCCAAAACTGTTAATTCGGATGCTTGAATTAACTAAGTAGTTGGAATTTTTAACTTGTTCTTAAGCAATTGAATTGTATTTTATTTTTTCATCCAAAAGTTTCTTAGTTGCATGTCCTTTATCAGGCTCACTATCCATTGCAACAAGATCAGTCTGTAATTTCTTTATTTGTTGTTGGTGGGCCTTATTTTCAGTTTTTTCTTGTTTCAATTCGATTTCTAATCTACCCACTGTAGATGGAAATTTTGAAACCTTCAGAGTGGCCTTCAAAAAATCAGTGCAAATTACCTCTCCATCTTGATTATGCAGATGAATTTTATCTAGGACTGTGATCTACTGCAAATCTTTGAGATCTTCTCATCAGAGGCCACTTCCAAATTCAGAGTATTCTTTGCATGGTCCTTAACAGCTATCAATGAAACTCCCTTATTTGATATATCCATGACTCTAGGAAAAAGCTTCTGAACTTTTTCAGAAGAAGACCTTTTGTCTTGACCATATTTGGCATATAAATCAGATTTAGACCGGTACTTGTCACTGGAACTAACCTCCTGTGCTTCAACAAAACTGTACTCCTGTATCTGAATGGTTGGACCTTGAATTTTTTATTTTTCTTTTGTCTTCTTACCTTCTGACTCAATCATTTATTTCCCTTGATCAAGCCTGGGTATTTTTGTTGTATCATGTTCTTCAAATTCCAAATTTGTTGTTTCTGAAAAGCTTCTTTTACCAATGCTCTCAGTTTTATTTGGAGTGGGCACTAACATAGCAGAAGGATTTGATTGCAAACTTTCAGAAATTTTTGTATCTGATTGGTATTCTATTAGATTGGCTTTCCGAGCTAATCCTTCCACTTCTTGATGATCAAAAGCTTTGTTCTTATTCTGCTGTCTTCTCTGAGATATTACATGATCTGGATCATAGTTAACTTTTGAAGCTTTCATAAATTTTATTTCCTGTAAAAGTCCTTATACTACTGAAAGAGCAGCTTTATTTTTTACAATGAATGGACCAACTTTCAAAGGGATCTTAACATTATAAGTTTTTCTAAAGTTTAAGAAATGCTCATTTTCCACAATAAGATTATGTCTGATAAATAGAAAATTCTTGGAGTCAAGAATCCAGGTAATATATAAGGTTCATGCACAAAACCATAGACTCTAATAATAGTATATTCCTTTAAAAGGAACCAATAACCAACTTTCTTCTCAGGACTGAACTGTAGCATATCCTTCATTTCTGGCAAAACTATGGGTGGTTTTTCCTGAAAAATAACTCTATATATTTCTAACATTGTGAGGTTCATATAATTAAATACACTGTTATGATCTTAGATGTAAAGATTGCCTTAGGAAACTGTAAATTTTCTTCATTGGAGTATAAAAACATCTTCACTAGGTAGGACTGAAATATGAAATGTTTGGTTGTGTGGAAATTCATTAGCTGAGCATGGATATTTTCAGCTAGGAATTCATCAAATTTAAGGCAGAAATATTGACTGGAATCAGACTCAAATTGGTACAGAATCAATCTAAATAACAAACTCAACATGATTTCTAGGACAACCTTGTCATTATCCAACCCTAAAAACTGACTCGACAATGAAAGGAAAAACTAGGAATCTTAATTAAATAGAATAATGTCCAAGGGGAAGGGTAAATTATCAACTGAGGTACCAGGTTTAAGGATCTTTAACAAGAAGGTTTGTTTCATCTCCATTGTGGAATGTCTGTATAGGTTAATTAGGTTTGCTTCTATAAATTCTTCAATATTTTGAGAAAATAATTGTGGGACCTCTAATGACTGAAGAATTGACTCGACAGGGGATTATTGACCTTCCAAAGTCCATAATGACTCTCTCGGACTGAGAATAATTCATTGCACACCAGGAAACAAAATCCGGGAAGGTTAGGGTTTTCTCTGGACAGAAATGATAAAAATAAGACTTGTGAACACCATGTACATCTATCCCTTGCATTTCTAAATTCTTCAATTTGTTTTTAACTACAATGACTAGACCAATGGACAGAACTGTATCAAAAACATCTTTGTCCCTATCCTCAAAAATTTATTCTAACCTGTTAAATTCTCTATTTTGAACCCCCATTTCACTTTCTTCCTTCATTTTTAGAAAATAATTGACCTTTTTCGGGATATCGTGGCCTAACTGGCAGTTTGTGACTGGAGGAAAATATTCTGACTCGGCTTCCAGTTATGCAGGTGATGTCTCTATCATCATGCGCGAAATGATAAATGTTTCTTTTTTCACATGTTTCTTTTTCTTTTATAATATTCCACATAGGCAGTTTTGAGATTTCAAATGGTGTCTTTCCTTTACCGTTTATCATCCAACGGAATGCCTCTCGTCTTGACGTGTGGCGGGCGGTAAAAATTCCGCTATCGCTTACCACTTCCATCCTCTGCGCTAGTTCAAAGCCTGAAATCATGGTTAACCATTGAGCTCTCCTCTACCGATCATCCACCATCGATCGTTCCCCAACTTTACCACATGCCAACGACTATTTCACCAAAGGCTCTCAATGTTATATAGATTGTACCTTCTCCAAGCGGATCTCCCATCCACCGTAGATCTCATCCCTTCTTCACTATAGATCGTTGATTTTTTTTTTTTTATGAAATCACATAAAACACTTTATTAGTTATTTTTCATCTCACTTTAGCTTAGCTCGCAATCACATGGAATATCTTTCTTCTAGAATTTCAGCGCTCTCCTTGTTAGGTTTTGGTCATTTGAAAACAAAATTTTAAAATAAGCTCTCGCTCCCTTCTTTATATCATAAAAAATATTTCAATAATCCAAAGAAAAATAACTATGTCAACAGCCCACAAGATCAGCGAATGAGATTTAATCTCAAGTTCACTTAAATCTCTTAAGTGAAACTATATACAAATAATGTTACATATGAAAAGCCATTTCACCCTAAAATAATAAAAAATGCACTTTAATATTATAAAGTACATCTCACTTTAATAAAGTAAAGTCACATCATAAAGTCACTTTAAAAACACATTTAATAAAGTAACTTTATGTCATTAATGAGATCCCATGTGCTCATACCCCTACACTTAGACTTAAATCTCTCAAATGAAACTATATAAAAATAACATTACATATGAAAAGCCATTTCGCCCTAAAATAATAAAAAGTGCACTTTAATATTATAAAGTACATCTCACTTTAATAATATAAAGTCACATAGTAAAGTCACTTAAAAAACACCTTTAATAAAGTAACTTTATGTCATTAATGAGACCCCATGTGCTAAGACCCCTATGCCTAGGCACATGATGCAAGAGTACCTTTAAGCTACCAAAAACTAAAAGGAATTAAGACATCGAAAAGCAATTCACTTTTCCTTCTAGAAGTAATTTTCCAATTCTAAAGTCTAGAAACTGGTACCACTCCCTACATGCACTAAATCTTCATGACTTCATAAAATATTAAATTTCTCATCAAACTTGAAAATGTATGAGAAAGGTGGTGGAGTTTTAAAAGTATTCTTTATTGTTATTTACACTTGGAGTAAGTATTTAATTTCCAAGGAAAAATGCCATTACAGAGGCAAAGGGGGGGGATCATTTGCAAATATAGGTCCCTACATTCCGCATCAAAAAATGATGTGAAGAAGTGGAGATGTGAAAATGGGTGAATGAATGAAAAGGGCTATGTAATAGTAGGAGGGAAAAGGGAAATGCATGGAACAAGAATGTAGAGAGGTGTGTTATGTTAAGTTTAAACCAAATAGACTAGCAAGATCACTGAAAGAAACATAATCACAAGATAGACACAGAATTTACCCTGGGAAACCCTCATGGGGTAGAAAACCCAACAAAGCTTTCCTCAATAAGATGATCAACCAAAATACAAGATGTGCTCCCTCCTTCTCTACCTCCTTAGCAGACCTCCTAGACAAGTGCGCTACTTTTCTGAGTTGTACAAGTGTGTCTAATGAGGAGCTCACCTCCTCTATTTATATTAGTTCCCGATTGACTAAAAACCCTAATGGGGCCGACCTCTCCTGCAGAAGTCTAATAACCCCTAAAATATAAGATCAGGGCCGACCCCCACATGGTGGGTCTAATAACTCTAGTTACCACAACCCATCGGAAGAATAATCATCTCCGGATACATAATAGGGTTACCTCGGAGGGATGAAACATCTCCAGAATAATAATGTACAAATATAATATTCTTAGAAGTTACAATATTCGACACTCCCCCTTAATGAGAAGGATATTATAACAACGTCTGCAGGAGCAAGGAGTCATCGACTACATCATACATGATACATCTATAAATCATCGAAAGCTTTCTTCAATTCATCGTCATCAGTAACTTAACCAGTTACTGGAACATCAATGTCATCAGCATCGTCATCACACGATCATCAACATCGTCGTCACATGATCATCAGCATCATCATCACACGATAATCAGCATCGTCATCACACGATCATCAGCATCGTCATCACACGATATATAGGGTGATCAATCCTGCTCTCTTTAGGACATAGGTCCATGGATGATACAATCTAGATCAAGTTCCAGGATGATCAGTCCTTATCACTTTAAGACAAGTCTCATGTCTAGGGACAATGCAATCCCATCACGTACATTTTGAACCTAGTTCATGGACGATGCAGTCCTCACACGTACCTTTAAGACAAGTCTCATGTCTAGGGATGATGCAATCCCCATTAAGTTCCAGGATGATCAATCCTTATCACTTTAAGACAAGTCTCATGTCTAGGGACGATGCAATCCCATCACGTACATTTTGAACCTAGTTCATGGATGATGCAGTCCTCACACGTACCTTTAAGACAAGTCTCATGTCTAGGGATGATGCAATCCCGATCAAGTTCCAGGATGATCAGTCCTTATCACTTTAAGACAAGTCTCATGTCTAGGGACTATGCAATCCCGATCAAGTTCCAGGATGATCAGTCCTTATCACTTTAAGACAAGTCTCATGTCTAGGGATGATGCAATCCCGATCAAGTTCCAGGATGATCAGTCCTTATCACTTTAAGACAAGTCTCATGTCTAGGGACGATGCAATCCCATCATGTACATTTTGAACCTAGTTCAGGGACGATGCAGTCCTATCTTCAATTCTCGGAGACATCATGTCTACGGCTCTCTTTAGGACTGAAGTCCAGGGATGATCCAACCCTCTTTCTTTCTTGGAGACACCTGTCTACGGCTCACTTTAGAACTTGAGTTCAAGGATGATGCAATCCTTTCATGTCCACCAAGGATTTCATTCTCGTAGACATCATGTCTACGGCTATCTTTAGGACTGAAGTCCAGGGATGATCCAATCCTCTTTCTTTCTCGGAGACACCTGTCTACGGCTCACTTTAGAACTTGAGTTCAAGGATGATGCAATCCTTTCATGTCCACCAAGGACTTCATTCTCGGAGACATCATGTCTACGGATCTCTTTAGGACTGAAGTCCAGGGATGATCTAATCCTCTTTCTTTCTCGGAGACACCTGTCTACGGCTCACTGTAGAACTTGAGTTCAAGGATGATGCAATCCTTTCATGTCCACCAAGGACTTCATTCTCAGAGACATCATGTCTACGGCTCTCTTTAGAACTTGAGTTCAAGGATGATGCAATCCTCACATGTATTCTCATCAATACATCTATCATCAAAAGCATGTATTCTCACCAATACATCTATCATGTATTCTCACCAATACATCTAACATCAAAAGCATGTATTCTCACCAATACATCTATCATCAAAAGCATGTATTCTCACCAATACATCTAACATCAAAAGCATGTATTCTCACCAATATATCTAACATCAAAAGCATGTATAAGTAAAAACTAAGTATTCTAAGCATAAGAGTCCTAAATCTAAATATTTCTAAGTATCTAGGTGTAGTGAACAGGTAACCTTATCATCGACCTTGTTGTTCGATGAGACAATCTCATCATTAGTGACTATACTACTCCCCCTTTCGAGGAGGGTCCTTTTGAACTACACCAAGCTTGTCTCGGAAGTATTCAAATTTCACTCGAGACAGAGGTTTAGTCAAGATATCAGCAATTTGATCCTCAGTGTTCACATACTCGAACTTGATAGCTCCTCTCTGCACCATATCTCTTATATAAAAGTATCGGATCTCTATGTGTTTTGACTTACCGTGGAATACAGGATTTTCTGTCATCTTAATGCAGCTTTGATTGTCACACATAATCACAGTGGGATCCATTTCTAAGCCAAACACTCCAAATAATAACTTCCGAAGCCACACTGCTTCACAACTGGCAGAGCAGGCAGCTATATATTCTGCTTCAGCAGTACTAAGGGCCACACTAGATTGTTTCTTGCTGAACCATGAGATCATGGCAGATCCGAGACCATAACATCCACCTGAAGTTCTCTTTCTATCTGAGACACTACCTGCCCAATCAGAATTTGAGTAACCATGTAATCGAAGTTCGTGACCTCCAAGATAATATAGACCAAAATCTAATGTACCTTTTAGGTACCTCATCACATGCTTTGCAGCTATTAAGTGACCCTTTCTAGGCTCTACTAAATACTGACTCAGGGTATTTACATCAAAGCATATATTTGGCCTAGTATTTGTTAAATACATCAATGACCCAATGATTTGTCTATATAGAGTTAGGTCTACTAATTCCGACGAGTCATTAACTAATAATTCAAGTTGGAGTCCATGGGGGTGGCCATGGCTTTACACTCCAACATATCAAATCTTTTTAGGATCTCCACAGCATACTTACCTTGATTTAGAAAGATTCCTTTTGGTTCTTGCCATACTTCTAGACCCAAGTAGTAGTGCATTAATCTGAGATCTTTCATCTTGAATTCTGAATAAAGCTTCTTCTTGCTTTCAATAATCAGTTTCTCATTTCCGGTTAGAAATATATCATCTACATATAACAATAGTATAACTGGTTCATCATCCATCACTTTAAGATAAAGATTGGGATCAGCTTTACTCTTGGTAAAGCCCATGTTTGTTAAGAAATTGTCAATCCTTCCGTACCAAACCCTAGGAGCTTGCTTCAAACCATATAATTCCTTTTCAGTTTGCATACATGAGTCCTCCCATCTTTAACCTCAAACCCTTGTGGTTTCTCTATGTATACTTCTTCTTCAATTACACCATTTAGAAAAGCTGTCTTAACATCCATTTGGTGTAATTTCCACTTCATCATAGATGCAAGTGCCATGATAGTTCTAATTGAAGTATACCTAGCAACTGGTGCAAATGTTTCTTCATACTCAATTCCTTCCTTCTGAGAGAATCCTCTGGCTACAAATCTTGCCTTGTATTTTTCAATGCTACCATCTGCAACATGTTTTATCTTGAAGATCCATTTGGAAGAAACCACACTTTTATCTTTTGGTTTGGGAACTACATCCCAAACATCATTTTTCATTATTGACTGATATTCTTCTGTCATTGCTTCTATCCATTCTTTCTTCTGGGCTGCTTCTTCATAGCTAGTAGGTTGTTGATCTACAAGATCACACATCAAGGCCATATAGTTGGACACTAGCTTAGGTTTCTTTCTTTCTCTAGTGGAGCCTTCAGGAGCTCCATATCTTTCAGCTCCTTGAATAATATCTCTAGCCCATGTTGGCCTTCTTTTCTTAGATGAATTTGTGATAGAAGGTTCTTGTGGTTCCAACATGTCATGATCTTCTGGTGAATCATCTTCAGGGATGTGCACAGCCTCTGTGATTCTAGGAGGTGTATCTTCTTCATATATTTCTTCAACTTGACACTTCCTGGATTTCTTGAGAGTTGCTTCTTCATCAAATGTTACATCTCTACTTATTTCTATATGATGAAAACCTGGTATGTAGATTCTGAAGGCTTTGGATGATTCACAATATCCGACAAATATTCCCTTCTTACCAGAAGGATCCAACTTGGTTCTCTTTTCTTTTGGAATGTGGATGTACACAGGACACCCAAATATTTTGAGATGACTTACCTCAGGCTTCTTTCCTGTAAACACTTCTTCTGGAGTTTTGAATTCAAGAGCACTATGGGATAGTCTATTTTGCACATAGACTGCTGTCCTAGCTGCTTCAGCCCATAGATACATGGGTAGATCTTGATCATGTATAATAGTATTTACAGCTTCCATGATGGTTCTATTTTTCCTCTCAGCAACCCCATTTGTTGGGGATTGTAGGGAGTGGTTAGTTCCCTCTTAATTCTGGCTTCTTTACAAAAGTCTTCAAAGTCCTTTGAAGTATATTCTCTGCTATTATATGTTCTGAGAATCTTGATTTTCTTTTCTGAGAGATTTTCTATTAGGGTCTTGAATTCTTTGAATTTTCCAAAGACTTCATTCTTACCTTTTAGAAAGTATATCCTAGTATTCCTTGAATAGTCATCAATGAATGAGAGATAATACTCAAATCCACTTAGGGAAGTAGTGGGCATTAGTCCACATACATCTGAGTGTATTAGCTCCAGAATGTTCTTAGTCTTTGTTTCACTCTTTGGAAAAGGGTTCTTGACATTCTTCCCTTTCTTACAACCTTTACATGAGCCATTATGATCACCCTTTAGATCTGGTAATCCTATGACCACCTTGCTTACATAGGGTAAGGCTTTGTAGTTAATGTGAGCTAGTCTTCTATGCCATAGCTCACTGGGGCTAGAGGTTTCATGAGCAAGGGAAACTTCTGGATGACCCTTGAGCTTATAGAGACCTCCTTCTTCTTCACCAATGATAACTGCATCTTTAATTGATTTTCCTTTGGATCACATGAGTACTTGTCCATCTATGAAAGCCACTCTAAAACCTTTCTTATCTAGTGATGAGATAGAGAGTAGGTTCTTCTTTAAACCTGGAACATATAAAACTTCTTTCATTTTCAAGGGTGTTCCAGAATCAAGCTTGTAGCTTGCTTCACCAATTCCCTTGATGGGATATTGATAATCATCACCTAGAGATACCTTTTGAGGTGAAGGCTTTTCTTCAAGTCTTGAGAGAGATTTATTTTGACCTGTCATGTGCTTTGAAGCACCACTATCAATGAGCCATGTATCTTCTCCAGGAGACATAGATCCAGAGAGTGCAAAAAATAGGACATATTCTTCTAGATCTTCTTTCTTTACTTTAGATCTTTTCCTTTGAGGCCTTTCCTCTTCTTCTTTTTCTTCTTCTTCTTCCCCTACTTCTTCTTCACTATCATCTTCTGCCATATGTGCATGATGTCTTTTGTGAACAAACTTCTTTTTCTTCTTTCCTGAAGAACAGTCTTTAGCATAGTGTCCTAGTTTAAGACAATTATAACATTGGACTGTGGAGAGGTCTCTTTCTGAGTTTGATCCTCCTTTCCTTTTGAATTTATGAGAGGGTTGAGACCTTTTGTAGTTCACTTTCTTGAAGTGGCCTCTCTTTCCTCTTTTAGTGTGGGTGGCCAAAGCTTGGTCATCCTCTTTGAGAAGAGCTTCTCTATTGGCTACCCTAGCCTCTTCTTGAACACAATCCTCCCATACTACATCAAACTTCATGTGTTATTTTTTGGCACACATAGTTTGTATGAATGATTCCCAAGGTCTAGTGAGACCATTTAGGGCAGTCATCACAAGTTCATCTTCATCAAGAGTATCACCAATGGCATCTAGTTGCTCCTTGATTTGGGAGACCCTTGAGAAGTAGTCTTGAATGGATTCTCCTTTGTGCATCTTGGTACTTTTCAACTGAGTCCTTAGGTTCATCTTCCTATTGATGTTCTTTCCTTCATACATTCTTCCTAGGGCATCATACATTTCCTTTGAAGTCTTCTTGGAGGCCACTTGGGGAATCAAGTGGTCTTTAATAGAATCAGCTATGATTCTCTTTTCCCTAATCAAATCCTTCCTATGCTTCTCTTTGGATTCATCTCCTTCCAGTTCTGCAACTTCATCCTTGACATAATGAGCAAGATCATTCTCTTCAAGAATGAGACCAATTCTGTATTTCCATGCCTGGAAATTCTCTATACCTTCTAGCTTGTATTCAAGCTTAGTGTTTGGAGCCATCTTCTCTTGGGGGAGTCCAAGAGATAAGAGATAGAGTAGTGCTTACCCAGAAATATTACCTTTTTACTTTTCCGGATCCTGGGACAGAATTTCCGGTTTATCGCACTTTTGGTAAAACTAGGGTTTGACTTTCCCGGAGTTCTACCCAACCAAAAAGTTCGATCTAGGGCTCAAAATATTGGTTTTGAGAAGGGCTATCCAGCCATTTAACAATACCAACCTTTTGCTCAAACCAATTTCTGGTTTATCGCACTTTTGGTAAAGCTAGGGTTTGACTTTCCCGGAGTTCTACCCAACCAAAAAGTTCAATCTAGGGCTCAAACGATTGGTTTTGAGAAGGGATATCCAGCAATGTAATCAGAATTCAACAATACCAAATTTTTGCTGAAACCCTAATTTTCACCAGAGAGAGAGAGAGAGATATTCTTACCTTGTGAAAGATGTCCTATTCAGGCTAGCTCTGATACCATGTTAAGTTTAAACCAAATAGACTAGCAAGATCACTGAAAGAAATATAATCACAAGATAGACACAGAATTTACCCTGGGAAACCCTCATGGGGTAGAAAACCCAGCAAGCTTTCCTCAATAAGATGATCAACCAAAATACAAGATGTGCTCCCTCCTTCTCTACCTCCTTAACAGACCTCCCAGACAAGTGCGCTACTTTTCTGAGTTGTACAAGTGTCTCTAATGAGGAGCTCACCTCCTCTATTTATACTAGTTCCCGACTGACTAAAAACCCTAATGGGGCCGACCTCTTCTGGAGAAGTCTAATAACCCCTAAAATATAAGATCAGGGTTGACCCCCACATGGTGGGTCTAATAACACTAGTTACCACAACCCATCGGAAGAATAATCATCTCCGGATACATAATAGGGTTACCTCGGAGGGATGAAACATCTCCGGAATAATAATGTACAAATATAATATTCTTAGAAGTTACAATATTCAACATGTTAAACAAAGACGTGTAATGTGGAAGGAACAAATTTAGGGTAAATGTTATGGAGTGGGTTATGTAGAGGTTGGATGGGTGACAATGTGGAGTGAAGGTTATCTCACTTGATCCCCTTGGTTTACATGTGCCCTCAACTATGCAAAGTGAAGAGAAGGGGAAAAGTATGGATGATGAAAACAAAGCCTCTTGCTCCATGTGGGAAACCAATGCAACATGCAAAAGCATAAAACCAAGGCATAGCTTCTTTTTAATGAAAAGGTTCCACGCTATTGCATTCTTTACTTCTCATTTTCTTCACGGAACCAAAACCCTTTAAACTTTTGGAAGGGCTTCTTTATATTGGTAATATACCCATGGGAATTTCTAGAAGGAAGAAAGGGGCTTAAATTGCTTCCTTAAGCATAGGGACAACATTTATAGGATAAGGAATGAAAAATAAGGAAAATGTATCAGCACACTCAATCCATTGCTCATAAATTTTCATAATGTACAATACTCCATAATTGTATTGATATGGTTCATTCGGAGGATCAAAGGATGCATTTTTATCTTTTAGTTGGTGCAATGTTATCAATGGTGAGAATTAATGAACACTAGTTGTAATGATCTTCTACAATTCCCTGTGTAATTAAATATGGTGATCGATAGTTGTATAGGTGTTTTTGTGTATGCTTCCTACTTATCATGGGATTTTTGGTGTTCTTGTGTATGTTTCCTACTTATCATGGTGCTTTTCTTTGTGTTAATGTGGTTTTTGATTAGACTACATATGTATAACCGGTCACAATGGATATTGTACTATTTAATAATGTATAATGAAATGTTACTTGTATGAGAAAACTTCCTATATGCTAGTTATTTATGTATAAACATCTTATGTCATCTCCTCACATGGAACACATCACAATGTTCTCGTACACTTATTTGATCTTATCCAATTTATAATCGTTTAATGTTTTAATGTTTTGATTAGTCACATCCTCAAGATATGTAAACTAAAGTGACCCAAGGTAAGACTCCATGGCTAACTCCTAAATTAAATTGGATCCTAAGGTCTCATATCTTGTATTGAGCTTATAACCTTGTTATCAAGCAATATCTTACCATCTTAATGACTTCCCTCCTAAATACCCATTATCAATTGAATTGGCACATTCATGAAATCAACCCCCAAGTGCAGTAGTGCTAAGTATATATTATTTTTTGGTAGTTCTAGCATCATTAACCCCTTGATGAGAACACTAATCATCAAATAAATACAACCATAATCATAATTCAAATTCCAAGATTCAATATAACTTTTAAGGGCCTGAACTTCAAATGTTATCATCTTAGGTGGCATAAACATTTTCAAGTTGTTAGTATTGACATCTTTCACATGATTGTAATAGGATAAAGGTAGTGTTTGACTTAGTTGATGTGCATATTGGTTGGCATAAAAATTCTAAATTGCTAGCAATCCATTTAGGCATTGTTTTTATGAAATTAAACTATTAGGCCTCATTCAAAAATATTTAAATTGAAAACATCCCTCAACATGCCCACTCTATGCATATATGCTAATCATTCTGAGGGATGCTTCGAAACTAAATTTTGGGCATCATGGACCATTTTCATTTATTAATATAACATATATCCATTTCTCATCTGATTTATTGGTTCTCGAAAAAGTTAATTTTTTTTTTTTTTTTTAATTATTATAATTCAATAGTAAGAAATGTCCCCAAACCACCATACCATATAAGATTATTGTTAGTTATGTATACATCAATTTGCAACCAAAATAGCTACAAAATACATATATAAATTCTAAATTAAATAAAGCAATCTATAGATTCTTATTATGACTTAAATTTCAATATAACTTTTACGTACCTTACTTTGTGCTTTTTTAAAAAGGGGTTAAAAGGCCAATTCATTCGAGGAGAGCCCTCATAAATAGAGCATGGATTGAAAAATTTGATCTCTTAAAGAATATCGTTGGTTTGCAATATGTACAATTTTCTTAATACTAATATAATTTCTAGTTTACAAGTCATTCTAGAGGAATTGAATGCATTAGAGGCATGTGGAATACTTATGATGAGAAGACACTCTTAAGAATATGAATGCCATTGATAATAGTCTTTAAGTCAAGTATAATACATTTCAATTCCTAGAATATTATCTCTATGTGGTATAATTAAATTAGTGTTAAAAAACATGTCTTGGAAATAGGTTTGGCAAAGTTGGAATGCAAGAGTTGGAGTTTGTAAAATATCATCAACAAAAGACATTGAAAATGAGGGTTTTTTTTCCTTTTTAGTATTTATGTTTGACATTGGTGATTTTTTTCAGCCACCCACAAGTTGGACTTACCATACAATGAATAACCTACAAGTTACTTGAAAACAGTTTGTCACCCATGAGTATTCACACATCCGACTTGATGTTTGTGAGTTTGACTCACTAATTGAGACTTACTCAAGATCAATTTATTAGTTGGGTTCCAATAGCAGGGTCGCGATGAGTTTGATCTAAAATAATGCTTAAAATTATTCACACTTATTTTCAAATTTGAATGGAATTGTTTTAGATTTGTTTTATTATTCCAACTATGAATGAAATTATGTTAATTCCTTCCTTTCAAACACATATGTGATGGAGAAACAATATGATATTTATTTACAGTTATGTTTCATTATGCAATAATATTAATCAGAGTAATATATTTGATACTCAAAATGTTATATACTCCATCTTTACCTTACATGGGCCTTTAGAATTTTCTTATTTGTGGAAAATCAAGTTATAGTTATATGCCTGGATATTGATTCCAACACTAGAAGAAATGGCCTTTATAGTGAATTGTTTTATTCTAAATTTTTGTATTCCATATCAAATTTGGTTTGGTAAATATAGTAGCAATAAATAATTCCCCAAGTAATAATAAAATGGTCAAAGTTAATGACACCATTCAAAACAATTATCCCAATTCGAGATTATTATGTAGCAACTCCCATTTTAAAATTTTTGTCACCTTGTGGTATGCAGAATTCAAAAGCACTCATTCATGTTTTGAAGTAAAAAAAAATGCAAGATTTCCTATTCTATAGCCCCATTAAGTGATTTATTTACTATAGGCTTACGATTTTATTTGGGTTATTATATTTGTTTATTTTATATAGCCATTTATTAAATCGTTGTGTTTCTTGTCTAGTACACCTAGACTAGTAGCCAGATTAGACACTAAGATGGTAGAAACTTAAATAGATGATGATAGCTTCATCTAGTTACTTTTTAAAAATAAGAGATGCTGCAAAGGTTATTGTTGGATAATACTAAACATAGTTTGTAAAAATAAAACACCATAAACCATTGAGGAAAATTTTGATTAAGGATCATGATGTCAAAATGGGTTCGCTATTCAAATATTTCCTATTTTATAGCTCCATATAGTGATGGAAATGTTAATGGGATGGATATATATTACAAGGCCACTTTGAGAAACATAAAATTAGTGGCCATAAAGAGGGTTTCGACTAGTGATAAAAGTGATGATTCCAATGAAAATGGTTTTAAGGTAAAGGTGAACATGTTGGAGTAGTTCATGTGTAAGTAATAATGATGGTGTTGTTGCAATAATAAGGATTCAAATTAATTGGCCTAATACTATAATCCTAATGGGATTTTTTATTACCTTAATTTCACTCATAAGAAGGCTAAAATAACATCAGTTGGCAAATAGAAACATAATAACACTACCTTATGGCTACTAAATCACCTCGATTGAGAAGATAAAACCTTAGAAATGGACATTTTCATTCAATTATGCATTGCCACTATGTATCACTTGAGAAACTTGCATAGTTTCTCCTTCGATACCCATGCAATTCTTGCAAAAGTATGAAAATGTGATGCACCTGCAACAATTAATTAACAAGAATATGCGAAATAGCAGAAATGACAGAACTCAGAATCACTTTTATATTGATCACAGGCCACTTCGAGGGGGCAACCTCCTTTGAGCAAGCTCAATACAATTAACTTCACGGTCCTTCATAGGTCTCAACACACACTTATATACTAATTCTAGGCGCCAATGCTATGGGTCAAAACCATGGGCCGTTACAAACTATGGATCAACAATACTACAGGTGACTTACAAAGCATATGCGCCAACAACAATAACATAAACTATTGATCAAAAAATACTACGGGACGACTTACAAAGCATATGCGTCCAACAACAACATACTAACAAAGTAAAGACATGGGTTCCTAACATCCCCTCCCCCTTAAAAAAAAGCTTTGTCCTCAAAGCTTTAGATGTGGAAATTGTTGTTGAATCTGAAGGAGTGGTTCCCATGTAGCATCCTCTGGTTGCATGCCATGCCACTGAATTAAGACCTCTGTGATAGAGCGAGAGCGAAGCTGACGCGTGCGCCAATTGAGGATGGCCTCTGGCTCCAAAAGGATGGGTCCTTCATTATCCAGTTCGGGTAAAATCGTTTGTCCATTGATGTTGGTGCCAAGAACTTTCTTCAGACAAGAGACATGAAAGACTGGATGAATGCAGGAAGAACGAGGAAGTTCCAATTTATAAGCAACAGACCCAATCTTCTGAAGAATCTGATATGGCCCATAGAACTTTGGAGTGAGCTTATGACGCCCTTTGAGTTTCAAGGATGATTGTTTGTACGGCTGGAGATGAAGAAAAACCATATCGCCAACTTGAAAAGTGCGCTCAGAATGGTGTTGATCAGCTTGTTGCTTCATGCGATTTCTTGCCATGTGAAGATTGTCCCGCAAAATGCGAAGAATTTGTTCGCAGTTTCGAAGGAATGTGTCAACTTCCTGAACTGGTGAACTGGTGGGGGTGTATGGAAGAAGATATAGAGGTGCCTGACCATAGACTGCTTCATATGGGGTCATTTTAGAGGCAGTGTGGTAAGAGGTATTGTACCACCATTCAGCGAGAGGGAGCCATTTTGCCCACTGATGTTGTTGTTCCGAGGTGAAGCAACGAAGATAAGTTTTCAAGCATTTATTGAAAATTTCAGTCTGACCATTTGTTTGTGGGTGATACCCTGAACTCATCTTCAGTTTGGTGCGAGTGTGGCGAAATAGTTCTGTCCAAAAATGACTAGTGAAAGTCGCATCACGATCCAAGACAATGGAAGAAGGGATGCCATGAAGACGAAAGATCTGGTCCAGAAAAATTTGAGCAGCAGAGGAGGTTGTATAGGGATGGCTGAGAGCACAAAAATGACTATATTTGGAGAGGCTATCAACCACAACGAGAATCACTGTCTTCCCGCCAGATTTAGGGATCCCTTCAATGAAATCCATAGAAATATCTGTCCAAATCCGTGTAGGTATGGGCAAGGGTTCAAGCAATCCTGGAAGGAGTGTTGTTTCACCCTTATTGCACTGGCAAGTATCACATTCGGCCACCATCTATTGAATTATCCATTTCATGCCCTGCCAAAAGAAGTTACGCCGTGCTCGTTCATACGTTTTGAGGAACCCAGAGTGCCCTGCCGATGGAGAAGCATGGAGTTCATAGAAGACAGCCTGTTGAAGATTTGTGCTTTGGGGAAGCACCAGACAACCCTTGTATTGCAGAGAAGCACCATCCCAAGAGTAATGTGGTACAGCAGAAGGGTTGTTGGTCAAGCATTGGATGATTTGAGATAAGGAGGAGTCATTGACATAACCTTGTTGAACAAATTGCAACCAATTTGGAACAGGCATAGAAATAGTTGAAAGAGAACCTTGGGCCTCAAATGTGCGAGAAAGAGCATTTGCCACAATATTGTCTTTCCCCTTCTTGTAAGTGAGCTCATAGTCATAACCCATGAGTTTTCTAACCCATTTCTGTTGTGCCGGGGAGGAGACACGCTGGTCCAAGAAATATTTCAGACTCTAGTGATCAGTCTTGATGCAGAAATGATTCCCCAATAGGTATAGGCGCCACTTCTGTACTGCATGCAAAATAGCCATCATTTCCTTCTCATAGGTAGAGGCAGCTAGATTCTTACCTGAAAGGGCTTTGCCGGTGAACGCAATGGGGTGTTCATCTTGAAGGAGAACAACACCAAGTCCATTGTTGCAAGCATCACTCTCAATAATGAAGGGCTTGGAAAAATCAGGCATAGCTAGCACAGGTGTAGTACACATAGCTTGTTTTAGTTTGTCAAATGCACACTAAGCAGCAGGTGTCCATGTGAAGGCATCCTTTTTCAATAGAGCAGTTAATGGAGCTGCAATCTTCCCATAATCCTTGACAAACTTGTGGTAGTAGCCAGTTAACCCCAAAAAACCACGAAGGCTCTTGAGTGTCTGAGGATGTGGCCAATTGTTCATGGCATCGATTTTGGCAGGATCCATGCGAACCCCTTGTGCTGAGATAATGTGCCCGAGATACTCAACTTTCTTTTGTCCAAAAACACATTTAAACTGCTTGGCATGGAGATGATGGTTAGAGAAAAGTTGCATGACAAGATCCAAATGTTGGAGATGTTCATCCCATGTTTTACTGTAGATGAGGATATCATCAAAGAATACCAGAATGAATTTCCGCAAGTAGGGTCGAAATATTTTGTTCATTAAGGCCTGGAATGTGGAAGGAGCATTAGTGAGGCCAAAGGGCATGACCAAAAACTCATAATGGCCATCATGTGTGCGGAAAGCTGTTTTAGGGATATCATCCTCATGAACCCGAATTTGGTGATACCCAAAACGAAAATCCAACTTGGAGAAAAAGTGAGCCCCATGAAGCTCATCAACAACAGGAATTGGAAACTTATCCTTGATGGTGAGGTGATTAAGTGCTCGGAAGTCAATGCAGAGGTGCCATGACCCATCTTTTTTGTGGACAAGAATAACTGGAGAAGAAAAGGAACTAGTGCTTGGGCGAATAATACCTTGCTTCAATAAGTCCCGAACGAGCATTTCAATCTCCGTTTTTTGGTGAAATGGGTAGCGATAGGGCCTGATGTTGGGAGGAACGCTGCTAGGAAGGAGCTGAATACGATGGTCTTCTGGCCTAGAAGGTGGCAATCCCACTGGTTCAGCAAAGACACCTGTATATCGATCCAGAATTTGTTGTAGATCCAAAGGAGTAGTGGAGACCGTTGATGGTTGCATCTGGATGGAATGGATCTGAGCGATGACACCATGTGAATTATTCTTGAGGAGTTTTTCCATGCGATGTGAACTGATGATGCTGAGAGAACCTAGTTGTAATCCTGTCAATGTGTGTTTATGTCCATTGAGGGAAAACTGCATCCAAAGTTTAGCAAAATCCCATAAGATAGGGCCAAGTGTGCGTAGCCATTAAGCACCCAAAACCAAATCACATCTGCCTAAGGGCAAGGCAAACATGTCAGAGCATAAGGTATAATCTCCCATAGAGATACGCACATTTCGACACTTCCCTTTGCAAGGTAAGGTGCTCCCATTGGAAACCATGACTTCAAAGTTGGAGCAAGGATGGATAAAACAATCAGCTTGTTTGGCGATCCGAGGGTCAATGAAATTATGAGTGCTACCAGAATCAATGAGTATTGTAAGAGGAAGCTTCTTGAAGTAACCCCTGACCCGCATTGTTTGGGGGGTGGTGATTCCAGCTAAAGCATGGAGAGATATCTCTGGCTAGTCATCCTGAGACGGAGGGTCAATAGGCGGTTCCTGAATGTCGACCGGAGCATCCAGTGTTTCTGAATCTTCGTCACCAATTTCAGAGGCTGGCGGAGACTCCACATCCAAGAGATAGAGATTTTGCTGAACACATCTATGTCCCCCAGTGAATTTCTCATCACAATTATAGCAAAGCCCCTTTTCTCTGTGTGCTTGCATCTCTGTTTCAGACAAACGCTTGATAGGATTCGGTCGAGGAGCCTACGGTATAGGTGGTCGCTGAGAACCCATATTTCGGAAGGGAACAAAAGTGGGCTTGGAGCATTGTTGGGTTGCAATCTTGTCTTCTGCCAACTTAGCCAACCCTAGTGCTTCCATCATTGTGTTGGGACAGAACATTTTGACCTCAGAGCGGATGGCATCCTTTAGACCACTAATAAAACAACTCTGGTAAAAGTCATTAGACAATCCTTCGGTGTGGTTGGCTAGATTCTCAAATTCAGTTTGATACTCTCTCATAGTGCCAGTTTGGCGAAGTTTAGTGAGGGCTCCTGTGAAGTCATCAAAAGCACTAGGACCAAATCGTTGCAAAAGGAGCTAGCAAAAGTCTGGCCATTTGGGCTCTGGATGAGCCTTGATGTACCAACGGTACCATTGAAGAGCTTCCTGTTCCAAATGAAAGGATGCCAACGGAACTTTGTTGACATCAAAAGTATTATGCAGACTGAAATACTGTTCTGCACGATAGATCCATCCAATTGGATCGATACCATTGAAGCGAGGAAAATCAAGCTTCGGACCATGGAAATTGCTGGAAGAAGAGAACCCATTGTCTGCTGAAGACTCGGACTGCCGTTTGTTGTTCATAGCTGAATGTTCAAGATGGAGACCGAGAAATTTTTCATCCAGATCTTGGAGTTTGGCTTGGATGGCTACAAGTGCATCCTCCATGGTTTTTGCTCCTGCATGGGTGATAACCATAACCAAGATTTTGAATTTAATTTATTTATTTATTTATTTATTTATTTTTTTTTTTTTTTTTTTTTCGGTTGACTGGGTAGGAAAACAAAAACAGAAACTACTTCAGTAAAGGAAAATATGGACTTGGGAAAAAAATCAGAAGGATAATTGGGGTTTGACTAGGTTTTGGACACTGTTGGATAGATAGGGAAGCAAAAATGAGGATTTCAGAAGCAGGGTGAAAGAATGGGAAAATTTGGCAAAGGGGAACAAAGAAGCAGAATTCAGAAATGAACTCTGTGGTAAAATTTGAAGGTGATTGGGTGAAATCTGAGGAAGTTATGGAAAACCCTAAAAATAGACAAATGTGGGATTTCGGGCTTTGGGAAGGGGAATTGGGGATAGGGTCCTCATGACTGAAATATGCAGAATGGGATGATAAGAGTTCCCCGAAAATTTCAAGGGAAACAGAGTGAAAATAAGGGAGATATGGAGAAAAAACTGAATATTATACTTTTTTTTATTTTATTTTTTTAGACTGGAGTGGCTACGGCTCGAAAGGGATCTGGAACAGATAAATCTGCAACGGCCCAGAAGTGAGCGAAAATAGAGGGATCTAAAACGACGCCGAATGGATTGAAAAGGGCTGGAGCGGAAATACTTTTTTTTTTTCTTTTTTTTCTTTTTTTTCAGTTCAGACTGGATCGGCTACGGCTCGAAGGGATCTGGAACAGCATCGAATGGATTGAAAACGGCTGAATCTGGAACGGCTTGCAAAATGAATATGAAACGGTGCAGCAGTGATCGACAATAGTTTAGCTCAAAGTAGATATGGACCCCAGGTATGTGCGGCTTCCTAACAGTTCAGGGGTTTCACTCGGACACCAATGCTGTCTGATGACTTGCGTATTGGGGAAGTACCCCTCACTCCACGGCTTAGGTAAAAATGATAACCGCTTTGCCACAAACGACAGCTCTTGTTTTACCTCACGGGTGGGAACTAGTCAATCAGGTAGGGGTCGTTGCCCTTTTCGCTGGCAGGTCCTCTCAATGGGCCAGCTACTTCGGGGTTCCTGTGGTACTCCTCACAATGAGTTTTAGGGCTTATGCCCAAGTACTTCCCACAGTTAAGCGGATAGGGATTATTCCCAAATCCGAACCTGCAACAGATGCGAAAAAAAAATTTGGCAGAAATTTCACCCAGCGAGCCCAAGAAAGTGCTCTGATACCAGATGTGATGCACCTGCAACAATTAATTAACAAGAATATGCGAAATAGCAAAAATGATAGAACTCAGAATCACTTTTATATTGATCACAGGCCACTTCGCGGGGGCAAGCTCAATACAATTAACTTCACGGTCCTTCATAGGTCTCAACACACACTTATATACTAATTCTAGGCGCCAATACTATGGGTCAAAACCATGGGCCGTTAAAAACTATGGATCAACAATACTACGAGCGACTTACAAAGCATATGCGCCAACAACAATAACATAAACTATTGATCAACAAATACTACGGGACGACTTACAAAGCATATGCGTCCAACAACAACATACTAACAAAGTAAAGACATGGGTTCCTAACAGAAAACCATCTTTTAGGGTGAATTGAAAGCTCATTAGCTTGGCTTAGACAACTCTATGAGGGAGTACAAAGTGAATTCAAGCCCCTAACTCATCAAAATGAGTACTTTTTCCTCCTAAGTGTCCCCATCAAGCATTGAGATTCCATTTCAAATGAAGGGCATTCACACATGAACTAGTTCTTTATTGAAGTTCATAATTTTCTTATATATCAAAGCCATACGGTAGAATTTGAAGAAAAGAAGAATTGCAAGGTTATGCTAGAGGAATGAGCTTGGAGATCATAAGTCTCCCTCACTCATCTCTACCATTCATTTCCCTTGTGCTTACATTAGATTCTTCCTCAAAGAGACGACCTTCATTCACCATTGTTATAGAGATATTTCAAGAAGGAAAATGACCCATCCCAAGGAAAGTGTTGGATGCCACTTGCTTCCAATCAATCTTACTAGGTGATATCACATATTTTATGCTTTTCAATTGGACTAATACATGAGTAGTATTGTTTCCATCCACTCTTTTATCTTTTAATGGGATCCTTGTACTTAATCTTGTATATTGCTTGCTTTCATACTTCCTATTTTCTTGTTTTCCATTAGAATACTCTTTTGCTAGTCTCATTACTAACCATTATCTATTGTCTAACTCACAACCTAGTTTAGATAGGTTTTTTTTGCTCACCAATGCAACACATTACCCAAAATAGATTGGTGACTCCACTTGGTTTTATATTGATTTAAATTTTACTTAGTTTGTTTTGAGATATTGTCTAACATTTGGTGGTTTGTAGGGTTAGAAATGGACCTAGTTTTTCACTGAGTAGTCCTCCTAAGGAGTTGGGTCTTTTAAATTTCTAGTTTTATTAATTGTCATTTTTCTAGATTGCATCACTATTTGTATCTTTGTTATAAAAAACTTGTGAGTTGTCCTTTGATTCCCACATAATTTAGTGGAGCCCCACTGGCTCTTATGAAAAAATTTCTAGCAAGAAAGTTAACTACCACCCTTCATGATTATGTGATGTCCCTCCATATTTTTATCAAAAAGGTTCTTGTGGTTAGGTCTACTACTTCTTGAGAAACTATGTGAAGTCCAGATTCCCACATGAAACTTTCTTATGGGAGGGTCCACTACCCCCTGATAAATTCCACAACTTTCCATAGAACAACCCATGCAAGAAGGTTGAAACTCATTTTTTTGGCCATGAGTCAGTGATTTCACTTAGGTTTGGATGCAACTTTTATTTTTTCAAGAATTATAGGTTGTTTCTCCTATGAATTTGCATTTCATTATATGTGACTAGTAATTAAATCACATAGAGGATAGAGGGTGGAATCAAAATTTGTCACACTAACCACATGGACGGATTGTTTCGTGTCATTGCAAGTGGATGCATGGTTTGGAATCCTTTCTTCAATTCCATTTTTTAATTTTTTACTTCCTTTGCTCCTAATTATTTTAACATAATATCCAGGTAGTTTTCAATACTTACTGTTTACAATTTTTGTTGTTTTTAAGAAAAGTTAAAATCATACATCAATTTGAAGTTAGCATATTACTCTCAGGACACTTTTTTATGCTATCACAACTCACACAAACAAGTCACCTAAAAGCTCTTTTTATCCCTAGTATTCTCTTTGCTTTGTATTCATAAGTGATCTTAGCAAATAAGAAAAGGAAAACATAGTGAAATACCTCCCTTATCACTTTTTCCTCAAAACTTACTTGTAGTCTATTTGCAAAATTCATTTCCAACTTAGGAAATTAATTAGATGGAGTAAGAACCCCAAAGTACACATCATTTGTCTCTTTAAATTTCTTACATTTTTTTCCAAGTATATTTAGGCAAATTTGCTTGAATCATTTTACCTCAAACATTGTGGTATGGACACTTGGAGCACACAAATGAAGGATCTAAAGAGTCTTTTTACTATGGTGTTCTATTCACCTTAACCCATAAAGCAATTTTGGTGAACTATAAATAATAAAATGTAATGTCCCCTCCTACCATACCAGCAGGATAGAGAGGACGTGGTGCTCAATCCGGGCAATTAGCCCCATATCCATTATGAAAAACTTATTGATACAAAGACATGTATATGTGCATGCTATAGAAACACAACGGAAATTAAATAAATCTTGTTGATATCTAACATACATTCAAGATTTCTGTGACAGCCATTAAATAAAGACCTTTGCAGAATTATAAAAGATCATATGGAAATGCATAAACTTTTAAAAACACAGCGGAAGTAAATTCATTTAACACATCCACATTCATTCATAATATTCATCAAATGATAATTGCAAATTTAACACAAGAGAATACTTATCTCAATAAGGTAGTCCCAAGCAACTGGCTATGCAACTGCAACATTCCACCCAACCATAGGCTAGTTGTGCTTATCAACCTCTTGATACAACTGCCACCCCCGAGCTGGGCATGATTACTACAAGGAACCAGGGAACAGCAGACTCACACATAGCCAAACATACACCAAGATGATCCAAGCCAATCTGCAATTGGGTTTATCAGGCTGCTAGGAAATGGAAAGGAAGAATTGCTAAGCTAGTGAGCTCAACCATAGAGCTATGGGTACCCCTCCCAGATCTATTCAGCTTGGCACTCATAATGCCTACACACCCAACACAAGGAAGTATTCTCTTCACTGCCACACAGTCCCTCAAGCCATACCTTCCTTTCTAGTGCTCCCAGGGTGTGCATAGAAAAGTAGCCAGCCCTCTTGATCTTCTTGAGAGGTTACTCCCTACACTAGGTTTATCAAGCCAATTCTGTCCACTACCAGTCTAGTTTCTTGCTCACAGGTTCAAAACAAAACAAGGATGCACATCACAATAGAACCACACTTGCTGAGCATGAGAAAAACGTTTCAACAGTGGGATGCATGAGGTGGGGTTTCCTGAGCTTCAGAAAAAATGTGGGAAGACTCAAAACGTATGGCAACTTGGAAAATTTGACTGGGAGAGCAAAACCCATTCCAGAAAAATGCCCCAGGGGCAAAAACGACCTCTCCCTCAGTCCCAATTCGCGTCCCTCCTTCCCTAGCTGTTGCACAATTCCAAAAACGAGTTCCTGGGCATGGAAAAACGCAGGGTTATGGTGAAAAACGTGAGGATAAATTCCAGTGAGCTCAATCTGTGTGAGAGGAAGAACGTAATGGATGAAGAATTGCCTTAGGCAGCATTTCGTGGGGGTTTTCTTGCCCAGCAAGCCAAAAATACGATTTCCAGGTTGATGGCTTGCCCATGCACGAAAATCTGACTGCCATACTTCTCCAATCCCAAGACATTAACTGCCCCAACCAATCTTTGGAAGAATTAAATGATTGGGTGCATGAGACAAAAATGGATAGTTAAGAGTTTCATGGGTTTTCTTATTGACACATGGGCTGACCCTAGTGGCTCAAGGGTTTGGATAATTTCCCTCCCTTTTCCTTGTAGAATCATGCCCCATCTCTTTTGTTGCATTGCATAGCCGGTTGTGGGTTTTTTTATTATTATTAAAAATTCGTAATTACATGATGTCTCATTTACATCGTGCCCATCTAGCACAAGAACCATAGGCATCTATTTTTAAATTGCCGATACATAAAACGCTAAATCAACGGTGGGGCCTTGGCCTTGAGCTCCTCACCATGATTAAATTACAATATTTACATCATTTACGATTTATTACAAAGGGGGTCAAAATTGGTTCATTACATAAAAGGACTAAAATACCTCCATTGTCACACCATTTACAATCAAACCATTGGTTCAAAATTCTCGTATAGCCCTCTTTAGAGATAACCAATGCAAGTATCTAACCGACTAAAATCCTCCATAAGCGGTCACAATAAAATTGATAGTCTAAGTTAGGATTGTGTGGATAGGCATCCAAATAACACCCCATAATCCTTTCTCATCTAAAACATAGTTGTTTTCCTAGGGATCTTAAATCCTTTTATCACAAGTGTGAAAAACCAAGACAGGGAGATCCCTATGAGATCAAAGGATAAGGTTAAGTAGTTTTTTCAGCCTCATTGATTCACCCAACTCTCTTTTGACTACAACCCTTGATTGTTAGAGACTAGGAGTGTCTTGTCTGCACTTTCAAAAGCTAACTTAGTGACCTAGAAAAACTAGTATTTCTACCTAGGTGACATTTGTGAGATGAATTTGCACCAAAGATAGATAGCATTTCGTATTGATAAATTTATCTAGTTCCACTGAGAAATAGTTGCAATTACCTTCACTATAATTGATTCTTGCATACCTTTAGTGGATGTCTTTGGTGGATTCAACCCACATTTGCTGAGAGATTTTGGAAGGCCAATATATATATATAAGAGAGGAAGGATCTTAGAAATCATAAGACATGCGATTTAAGTTTTCAAAACTATTATGCAAAAATTATCCGTACATCAAATAACCATAAGTGTGGAGTTTTTTTAAAGAGTATTTAAAAACAAAGATTGTATGCTTTGATTCAAAAGACCCATTTTTATATATTCCAAGCAATTCCTTCTTGAACTCACACATGTTCATATCCAAAAATCATCACAATTCAGGAACCACAGATAAATCTCATTTAGCTCAATGATCACGTTGAGTATAAGGAATCACTCTACTATTTGGAGGTATTCCTCCTATTTCAACCTCTCTACCAATAATACTATTATCCCTTCAACATTTTCCTTTCATAACAACATTAGAAAGATCATTTATTCTTGGATCATCCTTGTTGAACTCATTAAATCCTCTTGGGGGTTCCCATGTTTAAGCCGTTGTATTCAACCAACATCACCACTGGAAAGAATAGGTGTTCCACTGCAACCTCTCCACCCCCCTTTCATTTCAAATATCCCATATATAGATTCTTTAAATCTCGTAGACTTAACAAAGATAACCAATGACCCCATTTTACATGATCTATATTTGCCACCAATGTTGACCAAGCTTCCTTGTGATATTTCAAAATAAAATGATCTATATTTGCCACCAATGTTGACCAAGCTTCCCTATGATATTTCAAAATTCAAGGAGCGACCAGGTGAAGACCCAACTAATCATGTTATGAATTTTCATTTATGGTGCTCCTCAAAGAGCATTACTAAAGACACTATCCGATCAGGTTATTTTAGAGAAACCTTTCTATACAATTAGGTAAATGATACATAAATGAAGCTAATGGGTCACACTCACATTTTGTATCTTTGGCAATGCATTCCTCGCTTTTTACTAGTTATCAATCAACCGTGACATAGAGATAGAAATTCTAAGTGATTTTTGCAAAATAACCTCAACCCACATTGTAGACCATATCTGTAAATGATGTCAATGGTGAAACTTATGTAAAATTGAAGTCAAGATAAAATCCTCCTGGATTGGTTTTCGAAATCCCTCTTGCCTTTTATAACCAAAGATGTGGTAACTACCATGTCTAAAAAAAAGATGAGGCCATCCTCAAAGCACAACATTTCAACCTAATTTATGCCCAATCGGAGTATCTATATATGATTCCTTCATATGCCCCTTTCACTCACCCTTTTGAAATAGATACTCTCGATACACATGGCCCATGGGGTAATAAAAAACATAGGCCACACAACTACCTCATATCACCATCCAATTTCTTATGGAAACCAAGTTAGTGGTTCAACACCTCTCATGGAAGTGCAATGATACCATATGGAAAAACAAGGTTGGACATCACAACACTATTCTTGATGTTCAAAATGGTTTGGGAAAAAAAAGTGAAAACACCCTTGGAGAATTGATCCAGCGATAGAAGGGAATGGAATCTTGAGTTGCTTAAATCCCTCAGATAGATAGAATTCACAAGGTTGAATCAATGGTACTAGGTGCATAAGAGATAGATAGAATTCACAAGGTTGAATCAATGGTACTAGGTGCATAAGAGAAACGTTGTGATTATGATCTACGTAATTTAATGTGCAATTAATAATAAATGTACGCGTTAGTACAAAAGAAAGAGACATGAGAAGCTATCTAGCCTACGTGCATCAATTCCTAAAGACGAAAGTGATTAATTAATAAATAAAAAAATTAACGAAAAAATATTTACAATTACATTAATAAAGTTATGAAGGAAAAATTCCTAAGAAAGTAAGCATTAGTAGTTAGTTCATAAAAAGACAAATCGTTCAAGATTTTCTAATGCACGTGTGAATTTAGCTAGCTGCTTTGAAAGGACACAAATAAATATGCAATTACGTTAAAATTTAGCTTTATAAATCCAGTCCATAGAATGCGTTCCATTAATAAAATAATTTTGTTGAATAAAGCAGGAACATTGCACTTTTGTCGTTTAATGAAAATGAACTCAATAAAATTTATTGTTTTCATGAAATAAAAGACTAAGACAAGCAATGCATAGTAGCTACTTTAGTTTGAAAGGTTAAAAAAATAGATTTATATACAAATGAGGAACATAAATAATAAAAATATTTACAGTCCATTAAATGTACATATTTTACAAATTTCCCGAACGTGGAAGATGAAAGGTTCTGCTAGGCATGAGAAATCAATGGATCGCCCACAGTAAACTGTTGGTCTTAGTGTGGTGTGTGTTTTGGCATGGTTACTCATGTAAATGAATAAAATTGCTCAAGATAAATTACAATAGGTTCATTGTATAGTAATTATACATTTTTAGTAAGAATTTTCTGAAAAATATAATAAGAATTTTTTGAAAAATATAGTAAAAAAATAGTAAATTTGACAATCACTACATAGTAATTATACAATTTTAGTATTTAGTTTTACTAAATGACTATACATAGTCAAATTAATGTTAATGTTAGTTTTTCATTCAAAAAGTTTAAAACCTTTAAACTTTATCATATATTTTGTTTTAGAATTTTGTTATAAATATTAGATTAGTTTTTATTTTAATTTTTTTTCTAATATAAATATAAAGTTTAGTAACTAGTTATAATATTAGATATTAAATTTTAATTAGGGTAGTATTTTTTGAAATATCTGATTAGAAATTTGTTTTATTGTTTTATAATTTATTTGTTGTATTTTAATTTTTTTTAACCGAAAAAAAAGCGTACTATTGCTATTCATTGAATCAAATAGTACAAAGATCTTCCCCTTCTTCAAAAAAAGGTACTATCTGCATAATCACATCTGTGATCCCAAAGTTCATCTCAGAATTTACAAGATTTTCAATCCTGACTGAACATTCCAGAATAGACAGAGTCCTTACAAAGATATAATCAAAATTGACAAAAACATTCTTAGAAGAAGAAAATTTCGCCAGATTCCAGCAAACTAGAATCCAGCCACTCCTCCCAATAGAGAAATCCTTCAATTCCAGATAAAGCTTGCTTTGATAAGTTATCAGCCTGTTCATTGTGTTCATGATAAATATGAGCAAAGGAGATCTGTTCCTGCTTGTCAATCTCCAATCTAGTCCTCCTACACCAGTGAGAAAGTGCAATAACATTAATGTCAAACTCTTTGACTGCCCACTTGATTGTGACCCGTGAATCACCATAAACCATAACATTAACTAACCCAAAAACATTGGCACACTTCAGAACACACCACAGTGCTAATAGTTCCGCTTTCATATTGCTACCATTTCCATAGTTTAGCCGAAGGGTATAATAATGATTCACATTCAGAAAAATAATACCACCCGCAGCACACAACCCATTCTGAGCCGCCCCATCAAAGAACAAAGTAGGTTTGTTAACCAAAAAAGAAAACGATCCAATCTTCCTTTCCATCACAGGTGCAATATTTTCAGAATACAGTTGAGTTAATTTTGTAGCAAGAAGACCACAAGCAACAACATCCGACAGTTTATCCTGAAAAGTACACACATTCCTGAAATGCCAAAGAGCCCAAGTAATAAATACAGGGAGCTGAATAGTGACACTGGAATCACGAGACCAATTCAACAATGCCCCCCCAAAATCAATCTGATCCCATGACTTGAAGCATGCCAACTTTGAACTGCACAGATCCCACACTTTCTTTCCAAAGGAGCAGAAAACAAACAGATGATTTATAGACTCGGCATCTTCCTTGCATAAAATACACCAATTTGGTCCCTTCCATCCACGCTTAGAGAGATTATCCCAGGTTTTCAGAGTACCTTGTAAAGTATGCCATAAAAAACATTAATAATCTAATATTTTTATAATTAAGTTTATAAATGCATTATTAGTTTTTGTTTTAAGATTTATATTTTAAGTTACTTTTAATTAACATTAAAATTGAATGTTACATGTATTATCTATATTTTCAAAATTTCAAAATTTTTAAAAATATGTTTTTTTAATTTTTAAGAAACCTGTTCTCATATTTTTTCATACTATATTTTTTCGTTACTTATATTTTCTGTATCGAATCGTATTTGAATCCATATTTATACTCGAATTATGCTACTATATTTTACATGTCTTATCGATGGATGGATTGTCCTTTATGTGTTGTATATGATAAAGTTTGTAAATAATGCCTCTGCCAACCTGCTAGGGTTCTATATGCCTCTGTTTTTATTGGTTTAGAATCTCATCTTCTACTACCACAATTGTGCTACGCTTCCTTAGCTGGGTGCACAAAATTTCCCTGGCTTGGTGACTGTAATTCCCAACTCTTCCAGGCATGTCTTTGTTCGAGGGCTCGTTTGGTGTGATGATTGCTCTGTGAGTGCCATTTTTGTTGCCAGGTATTCCTTATTTCCACTACCCAGCAAGCTGGGTGCCTCACTGGAGCTGCAACGTTTGCTTCCTGTCCACTGTTCACTTGTTTGTAATTGCTCCCTTCTGCTAGCGAATTTGTGCCTTTCGCCGACAGTTGGCATGTTCTTCCTTGCAATGGGCCTCCCTCCTAATAACTCATCCCAATGTAGGGTTTTGGACATGCAACCACACCTACCACCACTTGCTCATGTTTTTTCCAAATTCATCAAAACAATTTTTGTGCATATCAGCTCCATTCGAGAGCTTAGAATGAGGTTTTGTAAATGATTTTATTATTTTTATAAAAAATGCAAGGGGATGCACGTAAGGTTTGGCGAAGGATCGGGTGGTTGGGAGGAATGTTGTTATCCTCCCCACTGGGGTTCAAATTTAGCTTGGTGACACTTGCTCCTTGGAGTCGACTTTGATTGTAATTCTAAATACCTTGATTCTCCAGAATATCAGGTATTGACCATGTTCCAATGGATGTAGCCCTCTAACAAATGGTGAACCATCATTAAAAAAAAAAGTTTGGCGAAGGATAAATAAGAAAAGACAAATAGAGTTAGGTAGAGAAGAATTTTAAATATCCTTTTAAAGCCCTTATAAGGATGGGAAGATAAGGCTTTTGGGAAAAGGTAGGTTCGAAAAATAAATAAATGAGGAAAGGGATAAAACGAATAAAAGGATATTCAAAGCTCTTTTTATTTTTTTCAATATGGATAGTAAAAAGGTGAACTTTAATGAAGAATGGGGGAGTCTTTTTCATTTTTTAAATGGAGGTAATTGGCAGTTTTGAAAGGAGAGGCCTAGGAGAGACCTGGGTGGGTAGATTATAACATTTCAAACATAGACATGACAATGGTAATGACAAGTGGATGCAACAGGTGAATTAATGAAGGTCGTACTTTTGACAAATTTTAATTGACATGACACAAAAGCTTTTCTAAGGAAAAAAATCAACTGAGTGTCAAAGGGCTCATATCAATGATGGTTTTTGAAAAAATAGATATGGGCATGACTGGCATGATGACTTGAACACAATGAAATTCATTCTGTAGCATGATGACGAAATTAATAAGAAATGACAAATGACAAACTTGACTCAACCATGACATGACGATGCATGAGATGAAACTTGGCAAGTGTGTCGAAGGGGGCATACAGAAGTGAAAATGGCGAAATGAGATACATACATGACATGCACATTGACTTGGATTTGATAGTGAGATATGAATGACTATGTGACAAATTTTGATATGTTCTTTTGAGTCGCTATCTTCCAACACTTCCGAATCATATAGATGTTGAGAATAAAAATCTAGTCAAACAAAAACAAACTGAAACAAAACAACATATATGAAAACTCGACAATGAATGATTGATATGACTGATATGAAACCATGATGTAGGTATCGTTGAAAGCGTAGGGAGTGAAAAGATTCAGGATAACATTCCACAATGGGAGAAGTAAAGGGATGAAAGAAGTACCGGGAAACCAAAAACAGTAAGCAAATAATAGTTCAACGTACCCCGAGGATTATCACTAGGAACCACCCAATAGTTTTTTCGCTCTCCAGGTTGCGTTCTCTCTTGTATAACAAGAATGATTGTCATCATGTCATAGTTTATCATCAAAACAACTCGGTGAAATAGAATAGTGGCGTATTGCACTTAAAGACGTCAAATTCCAAATTATTCATTTGGGAAACTACAAAAAGGAAATAACCAAAATGAACCCAGCTAAGCAAATGAAGTGCTAAACTGCATAATTAATCTTGACTCCTAACTAAAGTGATGAAATGAAATTAAATGCATGAGAGGAAAGTAAAATTCCATAGGACTAAATGAAATATATTCCTACTCCTGCGAAAGAAGAAAATAAATAATGTAGAATGCCATTTGTTATATAAGAATACATCTTTTGTGCTACAATTTTTTATTGCTTGCCTCATCACTACGAAATTTGTTATCATGAGAACTCAAAATAAAGATAGTTTTGATCGTACCACTCAAAAAAGAAAAATTAGTCGTTATTGAATCAAACAAAAAGAAAGGTAGATGAAATGAGTTAGTATCAACATGACTGAAAAATTTCTCAACCCATGAATCCCAAACATAATCCTTGAAAACAAACCTAAGTACTTCCCTCTACACTTTATTGACCATGTCGGATTGATTCAAAATAAAGCATTTAAGATCATCGACATGCATTAAAGCCTCATTGATTTATTCATTATTATTTTCCATGAAGACACATGACTCATCGTTGATTGAATCATGATAATCATCATAGATTAGTTGTAAATCATTTTGAGGTGAAACATTGATTTCATGATCATAGATTTATTTGATGACATGTCGACGATGAGGAGAATTAGGACCTGCTTGATCAAAAGGATGCATATCAAATTGAGATGATGGGTGATTTATAAGTTCATTTGCATCGAAAGAATGTTTGGTTGTGGATTCACCATCGAGAAATTCACATCTCTCTAGTAGAGATTCGGGGTAGTCGTCGTAAATGGGATGTGAATAAGCTTGAGATATAGAATCATCCTAAGATATAATTTGATGGTCAAAAAGAGGAGCTTGAATAATTCGTCATCCAATTCGCATGTACCATCAACAACATGGTTGTGATTTTTGGATGAGAATTAGATTGGAATAAGACATTAATATTGGACATAGTATGATCATTAAGAACAGACTCATCCATGATCACAAACTCTTCATGATGAACATCATCATGAAACAATCCAAAAATTCATCATAAATAGGATGAGGGTTGGATAGGAATGACAAATTGTTCTCATGAATAATTTGAATGCTCATATTAGTGGCCTCAATGATTCGAGATTCTCTATTGAATTGGTACGTATCGTCAACGAGAGTATTAGAAAAATCATGATGAACATGATGAGGGATTTCCTCCAATATATAAGGTTTTGATTAAATATAGGATCATGAAAAGCATTGTCCTTACTCACAATTGGAAAAGTTTGGGCATCATTTTCAGTTAAACCATGAATTGATGGAGGGGCGAAATATTAGTCAAAAGAATCAGTTGGAATGTTGTCCAAATCTAGAATTCCCTGATTTAAAAGAGGAGGGAAAACATAAACATGCTCATGATGGATTACCTTCTCGCAAGGATGGATTTCTTCTTCCTTTTGATGATCATTAGAGGAGCAATTTTGAAGAGAGGTCTTATTGTGGCATAAGGTGTCATCTTGAATATTTGAGGATTCGTCATCTATTAGGACCTCATCATATGAATTAGAGGGACAATATTGAATGTCAAAACGAGGTAAGATGCCTTCCTCTGAAGGATTTGTTTGGATTCAACTTGAAAAATATCTTTGTCGAAAGGAAAATTTCATGAAGATCTTGAGAAGGAGGGATAAATGAATTAGACATATCAATTGTATTATTGATCATATTGAGAAGAGAACTTGAGATTTGGGAATAATCATTGGATAAGAATTGCTTGAGCATATCTTCCCACTTTTTATTATGTTTGGCTTCCAAAAACTTCTGATAGGCATTAGGATTGTGATATTCATCACATAAGTCACACCAAGGTGAAGGAGATCTTGAATGATCAAATTTAGTGTTGAAAACAATGAAAAACTACTCCCACCCATGGATAGAATGATGAGGTAAATAACTGAACCATGAAGCTTTTCCTCAGATCGTAAGTGGAAAAATAAAAACTATCAAGGAGACATTGGAAATGTGATGAGTCTGACAATATTAGGCAAAGGTAATGACATGGTCAACGGGATTCTCATGAGGTAGACTTGTGAATTAGGAAAGGTTTTCATCTAAACACCAACTTCTCGGATGAAATTCTGGTATTCCGGGCATGTCGAACGAAATAACACATGGCCATCAGATATCAGTTACGATTGGATAACGACGACAATTCAAAAAGAATGATTGACAAATATTAAGCCAAGGATTGGATCTGAAAACTCAAAGAAAGAAAAGGAAATGATTCCCTAGTATGGTTTCCATTTTATGTTGATGTTCAAAATGGTTTGGGAAAAAACAATGAAAACACCCTTGGAGGGATGATCAAGGGAAAGATGGGGATGGAAGCCCGGGTTTATTTAAACCCTCATATAGATAGAATTCATAAGGTTGAATCAATGGGACTAGGTGCATAATTGGAAAGATATGATTATGATGTACATGATTTAATGCGTGATTAATAATAAATGTATGCGTTAGTACAAAAGAAAGAGAAATAAGAAGCTATCTAGCCTATGTGCATCAATTCCAAAAGTCGAAAGTGATTAATTAATAAAAGAAATCAACAACAAAATATTTATAAGTACATTAATGAAGTTATGAAGTAAAAATTCCTAAGAATAGTCCTTAGTTTATAAAAGGACAAATAATTCAAGATTTTCTAACGACCGTGTGAATTTAGCTAGATTCTTTGAAAGCACACAAAGAAATATGCAATTACGTTAAAATTTAGATTTATAAATGCAGTCAATAGCATACATTCCATTAATGAAATAATTTCGTTAAATAAAGCATGAACATTGTGCTTTTGTCGTTTAATGAAAATGAACTCAATAAAATTTATTGTTTGCATGAAATAAAATCCTAAGACAAACAATGCATAACAACTACTTTAGTTTGAAAAATGTAGCGTAAGAATGCCTAACAACTAAAGGTTAAAAAGTATATATTTGTATAAAAGTTAGTAACAAATAATAAAAATATTTACATCGATTAAATGTACATATTTTACAGTTTTTCCAAGTGAAATAAAAAGGAAAAAATAGTTGAATGAAGAAAAAGTCACAATAGGAGATAGACACAGATATGCCCATAATGGAGTTTTTATTAAACATTAGAATTTGACAATCATCAAGTACACTAAGATGAGGTTGGTTTCAACCCCTAAGAATAAGAGGTTTAATATACCATATGTTTTCGTCAATGATACAAGTTCACTTGAGTAAAACTGAAACAACAAGAGTACTCCCAACGTAGATTGTGACGATAGTAACATGTGCATATGAAAACATCGATAACACAAATATACAGGAAAATGGAACATACCTTTGACAAAAGGACACTCTTCCTTCACCCTAGTGGATGGAATTGAGACGTAGCCTTACCTACCACCGTTGCACTATTAAGTTCTTGAAAATTGAGTATGAAAGGGAAAATGCAACAATGAAACTTAGCTGTACTCGCATCTTACCTCCAATGTGAGATATTTTTTTTGGTATCTTTGTCATGGTTTTAAAAGCATTTGCATGGGTAGGAAAATCATTTCGATTGCCTCAAAGGTTGCTGTGACTTTTAGTGTTTACTCTTCCAGATGCATTGTGAAAAGGGCGATTTGTAGTAAGCGAAACTCACCCTTTGATGTGGAAGATTAACGGTAATGCTTGGCACGAGAAAGAAATGGCTCACCCACACTAGGTGTAAACTAATGGTCTTAGTGTGTTGTGAATTCTGACATGGCTACTAATGTAAATAAAGGTCCTTATTGTATTAGTCGAGTTTTGGAAGAAGGAAAAGAAGGCGACACAAGTGGGAGGGGCATTCACCTTTGTATTATTTTGTTCACAGTTCCAAGCTTGCATATCTCCCAAATAATCCCTTATCTATACAGTGCAGAAAGATCATATTCTCTCTTCTTCCATTAACACTGAGGTTTGTGTGTGACGCTACTAGCATGTTACACTGCTCTTAGTATTGACTATTGATAACCTGCTAAATATTGGAGTGGTTCCTCATGGTGTACATGGATCCTTTACCTAAAGGCCAATTTTTCCATGCATTTGATGATTGTGGGGCTCTTAGTGTTCCTCTTAATCAATATTCTTTCCCTCGGACTACAAATTTTGTTTAATTATTTGCTTGTATACTCTGCACGTTGTTATTTTGTGTCATGCTATGCCTACGTGTGTGCCATCAGGGTGTCTACTGCACTGCATCTCCCTCGTCATGGTGTTTCATTTATGCCAATTTCTCATTATGAGTGTAAATTCCTCTCTGCATTTACATGTTGGTGGGAGTTTATTCTTGGTATGCTATGTTCCTTGTGTGTTTTTCTTACCATCCGTTTTCATTGTCAGCACCTTGGTACATTGGTGGGTGCATTGTCTCTCTGTGTGGGATAGGTGGGTCATCTATGCCCTTGGCATTTGTCATGCCAAAGTTTCCCATTGCATGAAATTCTTGTGTGTGTCGGGTTTGAGTGTGAGTGTTGGAGTTGAGTGCAATATACCTGTCCTATTGACGAATAAGATTTCCTTTCTACATGGTATCTAGTAACATGCATCTGTGTCTATCAGTTTATAATATTGTCTTATGTTTCCATAGGTGTGCTACGTTTCCTCAGCTAGGCGTACAATGTTTCCTTGGCTTGGTAATAGTAAATCCAAACTCTTCCATGCATTTCTCTACCTGCAGGGTCGCTTGGCGTGATGCTTTCTCTCGAAGTGTCATTTTTTTGTTTTCAGGTATTCCTTATTTCCTCTACCCAATAGGTTGGGTACCTCGTTGGAGCTACAATGTTTGCTTCCTTTCTAATGTTCACTTGTTTGTAACGGCTCCCTCCAGCTAGTGAATTCGTGCCTATGGTCGACAGTTTTCTTGTTCTTCCTTCAAACGGGCCTCACTCCTAATCGCTCATCTTGATGTAGGGTTCTAGACATGCGACCACACCTGCCACCACTTGCCCATGTTTTTTCCATTAGTCAAACTGATTTTGTGTATATCAACTCCATCCGAGAGGTTTAGATTGAAGTTTTAAATGATTTTTTATTATTTTCATAAAAAATACAAGGGGATGCGCACATGGTTAGGAAATTAAGTGTAGATGGGGTGGTTGGGAGGAATATTGTTATCCTCCCCACCCCGGTTCAAATCTTGCTTTGTGACACTTGCTCCTTGGGAGCCGACTTTCTATGTAATGATTAGCCCTCTAACAAATGGTGAACCATCATTTAAAAAATGATGAATAAGAAAAGGAAAAGAGATTTAGGTAGAGGAGAATTTTAAATATTATTTTAAAACCCTTATAAGGATGAGAAGGTAAGGTTTCTAGGAAAATGTGGGTTTGAAAAATAAATAAATGGTTCTAGGTGAGCACTTTGATTGTCTTCTGTGTAAAGGTTATTCCTCTATATATCAAAGTAATGATGTTTTAAATTATTGTTGGACAAGGCTCTGGACTTGTGTGTCAAGTCATAATTCTCTGGACTTGTGTGTCAAGTCATAATTCGCATGTGAATCTTCCATATAAAGGTACATCCATGGGATGGACCTCCCATATAGAGGTGGACCTTCTGTATAAAGTTCATGCTTTACTTTTTAAAAACATTTAATGATGTGTGATGTATTATTAACCATGATCACCAATTGCTTGTAAGTCTCTTTCAGAGATTGATCACCTCTAAAGCTACTTTAGCATATGATCATTTGGTGTGAAATAATATAATATGATCACAGCATCCGATAATTCTTCTTAGCATAATGTATTGTGATAGATAATTAAAGTTAGCACATATTGACCATGCAATAAAAGATAAAGCATAGAGATCAAGAGAATTCAAAATTTCCCATGTAGACACTTCAGCTAATTAAAGAGAACTCGAATTGTTAAAGCTTCAGTTATAAAGCTTCAATTAAGTAACAATTAATGCCTCAATCATTGCTTCAGTTAAAGCATCGGTTAAAGATATGCAATCAGTTAAATAAATGATAACTTAGTTATCACTTCAGTAAAATCAATCAGCATGATTTTCAGTTAAGAAAAGTTAACTAAAGTGTTAAAAAATAATTAGTTAACTAAAGTGTTTTGCATGACGACACTTTAGTTAAACTAAAAGTTAAAAGACGACACTTAAGTTACAACACTAAAGTTGCTTGTATTACATGATGAAACTTATGTTAGCTTGTTAACTAAGTGCTCCTACATTAGTTATGAGGCGAGTTCACTCCAAAGTCAGTTAAGCATGATTTCAAGTTAAGGAAGAAAGGCATGGCACATTGATGGTGCAGGATTGAATAAACTAGAAGTGCATTGCAACTATCCAAGAAGATAACTCGCTATGGTTTTCATGGGAGGCCTATCATTCATGCATTGATTTACTATTCCTTACGTGGTAGTGATTCTTGCTATATATTGATGTGTTGGGCACATTGGAAAACACATTCGATTGATCTCTCTTCTCTATTTCTTATGTATCTTCACCAAGAGTGTTTGGTGATATCTTATCTTCTGAAAGCAATCTGGTATGTTGCAAAAGAAAGACATTCTCTACTATCCATTATATTATACTAAGAAGAGTTGCTGGGGTTTTTGTTCTCATTGTTTTGAGGATTTTCCCCAGGGTATATCTTGTGTTATGATTGTATGAATTTCATGTGATTGAATTGTCTCATTGTTTCAAGTTTTCGCATCTAAAAGAATTAAAGATCAAATCTCAACCAAATATTACCAGTCTCTTGTTTGAACAAGACTATGGTGTCCACAATGTCCACAACGTGAAGAGAGCTTACTCAATCGTGCCTATGTTGAGTTGGAGAGGAACCGAACGGAACAATTGAAGTTCTATTCAAATCTAATTTGCACCCAAAGCTTGGGCCTTACGGCAGTCCGACTATAGCTTATATAGAATCAATCTGTTGTAATAAAAAAACTTTGCAAGAATTTCCCTCTCCATCGAGTACGTAATCAAGGGGAAAACAAGAAGAAACAAGTAGTGAATACTATGACCAAATTTGCAATGTTTGCTTGCCACAAGGGATTAATCCACATATTGTTACACCAGAAGAGCTTGCAACATCATTGGGGTATATGGTGTAGTTGTTGAACCTTGTGGCTTCATGTTCACATGTATGGAAAAGAGCTTCCTACTGGGATGCTTGGCCTACTTCAAAATATGCTTCATTTATATAGAACTGATGTGAAGTTATTTTCTCCTTCGAGACTGTTGAGGCTATGTTGATACAACATGACC
This sequence comes from Larix kaempferi, assembly GCA_027924585.1. Taxonomy (NCBI): domain Eukaryota; kingdom Viridiplantae; phylum Streptophyta; class Pinopsida; order Pinales; family Pinaceae; genus Larix; species Larix kaempferi. The sequence continues at coordinate 10,236,590 of BSBM01000950.1, forward strand.
TGAGGTGAATCTTTGAGCAAGAGGTGGCACTATATTGAAGCATAGAACCGTGGTATTGTAAGCCCTAATATTTTTTTGAAGAATTATTGCTTGCCTCTCAATTTTTGAAGGGGTGATTGTTTGCTCCCATTGCTGCATCTCTATTATTGTCCAAGATTGGAGTTGAGATCATTCATTGGAGATGAGACCTTTCTTTGAAACTATGACTCTTAAAACCATAATTTTGTGTGGAGATGGCGCAACAGTGAACATGATCGATAGGTCTACATTGAAATCTCATATAGCGTGTAGAAACAAAAAAGAAAATTTGTTATAAGAGGTGGCAGAGTGTTACACCTAAAATCTACCCATCATTATGATTTAGTGTATACATCCCTGAAGTCATTTGGACCAAGTACTCATTTGGAGGATTTGTACTCAGTTTATACAACCTTTTGAGAGGTTGTCGGAGGTTGCACACTAGCAACATGCGACGTCACAGTTTGCTCTATAGCAAGGTGCGACGAGGTCTGTTAATGGGAAAAAATAGACATTTCGAGATCTTTCTCGAAGCTTGCCCATTTGGGGGCTTATCCTTGATATCTTGGAGAGTTGGTACTCAACCCCTAACTCATTAGGAGGATCCCCAATCTCTCTCCTACCATCTCTCATCCTATCCTATCCATAACCTTATCCACTTAGTCCTATATATGTGAGGCTCACTCCCATACCAAAGGGAGGAAGACTATGGTATCTACATCCTGGTGAAATCTCTCTTGGGACACCTTTACTCACTTCCTGGAGAATTCATGCTTCCTTGGAAGGGCTTGGAAATTGGCTTGTGTGGAGAAGGGATGCTACGTTAAGTCATTGGTTGTAGTTCTCTATCTCTATCATGTACTCCTCTATTTGCAGTAATACAAATGCTTTCC